>JAQSUU010000807.1:10435000-11035000 GCA_038087645.1 Saccharum hybrid cultivar R570 | reverse complement strand
AGTTACAATATTCCCAGTAGAAGATCTAAAGAAGGCAACAGACAATTTCGACATGAGCAGAGAGCTGGGCACAGGGGGCCATGGCACAGTCTACAAGGGCTTTCTGAGGGATAAGGTGGTTGCTGTCAAGCGCTCAAAGATTATCAATGTGACTCAGACCGATGAATTCGTGCAGGAGATTATTATACTTTCACAAATCAACCACAGAAACGTGGTCAGGCTTCTAGGTTGTTGCTTAGAAGTGGAGGTTCCCATATTAGTATATGAATTCATCCCAAATGGTACTCTCTTTCACTTGATCCATGGTAACTGGGATGGACCACCTATTTCACTGAAGATACGATTGAAGATTGCTCAAGAATCTGCCGAAGCACTAGCATATATGCATCTGTCCACCAACCATTCCATAGTCCATGGAGATGTCAAGTCTCTAAACATTCTCCTAGGTGAAAACTACATGGCAAAAGTGACCGACTTTGGGGCATCAAGAATTCTTCCGAAGGACGCAGTTCAACTCATGACAATGGTGCAAGGAACTTTGGGCTACCTAGACCCTGAGTACTTGCAAGAGCGTAAACTGACCGAGAAGAGTGATGTGTATAGCTTTGGAGTTGTGCTTTTGGAACTCATCACAAGGAAGACAGCAATATACTTTGAGGTCACTGGTCAGGAAGGAAAAAGCCTTGCATCATCGTTCATACAAGCAATGAAAGAGAATAGACTTGAAAGTATGCTAGACACTAGCATACTGGATGTCGGAATGGAGGGATTGTTCCAAGAAGTTGCTGAGCTAGCCAGACTGTGCTTGAATTCTGAAGGGAAGGAGAGGCCGTCCATGAGCCAAGTGGCTGACAAGTTGAAAGCTATACGAAGTTCATGGAGAGAGATATTGTTGCTTAAGCACGAAGAGACTCAGCGTCTAATAATTGAGAGGTCATCAGGCATGGATCCAGTAGTAGGTGAACTGGAGCCTAGCATGACCTATACGGCACAAATGTTGGGGCTGGATATCAAAACACCACACCATGCCGATACTACAAGCTTGGAACAAGAATATGGGACGTGTGTTGCTACAACTACAAGTTTGAATATTATTACCATGTAGTGTAACCGAGCTGCCAAACAATATAATATATAAATCCCATTAGATCTTACCAAAACTTGTCATTTAGGCGTTGTCTATAGTCATGGTACTGTAGGCTTGTAGCTTAGCTCATATTGTTGTAATAATGATTACATCAACCCAGTATCTTTATTTTTGTTGAGATGTTTGTTTTTTTTCCTGATTGCATTGAGGGTTTCAAGAGTTTTCTTTTGTTTCTTCTCTATATCAAAATTTTTTTATGATTTCTTCCATGTGATAAACTTGGCCAGGGTCAGGGCCTCGAATTTCGCCATGTGAATCAACCATAAACGCCTCCAATGGTCACTACAAATACTCCAATATAAGAGTAAAAAAGATGAAAAACACAGCACGGCGCTAGGGCCGTACCCAAGACTGTTTCTAGGCCCTGGTCCAAACATAAAACGGCCGGGGTCATATAGCGGAGAAATGTTACATCAAAGATCTATTTTGAGTGATGTTAAGAACTATAATAGGAATTCTGTTGAAGGCGAGGAAATGATGAACCTTACCATAATATCTTGTCAATTTCCACTCCCTAATTCCAAATTGTAACTTATTTTGACTTTGCTTTTAATATGTATCTAAACATAATGTATGTCTATATTCGTAACAAAAGCAATATACCTAGGAAAGCCTGAACTACTTATATTTTCAAACGGAGGGAGTAGTGAATAGCATCGTTCTTATCGTACTTCTCAAAATATAAAGCCTTGAGTTATACCTTCATGTTAATCTTTTCTAGTCTGAGGAAATCATTGCTGGTGAGATATGAAGAATTTAAGATGATGAAGTTCATGGTAAGTAATAAATAAAGTAGGAAAAATTGCTCATAATCTCGCCTTGACACAAGATTCAGAGTTAGCAGGCCTGAAGCCCAAACATAGTAATTCCAGTGATCCAGTCCAAGATGCAGAGTGCATCCAGTTTCTGCCACACCTGCTGCATCTCATTCTTCAGTGCCACTGTACGTCTGTAGTACTACTAGGCAGCGATGCAACTGAAACTTCAAAACAACACATGCGCCTTCATTTCAGTGACACTGTCGTCAGTCAGCAAACCACCCAAGGCACTCTCCTTGTCAGCTGGACTGGTGGAGCATCATGGATTCATGGGGTGCCCAACTGCCGATTGGAATGAAGAGCTAAGCCATTTTTGGGAATTCGAATTTTACATTAAAAATTGGAATAAAAAAACTTAGAATCGTATTATGTGCATAACCATTGATGGCATTCCAATTTCTGCCACACCTGCATCTCAATCTTCAGTGCTGCAACTGTGCCAGTCAGAGTGCAACTGAACTAGGCTTTGCCGAGGTCGATCTGCGCCTTCGTTTCAGTGATTGCACTCTGTAGTACAGTTTGTCAGGCTGAAACCACTCACCAAGTCACCACACCATGAAGGCATGAAGCCACTGCCACTCCACTCTTGGGTAGTCCAGTCGCAGCATCCTGGTCGAGTGGAGTCCTGAATGGCTGATCGATCGCTGCGGAATTGCCGCCCGCGCGGCACAGCGGCGTGCGCTACCGCCCGGACAGGTAGGAGAGCGCGAACGAATCGCCCATGCTCATCGCCGACGACGCGGCCGTCCCCGCCGAGCCCGATCCCCCCGGTGGCAGCGCGGGGAGCCCGAACGGTCCGGTGCCGCGGTGCGTCTGCGCGGGGTCGAGCGCGAGCAGGTCCACCAGGACCATGTCGGACGGCGGCGGCGGGTCCACGCTCGCGGCGCCCCGCCTGGCCTCGAGCATCTCCACGACGCGCGCCATGGTGGGGCGCGCCCCGGGCTTCTCCTGCGCGCACCACAGCGCCACGTGCGCGAGCCGCCTCACGCTGGCCTCGTCCACCGCGGAGGAGAGGAGCCGCCGGTCGAGCACCTCGACCACGCGCCCTTCCCGCGCCCTCTCGGCGACCAGCTTCGGGAAGTAGGACCACCGGCGGGACCCGCCGCTGGGGCCAGGCTCGGCCTGCAGGTTCCGCCGCCCGCCGAGGATCTCCATCAGCACCATCCCGTAGCTGTACACGTCCGACTTCTCCGTGACGCCGGCGCCCAGGAGCCACTCCGGGGCCAGGTACCCCGTCGTGCCGCGCACCGTGGTCACCACCCGGCTCTGCTCCTTCCCCATCAGCGTGGACAGCCCGAAGTCGGAGAGCATCCCGCGGAGGCGGTCGTCGAGGAGGATGTTCTCCGGCTTCACGTCCAGGTGGACCACCTTGGCGCGGCAGTCGTGGTGCAGGTACGCCAGCGCCTTGGCCACGTCCACGGCCACCTGGTACCGCTGCAGCCACGTCAGGCACCGCCCGCCACCGCCGGCGCCGTGCTGCGGGAAGATCCACCTGTCCAGGGACCCGTTCTCCATGTACTCGTACACGAGGAAACGCGGGCCGTTGCGGACGAGGCAGAAGCCGAGGAGGCGGACCAGGCTCACGTGCTGCACGCTGCCGATGGCCGACACCTCCGACCTGAACTCCTTGTCCACGTGCGCCGACCCGTCGATCCGCTTCACCGCCACGGACGTGCCGTCGTCGAGGATGCCCTTGAACACCGTGCCCGACGAGCCCCGCCCCACCACGTACTGGAAGCCGTCCGTCGCCGCCGACAGCGCCTCCAGCGAGAACCTGCTGGGCAGCCCGGCGACCTTGCGGAAGTAGCTGTACTCCACGCGCACCGCAGACACCTCCTCGCCGCCGTCCAGCACCGGGCGCCTCACCATGCGCTCGGCTCGTCCATGGGGGCTCAGCGCGTGGCACAGCAGCACCGTGACGGTGCCCGCCAGCACGGCCGACAGGATGACCGCCGTCGAGAGGTAGAACGGCCTCGACAGGCGGAAGCAGAGGAACAAGGTGAGCTCGAGAGCCACAAGCACGACGCCCGCCGCGCCGGCGAGGATCTTGGCCTTCTTGCCCTCCATGGATCACGCCAGTGACATCACCGCCCGGCGACGTCGCGCCACTGCCTCTGCGGCTCTGCCTCTGACTTGACCTTCCGCTCTTGCATTTCGTCGTCGTGTTCGGACTAGCTTTGATGTGATTCTTGGTAAATATAGACATGTGAGCGATAAGATCATGCTATGCTTCGACGAATTTAACGACAGTGATGTCTCAACCAACCCAATGAGGTTTGGTTCTTTAACAGTGGCCTTTGTCTTGGAGTTGCAAACTACTGACTCGATCAGACAAAGGATAGTGGTAGCCTGTTAGGTAGAAGAACGGTTCAGATGAGGAATTGGGTTAAATGGCAGTGCAGATGGTACTACGTCATGGCGAATTAGTCCTAAATTTCGTTTTGCGTAGAAGAAACTGTCACTTGATTCACTTCCATGGTCGAGGAAAGAGCACACTGATTCAACGGCAAGAATGACATCAGTGTATAGTGATTTGTGTGGTGTCGGTGTCTGTATTTTGGCCAAATCCAAAGTTGAATGTTTCATCCATAACGATTCAACATTTAAGCAGCATCACTGATTCAGCCACGTTGACATTTGGAAACTATATATCAAGGACAAACAATATTACTCTTTTAAAAAAAAGGAGAAACAAATATTATCTTGACCGTTTCGCTAAAGCCACTGCTTATCTGATACATTCTCGACTGCAACTGCAACTGCAATTTCAATAGATCATGGTGTGAGCAATATTCAGACAACAAATCTTCCACCAGCAGATTTGGTAAGGGCGACGAGGAAATATATAGATCATCCAGATAAATCAGGTTTTTTTTTCCTCTTGTTTCAACAGAACGTGTGTTGTAGAGCCAAAGTTCACCGTTGTGTAATGAATCCCATTATTTATATAGCCGAGTTTCTGTAAGGATCATGTAACAAAAACCACGCTATGTTCCAGCTTCCTAGCTGTGTGGCAATTGGCAAACAGGTTGACATGGTCAGGTCTACTGAACACTACGAGGCCAAGAGGCTGAAGTTGCACAGCTTCAAAACGCTGTGACAAAAATGGTATTGGCACCGCATTTTATTGCCATGCCCTGGAGAACCTTAATGATGGTGGTGGTCATCGTTGTCATCATCTCCATCGGGAGATCCTCCTTCCCCAATCACATCAAGCTGTGGAAATAAGATGAAGATTGTACCTCAGCGAAAGTGAGGGCGCATTCATCACAACAGGTACAGCATCTCATCATGCTAAAAACTACTCATGGAATGCAAGCACCTTATGTCGAGAGTAAACAGCATACCGTGAAATATTGAGTACAGACAGGGCATTCATGTGGCTTGCCTTTCTCCAACCAAAACCACACCACATCATGTTCATCTTCTGTGAAATGCAGTATAGGCCACTTAGACAAGTTAGATTGCTTTTAGAAAAAAAAAATTCTTGATAAAATACAGGCAAGGATTCGAATTCTGGAAAAGACTAGGGGGGATATTTAGCAGAGCAGTAGTGTACCTCCTTCACCACCAGGGCAACCAACGATCCTTTTGTTGTAGTATGACTGAATCACAGCTGGAGCTTCCTATGGAGGGAACAATGGATATTAGTCCAGATGAACCACACAAGAATCAAAATGAATTTAACTGAATAATGATGTAAAAGACGCATGTAAGCAAAATCACAATTCATATAGCACTCCATAAAGTGATTCATCGACAGGCCGAAGCTAAATGGGACCTGGTATCAGTTAGTCAGCTGTAAAGCTCACTGAATTCCAAACTGATGTAATCAAAGGACAAAGTCACTATGATAACAAAACACAAAGATTCAGTCATACAAAGACCAGCAACACAGCACATTGCCCAAAATCAGGATAAGCAACCTCAGAGTCTGAGAATGCAAAAGAAAGCCAACTAAGAAATGACAAATTCTACTTGAAGCAGAGCAACTTATATATTATGTATTCCACCATGACAAACAGGGCAAGATCATGGGTAGTTCACTAGAGCTCTTCATAACAGCAAGGCTCACATGGACATGGAAGTTCTTCATAACAACAAGGCTTACATGGACACGGAACACATGAAGAAACATATATAACCTTCAGCCATAGAGTTTTTCCAAATTAAACTACAGATTCATGAAACAAGCCTTAAAATTGAAATATTTAGGCAACACGACAACAGAAAGATAACAGCAGTAAGCAGGCCAAGAAAACTAGATAATTAACTCAAATAGCAAAATCAAGCTGCCTGCATGTACCTTCACAAAAAAGATTCCCTGCAGTATCGGAAATTCAATAGGAGTGCCATAATCAGTGTTTCCAAATTAGTATGTTACAGAGAACCTAAAAAGATGATATAATATGCTAATATGGTTGATCTACTAAAGCTAGTGCGGATTCAAAAAGAATAAGACTCATTTTAAGAAAAACACATTTGATAAAAATGTGTAAGCAAATACTATTATATGTCACGAAGAAAGGGTCCCAAGCTAGAAACTTTTTTGTGACCAGAAAGTCAAAGAAAAAGTTAAGATAATAAATTGGCATTGAGGAACTTGGATTGGGATGCACCCAACAAACTCAGTTGCCAACCCAACACACAACTATGAGCATGAACTTAATCACCAAGCAGTACTTGATAGATCAATTCATTGGCCTCAAAACTACAGCCATGACTGAAGAAAACGATCTATAGATGTGAGCTGTGACATATTTTCCCCAAAGAACCAAAACAGCTCCATTGACTTATCAGCTCTTCTACGGTCTATGTTCAAACACCATTTCAGTTCACGCAGACAAACAAATAAACCTAAACAAACATGTCATCCACAGATGCAAGTCAGATGACCAAACATTGCCATTAAAGCATACTCTCACGAGTTACAACCCCATCCTGAGCAATCAATTCAGTAGTCCCAATTGCTCACGCGCCAAGTGAAATGTAGAAGAAGGTACCAAACCGAAATCACCCACCTTGGTGCCAAAGGGACCGACGGGCGCGTCCAAGTCAAACCTCTTCTTCCCCTGAACAGAAAAACGAACCAAATCCAACAAAATTTTAATACTTTTCACAAACAAATAACCCCGTAATAAGAAATGAAGCGCCAGCAAAGCAGCCATGCGGGGGACCTGGAGCTCGGCCTCGATCTCCTCGCGCTCGAGCCCCGTGGCGATCGGCATCACATCCTCCACCCTCGTCCTCGTCCCCGCCGCATCTGAAGAGAAACGCAAGCCTTCGCATCAAATCGGAGCTACCGCCTAAGCTTGTGACTTGTGAGGAACACAGGAAGAGTCGTTACCGAGAGTGGAGAAGAAGAGAGGAGCCGGCGCCGGCGTGCGGCGGAGGCCTGCTGCGGCAGCAGCGGAGGCTGCCGGGGAGCGGGGTCCGAGGGCGGAGCGGTGGTGGCGGAGGAGGAGGGAGGTGGCGCGCTTCCACATGGCGGGCCGGTGGAGGCCACGAGAGGGCGGTAGAATGGTGGTTAGACAGAATCCGGCAACTTGGGGCCGGTTTAGTTCCCAGAAAATTTTGCAAAATTTTTCAGATTCCTTGTCACATCGAATCTTTAGATATATACATGAAGCATTAAATATAGATAAAAAATAAAACTAATTATACAGTTTAGATGAAATGGACGAGACGAATCATTTAAGTCTAATTAGACCATGATTGAACACTAATTATCAAATAACAACGAAACATGCTACAGGATCATTTTACGAAAATTTTTGCAACTGAACAAACCCAAGCCACTTGGGTGTTTTCGGCCTATAGACCGCCGGTGTAGAGGGACCCACTTTGTGGTGTAAAATTTTGCAAATTCAGCAAAATGTCTAGAAAAAAGCCTTTTTTTTGCAATATTTCGACTGCTCCGAAACAGCAATTTATTGGCGACCAGTTTGCATTTGCAAGTTGCTAAATCATAATGATATTTTGAAAAAATATTGTGACTGATGACTGGACTTTTGAAATAATTAGAATATTCTACGGAGTGGACAAAACGGCGATGCCGAGGTCTTGTGTTTAACACAAAATAGGATGGCGCATGGTTCTGATTTGGGTTTGAAAGAGCATTTTTGTTCATTGCATTAAGCAGGTGTCTAGGGAAAACATGTGCAGAAATTATCGCTTATAACGACTAACTTCATGTGAGTAGCAACTATATACATATAAATGAATATACTATATCATAATTTAATAAATATATGTATAAAAAACTTGATAAATTAGGTTAACACAAAAAACTCATTAACTCTTTCTTATTGAAGATAAGTAATTCAGGTTGTATTTGGAGTCCTAACCAATAATATGAAGCCTAGAGGTTTATTAGAATTTTGAGGCATATTCAAACCATCATTTTTTTATGAGAAAGGACTCTAAACTTTGCCCCATATAAGGGTGATATAATCCTTTATCTTTATTTTTCCTTTTTTCTACAACGGGACATGACAAGTGCCTGAAATATTATGATGTCAACTAGTTTTGTTACCCAAAAGTGGAAATTTCAATGGGGTTACTGACACGGGCGCTCTAGACATGCGAACAGAACAATCACACGTTCAGTAGTTCACCAAAACTTTAAAAGTAGACCTCAATTACCGCTACCAGCTACAGTCTTGCAACTGTGGCAACATGATTCATACAATTGGAATGTTAATTATATTTATTCGATATTTGATAATCAAGCTGTGCAGGAAATCTCTTCATTGCCTGTAATCCCAGCGCTGACAGTGACATTCTCAAATGGGTTCCATCCAGAGATGACAAGTGCACAACCAAAAACATCTACAGGCACCTAAGTCGCCAAGAACCCATCCAGTTGCCACAGCATGGATCCAGAAGCATTACACATCATGCTAATTTAGTTTTGCAGAAAGCTTGGCGAAGCAAGGACTTGTCACCACTGATCAAAACTTTTACCTGGAGACTAATCAGAAGAGCACTAGCAACCGGAGAGAGAGCAGGCAGGTACAGTGTAAATATTGGTGAACACTGCACTACGTGTGGAGCACTTGAAGATGATGCACATCTTTTCTTCCATTGTCAATTACCTCGGGCAGTGTGGTTCTCTTCTGATGCACCCCTGAGAGCTGACCAACTAGCACAGGAACAAGACGGCGTCCAACATATCGTGCAAACTGTTTTACCCATTTCCACCCCTGATGCTTTATTTAACAAAATACTAGTAACTCGGTGGTACATTTGGAAAGCAAGAAATGATAATAGATTCACCGGAAAAACTTTGACTCCTTGGTAGGTGCACCATGCAGTACAGGCACACATATCAACCCAAACGATGGTTTCACAGGAGGGCCTTGTTTAGATTCTAGAATTCACCCCCAAATTCCACTATATAAAAAGAAGATTCCCTATCACATCAAAATACCGGCACATATATGGAGTACTAAATATAGATGAAATCAAAAACTAATTGCACAGTTTTATTGTACTTTGCGAGACGAACATTTTGAGCCTAATTAATCAAGATTTAGACAATTATTAGGACAAAACAACAAAGTGCTACAGTGCTCGGGGGTGGCACTGTGCCGAATCGGCCACCCCGAGTCTGTTAACTAAACAAGGCCGAGGTGCGAAATCAGGGTATGAGTTCTCTGCCACAGCAGGAAAACCAGAGGATGCAGGCACGCCCCCCCCCCCCCCCCCCCCCCAACCAACAATCACAGGATCAGGTCACACATCCAGGTAATGAATCTCTTCCTGATCATTCCAATCAAATAGGACTAGGCTCGGAGGTGACTCAAAACTTGCAGGACACTCATCTGATTGCACATCTCTCCTTATTGGAGGGGGTCACATGCTATTCAGATGCATCTTTATCATCAGACTCCTTGTCCACTAATACAAGAAATGCAGGTTTATGAGTGTTTATAGTTAACACTCGCTGTCAACCGGTGCAGACACTCTATGTAAAGGCTGTTCTAAAAGCTGCACTCTCGGTCCTCATGGCGGAAGCGGCTGCTATAGCCTTGGCTGCTCTTATCACTGATCAACTTGGACTCCAACAGGTCAATTTCCTTTCGGATAATCAGCAGCCAGTGAACTTTCTTAATGAGCAGGACCATACCAATCCTCCAGATTGGAGAATGAAGTACTACACCCAGATCTTCTGCAATTCAGCCGCTACCAGAACAGCAGTGATTAGCAAAATACAAAGATCTCAAAATCAAATAGCAGATGCGCTTGCCAAGCAAGCACTGGCGGAATCTCTTTCAACTCATTCTCCAGAATTCACCTGTACCTGCACTAGTGCAGCTCATGATCAGTGCACTCTCCGAGAGGCACTTCAACTTGTAACCGAACTCTGTTACTCACAGCTTCTTGCTGTTCATAATGCTGTTGTTTGTTGTCAAAAAAAAAACTTTAAAAGTAGACTGAATGATTGTCCTGCGTCAGCTTCCAATTTAGCAACAATCAACTGGAGCACGAAACTCAAACAAGATCCAATGGCTGATATTCATCGAAATCGCCCTTTAAAACGCACAACTCCATAAACCCTAGCGGACAGAGCAACTTTCTTTCTCACCAAAACCCCCTCCGCAATCCCCACTCTCGCTCCCGCCTCCACCCAATGGCGTCCCTCCCTAACGGCGCCGGCGCCGCCGCCTCTGGTTCCTCCGGCGCGCGCCCAGCGGACAAGGAGGTGGACTTCGCCAACTACTTCTGCACCTACGCCTACCTCTACCACCAGAAGGAGATGCTCTGCGACCGCGTCCGCATGGACGCCTACCACTCCGCCGTCTTCCGCAACGCGCCCCACTTCCAGGGCAAGGTAGGGAACTTCCTGAAACCCCTCAAAAATTCAATTTTCTCAAGCAATTTTGGGGGTCCAGTTTGGTTGATTCGGTGGATGTGGATCTGTCAGGTGGTCCTTGACGTGGGCACCGGGAGCGGCATCCTTGCCATCTGGAGCGCGCAGGCCGGGGCCAGGAAGGTGTACGCCGTCGAGGCGACTAACATGGCGGAGCACGCGCGCGAGCTTGCGCGCGCCAACGGCGTCGCCGACATCGTCGAGGTGATACAGGGCACCGTGGAAGACGTTGAGCTTCCAGAGAAAGGTGAGACTGATTTCTTTGATGCTCGTCTTGTGATTACTGAATCGATGGTAAAAGCTAAAGGGAATGAATTTCTGTCTCAATTGGAATGCTACTCCAACCATTTGAGTGACAGAGTGTATTGAACTTTATATATCATATCAAGAGAAAAGTTGAAATTTTTAATCTGAACATGGAAGTTATGATGTGCAGAGTACTGACTACTCTGTTTCTGTATGTTGTTTGTGATGGCAGTTGATGTCATTATATCAGAGTGGATGGGCTACTTTCTTTTGAGAGAGTCCATGTTTGATTCCGTCATTTGTGCACGTGACCGCTGGTTGAAGCCAGATGGTGTAATGTAAGTCTATCCCGTAAGTTATGTTAAGAAGCACTCTCGTTGCAAGCAGAACACAGATTTACTTAGCCTAAGATCATTCTTTTGCAGGTATCCTAGTCATGCTAGGATGTGGCTAGCACCCATAAGAACTGGTTTGGGTGACAAAAAGAGGGAAGATTTTGATATAGCTATGGATGACTGGAGTCTGTTTGTTCAGGACACTCAAACATATTATGGGGTCAACATGAATGCTTTGACAAAGGCATATCGTGCAGAACATGAAAAATACTATTTGAAGGTATGGCATCATTAATTTTTCTCTTCTAGTTTATGACTAGTACCGAGAAATGTCATGTGGTGGGCCTTGGAAAAGCACAAAGTCCCAACTAAGTACGTTACCCTCATCAAGGATATGTACAGGGATGTGGTGACGTTTGTCCGAACATGTGATGGCGACACCAATGACTTTTCAATTAAAATAGGACTGCATCAGGGGTCAGCTTTGAGCCCTTATTTATTTGCTTTTGTGATGGATGAGGTCACAAGGGACATACAAGGTGGTATCCCTTGGTGTATGCTCTTTGCTGATGATGTGGTGCTAGTTGACGGCAGTAGGACAGGGGCTAATAGGAAGTTAGAACTATGGAGGCACACGTTAGAGTCGAAAGGGTTCAGACTTAGTAGGACTAAGACCGAGTACATGAGGTGCGATTTCAGCGCGACTAGGCATGAGGAGGGAGACATTAGCCTCGATGGGCAAGTGGTGGTCAAGAAGGATACTTTTCGGTATTTAGGGTCGATGCTACAAAAGGATGGAGACATTGATGAAGATGTTAGGCATAGAATTTCAGCTGGCTGGTTGAAATGGCGTCAAGCTTCTGGCGTCCTCTGTGACAAAAGGGTGCCTCAGAAGCTGAAAGGTAAGTTCTATAGGACGACGATTCGTCCGGCGATGTTATACGGTGCTGAGTGTTGGCTAACAAAAAGGCGACATGTCCAGCAATTGAGTGTAGCAGAGATGCGTATGTTGCGTTGGTGTTGTGGGCACACAAGGAGGGATAGAGTCCGGAACGACGATATTCGGGATAGGGTTGGGGTGGCACCAATTGAGGAGAAATTGATTCAACATCGGTTGAGATGGTTTAGACATGTCCAACGGAGGCCTCCTGAGGCGCCGGTGCGTAGTGGAGTTCTAAAGCGGGCCAATAATGTAAAGAGCGGTAGAGGTCGACCTAAACTAACTTGGGATGAGTCCGTTAAGAGAGATCTTAAGGAGTGGAATATCTCCAAGGATTTAGCTATGGATAGGAGCGCTTGGAGATTGACAATCAACGTGCCTGAACCATGACCTCTTTTTGTCTTGTGTCCTTTATGTCCCTTTATGTGTCTCTCTGTTTCTCGTCTCTTTTGGGTTTATCTCTAGCCTACCCCAACTTGCTTGGGACAAAAGGCTATGTGTTGTCGTTGTTGTTCTAGTTCATGACTTTAGTCTTGAAATGTAAAATTCAGGTTATCCTAGCTTATGAAGGATTTGTATTTTATTATGGTTATGTATATCTTTTTAAGTATAACAATGTCATTTGTTGCACTTTCCTAAGTAATCATAGCACTCAATTTAGAGAAACAATGATCCTTTTGAATCTGTAGCAATATTTTGGACGAACTGTTTCTTACAAAGTTATACAGCCTACATTTATCTCTACTGAAATTTGAGCTCTTCTTATGCATTGAAGCATGCCCTACATTGTTTATCCTACAGTCTGGGTATACTTTCAGTGGCTAGTTCTGCACTTGCTTGAGGGGATTGATAGATTCTTGCTTGGAAATCAGCTTGCAGGAGTTTTGAATGACTAAGCCTATGTGTTTCATGTTACCTTTTCCACACACTTAAATGTACACACGGTTTTATTCTGCTGCAGTCTTCAATATGGAACAATCTTCATCCAAACCAAGTTATCGGTCAACCTGCAGCTATCAAGGAAATTGATTGCTTGACAGCCACTGTTGATGAGATTCGAGAAGTCAGAGCACAAGTTACAATGTCAGTCAGAATGGAAGCTAGATTGTCAGCACTGGCTGGATGGTTTGATGTTCATTTTCGAGTATGTCAGACTTAAACTGCAACCTACTAAATGCTATGTCTGAACTCACACTTTACTTAAGAATGGTGCTTGCTATGTTTATGATAATTTTTAGGGTAGTGCTCAAAACCCTGGGGTGGAGGAAATTGAATTAACTACAGCTCCAGATGAGCATGGTGGAACTCATTGGGGTCAGCAGGTTGGTTTTCTGGGCTATGCTACATTGTTTTCTTGTCATTCCTAGAATCTGTTACCAGCTATAGCATGTAGTTACTAATTTTTCAATCCTTTCTTCTCCCTCAACCTGTAAATATTGACTGCTAACAAAAGAAATTTTGTGAATAGAAGGAAAGAACTATCTCTTTTCCCTTTTGAATTTATATAGGCAGAGTGCAAACCTTCTCTTGGAAAAGCAAAAGAAGAGAAGGGAAAAAGGAACTTAAAAAAAGTTTATTTCACCAAAATTGCTCTACAAATGAATGCTTTTATTTGAGGTGTTGACTTTTGCAAAACAAGATACTCATTCAGTTGATTTTGCCATTATTGAAATGCATACTGCTCATAAATAAAGTTAACTGGTCTAGAAAAATTGATCAGAATTTTGTTTTTCCTTTTCAAGGTATTCTTGCTGACTCCACCTCTGGGTGTGACTAAAGGAGACAATGTTAATGTTTCCTTCTCGATGGTTCGCTCAAAGGAAAATCATCGACTTATGGATATGGAGTTCACCTATGAATTGCATGAGTTATCTGGCAGGAAGCACCCAGCAGTCACAACCAAGATGTACTTAGAGTAGACAAGGTACGGACTATAATATGTATGTTTATGAATTTCACTTACTCAACATTTATAGTAGTATATCATATATAAATGCATGGGGGGTATTGAAGATATGCCACTCTATTTACTATTATCTGAGAATCTACCTCTGGTTCACGTGGGCATGGATGCTCACACATGAAGCGTGCTGCATTTCTTT
Source organism: Saccharum hybrid cultivar R570 (assembly GCA_038087645.1). NCBI lineage: Eukaryota > Viridiplantae > Streptophyta > Magnoliopsida > Poales > Poaceae > Saccharum > Saccharum hybrid cultivar. The sequence goes on along the minus strand of JAQSUU010000807.1, from coordinate 11,020,537 downwards.
GATTCATAACAGGGCTCGGTCTAACCCTCGTTCATTTTACATTTATGTCCTGACAGTTGAGTAGGCCTGATTCATCATCGTTAGATGAAAAGACGGAACCAGTTACCCTGTGCCCTCGCATCGCTGTTACAGAAACCTATGCTCAGAAGCTGAGCATATGTAAGTGCCTTAGGGCCCCTGTGTGTTTGTTATACCCATGATGTGTACATTGAGACCATGAGGCATGATGACGTGCCAAAGATTTGGTTGTATTGGTAATATCTTATTGTTTGATTGCTCAAGCAACAGAGGAGCTTATTGCTTCACAACATTAATGTATTAGCAGATATTGACCCACATTACAGTTTTAAGCAACATTCAGTGCAGAATTTTGTTGAATTCAATTCAGTTTGTGCAAGGCTGATGCATGATGCTGTTCATCGGTGCCCAGGCACCAATCCAACTGTTGCAACGAGGCATCCTGAGGAGGTGTCTACTCCCTTGATTGTATCTTCCTTAAGATCAGTGCAACTGAAATTATGTAGCTGAAATTCCTAAAAAAGAAAAACCTACAGGAAAAATCTCAGAAATGTATTGATGTCATTTAAACTCCTAAATCCAGTGGGAAAATAAGAAAATGGTATGGTATAATATATGTTATTGCACAATTTAAACTTATATGGGTACCCTTTTGGGGAAGGAAGACCGTAAACAAGTTTAAAGAACAATAGGTATCATTTGTAAATCCTATGTCTTCGGTATCCATTTAAAAGTCCATGTGGGGAAAATTTGGAGATACGACATATAATATCAAAACTAATTCAAAACACTTTTGGGAAATACGAGGAGCATGGTGTGTTGATACAGCCTGTTCGCTTGAGATTATCAGCCAACCAGCCAACAATGTTTTTCTCTCATAAAAAACCAGTCAACAGCAACAGTACTTTCAGCCAGCCAGATCAGCCCAAGCGAACAGGCTGCATGATGTTAAAACACCGGTAGAACCCAATGGAAAAATCAGGAGAAAATGATACAACATATATTTGTTATTGCCTCAATGCCTCGTTGTAACTCATGAACAAACCTTGAGAGGTAATGCTCATATAATTTAGAGAACAATAGTATGATATGTGGATCATAATAGGAATAACCTCCTCTAAGACCCAATGGGAAAATATGAAGAGGAATATACATCTTTGATATCCTTAAAAAAAACTCATGTGAAGAAAATAGAAGATATGGCATACTATATGTCTTGAATATCCCCTTTAAAAACCCTGACAGGGAAAATAGGAGATATAACATATTGTTGTACTGATATTGTCTCATTAAAAACCTTTTATGAGAAACCTTTGTGAGAAAAAAAACTCAGAGGAAAAAGAGTACAATATGATGTTTGAACATGTCATATTTCAGGAGAACTACCCTTGAACCTTGCAACTATCAAAGTCTTTGAATGTAGGATGGACTTAGCGAGTGAACCTACGAATTTATCGCTAGATTACTTTTTCAAGATGTTTATTTCCAATGTGTTGCAACTTGCAATTTATGGGGATAAAACATTTTGGGGCAATAAATTTATTCATATTGCTCTTATATGACCTATTTGCACCTTGAAGATACAAGCAACCTTATCTTTGTAGATAATAGTTGGTGATCCTATGGAATCACATTTGATCACTCTTATGAAGTCATGCATATGGGATGCTTCGGAATGATAGATGGAAATGCTGGCATTGTGGGGGATCAAATAGCCAGTATCTAGATATCTCACTTAGGTCGTATCTCAATTTATCTAATAAATCTAGATCTTTCGATGCCATAAAAATATATATGGATATCCTACTTGACTCCCAGGCGGTGTTGTAGAAGTTAAGTTGCGCTATTTTGTGCTAGTAAGGCATCTGCAAATGCAATATCAGGCCCGTGTAATTTGACATTAAAGTTGTCATCCTTGGGTCTAAATGGATACAAATCCATACTTTAGGAATTGAATGACCACAAGTGCCGATGCATAGGATGTCCACTATTATTTGGATATTGATAAACAATGTCAATTGGTTTTTAGTATACTGATATATGGGGCTTAAGCTATGACTTAAGCGTAATTTGGTTTTACCAAATATCTCATCTCAAATTCCGTCTAAAGGCCAATTCTTTGCATGATACCTAAAGTAACTGCTTAATTATTTCTGTATCTTGATGCTATTAATATAATCAATATGTGTTGAGATGATGGGGAGTCCAATTCGGAATTTATTTACAAACACATATACGCAATCATGATTAGAGTAATCCTTCTATAACAGTTGAGATGGCTCCCAAAGATGACCGGTGTTTTTTCTTGATTTATTTATTTTCTGGAAACTGTGGTTTTGTACAGACGTAGAGTTCCCCGTGTAAAGAAAGGCTGCATCTTTTCGCAAGCAATTAGGCAAATCAAAATATGCAAGAGCACGGATTGTCCTGCTCAGTTTTGATTCATAAGAACTTGCCTCTACTGGGTGTTTACATTCATCGATAGGAAAGTCTGCTCTTTGAACGAGCCAAAACTGTGATTGATTGGCAACACAGCTCGACCTTAGGTAGCCTGCCCAAGGCCTCCACGTAGAATCCATTAATTTTTGCCAGAAGCATCCTCTTCATGTGTGCCCTGGTAGGAGGCAGCACTTCAGGTGAAGCTTGAATTTCAAGATACCGCTGTAAGCTCTATGGATCGTCTAGCAGTAGATCCAGTGGGTAGCTCTTTGGCATTTGGAATAATACACATAGATATATGTTCTTAGAATAGAATACGAGAGAGATGGGAGTGTGTGACGTTACCGACCATCAATAGGGGAGGAAGAGGAATCCGCCATGGCTTCGGTGTTGGAGTCGAGGACGCGATGACGACATCGCGATAGTGCAGTGGCGGCGTAGAGACGCTGGTGGTGCTTCCCGCCGCTGGCAGTGCAACCTTCGGGATCGGAATGGGTTCGGACAATGGGGGGGCTGTGGCGGCTGTAGTGAACCTCGTAACCCTAACCACTGGCCCCCCACCTCCTATTTATAGCACTACGCGACGGGGGCCCACTGGCCACGTCATTGGGCTGGGCGTCCCCGATCAGGACGCGAGATTAGGGTCCAGATATGGCCGTTGGGCCAAGTCCGGTGGAGATCAAACTAACATTCTCCCCTTGATCTCTCATCACTTTCTTCGTTCTTCAATTTCTTACTCAAAATTTCAATTCATATTTTTTCTTTCTTCTTTCCTATTTCATCATAGATTAGTGCATAGAACTGTTCCATCGTCACAGCAATTAGTGTCGCTAAACTAACAGCCACAATACACTTCTCTATTTTGAAATGATATTTTCTTTGGGCCCTTTGTTGTCCAGAAATCATAGGCTATACCATAAACACATGTCGACTGTGCGTTCTCTGAACACACTGAATGGTAAGCCTTTATAAGCAGATCTGCAAGTACTTTCTTTTTACTTATACATTCGAAAGCTTTTCAAAAGATTCCGGACTTTCTCCTTCACAACGTCTAACTTCATGTCAATGTGTTTGGCAGCACACTTGACCCGTTGTCATAGGAGTCAATCACTTTAAATGGTAATTGTTGTTGTATACCATTACCAATTCCGGGTATAAGTTAACCATTTCGTCTGTCCTATAAGCCTCGTAATAAGTTGTACTATAGGTATGCATCATTGATGACACCACAATTGTTTCTTTGGAGCTTTTTCACAATAAAACTCCAACTGCGAGTGTTAGCTACTATGTGGGTTTCACTAAACATCTCGTCGAAATTCAACATTCTTGTACCCACAACCATTTGAGAGTACTTGTTCTTTCTTAGTCATCATAAGGCTTATTAAATCTTTGCATAATTGTAAGACATTCTCAACTCCATTCCAGTGATCTATATCTGGACTGGACTTTCTGCCAAAACATCCCGGATAAATGAACTATGTTAGGGTAATATCATACTTGTGCACTCATTAAACTGTAATATCATAGTTGTGCACTCATTAAGCTTCCAACAGCTGAAGCATATGGATCCATATTCATTTGATCTATCTCATGTCGGTTCTTGTAACACTAAAATTCTCAAAACTATTACCCTTGACTATATGAACAGGCGTAAGTTCACTTGCATGCATACTTTGTTTCTTTACAATCTTTTCTAAGCATGCCTTTGTGATAATCCTAATACCCCTTTTATCTGTCTCAGTGAATTTCAATTCTTATAACAAGAGTCATTTCACCGAGAACATTCTTATTGAGTCTCGAGGACAAGAGCTTCTTCACATACAGTAGATTGACATCACTACTAGCAAGTAAGGTGTCATCCACATATACAGGATTAGGAATTGAATCTCCCATTCTATAACTTTATACAGATGCAATTGTCCTCTCATTCTCTTTAACTCAAAATTTCTAGTTGACCTTTCAACTTGAAATGCCACTGTTTACAGACTTGCTCTAGTTCATAAAAGATTTTTACAGGTGGCATCCCATTCGTTCGTTCTTTCTTTTCACGACAAAATCTTTAGGTTGTGCCATGTAATTATTTTCATACAAATCCCATTGAAAAATGCTGTCTTTACTTTCATCTCAGATCATGATGTGCCACTATGTAACACCCAAATTTTAGAGATAATGAAATTTTGAATAAATTAGATAACAATTAATGGCAAATTAAGATTTTAAAAAAAATTATTTGGTGATGCATTCATGCTGTTGCATTTGTTTTATTTTGTGGTGTGGTTATATTTGTTTTATTTGAATTGCTTTGGTTTAGGAAAATTTGATTTGAAAATGTGTTTGTAAAATTAGAAAAGAAAAAGAAAAGAAAGAAGAAGACTTACCTTCAGCAGCTGACCGACGGCCCGCTCGGCGGCCTGCTTCGGGTGCACTGTGCCGCATGGGCCGAGGTCAAGCCCAGCAACGCCGTGGCCCAATCGGCCGGTCCACCAAGCCGCGCTCCTTCCTTTCTATCGCTGACAGGTGGGGCCCGGACGTCGGTCTTCTTCTACCTCTCGTGTCCGTTCCGGACTCCACACCGCATACGGCGATGACGGTCGGTTCCACGATTTCCGGTCGAATCTAACCAAAGTCGAAGATATGAGGCTATAAATAGGACGTCGTGGTCCTCTAGTTTTCGTTTTTCATCTAAACCGTGAACTCTACCGCAAGGAATTGAGGGTTTAGGGTTGAGAAGGTTGAAGGGATCGGTTGAGCGCGGGTGAAGCTTTCGGGCGCTTTTGAAGCCGATTTCATTGCATTGGTGAGATCGTAATCTTCTCCTCGTTCGTTTTAGGCTATTTCTTTGGGTGGAGGCGGTTCTAGATGAGGTTTTGAAGCTCGCCGATGGTGCGGCCATGGCGCCGCCGCCCTTTGTTGCGGTGCACCGTGTGTGGTTAGTGTGGTAGGTTTTCTTTAGCGTAGTTGAGTTCGCGTGAAGTTTCTCGTTCGGTAGGATCGAACGCGGGCTCGAACGGTGGTCTAGGTGAGGAGAGCCGCCATCTCCGGCGAGATGGAGCCGCCGGTCATGGGGGGCCGCCGGCCGGACTTGGGGATGAAGGTCGGTTTTCTTACTGTAGCGCTGCAGATGACTGCGAGCCGTCCGATTCGAGATCAACGGCCCAGATTAGAACTTACCCCTTCGCGGGTAAATTTCGTAAAGAGCCCCCTAACTTTTTAGTAATTAACCCGTGGTCCATAGCGTATTTCTGAAAATGCGTTTTCGCGTTTTGAAAGCGTATTCTCTTCCGGTTTAATCAAAAATACGTTTTCAGGAAATTACAGTTTTGCCACTAGAATTGTTTTGGTCATAAAAACTTCGTTTTAACTCCGATTTGATCCGTTCAAGTTGCGTTAGGTTCGTAATTGCGAGCTCTACATATTAGTGTAGTTGTACAGTTAATTTTGATAATTTATTTTTCGAGTTTATAATTAAGTATTTATTTATCTATAGGAAATCTTAGAAAATTCATAACTTTCATGTTTTAACTCCGAATTTGGTGATCTTTGCGTCTGTGTGATCGTAGAAACGTGTAGAAGAGTTTTATAAACTTTTATTACTGTTTTGCTACTGTTGGTGTACTGTTCTAATTATATCTCTTTGTTTGCTTCGTGTATGTTTGATTGGATGCATGTATGTTGTTGATTGATGATCGAGTATAGAAGGTGAGCAGTACCTGGACGATTCGGAGTATTACTTTGAGCCAAGTCAGCAGTGTTATTTGGAGAGCTTTGATCAAGGTAAGTATAACACAGGACTATCCTTGTTACCTATTCACTGAAATTATCATACATATGCATGTGCTTACCTTGACAACCTTAGAGATTATAACTTAGTGATTGTTATCTTGATTCCTTGTCAACCATGGGAATGCATATGGGTAGTTATTACTAGTGCTCAAACTATGAACAATGATCTTGTAATTTGATTAATAGATTAAGAAAGCAACCATTAAGATGATTTAATTATTGTTAAAAGGGGGCTAGAGCATGTGTATTATTTTTGATGCTCTGGTTACTCTCCATAAGGACTGATCTGTACGTGATCATCCGGGACATACAGTACAGCTGTGAGGGCTATATGGCTCTGGCTTTAGTTGCTTAAAAGACCTTTTCTAGCTTGTTAGTGGTTACCTTAAATGGCGTAAGAAAGGCTTGCAACGTTGGGTGTAGGGCGAGCCCCTGGCCTAGTGTGTATAGGCTGCGGTTGTTGTGCCACTGGAAAGGGGGGTTCTACAACTGCCTGCCAAGTGAATCTAATGGCCCTAACTTGTTAGACGAACTTTTAAGTGGCTTTATATGGTTTCTGGTGTTTTGGGCCTAGCTAACTCATGCATTTGGAAGTCATAACTCATAGTGAAAGTGTACACCTCTGCGAAGAGTTAAAAACTGGTATACTAGCCGTGCTCACGGATACGAGCGGCCTTGGAACATTTACAGATATATGATCACCATTGCTATATCATGCTTAATTATTGTTGATATTATGCTCATGTTAATGTTTTTCATTATTCTTAATTACAATTGATCATTTGTTCACTATTGGGTATTGGTTCATCTTGATGCTACACAATTGCTAAATATATGATGACTAAAAGCTAAACGCAGTCAAACAGTGTCTAGCCTTTTGAGCCTCATGAACCCTGTGTTATATTTGTTGAGTTCGACATGGACTCACCCTTGCTATTTCCACCATAACAGATGAAGATTATGAGGAAGATTATCGTAATGAGTACTAGTCTTGGTGTCAACCAGTCAACCGTGTCCCTGTGTGGAGTTTCCGCTGGAGATTTACTATTAGTTATTATTATTTATCGTTCAAGACTATGTCTTAAATATTTATTCGCTATGTAATAAGCACTGTGATAATACTATGTAATTTGTCTACTTATGTGTGCGATCATATCCTGAGGCGCACATGAGTACTTTATGCATCCTATTTTTGTCCTTAAAAATGGGTGTGACACACTAGCACTCATTGTAATTTATTCATTTGCGTAAAATCTTTCGATTCAAGTCGTGCTTTATATCTTATATTCCCTTTGGAGTCACATTTCGTCTTGTAGACCCTTTACAGCCTACTGTTTTTGCTCCATTAGGAACTGCTTCTGTTTCTCAAACTTCATTGGTATTCATCGATTTCATTTCAATTTCCTTAGCTTCTTGCCATTTAGACGTGTTAACGCCTCTCATGGTTTCTTCAAATGAGGTGGGATCACCCTCTATTTGAATTTCTTCATTAATATATAATTTATAGTCATAAAAAATATCTGATTCTCTTATTCTTTGAGACCTTCAAGTCTTTAGCTAATGGCACTTCTTTCACATAGAGTTGTTGTTGCTCTTTCATCGTCAATCGATTCTATAGGGTCCTGTATAACTAGATCCTTGTTTTCTTATTCATCTTCTTGAAGGGCTAACAACATGTGTTGTATGAGTCATACAACATCAACATGTGTTGAGCATTTGTCGATCTTGAGTCATTGGAGTAGGCACTGGTCCTACTTCTCTTCAAGTCGTAGATCTTTTCATACCATACACTCCCAGATTATTCTATCTTCTGTAAGGATAGTGTATCTTCAATCTTTCTTATTTTGGGTTTTGGTGCTTTAAGTACCGTCTTAGTATTTCTTAGTCTCATTGCTATCTTGCTGTCGAACTGTAAAAGGTTCAGGAATTTAGCCATTTATGTACTTAGGGGTATCTTTATTGTGACCGTTATACTCCCTCAACGATCACCTTCATCTTTTATAGATCATTTTTTCTCTAAATGCAAATCATACAATGGGAATATTTTTCAATTATCTTTCTGAGTTTCTTCAATTGTCCTTCTATCTTTCTCAATTCATAGTCATCAATCCTCCCCCTCGAAATGTGGCACAAACTTTTCTGCCACAATTTCGAAACATTCATAACTCTTATGAATGAGGAAACTTTGATTTCTTACTTCATCCACATGATTACATCATTCAAAATGAAATTATTTCTTAATTCATATGGGAGTACTTTTTCCTCATTTTACTTGAAAAACTCAATAGAGTCCTTTCATCAATACTTCTGCAATTCATGCTTGCATATCATTCTTATCATGAGGTTCGTTTTCAACTTCTTTTATTCTTAAACTCATACTAGGATAGCACAAAAGCTACCCTAAACTTCTCTCCCTGTGCGGGATACATACCGTCATCTCACTTTCTCCTGCCATGCAGGACAAGTACTATACCAACTTCATCCCGCAATGCGAGTATTTTCTTAAATTTTATGCCGCCATACGAGACAATTCTCTTGAAGGGACATAAATGCCTAGATTGGCTCATATTCAATCATCAAATTCAGGAATAAATCCGATATTCTTTAACACACATGCTTAATCCGACGTTGGTCAAATTAAACATGCATGACACTCATTACAATTCATATCATAATGATAAAACAGAAAATTAAATTATTTTTCATAGAGAGTACATAAAAGACATTTCTCAAACTAAACTCTTATTGTTCTATTTCTTTTCTTGTATTAATATCCCTGAAATCTTTGAAAAACATTTCTTTTCAAGCAACTCTTAAAGAGGACATAATCTCTCATGCAATGCCCTACTTTCATAAACACAATTTGTGCTTAGGCTTTTCATCATCTGAGTCACAAGTATCCAATACATTTCTTTTCTTTTTCTTTTCTGCCTTCAAGAACGAAAGCATGAAGATTTTTTCTGAAAAATACTCAACAATAGTCATAATTAATGCTCATTAAACTCTGATTTCTTTATGTTCTATTCTATATCACCATTGGGCAGATATAGAACAAAACAACTTTCTTCTACATTAATTCTATATCACCGTTGGGCAGAAATAGAATAAATGTATAAAACTCATAGATAAAACTTATAAATTTTCTATCAATAACTTTTGCTAAAATTAGCAACATCATGAATACAATATTCTTGTACATTAATTCCACATCACCGTTGGGCATAAATGGAATTAACATATGGAACAACTCAATTATCATTAACCATCTTCAAAATTAAATTCTCCCGTTGGTTCGAATTTAATTAGAAGATCATCATCATCATTGCAGCGGAAAATACATCTTTCTATTTCATGAGCATTTCTTGATATTTATCTATTCTCTGAAAAATTGGTCACTTTGATGCATAATTTATCAGAGATTTAAATTTCAACCTCAAACTCATAAATAAGCTTATAATATTGTTATGATCAACGTTGGTCAGAAAATAATAATATCATAATTTCACTTAAATCATAATGTGAATATCTCTCTAATTAAAATTTTCTCGTTGGTTCCAATTTTAATTAGAGGATAAACTTTTCATCATTTTCTGAACAACTGTAACTTCTCCTCAAATTGAATCCTCCCGATGGTTTGGATTTAATGAGAAGACAATATTCTTTTTCTTTGCAGCGGAAACATTAATCAATTCCATGATTCTATTTTTCAGAAACTCTTAGAATACTTTACTGTTCTCTGAACAAAATTACCATTGGATCAAAATTGTACAGAGTTCAACTTTAAAATTCAATTCAAATTCATCAAATCTGCTTCTGAAATTGAAAAGATTAATTAAATCAATTCTCCATTCATTTTGGCCAGAGGCCCAGTTCAGTCCGCACGCTCGCGCTCCAGCAAGGTGCAACAGAGCGCGGCCCAGCATGTGCTCGCTGAGGCCCAGCATCGGCGGCCCAGTACGCTCTCCCGCAGCGGCCCACTCGTCGCCCGCGCGCGCATAGCGGCTCCCCGCGCCCAGGCCGCAACGTGGGCCTGGGCCGGCAATTCGCCGCACTGCCTCCACCCGCCTGGGCCTCATCTCAGCCCAAGCTGATCTCAGCCGTTGATGACCATCGAACGGTTTTTCGTTCATCTCGCGTGCACAAAAACCAGCAGGCAGGCAGCGGCACCCGAAACCCTAACGCCATTTCCTTCCTTCTTTTGCGATTTTCTCGCTGCGCCGGCGGATGGGGCACGGGCCCCGCGGCCACGGCAGTCACCGGTGGCGGGGTCGCCGGAGCTGCACCCCGTCGGCTCCTCCCCCGGCCTCTTCTTTCTCTTGTTCTTTCTCTCTCTCAGCGTCGCATCCGAGCGGACGACGACGGCGGCAGCCGCGGTGCCCATCGGCGCCGGCGAGGAGCTGTGCTCGAACAAGTCCGGCCTCCTTCTATTCTTTTTCTCTTTTCATTCTTTCCTCGCGCCACCAGTAGTCAGTCGGCCCGAGCTCGCGACTGGAGATGGCGGCGCCACCGTGACACCTCTCGCCGGCGCACGCGTGCGGCCGGAGCCGCGCGCGGCGCCATCGAGTGGCACCGCAGTGGTGCCCTGAACCCACGCGTTGCGGTGCCCTCGGCCCGAGCCTGAGGCGAAAAGCCGCGCGACGGCGTGACCCTCCAAACCGACGGCTCTTCTGTTCTTCCCACGCGCCGATGAGCGGCGGCGCGGTTCCCGCCTGATGGCGGCTTCTGTGACGGTGAGAGAAGCCCCAGGTGAGTGCCCCTCCCCTTCGCCCATCTAGCTTCTTAGGGTTAGGGTTTTGTTAGGGTTTACTGTTCTTCCGAATCGAGTTCAGATTCTTTCTTTTCTTTCTATTTGATTTCTTCCCAATGTCGATCTACACAGCTAGGTAAAACCTTGGTCCGTTACCATTGTAAGCTCTATGGATCGTCCAGCAGTAGATTCAGTGGGTAACTCTTTGGCATTTGGAATAATACACATAGATATATGTTCTTAGAATAGAATACGAGAGAGATGGGAGTGTGTGACGTTACCGACCATCAATTGGGGAGGAAGAGGAATCCGCCATGGCTTCAGTGTTGGAGTCGAGGACGCGATGACGACATCGCGATAGTGCAGTGGCGGCGTAGAGACGCTGGTGGTGCTTCCCGCCACTGGCAGCGCAACCCTCGGGATCGGAATGGGTTCAGACAATGGGGGGGCTGTGGCGGCTGTAGTGAACCTCGTAACCCTAACCACTGGCCCCCCACCTCCTATTTATAGCACTGCGCGACGGGGGGCCCACTAGCCACGTCATTGGGCTGGGCGTCCCCGATCAGGACGCGAGATTAGGGCCCAGACATGGCCGTTGGGCCAAGTCCGGTGGAGATCAAACTAACAACCGCGTCTTGGCAAGGTCCCAGTATACTTTCTGCAGAAGAACTGGATCTAGTGCAATTTTCTCCACAGACTCGTTCGCCTTCGGTGCACGAAAGAAGAGAGTGCCCGCCTTGTGTGTTGAGAATGACAAAGGGCTGACCGCTTCCATAGCAGGCGTTGAAATGAACCTCCACCCTCTCACGAACCTCTACGGATCTGGGTGCTTGGCTGCAACCGCTGCACATCTGAGGGCGACCCTCGACTGCTGCCTTGGTCGTTTGGGAGCTGTAGTCGAACTGCATGTTGCGTCTTCTGATGATGAGGTGCGAGGCCACCAAGGGGTCCGCGCCAGCAGCGTCAAGGTATTTCCGGGCTTCGGCATCGGGGAGGTAAGGGAAGAGGCAGAGGCCGTCCAGCGACCTCTGGGCCATCTTCGCAACCTTCGCTTCTACTTCTTCTACCGGCGTAAGCGGCTGTCTTCCTCTTTTTACTCCTCGCGCCCGTGGAGGCACATGCTCTCTTCCTCCTCCGCCCGTCGGCGGTGACAGCTCTCTTCCTCCTCCCGCCGGCCGCGACGGCTCTCTTCCTTCTCCCACCAGCGGATGAGAAAATTGCTATTACAGGACTCCAAACATATGGCTTCGCTATTACAGGATTCCTAACGTTGACTTCGCTAAAATGACATCCGAAACATTGACACTTTGTTATATATGACATTTTGTGCTTTTAATCATATTTCTCATATCAAATACATGTATTCTTCTATGACTTGACCGTTTTACCCTCAGGCCTTCAAAAGACGTCTGCAGGGGCTGCTGCCCGCCGCCTGCCCATGGCTGGCCATGGCCTGGGCTGGCTGGCAGCCGCCTGGGCATGGCAAGCCGCCATGTATAGTGTAATATGTAATACAAATGGGAAAAATATGTTCCAAGCAATGGATAAAACCATAAATTTAGCACAAACGAGTTCATCTCATAAAACCATGATTCTAGCAATTACAAGTTCATCTCATAAAACCATGATTCCAAATGAGGTCCAAGTCATATGAAATAAATCATGAGTTCATCTCATCACACACAACTAAAAAAATTGATCCAACGGGTAGCTTTCTCTTCGGAGTCATCTTCTTTGGTGCTGCAGTGGTAGGCATCCTCACGGGACTAGCTGCATCGGTTTGTGAAGATGTGCCTTCCCCTAATAACGTCACAAGCATGCTGCACATAAATTTGATACGACAATTAGATGTATGAAAAAATTAGTGTATGGTAAATGTGTCAATATTCTTACCTTCTTGTGAGCCTTCCTGGACTATCCCGTAGGATTTATTCTCTAGTCGGCCTCCGTGGAGTGCTAGGTTCTGCTGGCGCTTTGTAACATTCTTCCTAGGTTGCTTACGCTTCCTAGACAATCCAAGATAATAATCATTGCACAATGTTTGCAGCAAAAAAAACATACATGTAAACCAAAGTTGTGGTGGACTGTACAGACTATGTACACTTGAAAAGAAAACAAACGTTCATGCTAGCAATTGTGGTGGACTGTACAGACCGTACATAAATTAATATTGACATTTTTATTCAAGTTTGTTGATAAAGAAACTCAGTTCTTACCTCTTTTTTGCGGTTCCATTGAGTGGGCACTTGGCACTAGCTTGCCCGTGATATTTTTCTCTGCATTTTTTGCAAGTCATAGGTCCTCTGATCATCTTTAGAGGATATTGTGCACTGTTGCATCATGGAGCCAGTGGCTGTACGTACAGATGCATGGATCAATGAGATACTGTGCACTGTTGCATCACACATAGGCATGCATGCATGCAAAGTGCATATATATGTATATATAGTACTACATGCAATGCAAAGTGTATATATGTATATATAGTACTACATGCAATCAGAACAAGCAAGATTTTCTTTCATCTAGGAAATTAAGCATGCAATTAACATGAAATTTGCTGCAAAGTAGAATGAATGAAATAATAAAAACATTATTCACCTCCACAGTAGCGCTGCCTTTCATTTTCCTGCCATTTATCCTTCAAGGGCAAGGGCAACCTTCATCACCGGACTTGCAAAAAGTCCTATATATCGTCTTACATGACTTCTCTACTCCTAAATGGAACTCCTTGATGGCAAATTGCCGAACTGCCAGCTTGAACTCCTCCATTGTTGGATACATTGTCCCTACCTCCATTGATGGGTTGTTCTTATCATATGAAATGACTATCTCACCTGGTACGACATCACTAGTAGGAATGGCAGCACCATCAATATCTTGCCAAGCTCATTATCATTCCCTTGTTCATTATCATTCCCTTGTGTAGGTATATTTGTTGTGCCCTCATCTGTCAAGCCTAAAATCTCACACATCTGACTCTCGCTCATAAGTTCAATTCAAACTTCATCATCATGTGTCTCCACGATTTGTAATGTTGCCCAATCAACTTTTTCCATATTTTCCATGTCATTTACTTGGGACCTAAAAACAAGCGAAACCTAATTTTACTATTTTCTACTACTATACTGGTAAAAAAATAGATCTAGTGCATCCAATATATACCTTTCCACTTGAAGAACAAGAAGGTTGTACTCTATTGCTGGATGAGGAACAATAGGCAGCAGTGCTCTTGCTAGGGCAACAGCATCGAAGGGGGCCTCCACTGCTGGCTGTGGCAGGCCATCAACTGCCCTGGCCTGGGCGGCCAAGCCACCAGGCGCCGCGGCCAGGCCACCGGGCGCCCTCGCGGCCAGGGCAGCAGGCGCTGCCTCGGCTAGGGCACAGGAGGCCTCGGTTGCCTCAACATCTATGGCCCACAGCCCTCCATCAACACCTTCGGGCGGAGGCTCTCCATCCATGAAGAAGAGAAGGTGGTGTGGGGAGGGAAGGAGGGGCGGCGGGCGGCTGGCGGTGGAGTTAGGGCGCGGGCGGGCGTCGAGAGCGTCGCGTCAGTTCGTTGTACGGCTGGGTAGATGAATCAATAGGCCGGGTAGATGAATCAATAGATGAGATTAAGCAGAAGGGCAATACGATCAATACGGGAAAATACATGTATTTGAGATGAGAAATATGATTAAAGGTATCAAAATGTCATGGAAAATAAAGTGTCAATGTTTCAGATGTCATTTTAGCGAAGCCAACGTTAGGAATCCAATAATAGCGAAGCCATATGTTTTGGAGTCTATAATAGCAATTTTCTCCCCGGCCCCACAAGGGCGCTGCTCGGCCCCATCTGGTGCCCACTTGGCACCTTGTCACGTCAGTGATCCGTGGGAGCTCCTCCTTAGCCAATAGGAAGCGTTGATCCAAGTCAGTTAAATCAATGGTCAAGATTGAGAGGCCATGGATCCATGGGCTCATTGTCATAGACTTGGAGCTTCACCAACCGACTTCCCATCTGAATTTCGACATGTGATGTCCAAGTAACCGCCATTGGGAGCCAACCATCGCCGTTGGATCAAGAGGCGGTGGAACCAAGGGCCGGCCGGTGCCCTATTGCCGCCGCCTGGCGCCCTAGGTGCTCCACCGACCTCCTGGCTACCTACAAATACCCCTCCCCTCACTTTACACTATAAATTGGGGGGTGTGGAGCTCGGTGGAAGATGTCCCATTCAGTTCTATCATTTCCAAGCTCTCCAAGCTTCTCTAGCTTAGCTTTAGCTATAGAGTAGTAGTCTAGTAGTGGAGTAGAGCAAGAGCGGAGCTTCTCGGAGTCTGGAAGAGTCTTTTGGGTCTGGTATAGCTCCTTTGTAATTCTTTCATTTATGCATTACTTTATTTAGTACTTATTTCAGTACTTTATTCTAGTATTGCTTGCTTTACTTTAAGCACTTAGTCATTAGTGTTTATCATTAGTGAGCTTAGGTGCTTATTATTTGGCATTAGTAGTATAGGTTATCTTATTATTAGTAGTCTTTCGTTAGTACCGGTTCCACCGTCTGGTTAGGGTGCTTTGATCTCATTTTATCGGAGCTCGGATCGAAGTAGTAAGTTTATAGATTAAGCATGGTGCTTAGGCTATAGATTACCGCTGGATACGACTAGGCCTCCAGATAGATTGGGGTAGGTGGCAAGTGGTGACAACCTTGTCCATCCTCTGTATACCCCCACATTGGGTCTAGTTATTAAATCGTAGGGCTCGTGGCAGACCTTGTCTATTTAACTCTCCTAGTTGTTAGGCGGGCTATGCCCCGAAGTACTATCACATTTCTCCTTGTTATTTGTTTACCCTTAGTTGCTAGAAAGATAAATCGCTCGCTCTCCCACCTAGCTATCTTTGGTTAGCTTGTTAATAGTAGTTAGTTTAGGTAGTTTACACTCATCCTTCACTATCGTCCACCTACCTAGGATCAACTTAGAACCTATCTTTAGCAAATTCTAGTCCTGTATAGATTCTAGAATTTCGCCTTCCTATGAGATAAATTATAAATTTAACACTCGGTACTCACCGAGCAAAGTGTTATGAGATAGTTCTGTGCGCTTGCGGAATCCTCCAATAGTCGTTAAGAAATATCAACAGTTGTCATCGACAAATTTACAAAATTTGGGCATTTCATTCCACTGAAACATTCATTTACAACTCAAACAGTGGCTAAGGCCTTCTTGGACCATATTTATCGTTTACGTGGTATGCCTACGGCTATTATCTCTGATAGAGATTGGATTTTCACCTGCACTTTCTAGAAAACATTGTTCAAGTTGGCTAGGACAGAGCTTAAGATGAGTTTAGCTTACCATCCGCAAACGGATGGTCAGACCGAGCGTCTAAATCAGTGTATGGAGACTTATCTACGATGCTTTGTTCATTCTTGTCCCACGAAATGGATCGATTGGCTGCCATTAGCGGAGTTCTGGTATAATTCATGCTATCATTCTGCACTCGGTCGATCACCCTTTGAGGTTCTTTATGGACATGCCCCTCGGCATTTTGGGCTATCTGCTGCATCTGTCAGTTCACAAGCTCCTGTTATTGGTGGCTGGCTGGCCGAGCGCGCTCTTATGCAAGACTTGGTACGTCAACATTTGCTTCGTGCCCAGGACCGAATGAAACGTCAAGCTGATAAGCATCGCTCTAAAAGACAGTTCAATGTTGGCGATTGGGTTTACCTCAAGCTGCAGCCATACATTTAGTCATCCCTGGCTTATCGCTCACACCAAAAGCTGGCGTTTCGTTTCTTTGGACCATTCCAAGTTGAAGCTCGTGTTGGTGTTGTGGCATACAAAAGCTG
Organism: Saccharum hybrid cultivar R570; assembly: GCA_038087645.1. Lineage (NCBI taxonomy): Eukaryota > Viridiplantae > Streptophyta > Magnoliopsida > Poales > Poaceae > Saccharum > Saccharum hybrid cultivar. The sequence goes on along the minus strand of JAQSUU010000807.1, from coordinate 11,003,719 downwards.
ATGCTGCCACCTTCCTCTGCAATTCATCCGGTCTTTCATGTATCCCAGTTGAAAGCTTCTCATGGTGCTGAACCTGTAGCTCCTACGTTACCAACTGATGCTGTCGAGTTTCAGGTGCCTCAGCAGATACTTCAAAGGTGTTGGACGTCTGGTGACAACCCCGTCGAACAAGTGCTGGTCAAGTAGTCGCAGATGCCGGCTGTGTTGGCTACTTGGGAGAATGTTGACAGTCTCCGGTAACAGTTTCCAAGAGCGCCGGCCTAGGTCATGCCATCTCTGAAGAAGGGGCGAATGTCAGCCCTGCTCATCATCCGGCAACGGCACCGACCCAAGACGCCTCTGAGGCTCTGATGATCAGGCCGCAAGGAAGCCAAGGCCCAGGAGGCCCAATTCGTTAGTGACCGGCCCAATGTGGCGGATGTAAACAGACTATACATAGAGGAGGGAACCGGGAGAGGAGAGGATATGAAATCTGTAACCCATAACTGAATTTGCAATCATTCCTCTTCCTCCTCCTATTTGCTGTCTTCTTCCCCCAAATTCCCTTTCCTACTTGCATTAGCTAACAAGCCCCTTGACAACAGGCCCACATTCAGGCACAAACAATGAAGAGACTACTTCGGCATATACAAGTCGATTTCAACAGGATACGGCTCATGATGCGTCGTCGGGTGCGTGCAGCGTTCGTCTGCTAACCTAATTGCCCAACATGGATTGGCTCTTCTGGTGGGTCACGATGGCAGCAACGCACAATACCTGCAAGAGCCTAACTCCCGATGGATCACAAGCTAACAAGCAAGCCGAAAAGGAGTCCGAACAATTTATAGAGCCATGCAAGCAATCAACATGCTAACTGTGCCTGAACGTGCACATGCAAGTATACATCTCGCATGCACAAGATGATTTTCCTTGCCGCCAGCTCATCTACGTGTTTGTGAGTTGTGACCCAACTCCCACACGGGTCGACACAACTAGTCGTAAGCAAGCCGATCGAGCCGCAAGCAAGCCGCCAAGCTAGCCGTCCGAGCCAGAAGCGAGCTGCCGTCCGAGCCGCAAGCGAGCCACCGTCAAGCTGCAAGCGAGCCGCCGTTGAACCGCAAGTGAGCCATCCGAGCCGCAAGCGAACTGTCAAGCGAGGCGTCGAGCCGCGAGTATGCGTTACACCTCATCTGTCTACACGGATACTACAGCTCGTCGACTCCTTCTACTCGGCCATTGTTTTGGCTTAGTCGGCATCACCTCAACCACGTTCGGGGGCTTGGCATTACCGCTGCTAGACGATCAGCTCCCGATCAAAAAATACTCGGTCGCAAAAGTACCCAATTGCGAGGTGTCCGATCGCGAGAAATTCCAAGGATAAATTTTCTCAGACTAGATTGCGAGCACCCGATCAAGGTGCCCGATCACAAAGTTCCCCAAGACTGAATCTTAATTACATAAGTCTCGATCACTACCAAATGCCCGATCTCCAAAGATCCCGAGGCATATTACAAGACTACCGGGGGATGGCACTGTTTAAACAAGCTCATCTCTCAACAGCACAACTTTCCGACTTCCGCTGTTCAGGTTTCCACTCGAGAGTGGTTACTTAGAGTTCCCCGAGAACCAAGTGCAAACCACCCGACTTAAAAGGGGTCCCGAACGGTAACAAGCAAGCGATAAGTTGCGTAGATAGAACAACCCGGGAATGGCACTCTAAAAAAGCTCATCTCCCAACAGCACACTCTCCTCGATCTGCATTGATCGGGCCTTAGGTCACAGTTGGCTACTCGGGGTTATTTCAACACCTAAAGTACAAACCACCCGACTAAGGTGATCCCGATTTCCAGCAGGCCATCAAGTTGCCTTGGCAGACAAGCTCGAGGGCTAATGTCGATGCCATACCCCCGGGTATCCCGACTACAGGATTTGCCGAACACCGACTAGGGCACAACTACTTAGCTTAGGGGGCAAGTTGGTCCTAGATATAAACAGCTAGCAATACCCCCTTGATGTAAGGATCGAATATCGAAACTCTCATAGGCATAGGCATCTTGTAATCGCCATCTCGCTATTCGACGAGATCGTAATACAAACAAGTAGCAACTAGATGTAAGGCTGTTACTCGCTTCCCGGGGGGCGAACTAGTATAAATCTCGTGTCTCGACTGTGATTGTTCTTTGCATCAAGCGAGTTCCTCCAAGAACCGAATATCTACCGGTAAAAAATAGCAACAATCATGATCATCATCCACTTGCTCCAACACTTGGTGTGTACTAACTTATCTCATATTCACTTAGAGCCAAAGGTTAGTACCTAGGGTTTCATCAATTATCCAAAACCAAACTAGGGCTTTCAGCATGGTGCACATGTTGTCACCGGCAGGGGTGAACGAGAACGACAACCATCAACTGGTCTAGGTGATCCACTTGACGCCATGGGACCTACGCCCGTTCAACATCGACTACATCGAGAATGGCATCCTCGTTAATGGCTCAACGCCATCTCGAGTCCTCATTCGAGCACGCTTGCAGCTTTTGTACTTGTTCGCTGGCAGGCAGGGCAGCAGGCTTGCCGACCGTGAACGTATTCTTGTGCTGCAAGTCTGCAATGGCAAGGTGCCGTGTTTGTGCATGCAAAGCAATGGCGCCACAGATCCCATCGCGGCGGAAGAAAATTCGGATTTGGTGGACGCTAGACCCTACGTCCAAACCATCTACCATGAGACCTCAACTTTAATGATGTGATAACAGATGAGCAGTAGAATAATCAAAATTAGCAAACTAATTTCTCACAAGCATATCATTTAACATCTTGTGTGCATAAAGTAAAACATCCCCTAAACTTAAATCTATCAAACCACAACCTGCCCAAACTTCCAATAACAATGTACTTTGATCAATTAGTTCACTAGAACACCAATGTCCATCTTCTCGAACTCAATGTATCAAAGAACACATATCCCTTTCATGACAACATATCCATACAAGCAATCAGTTCACATATGGAACAATAGCAAGCAAGATGGTGACTTAATCAACACATAAGGCAAGGAAAATACCCAGTCAAGAGAGGACACCAAGGTGTTGTTTGGTTCAACAGGAAGCACGGGAACGGTAATGGAATCAGATGATGGTGGTAACTGTTGCAGGGAAACTAAATACGCTATCTTTTTGGTTTGCCTCTAGGAGGTGCGCTGGAGCAAGACTCCGTAAAGGGAGTGGATAACGCTAGTATGGGAGGGGCAACAGAGTTCTACTGTGTCAGTTCGATTTACGCTGCAATCGATTACTGACCAATCCATCCAAACATAAAACAGCGCTATCCATTCATGCAAGGAATTGTTGGCGGTCAAAAAATGTCGAACCAAACAGCTCCCAAGGTTTACGTGGAAACCCCATGAGCAATGGTGAGGTGAATCCAATATGAGATGAAGCAAGTACAAGAGCTGGCAGCCGACAAATGAGCGGAGGCTCCAAATCCCCCACAAATATCTCTCTTTTATTGGTGGATTTGGTGGATCAAGCTCCCTCTCACTCAATCTCCCTAACCCTAGCTCTCTCTATTTTCCTGTTTCTCCCATGGTGGGTCCTTTTGGGCTAGTTGGGTGTGTCGGAAATAATTAGCTCCGGCAACACAGATCAACATATGACGCACAAGGAATCAAATGGGTAGCACACGATGACATGAGAGTTTATACTAGTTCAGGTACGTGGTACCCTACGTCCAGTTGGAGGTGGATCTCTTATCTCGTATGCTCAGGTTTACAGGGGTGCTGATGTACCTTGAGATGTACCGATCGGGGATCCCTAACCCCTCCTTATATAGTCCAGGGGGTTAGGATTACAAGATCTGATCGATTTATAGATATGTTTCCTAGTTAGTTATATGGAAAGTATAATAAGATATCTATCGTATCTCTGTAGGAGTCGGCGTCCAATTCTTCCTCATAGGTTTCTTGTACACCATAGTTGATGACGTGCCCTGGTTCTAGTGGGCCTTACCGTTGGCATGGGTCTCCCTCAAGCTCACTCCACATCTTCTCTTTCCTTGTAGATCTAGGAAAAACTCTTTCAACTGCTCGCCATTGTAATGGCTTGGATGTGTTGCAATGGTCACATTTACCTATGCATCAATGAAGGAGCTTATTGCATATGATATATGACATGGAATCATGTGGCTAGGTGGAGAAGATCAAGACAAGGCTTGGCTACGATGGACCGGTTGCAAATGTGAAGGGCAAGTTGGAGGCTTTGAAGCAACAAACCACACATGGCGGGGAAGCTTGAGCAAAGACTTGGCGCGATGGACAAGGGAATGGTGAAGAGCAAACGAAGTTGCGATCGATGAACCAATAAGGTCACATGATAATATGAAGTGGCTCATATCATTCAAGGAAGATCAAGCCAAGTGTTGACTCATGTTGATGATCAAGAGCCTTGATGAAGGTTGATGCCTATGTGGCATCAAGAGATGAAATGGAATGCACAAGGCAAAGGTATATCTTGTAGGGCATTATATTTTATCGGTCAAAGGTGTGTAGAGAAGTGCATGGTCGGGTTTAGGATAGACGACCATATTATCAAGAGGGGCAAACTTGTTTGTATATTAGTCATCTAGTGTCACTTGAGCGATCTAACTTTGCATGCGATGCTAGGATCGAGTGGCGTGGAAAGATAAGTGAAAATCCTTTGAAAATGTTTATGACATGCTAACTGTAAGTGCAATCAAACTTTAATTGTGGGTTTTGGTGATAATGACCATGCAATTAGAGGACTAATGAGATTTATCAAGTTGACAAGCAGGTAAAATGAAAAGGAGGATAATACATGTGTTGGTGGAGCTCCCAATTACAAAAGGACATGGTGACCGTCTCAAAGGTGTTTTAAATTCTTTTATATTTTGAATTTGAGTTTAGGAAAAGTCATACTGTAAAGGGGGATACAATGCATAAGCTTGAATGTGTAACTAAGTGCTCAGTCACCCACCAAAAATATCCTTAAATCCCTAGCCAAGACAGCAAACTTTCCAATCCTACCTTTGGCTGTCTGGGCTGAGCAGCACTGCCGTGCGAGCGGCACTGCCAAGGTGTCACGTGGCACTGCTGCGACTTGACCGGATCGTTGGGTGCTGGGAGATATTTTACATATTCCCATCACCCCCAACAGTCATCTCGACCACTCCTCACCAACTGCAACCAAAGCTCTCTCTCTCTCTCTCTCTTCTCCATTGGAAGGCTCCAAAGCTCCCAAGCTTCTTCCCTTGATTTCCACTCAAATCTTTGAGAGATTAAGCCTCCAAACTGCAATAGTAAGATCTCCAAACTATTCTTCAACTCCAAGTGCACTTGGTTCGCGTTCAAGCTGGTGGATTGTGTTTATTACTCCTCGGGCTTTGCTCCTAGCCAGTTAGAGGTTGTTGGAAGCTTCCAACTCGTGTGTGGCAGCTCCGGGACGTTTGTAATCACCCAAGCATCTAGTAAGAACCTCTCAACCAAGAGACTTGGTCTCTTGACTTGAGAAAGAGGATAGGGTTCTTGATTCCCAAGCCTTGGTTGGCTTCCTCAACAACATGGGGGTAGGCATGCCTTTGTGGCAAGCTAAACCACAGGATAAACACATTGTCTTTTGTGTTCTTGCTATTTGTGTTGCTCTCTACTTGGTTGTTTTGAGTTTAGGGTTTGGTCCCGATCTACTTGTGCATAAGCTTCCAACTCGATTCCAGTGGAGGAATAGGTTCAACACTACCCTAGGAAGATTAGTAATTTACTCGATCTAAATTTCCTTGGGCAGATGTTGAATTGTGAACTTGAGTGTGTCTGTACACGCGACAGTGCTGCACATGTGCCCAGCAGTGCTGCTCGAGCGGCAGTGCCACGCAGGATCTGACAGCAAGTTAATTTCGAGTTTTGTTTTAGCAGTACCACGCAGGATCCTTACACTAACACACATGCACAAGGTATTGGAACACTTGGTGGTGTTGGCACATTTGAAAAGGAGCTGAAGAAGTGCTCTCGGTGCTGCTGTTTAGTGCGCATCGGTCGTGCCCAGTGGCACACCGATTGGGTGTGCATTGGTTACGAGCACAAGCCAGTGATTGCATCGAGTGGCATCCGATTGCTAGAGATCACATTCGGTTGAGTGAGAGTGACTCCTAATGCATTGCATTGAGTGACTGCATCGAGTGACACTAGGTGTTCGGAGGTTGCCACCTCCTTGATGGCTTGGTGGCGTGTGATCTCCGTCATGAAGCCCGCAAGAAGCTTGTGAGGGGTGTTGTGCTCGCCTCGCAGGAGACGCGAAGAGCAACTCTAGGAGAACCGAGGTGTAAAGAGCGTTAAGTGGTCTGGCCGGGTCCGAATGCTAGAGCTCGTGGTGAGAACTCCACATGGAAAAGCATGACTTGACGGTCACCACTAACGAGAGGACCGGCGGCAACCTTGAGCTTGCCTCAATGGTGGTTGGCAAGCCACCGAACCTCGGGGTAAAATTCTCCGTGTCAACTTGTTCATCCCGTTGGTTTGCTTACTCCTAACACGAGCTTGTTTTTACTCATTCATATATATCGTGCTTGTGTTGTTGCTCTTGTGTAGCTAGTTTGCTTGTGTATAAAAGAAGTAGTGCTCCTGAGTAACTAGTTGGCTTGTGTAGCCTTACTAGTTACATTGCTTAGTTTGTGTAGTTAAGTAGTTGTTGAGCTCTCTAGTTTAGCTTGTGTAGCCTTGCTAGTTGAGAACTATTAGTGTGCTTAGGCTTTGTCGCCTCCTGCCCCTCAACAACAAATCATGCCTCCCTAGCGCTTGCGCCTCCGTTGGCTGCTTCGTCGCCTCCTACCCCTCAACAGCAAGTCGTGCCTCCCCAGCCACTCCAGAGATGGATTGCAATTCGCAAGTGTACATTTCTAGTACTGATGTGCAGAGATGGATTGCAAGTGTAAATTTCTAGTACTGGTGTGCTTCAAACTACTGAATGTGTAGATCTTGTCATTCAGATCCCTCAGATTATTTTTTCAGATAATTTGGCCAGCAATTTCCTGGCCGTTTTGTCTGCATTTAAAACACTAGCAATCTTTGTGATAGCAAGGAGTACTTCTTCTGCTATGTCTGTTGAAGATGAAGTAAAAAATGACGTTTTGGCTTGTTCGGGTAGGGCTGAAATTTGCTGGATTCTGCATATGCAGTTCTGCGCTACTTTCTTAATGTTGAGAACCTCAGTTAGTTAGTTTCAACGATAGAAAATAGATACTTTCAGTCATCTTTTCTCTCTTGTTCATTTCAGTTTAGTCTGTTTTCTATTTTACTTGGTAGTACATGTAAGTATGATAAACCATGTTTATTTACCGATTTGATCATATTCCAATATGTTAAACAATATCAAATGACTACATAGTTTATATATGGCACATTTGATCACAACATGGTGCAAGAATTAAATGCTAAAGCTAGCTTATGAATAGTGAATGAAACTGTGCATTGAGAGAGCATGTTTCATACACAGTTTCACGTCTTGCAAACAGGGACACGAAATCTTGTATTGAAACTGGCCTAATGACTTTCTGCACCAAGTGTTCTAATGTCTTTGTGTTAGAAGAGTCAAGGGCCTATTGGGCCTTAGCCCGTTAGGATTAATTAGTCGCTTGCTTAGGGGTCAAGTAAGACCTCTTCTCTATATAAGGAGAGGAGATGTATCAATCTAATCAAGCAAGAGATTAGAAGGAAAAACCTTCTCTCTTGCCGGCCATGGGCGAAGCCCCGCGGCTGGCGTTCCCAGCAGCCCTAGCCGCCGGTCCTCTCGTCTCTCTCGCATGAACAGTACTCGCGCAGCACTATAGCGCGCGGGTACTGTAGCTCCGCTGCCGCTCTCTTCCTCCTCAATCCTCCCAATCCCAACGACGTCCATAACATACCAGATTGTTATGGACGTTGTTGGGATTGGGAGGATTGAGGAGGAAGAGAGCGGTGGCGGAGCTACAGTACCCCCGCGCTACAGTGCTGCGCGAGTACTGTTCATGAGAGAGAGACGAGAGGACCGGCGGCTAGGGCTGCTGGGAACGCCAGCCGCGGGGCTTCGCCCACGGCCGGCAAGAGAGAAGGTTTTTTCTTCTAATCTCTTGCTCGATTAGATTGATACATCTCCTCTCCTTATATAGAGAAGAGGTCTTACTTGACTCCTAAGCAAGCGACTAATTAACCCTAACGGGCTAAGGCCCAATAGGCCCTTGACTCTTCTAACACTACACCCCACCTGGACATGTAGCTCGTCCTCGAGCTGCAACTTAACGATGACTCTACTAGACACAAACCTAACACTTAAAACAAGCCTTTTACATATCGGCTTATTTTATTGACCTGAAATAGACTGCGACTCTTTATTTTTTATTTCTAGAGATACGGCGGACACCCTCCGCGTGATGGACCTGCATGTGTGTAGCCACCTGGATCCCATGGAATCCACTGGAACGAGAGGGGTGCACTGGTATAGCCACCTGGAATTAGTCGCGATAGCGACCAGCGGAGACGTCCTCGCGGCGGCCGGCGGCGGAATGCGGTGGCGCTAGGCAGTGCGTCCCCGCCGGTGACAAGGAGGGGAGCGACTCCCCTACCGTCTCTGCCGCAGAGTTGGAGGTCGCTGCCTGTGGGAAAAACACCATGCTCGCGCCAGAAGACAGCAGCGGGTCGGCGCGGTTGCTGATGGTCGTCCCACGGGGCGAGGTCGCGCTTCGCTGAGCTGAGGTCTACCGTCGCCAAGGGCGCCTCGTGCATAGGCTGGTGCATCTCCTGCAGCAGCCGGCGCGCTAGGAGGCCGCGCGCCGCAGCCTGTAGCCGCACCACCGCAGACACCTTGCAGGTAAGCATCTTCCCTGTCGGCTCCATCGTGATGTCCATCGCCTGCTCGATCTGCTGCAATGTTGGCTGCACCGGTGGCTGCACGTCCTGGAACGGCAGCAGCGTCGTGCCCAGCAACAGCGTCGTGCCGTAACCTGGCATCCCACAGGGGAAAACCGGTGGCAGAGAGACCACGGCCGATTGCGGCAGCGGCCAGCTGGCTGGTTGCAGCGGCGGTATGCCGAGGTAGGACTGGATGGCGACGACGGAACGGGCGAGATCGGTGATGGCCACGGTCAACTGATCTGGCGTCATCGGTGAGCAAGTGACCGGCAGCGGCTCATCGTAACCTGGCATCTCCGATACCAGATTGTTATGGACGTCGTTGGGATTGGGAGGATTGAGGAGGAAGAGAGCGGCGGCGGAGCTACAGTACCCGCACGCTACAGTGCTGCGCGAGTACTGTTCATGCGAGAGAGAGACGAGAGAACCGGCGGCTAGGGCTGCTGGGAATGCCAGCCGCGGGGCTTCGCCCACGGCCGGCAAGAGAGAAGGTTTTTCCTTCTAATCTCTTGCTCGATTAGATTGATACATCTCCTCTCCTTATATAGAGAAGAGGTCTTACTTGACCCCTAAACAAGCGACTAATTAACCCTAACGGGCTAAGACCCAATAGGCCCTTGACTCTTCTAACACTTTGTTTTGCAAGGCGCGGTCGTCCACTACGAACCTTGTCCCAAAACCGCGCAAGGTGACAAGGTCGTCTCCTCATTTAACGGAGGCCCGGGCAGAGGATTTCTTCATGAGCAAGTACGGCGGTGATGGACAAGACTTCACCGCTGCACAGTACGCCAGACCGATGTTGATACCGCCATCAACGCTGCCAGATCGAACGGCGACCAGCTGTGCTGGTACCTACATCAAAGCCGGATCATAAACCGAACCGATGTTGACGTCTCGTTCATTGCCGTCGGATGGTACGTCCAATCGACGCTGTCTCCGTCATCACCGCCGGATCGTCCGCAAAACTGGTAGTGGCACGCAACCAATTGCCACCGGATCGAGCTCTGACACGTTGGTGAAGGTAACCGACAGCACTGTCGTATTGTACGCTGATCCGGTGGTGATGAACAATACCACTATTGGCCTCGCAACCGGCGGTGATCATCCAGGCTGTCACCAATGACAGTCAAAATCGTCGGTGAAGGGGGGTTTGGAATCGGCAGTAATGAACTTTCTATAGTAGTGTATCATCCTGTTACTTTTACATTTGCAGTGAGCTTGTTCTGCCGTACATAAAAAAGACAAATTTGCACAAATTAGTGGCATTAGAAATGATGGAAAGCATATGTGCTGTTTAAGTAGGCACAAGTTTCATTATTATGCTGAATCACAACATATTTATATTTAAGGGAAAAAATTTGTGCAAACTACACCTTGGGTGGAATTGTGAAAACCCCCCTAAAAACATACTTCGGAATACTTTTTTTTTGAAAAGTTGCACATGCATAGATGTACGTTATCACAAAATTGGAGATTCAAACTCAATCTATACAAAGTCATACAAAAATAACAAATTTCTAGTACGTATGTATTAGAAGACAAAATTCTTAGGAACTTTACCTATGCACCTGCAAGTTATTATTTTACAAAACAAGTTTGAATCTCTAATTTTGTGAAAATTTACAACCGTAGATGCACTACATTTTTACATCATTTTAAATTTTTTGAGAACTCCTAAATATACTTTTCTATAGGAAATTTCATGATTCCACCAAAAATATGTTTTGTACTACATATTTTTCCTTTTTTCGAACCTATCAAATTGTCGATAGGATCTCATAAGCAACCAAGTGTTATGTGACTACAACATCAAAAGGAACTTCCATTGGAGCAACCTAGCTAAATAAAAGAACATTTTGAGTTATGACAAGCTGCAAAATATTTATTGACATTTATACCGTGTAAACAAACTAAACATTGTGAAGAATATGATGTCATCATGGTCACTATTTAGAACAGTGACCTGATGTGGTTTGGAACTTTTGGAAGCGTCATGTATAGCAAAAGATAGACCATATTGATAAATCCATAGATATTTTCAAATCAAGATATTATGTGATCCTAGTAATGTGTAACAGATCTCCAAAACACAATTTAAAACAGTCATAAAGTACTTCACACAAGAACAAATCAATAACCTTATCTAATTTTATATCACTTGTGTTACACCCCTTGCTACCTAGCACTCAGGAAATCTGTATCCAGTCAGCTTCATCACCCCCATCATCATCATCATCTGGGTAGTAGTCGAGGTAGATGGCATCATCTTCCACACCATGCATCCAATTTATATCTACTCTACTATGATCAATGGCCCGATCATTGGTATAGAATTTTCGATCTGATTCATAAAATAGCTTATCAAACTCGTCACGACCGTAGAAACTCTCCATAGCTGGATGCACAACCCTATTAGCTCGATGCTCGCAGTACACACAACGAGGTTGTTCTGCTGTACATATGGAAAAAAAACATTTGTACATTAATTAGTAGGATCAAGAATGATGGCGCAGCACAAGTGATCTTCAAATAGACAGTCTTTTAGATAAGAACATACTCTAATTAGGTTGAATCACAGCTAATTTGGACCTCTCAAAGGATTAACGAAATTCTAAGCAATTAACTGCCATGTGACTAAAACAACAAAACACTTCCAAGCATAATAAACTATACTTGCATCATAACAAAAGGTGCAACAACATGCAAGAAGTCTAAATTCTATGTTGTGTTCCACAAAATGTAATGCTAAGTTTTCAGCATTTGTTCTTTAGCTGATGCTATGTTTTTGTGCAAGATCGGTCCTTGATTTCTAAGGTGCTAGGGGCTCCAGATTGGCTGTGATTTCGAATTAGTGGCAAAGTGGTGGTTACCTAATAAGAAACATGATACTAGCAATAAATGTATCGTGATGACATTGCATTGGGCTATGGATCAAAACATGAACAGTACCCACAAAGTAGTGACTAATAATTAATTAAAATATTTAGTTAAGCATAAGAAAATCTTGATAACATGTGAACAACACAAAGGTACATTATGGCTATTATGCTTATATTTGGATGAAATTATAGGCAATTAAACAATGAAGATTGCAAAAATGATATAAAAAGCTAAAAGAGCTCAATTTATTCTATGGAAAATGTTAAAAGGAAGTCCATTCAAAAAAATATTAAAATAAAAAACACGAAGTCAGAACTAGAGCGTACCAGCTTTAGGTTTCTGCGGAATAACAGGGACACACCAATTGGTATCAGCGCCATCTTTGCCACATTCAGCAAAGAAGATGGTTGGTGGATCATATGGACTACCTTTGCAAATTGCCAGAAAGTTGATATGGGTGTGACAATATTTGTCAGGAGTCCATGGATTATAATCTCCAACTTTCCCATCCATGTTGTGCACAGGGCCAGATACAAACTCATTGACACCACAGATGATATGAAGTTCAAACAAGCGACCCTCCTTCAAACATGAAGATCAAAGAGCGTTAGATTGGAAACCGGGCAGCTTAAATAACAAAAAATACAGAGAAATATGACATGAAGTGAAAAATGCAGAATAAGTTAAAGTAAGGAAGGAAAACCAACCGCAGCAGTCTTGTTGAATTTGTCCAATGCATCTCTGACCATGTTGGTGACTCGCTCATGCTTACCCCAGAATCTATGGCTGCATTGAATCGTATGAAAATACTCTCTCTTCTTGACCTTTGTAGGGGCTACATCATGTTGCAGGTGTGACTTGCTAGTAGGCGAGGGACAACTTTGTAATATCTTGCCGAGTAAACTAATATCCTGAGAGGAAAGTGGGCTGCCATCACGCGCATGCAACACCTCTAAGGCAGCCCCAAACTCTTGATGTGCAAGGAACTCTGGGTGTGCAGGAGGGACGGAGTGAGGGAAGGAGTGAAATGCAGCTGTGGCTGCGGCAGTATATGCTTCACAAACGCTGGCAACTCGTGTGCTTTCTTCAGCTGCAGGACTGTTATGAAATACACTGGAATCCGAAAAATCTAGAGGCTTTTCTCCGGTAGCACTAAGCCTAGCAGAAAGGTTAGAATGGGCCGCTTGCAAGTCGGCCCCGGTCATGAGAAGGCAGTCCACGGCTTGGTCAGGTGTGAGGTCAGGGTATCGAGTGCAGAGAAAGGATACGAGTCCATACAGTGATCGGGCCGCAATGCGCCACAGCATATGGGTGCTAACCATGGATACTGAACATTGTTTGCCCGTCGGGAAGTTTTGCTCGTACCAGATTGTATTGACGATGATATTCGATACAGGATCCAGTGGACCATAGCAGTAGCCGCCGATGAGCAAGCTGCGGTGGTACCGGCTGCATAGCTCCGCCGTGGGCAGCCTGCCCAGCGCTTGCATGTAGAACCCGTGGATTGTTGCAAGCAGCATCCGCTTCATGGCTGCTCGGACAGGAGGCAGCTCTTTGGGTGCTGCATAAATCTTGGAGCTTGCTGCCGCTAGCCGCCCCTTGGCGAGGTCCCACGATCCCTTCAGCTGAAGAACATCCGGTGCCACCGTGTCGAGCGCGCGGAGAACTGCATCGCCCAACAACTCGCTTGACGGCGGCGCGGGGCCGCTGAGAGCTTCCACGGCAGGCGAGAGCAGCTTCTTCCAGGCCTGGACGAGCCACCGCGGGTCAGGGTGCTTGGCGGCAGCCGCCGCGCACCTGAGGGCGACCTCTGCTGCAGCCTCGGTGATCGGGGAGTACAGGTCGAAGTCGTCCCGCATCCCGCGCCTGCTGATGATGAGGAGGGCGGCGACGAGGGGGTCCAGCTCGGCGGCGTCGAGGTACGCCAGGGCCTCCGCGTCGGGGAGGTACGGGAAAAGGCACGTCAGGAAGGCGATGAGGCCGTCGAACGACCGCTGGGCCATGTCTGCACGCGCCCTGCTGCTGTCATCGTCGTCCTCCGTCCAGCCTCGGCGGCGGCGGCGTCCTGCGTACGCTCGCGCCGGCGGCGGCGGCGGCGGCGGCAGAGGGGCACCTTTGGAGTTGGAGATGACGCTGTTGACGAGGATGTTGGTGGCCGGATCAAGGAGGCCGAAGCACAAGCCGTTGTCAAGTTTCGCCTCGTCGTGGATCCTCTCGATCTTGGCGAGAACGGGTCTGATTTCATCTTGCTGTTCGAAGATGCGGAAATCGTCCTCGAAGGTTTTTGGGCCATAGATGCGGATGCAGCTGCCGTTGCTGGCTGATGTGTCGTCGTCCATCCTAGCAGACGTCAGGCATTGCGTGCTTGTTGCGGAAAAAAAAACGAGTGCTTGGGGATCGTCGGGGTTGCCTATTTGAAGGAGAGCGAAACCGAATACGAGCGGGACCAGGGTCGGGACTTTCCATAGCCTACGACTACGAATTGGGCTGCTGAAATTCGTTCGGTTTCTGAACAAGCGGCCGCGGGAGGCGGGCCCGACGCAAAACCGGCCCGTGCGTGGCCTGTGGCCTGCGGCCTGCCTCAGCCGAACAAAAGAAAATGCGTGAATCTATATCTATATCTATGTACCTAATAATATCTATACACACTATTAAGAGCTTGGGGCTTCTAATAAATATGGGAAGCCTTATTCTACCAAACCAGCAGCCCTGGCCAGTCTGATCTGTTCAGACCAAGCGCATCGAGTGTGACCCACCCAGTCTTGCTGGTTTAAACACGAGGCTGCCAGCCCCTCTCCCACACGTCTGATGTGTCGAATCAAAATAAAAAAAAAAAAAGAAAAACTCCCCTTCTCTCTCGCGACCCAACGCCGTGTTGAATCAAAATAAAAAAAAAATCCCCTCCTCTCTCACGTGACGTGACGCCCGACGGCGCTCTCCCTCTCGCGACGCCCAACGGCACTCTCTCTCGTGGCAGCGGCGGCGGCGCTCCTCCCTCGCTGGTGGCGCTCCCTCTCACGGCGCCCTCCCTTCTCCGGCGAAGCTTCACGAGCTCGTCCTCAGCGCGGCCAGATGCGCTGGTACAACGGGCCTTGGCTGCATCGATCGCGTGGGGGCTAGGGATGGCCGCGTGGCCGAGGGGCCTGGCAACGTCGGCCTCTGGTTGCGTGGCCAAGCGACCAGATGAAAAACGAGCAGATTGAGCAGGATGAGGAGTGAGTAAATCGACAAGGTGCGTCCTTTCCTCCTCCCTAGCAGATCGAGCAGGATGTGGTTCAATATTTTTTGCAGCATGCTGATGCCCTGCTTGAATGTTGTAGTAGTGGGTGGGGGCGGTCCCTCCTCTCCTAGCCCAGGCAAGAAGCTCCGACGGCACATCCTGGGCAGCACGCGGCGTCCAATGAACTACTTGAGGTGATGGATTTTTCTTTTTTATGCATAGACGAAGGGGATCTCTTTAATTCTTTTATTCATCTATTGTTCCTCTCGAAGACACTCTCGCAGACACACATGGTGCCCATGGCAAGAGCTTCGCTAGATAGCTGCAAAGGGTGCTCAACATTTTTACTTCTGTGATTGTTTTTTCACATTTTTTCTATGCATGTTATATTCCTCAACTTTTCTATGTGTATACTCAAAATTTTTTGTGATTTGTCATTACTATTTTCATGCTTCTCCTTGATACGATGTGCAATGAAATTGAAGTCTTTAAGTTTGGGTCACGGGGATATGTATTCTATACATTGTTGGAACATATTTTTGTACATTATTGTAGCATATCTATACATAACACTTAAAGTCGAGGCTCCTGAGCGGGTCCATCACAGACACAGGTTACTGTTTCCACAACAGTGCCTTAGAACAGTAAACCCGCTACTACAGTACCGGATCATATGAACAGCACAGACCCGTTAAAAACAGCAAACCCGCTAATAAACAGTAAAACCCGATATGAACAGTACAAACCGCTAAGAAACAGTAAAACCCGTTGTGAAACAGTAACACCGTTAAGCAGACAGTACTGCCCGCGCTTTGCGCGGGCTCTCCTGCTAGTTTTTATATATTGTTGGAGCAGCTATATGTGCACTTCTACATATTGTTGGAGCACACTTTTATGCATTGTTAGAGCACTTTGACATACATTGTTGGAACAGTTATATGTACACTTCTACAAAATTCTATATATTGTTGGTGCACAATTCTATATATTGTTCGTACACAGCACTATACATTGTTCTATGCATTGTTTGGGTTGGTCACATCCGACGAGCTATATTTTTTTCCATATTTGCGGTGGCATGGTGCCCAGGAGGGGGCCGTAGGAGGCGCAAGGTGGCCGGAGAAGTTGCCCCCAGCAGGTTCGGCGCACATCGTAGGAGGCGACGCCGCTCAGGCATCCTGCACGAGGAGGCCCTATTGCGCCACGGTCGTCTGTGATCCAGCAGCAATGTTGCTTCTACACGAGGTGCTGCTGCAGCTCCATGCGGCGAGCGGATCTGGCCCCAGCAGCACGCGAGCGGATCCAGCAGCGATGTCGTCTGTGATCCAGCAGCACGCTCCATGCGGCGAGCGGATCCGTGCACGAGGAGGGGGCTGCTTGCTTGTTTTCCAGGTAAGTACCTGCGTTGTTCTTTGTAAATCCCAATTTCAAACCAATTTCTATTCCTTTTTTATTGTAACCATTTCACTCTAGGACAATCAACTAATCATTGCTTTGATCTTGTATGGAGCAGGGAAAAAAATATCGGCCGGTAGAGTTCGAAATTTCCGAGATATCCCGTTTACCGGTTGGGTCCGAAATTTTTCCTCTATCGTCCAAAATTTTCATATTTTAAAAATTTTATCATCCAAATAGATGTCAAAGCTCACCCAATACTCTAACTTTAATCCATGTTTAATTTTCTCTCCCCTTCTCTTCTAAGTTCAAGTTGCCACCGCCACAACACACTCAGCACGCTCCAGTCATGTCACTGCCCTCCTCATTGAATAAGCAATTAATAATATGTTTTATTTAGTTTTTTTACGTTAGATTGTTTAGAAATGATCTATGTGTTTTCCCGAATAAAATGAGTCATTTTTTATCTAAATTTTTTTCAAAATTTTATTTCTATCGCCGATAAATTTTTGATATATCCGATATTCCTGTTTATCAGTGACCACCGAGATTTTTAAATACCGGTAGAGAAAGAAGAGAGACACACTGGATGCATAGAAATTGAAATCTTATTTTTTGGATGCATAGAAATAGACTTCTTTTTCATCTAAGCTTGAGGCTTTTCTATGCTTAACCTTGATATAGTGTGAATAAAATTGAGATATTAATTTTTGGGTACATAGAAATTGAAATCTTAATTTCTTGGATGCATAGAAACTTTTTGGATGCATTTAAAATGTTCAGATCCAGTCTTGACTCTATGAAATTTGATTGCTTGTATTTTTTCAGATTTGGAACACAGGGTTTGGCCCACCTCAATGGCTTCGATGACGGTGCCTCTCCTCTGGTGATGACTGCCATGACTGGTTCTATATTTTTTTTTGCTTTCATTTGGTTACTATGCTTGCATACCTAATCTACTATACCTAAATAGGAGGAACCCACCGACAAATTTCTGTGTGATTTCATGACGCCACGTCATCGAAGGGTCCCACAACAACCAATCACTACCTTTGAGTTATTGAATAGCCAACCGAAGAGACAGTGGGCTCTCATCTGAAACTGATCTCCACCGAGCTGACTCCTGGCTTTTCATATGGATGCACCATGCACCATGGGCACAAGAGCTGCCCCTACAAAATAGACCACGTCTATCTCTCTCCCCCACGAGCATTACCGCTGCCAGAGCCAAAGGCTTCATCACCCCAGGGTGCAGTTTGCTGGCATGGGGCATGGTGCGAGGAAATGTTGCCCTGAAGACCTGCAGCCAGAGCGGGCGAAGGGGTGGCGCCTATGCGGCTTGCTGTAGGGCGAGGTGGGCCGGAGGCGGCGACGCCGGAGAAGCCTGCGCCGAAGATCTGCAGTGAGAGCGGGGGAGGGGATGGAAGCAGCTTTGGAAGGAACTGCCTCAGCCGACGAGTCATGTTGCGTAGAGAAGAAAAGGGACGGGGAGCTGCTCGGGCGGTCATGGTAGTGAAGGCCAGGAAAGTTGCGGGCCTGGGAAGTGGGAACTGAAATGCGGGAGTGTTGGGCCTAGGAACCTTCAAGCAGAAGAGGTGAGCCTGCAAGCCAGTAAGCCACACTGTCGGAGGTGCTCCGTGCTCGATACTAATATTATTTCCCTATAGTAATATTGTGTCTCTCTCTCTATAGTTAATTAGCATAAATAATGCTTATGTATTATATGCAATTTTAATTGTCAATTTATCTGCAACCACCAGATGTTATTTTCATGAAATGAACCGTGTGTATTTTTCATATGATCGATATTTTTTTCTCAAGATTTCCGTATCTCTCTCCATGTCATCCGTCTTCTACATTATGCAGTACAATGCTACTGCCAGGTTCCCGCGTGCGGGATATCATCTAGTTTTGTATACATGGTGAAACTGCATTTTCATACCTGATAAAAACTTGTATGCATATTTCTATGCACATACTCGGTGATTTAGTGAGAGCATTCTAGCCTTCTAGGCTTGCTCCTGGGCTCCTCTTGACTTGTGAATTTGGAGATGCTAGTAGCTTGTACGTCGATTAATCTGCATAAAAAATTATGGCCCAATCTTGATCTTTTGCAAGCTCCTGCAGTTCAGTTTGCTTGTTGATTAATATGCATTAAAAATGTTCCTGGTTTCTATACATTCTAATTTGGGTAGCCATAATGTGCGGTAAGATAACAGTCACTACCGACATTGGTTGAAACTAGCTGTCCTGTCACATGCTTTGGATTTTGATTTATATACTTTGTAACATCCCGGCCGAGAGCTTAACAGGATTAATAGAATACTTATACCAACAAGTTGCAACTTTTTTTTCGAAAGCCCATCTCCAAAGAACTTTGAGGTTAAGCGTGCTTGGCCTAGAACAATTTCAGGATGAGTGACCGACCGGGAAGTCTTTTTCGGGTACGCACGAGTGAGGACAAAGTGCGTAGAAAAGACTTGTGTGGCTCTGTAAGGACAGTTTATGTCCTAGAAAAGCTGTCAGATGTAAGAGAGCTCGGCCTCATAGAGGCGGGACATTACATACTTGCAGTACTTGAATGGTCCGTGACTGTTTAATCAATGTAGCTGATATTAATTTCACCAATAAGTTTGTATGCTTGACAAGTTAGATTTATATGCTATGTTGTTGTGATTTTTGCATTAATGTAGCTGACATTAGTTTCATGAATAGATTTTTGCACATGCTAAAACATGTTTATATGCCTTTCTTGGCGCTGCAAGGTTTCTACGTATTCTAAAATATGTTTCTATGCCTCTTTACTGTTTATTCATCAAACTACTAATTTCTATGCAATGACGGCACCAAAAATATTTAAGCGCATCTTGATCACTGATTCTACGAATCCGATCATCCATCACGTGCTATTTTTCAAATTTTAAATTTTTTAGAAGACGAGATTGTCTCCATGTTTTATGTGTGCAGTCCCCATGTTCTACATATTGTTCTCATGTCAATTATACATCCTCATATTGAGAAGCATGATGTTGGTGGAGACAACTACGATTGTGTTAGGTGAAATGTCCATCTCGTGGAGAGGTTTTAACGTAGCAATAAAATTAATTTTTATTCATTCAACCACAAATTTGTATGCAACGTGGCTCCAAAAACCTTTATGCGCATCTTGATCATTGTTTTTATACACCTAATCGGCCATCACGTGCCAGGATTCAAATTTTAAATTTCGAAGAAGACAAAGTCGTCTCCATGTGGAGATGTTTTTACGCGGTAACAAAATTAATTTTTATTCATTCAACCACTAATTTCTATTCAATGTCGGCGCCAAAAACTTTTCTACGTATCTTGACCGGTGATTCTATGCATCCAATCAGTCATTACGTGTCATGATTCAAATTTCACGTTTTGGAAAACACAAGGTCATCTCCATGTTTCAATGCTCTCGCTCACAAGATCTTTTCGTAGACGGATGCATAAAATTCTATCTCATAATGCACAAAATTATGAATTTTAATTTTTTTTAAAAAATATATTCACAATGGATCTTGAATCGTGCACAAAAATGTCAGGAGTTCAATGGTGAAAACCGTTTTTGAATCGAATGTTTCGTCGTTAAAAAATAGAAGAGATTAGAGTGGATGCACGTATGCAGACATGTGTCAGCCTGCGTCAGCTGCTGTCAGGTGTAACGTTCAGATTGCGGAGAGGTTTTATGCGGTAACGAATTAGTTTTAATATTCATAGATTTTATGCATCGTCACGATAAAAATCTTTCTGCTCAACCTGACCAAGGATTTTATATGTACGATCCATTCACCTGCGCGCACGTCAGCTTTGTGGGGGGCTCGGTGGTGTGACTGGCTGGGGCTTCCAATAGCCATTTGCAGCCTAGGCTCCCAATAGTATGACTCTATATCTATATCTTTATCTATATCTATATCTATACCTAATAATAAAGTGGCAAAATTTCTCACCCTTATTTTTTTCGTCCGGCTCTCCCCTGACTACTCGGCGTCACTTTTCTTAGTTTGGAATTAAAAAACCACTACTCAACATCACTCTTCTTAGTTTAGAATTGAAAAACATTATTCGCATTGCCTCTTTATTATTATGTATAGATTTACAACATATATAGACAAGCCACATAATTAAACCGAGTCAATCTCTCATTGATTTTCCATACGGAATAATAGTCACCTAATTAAACCGAGTCGATCTCTCTTTGATTTTCCATATGAGACAAATAATTTAGTACATATATTATTTATTATGGGCTTTATTAGTGTTTAATTGAAACACGGTTGAGCTAAGCCCAAGTATTCTGGCTCACGCACGCCGGGCAACGTCCATTTTAAAGCGGCAAAATTTCTCTTAATTTTTTGGTCCGGCCCATCCATCCATGTCCAACTCCGTAATGACCGTCCGTCCCATTTAATATGTATAAGGTAATCCGCTTCAACGCGGTTTAGAAGAGTTTCTTGTGTCAAAACTGAACAGTATTTTCGTCGAGTCAAATTTCATCTCCTGTCCGAATCAAACTCCACCGCCTCTTGCAATCTTGGTCTAAGTAGACATACAAGCTCCCGTGACTCTCCTTGGCCAAACATCCATAAATAAAAGACATGAGTAATACTAATAATGCATTAATGCCTAATGTATGTTGAGTGCAGATTGTTGTTTAGGGCTTAACAGGATGCACATGCAGTTTATTACGTTGACTGTTTTCTTTTTTTTCGAAGTTCCTTTCTTCCACGTTGTTTTTTTAACGGGCTCGCTCGCACACGAGCCTGCTCTACGCTGCTCTCTTGAGTAATCTTAGGCCAAAATAAGCTAGCATTGGGAAGGTGAAAGTCGCCAATAATTCCACACTGACTGCTACCAAATTCTAACAATAAATATAATATTTTAAATGTTAACATTTATCTATAATAAACATATATTTTATTAATAAATTATTTAGGAATAAAAAAATAAACTTAAATCTTGAACATTTTATCCTCCAATCTAATAAAAATAAATGTTTCTTCAAACTATATGCACATATCAGTGTAAATCTCTAAGATGTACGTATATATAATGAGAAATTTACATATTTAGAACTTCAATCGTCGCGCTTCGCAATCTTAACCCCAAACACCGACTTCGTTAAAATAGGTTGTATTGACTTTAATTAGAGACTATAGTCATAATTTACTATAAGCGTTTGATAGTTTCTCCCGTTGTAATACACAGGCATGTTTGTTAGTCAATATAAAGAGGCAAAATTTTCTCCTCTTTTTTAATCCCATATTTTTGGTATGACCTTTTCTAACTAACTTGTGAACGTGAAAATTGTTTCTATCCGTTGTCTACCGATTGAATATATGTTCTTGAGCCCTAGATAGTTAGAATCCTAAGACCCATCCGATAAGCACCCGAATAGAAATTCTAATCAAATACAAGAGGCTAAGAGTTTTATTTTCTGTTTTTAATCTTTCCGTGGCCAAGTCACGTACCAGAAACAAGTCATGTTTAATACCCAGCCGTATATACAGCGCCGTCCATTTTTATTTGGTTGGCCGTCAGTTCCGTTCCGTGTCCATGTCTGTTTCTGTTTTTATTAGTTTTTGTTTTTTTTTCTTCTTTTTATGTTCCTTGGTCTCTTGGTTTCTTGAACAATTGAACCCCAAATTGCGTTTAGCACACAAACTGCATTTTCCGTGTTCCTCTCAGTCTTAGGCTCACGGTAGCAGATCAAGGGATAGAATCTCGTTCCATGCATGCTGCACCTGCAAAGATCAGAAAATAACAAGAAAAAGGACAGCCCCATAAATCATCAAAACCCCAAATCACAGCTCGCGTTGTCAAGTCGGTTCCGTCTCCAGCGTTTGTTCATTTTTTTTCCTCAGTCGCTGTTTTTCTTTGGGTCCACGGCATCCGTTTCATTCAAGTCCGTTTCGTTATTATATTCTTATTTTTCCCGTGATTGAATCTATATAATAATAATAATAATAATAATAATAATAATAATAATAATAATAATAATAAAGAGACAAAATTTCAGGCTTTTTTTCATCCATCCATTTGTTTGATCCATCTCCCTCTAACTACTGGACAATGGAGAGTTTCTTTCGTTCGGACTTATATATATCCCGTGAATACGGAGTTCAATTTTAAAACGTATTGGGTTAATATGTTCGTCAACTCTCCTATTTTTATATGATTATTATTGGACATGAGTTCTCAAATTCTAATCAAATACGATTGATTGTTGTTGCTCTATATTTTTATATGATTATTATTGGACACGTGTTCTTATAAGGTCTCTCCTATTTTTATATGACTATTACTAGACACGAGTCCTAAGGTAATGTAGATAGTTCAAATCCTAATCAAATATGATTGATTGGAGATTAAATTGAAAGCACATACCAATCGAGGTGGCTACAGGTTGAAATCAGACCGCCTTGGTGTAACCTATTGAAAGCACGACGAGACTTGCTATGTCGTCCTAAACAAACTCCATGTGACCGAGGATGAGCTTGACAAGGAGGTTAGCAATTTGGCATGGAGGCAGTCACTGGAGCGCTGGGCCCGCCAGGCCACCCGCCGGAGCCACCGGTCTACCTTGTCGTCCGCTGGTTGCGCCGTGCCACACACCAAACCATGCAACCTGCTTAGCTGCCGGCCTGCTGCATCGCCTGCCCACCACGCTACCCACACAAGGCACCAGTTTGTCATGCCACCCGCGCGTCTATGGCACTGTATGCCCAAGCCACTCGACTGCTGGCTGTCATGTCTTCTCGCTGCACTCGGCCCAACCCAACCAAGGCCCATAGGTAGTGTAAGGACTCGCTCAGTCGCTCAGGATCTTCCGGCTGCCACTGTCAGTTCGTCTGCAATCGTATTCTTTGCTTTCCTTCTTTCGTGTGGTGTGTGGTGCAATCGTGGCCTCGTGGGGTACTGGGGTCGGTGGACGGCCGCGACACAGCTACTGGGTGAGCACCAGTCGGCCATCGCTCATCGGACTCTGGCATCAGCATCTCCACGACGGCAAACGCAAAGCAGCGGCCCAGCAGGTACTCTGAATCCTAGCGACTCCAAGACTGAATTGCTGAGCCAACGTTAAGCCTGCTGGCTGCTGGCCTGCTGCCCTACCCGTCAATGAACTATCCGTATTCTCCTTTAGTCACAAGTACATACGTTTCTTCTTTTCCTTTCAGTTTCTTCAATTTCAATATATGATCGGTTCAGTGATCTACGATCTGCACAGGCAATCAGATAGGAAAAGTGCACAAGCCATACGATATGCAAAACTGATTTTTTTTGGTGCAAGTGCAACACTAAATTATTTTATTTCAATATATGATTTTTGCAGTATTGGATTATTGGTTTGATATATTGAAATATTATATAATTCTCTTGGAGAATTGTTGAAACAGAGGGATAAACTTCATCATTAGGTCTATTTACTTATCAAGTTGGTTTAGCATTAAAAATATTTAGACAATGGACCAACGTAGTTACAAATCCTGGCTACGCCAACTGCCTCAGATGGCACGAAAGAAGAGGAGTGGATTTATATGTTGCATATGGATGACTGAGTGGAGGACCGGATGAGCGAGGGTGTTGTCGATAAATGGCAAGTAAGTATTTTTCTTCTCTTTTTATTTGTTTGTTTTCTTTTCCATTAGTTTGTTAGGGCTACGGCGTCATTGAGATGTATAGGATGTACCTCAAATCACATGTCCTATGTTTCAAAGCAGCATTCCAAACATCCACGAGCAAAGATATTTTGCTATATTTATTTCTGTATGATATAAATAATTCATCAAACTTAGAAAAAATATCATGTACTCTAATTCTATGTTTGAATGTTGTTTGAAGTACTTGACCACATCGTCGACAACGGTAGCCGGGATAAGTGACTATGTAGGTGAAAAGTTGTGATTTACTCGATCAAAAGCATGGAGTCTCTCACGATTTTGAACATACTATTTTCTAGAATTGTGCTCTGTTTTTTTGTGTGATCCTGGACATACTTATTTTTTATAGATATATATATTATAGTTTTTCTCGTTGCAGCGCACAGTCACCTTTGAGGTCAAATATGCGGCGGAGGCGAACCGCGTTCAGGCTCCCGTTGTGGAGACGGAACCTCCCCTTCGCCAGCGCTGGCTTCACCACCGCCACCACGCCTTGGTTCGTGTGCATCCTCCTCCTCCTCCTCCTCCTTCAGCCTGAGCTTGACCTCGACGTACGGCTCTCGCCCCGGGAGGCCTGCTTCGGCTGCATTGGCGGCGTCGACAAGATGGGCTCTCGCTCCCAGTCAATTTGATTTGAGCCTGGCTGTGTCGGCGTCGGCAAGGAAGGTGGCCATGGCGATGTTCCAACCAGAGGGGTAAGAAGGCGAGGTCGAGGGCTTGCGACGGATATCTTCGTGATGGATGCGGAGAGGACGCCAGCCGGCGGCCCGGCGCCGAGATGCGCAGATGATTGATTAGGATTTAGGAACAACGGGTGGCCGTCGTGGGCCAACGTGGAGAACATCGTCTTCTTCGGTTCTTCGATTGGAAGGTGGGCAAAACCCCCCGGAACTTCCACAAGATGGAGTCGTCGTTGAACGATGCGGGGCTGTTATGGGTATCCAGCGTGTTCCCGAGTCCCGACCATCTCCAAGGACGGTTCGAAGCTGGCGTTCGACAACGAGTTCAAGGCGGTGTGGCTCGCGAACAACCAGGAGTTGCGCTTGGTGGACGAGAGACCAAGGGCCCCGACAACATCTTGTCGTCGATTTGGAACCAGAAACCCGACAAGGACATCCTGTACGTGTGCATGGGCCCCCTCCTTCAACGCCGGCAAGCCACTAGAGATCTGCGCCATCCCCAACGTGTCCAGCGGCATGCGATCGTCTTCTCGTCGACGCGGGACAAGCCCAAGGGCGACGGTGGTGATCCAGGTGATACAGAGCGCACGACCTCGGCGGCCACCGGACACGTGAACCACCCGGTGTTTAGCCCGGACGGCAGGAGCATCGCTGTGACGGCCAACCTCGCCGCCGTGTCGCCCAATCCCATCTCGCTGCCGCTGTTCATCCACTCCGTGCGGCTCTTCTACGGCGACATCTCTTCATGGTGGACATCGAACCGGAGGACGTAAAGAAGTTCCGTCGGGTGACGCACATCGAGTACGAGTACTCGACGCTAGCGTGGACGTACGGTGTTCGCGACGGACAACCCGGCCCAACGCGCAGTGGATCATTCTGGTGAAAAAGGACTCGTACACGCCGGCCACCGGCGCCATCATTGCCCCTACGCGTACCCGGACGTCGGCGAGAGCTGGCATGATCATATACCATGTGTGTGCATCATGGATATTTTTCTATATATGTTACATGAATCGTTTTTTTTTTAAATCTTCTTCTTATACCTATTAAAGAAAAACTTTTTAAATACGTTTGTGCTGCCTGTGCTTGTCCACTAACTAAGTATAGTATGAAAAAAAAATAAATGCTGTTTGGTTCGGATAAAAGAATACAATTGGCAGGAGATATCCTTCAATTTTCGCATGTCACTGCTTAAAGAATTTTTCTGTAGTCTTCTTTGTGTTAAAAAAAGAAAACATAAAAAAAGCTAGGAA
Organism: Saccharum hybrid cultivar R570; assembly: GCA_038087645.1. Lineage (NCBI taxonomy): Eukaryota > Viridiplantae > Streptophyta > Magnoliopsida > Poales > Poaceae > Saccharum > Saccharum hybrid cultivar. The sequence goes on along the minus strand of JAQSUU010000807.1, from coordinate 10,977,740 downwards.
GCAGCTGCTTAAACAACTTTTTGTTACAGTTACTTACTCATTCTTCGGTTAAATTAATAAATACAGTAGTCTTACAGTCCAGCGATTCTGGCAAAACGCTGCGGAACAAGCTGGTTAAATCGCTTATCCGGTGCTATGCACAGAAGCGGCATCATGAGGTAATTGCCGGCTCATGTTTCTTTGAATGCTTGGGAGTTGGGACTCTGCAATTCCTTCCACGTGTATATGCTTACCTGTCCTGAGTATGTGTTGACTTCTGTACAACAGGCTCTGAAGAGCTTCGTTCTGCAAGGCATCGCACAGGATTCCAAGAGCAGTGGCAATGAGCTTGATCGGCGATTCGAAATCTTGAAGAATGCCTGTGAGATGAACTCCTCCCTCATACCTTTATAGCATAATAGATTGACCAAAATATGTACAGAGGTGTTATGCCCTTGATGTGTTTTGTGTTCTACGTTTATCTAATTTTTCCCATCTTGTAGATTTTGATCTGGTTTATCAAGTTCTACATGACATGCTTGATAGGTTATTAATTAGCTTGGGCAGTTTGGAAAGCGGGATAGGAATCCTAATCTAAGTAGAAAAAAATAAAACTAGCAACAAACTTCTCGTGTTTTAATTTAATATTAGGGGACGTTTGGATCCTTTCATTTGGAGAAATTGAAATCGACTTAATAAATTAGATTATTTGGTTTGTAATTTGATATTCCACCACTTTTCAAAGTTCACATATAAGTCTATCTCAAATTCATAGGGTGGGAGATGAAAATTGATTCTATAAATCACAATTTTATGTTTCTACTTTGCAACTTATAACACACTCTTTAACTCGCTCTTCTACGGTAGAAATGCAACACATAAGTATCTCGTATAGCAAATAATAATATACAAATATAATCCATATACAACCCTATTAGCTTAATTAATATGCGTCTAAATTATGATTATTAAAATGAATTCAATTCCAATGATCCAGATGAGGCCTCAAGGTATATTAAGAGGTAAGATTAGAGTAAGATAAGATTTGCCTCATTTTTATTTTTATTATTAAATAAATATGACTCCAAGCTACATATTATTTTTGCAAATATTAACTAGTTAATACCATGGATGTCATGGTAATCAATAAAATAAATTATAGATTTTATTAAATTTTATGAAAAGGATAAAATATAAATAGATATGTAACATTCTATCACGCTTTCCATGATTATTTGATGGTTTTTCCCCGCACGGGCATATTTTGCTAGTAGAAGATAATTCGTTTCCTTCTACTAACACAATATGCCCGTGTGTTGCAACGCGGTATACAATTTATTACTAGGTGATTGTACAATTTTTGTAAAAATTTAAATAAATTTAGTTCAACATTGAATCAAATAAATATAATTCTGCATGAAAAGTTGACAAGAGTACGTTGGAAAAAAGACAGAAGAAAAAAATTGCCAAACAAATCAAAAATCATCATGTACGTGTACGTAAGTACGTCTGAGATTTATCTCATTGCTTCTGGTTTACCTGTTTCATTAAAAAAACATTTGCAAAACTAAACAAAAACACTAATCTCCATACGAGAAACAAATAAAAATCACCAAAACAGAGAAAACCACCAAACAAATATCGGAAACCACTTTGAGAAAAAACAGAAAAAATCATGTCCCATACAGAATCAGAAACCATCATGTATAGTCGAGGAAAAAGGAACAAAAAATCATATCAAAAATATGTGGAAAATTAAAAGAGAAAAATATTACGTAAGGAAAACATAGAAACATCACATGAGGGAAACAAATCCATCAAAAAAAGTGGCGTGAAAAAAGTAATAGAAAATCAAATTTGGAACATCCTAGACGATATATAACAATAAAGATATGGCACAATAATCTGTTGATTCAACAGTTGAAGTATATATAAGTATTCGAAGATGGTGAATTAGAATAGGAAAGGAATTATATATATAAGTATTTTAAATGTTGATTTCACCAAAATTGCTCTACAAATGAATGCTTGTTAACTTATGCAAAACAAGATACTCTTTCAGTTGATTTTGCCATTATTGAAATGCTTACTGCTCATCAGAACTTTGTTTTTCCTTTTCAAGGTATTCTTGCTGACTCCACCTCTGAGTGTGACTAAAGGAGACAATTTCCTTCTCGATGGCTCACTCGAAGGCCAAAGGACCAAGTGGCTAGGGAATTCCGGCGGCACCCTCAGGCGTGGGAGCGACGTGGGAGCGAATTTCTTGCTGGGGGTAAAAAAATCCCCTCGCCCATCCCCATAAGCCAAAGCACAAAACGGCCCGGCCCGGTTCTCACAGGCCGAAGCACGGGACCGGCTGCGGGTCTGGCGACCCGACGGCAACCTCCCTCGCGCGGATCTGGCCGTCCTCGTTGGATCTCGTGGCGGCGTTGCGATGGTGGTCGGATCTCGTCGGTGGCTCCACCTCCAGCACCTCCAGTGGCGGATCCGTCACCTCCAGCTATGGATCCAGCACCTACAGTGGTGGATCCAGCACCTACAGCGATGGATCAATCCTCAGCTCTCTCGGCGGCATCGCGACTCCTCCACCTCTTCGTCAGTTGAGGCATTGGGAGGCCGGATCCGGTGGCAGGAGGCCGAATCTGGCGAGCACGGCGGCGCCAGCTCATGGATGGGCTCAGTGGGCCCATGGATGGGCCCTTCGGGCTTATCCACGGGTTTTCATTTTTTTATTCTTTTATTCGATTTACCGAGGTGGACACCAAAACACCTCAGAAAATACCCCATTTACCGTGACCTTTGGTTCGAGGTGTTTTTGTTGCTCGCCTCGGTTAATTGTTTTTGCCCGCCTTGGAAAATCTTTTTTTAGTAGTGCGACCCTGTGTTGTGCGCATAATGCCGGTGCCTCCAGCGGGTTGGGACATGACCACCTTGCCCTTGTCGTTTGCCGCGACCGGGGAGGGCTCGGACCACTCGTCAGAGGAAGCTTCAAAGTCGGAGAACGAAAGCATCTCTTGGGGGCGCAGTTTGACGGATCCGCAGCGACCGGATAGGAGGGCGCCCAGGGAGCGGCAAAGGGGGAGAGCGACCTCACCGCCTGCTCCTGAAGCACGTTGGTTAAGGTAGCCAAAGGTGGAAGCTTGGGGGAGCTCTGGCCGGAGCCATCCGAGCCGTCGGACTCGTCGTCGTTGTCGGCAGTGGGGTCCGGCATAGGAGAGCCATCATCTGCACAGGGCCCGCGAGGCCAACCTCGGCGGCTGCGGGATCCGGCACTGGTGAGGCCGCCACCAGCGTTGGTCGGGTGGACCGTGGCGGCAGCGTCGCAACTGCGCACGCGCGCAGCCGGGGAGGGGTGGAAGGGGAGGGGTTGGAGGTGGATCTCGGGAGGGGGAGATGGGGGGCGAGGGGGAGGCGGACGCCGGTGCCGGCGGAGGCCGCGCGGGCGGCGGCAGCGGCGGCGCAGATGAGCCCGAGTGCGCCGGGAGAGGGGGGAACGGGAGGGGCTGCTGGTGGATCTCGGCTTGGGAGAGAGGGGAGGAGAGGGGTTGGCGGGTGCCGGCACCGGCGCCGGGGTGGCAGCCAGGGGTTCACAAGCCGCGTGGGGAGGAGAGTCCGGAGAGAGGCCTCACTTAAATCAACCTCATCACCACTCCCATTTGCAAATAACTTTCCTTGGTCTATTTGTTGTGATAATATCTTCAAGCTCTGCCTTTGCCTCTCTGGGATACAAAATGTGTTTCGTTGGATTATTGTATTTGGTTATAATCTAATCTACAAGTCTGGATTGAGCTGGTGCTGAACTCCTGATAGACAGGAAGCCTCAATGAAATCTGCAAAAGGGCTTACTTGAGAGCCCTCTGGCTCAGGCACTGTGCCCTGCACTGATCAAGTCTTGCCCTCTTTGCTCTGAGGCCACTGATCAAGTGATGCCCTCTTGCCCTTTTTGCTCTGAACCAAAACTGGATTCTCTTCCCGCTGGTTTTGGCCCCCAGCTGGCCTCAGTCCCCTTCAAATACGGAGCCCCGACAATGCCAATGTAAACAAGATTTATTCAAATACATTGGATATGTGTGGGTGGAAAAAATTCGAAACCAAACTCAATAAGATTCAGGTCCCTGCGTGGCCTGCCGCAGCCGAACGAATTTGAGGAGCTCAAGTCGTAGGTGCTATGGAAAGTCCCGTCCCCGGTTCTCGCTGGTATTCGGTTTCGCTCCCCTTCAAATACGCAACCCCGACGATCCCAAAGCACGCGTTTTTTTTCCCTGCAAAAACAAGCACGGCATGCCTGACGTCTATGGGCGACGACACATCAGCCAGCAGCGGCAGCTGCATCCGCATCTACGGCCCGAAAAGCTTCGAGGACAACTTCCGCATCTTCAAAAAGCAAGATGAGATCAGACCCGTTCTTACCAAGATCGAGAGGATCCACGACGAGGTGAAGCTTGACAACGGCTTGTGCTTCGGCCTCTTCGATCCCGCCACCAACATCCTCGTCAACAGCGTCATCTCCAACTCCGAAGGTGCCCCTCCACCACCGCCGCCGCCGCCGCCGAGGCGGGCGTACGCAGTACGCCGGCGGCGCCGAGGATGGGAGGAGGACGACGACGACGACGACGTCAGCAGGGCGCGTGCAGACAGGGCCCAGCGGTCGTTCGACGGCCTCATCGCCTTCCTGACCGGCCTCTTCCCCTACCTCCCCGACGCGGAGGCCCTGGCATACCTCGACGCCGCCGGGCTGGACCCGCTCGTCGCCGCCCTCCTCATCATCAGCAGGCGCGGGATTGGGGACGACTTCGACCTGTGCTCCCCGATCACCGAGGCGGCAGCCGAGGTCGCCCTCAGGTGCGCGGCGGCTGCCGCCAAGCACCCTGACCCGCGGTGGCTCGTGCAGGCCTGGAAGAAGCTGCTCCCGCCTGCCGTGGAAGCTCTAGGCGGGCCCGCGCCGCCATCACGTGAGACGCTGGGCGATGCAGTCCGCGGCGCGCTCGACGCGGCGGCACCGGATGTTCTTCAGCTGAAGGGATCGTGGGAACTCGCCAAGGGGCGTCTTGCGGCAGCAAGCTCCAAGATTTATGCGGCACCGCCCAAAGAGCTGCCTCCTGTCCGAGCTGCCATGAAGCGGATGCTGCTTGCAACAATCCACGGGCTCTACGTGCAGGCGCTGGGCAGGCTGCCCACGGCGGAGCTGTGCAGTCGGTACCACCGCAGCTTGCTCCTCGGCGGCTACTGCTACGGTCCGCTGGATCCTGTATCTAATATCATCGTCAATACAATCTGGTACGAGCAAAACTTCCCGACGGGCAAACAATTTTCAGTATCCATGGTTAGCACCCAGATGCTGTGGCGCGTTGCGGCCCGATCACTCTATGGCCTCATATCCTTTCTCTGCACTCGACACCAAGGTCTCACACCTGACGAAGCCGTGCAGTGTCTTCTCATGACCGGGGCCTATTTGCAAGCGGCCGATTCTAACCTCTTTGCTAGGCTTAGTGCTACCGGAGAAAAGCCTCCAGATGTTTCGGATTCCACTGTATTTCCTAACAGTCCTGCAGTTGAAGAAAGCACACGAGTTGCCAGCCTTGTTGAAGCATATACTGCCGCGGCCACAGCTGCATTTCCCTCCTCCCTTGACTCTGTCCCTCTTGCACACCCAGAGTTCCTTGCACATCAAGGGTTTGGGTCTGCCTCAGAGGTGTTGCATGCGCGTGATGGTGGCCCACTCTCCTCTGAAGATATTAGTTTGCTTGGGAGGATATTACAAAGTTGTCCCTCGCCTACTAGCAAGTCACACCAGCAACATGATATAGCCCCTACGAAGGTCAAGAACATAGTGTATTATCATATGATTCAAAGCAGCCATAGGTTCTGGGGTAAGCATGAGCGAGTTACCAGCATGGTGAAAGATGCATTGGACAAATTCAACAAGAATGCTACGGTTGGTTTTCCTTCCTTACTTGAACTTATTCTACATTTTTTCACTTCATGTCATATTTCTCTGTATTTTTGTTAATTATTATAAGCTGCTCGGTTTCCAATCTAACGCTATTTATCTTTTTGTTTGAAGGACGGTCGCTTGTTTGAACTTCATATCATCTTTGGTTTCAATGAGTTTGTATCTGGCCCTGTGCACAGCAAGGAGAAAGTTGGAGACTATAATCCATGGACTCCTGACAAATATTATCACACCCATATTAACTTTCTGGCAATATGCAAAGACTGCCCATATGATCCTCCAACCATCTTCTTTGCTGAATGTGGTAAAGACGGTGCTGATACCTGTTGGTGTGTCCCTATTATTCCACAGAAACCAAAAGCTGGTATGCTCTAGTTCTGACTTTGTGATTTTCCTTTTAATAATTTTTTAGTAGACTTTCTTTCAATATTTTCCTTCAAATAAATCGAGCTCTTTCTCTCTTTTTTAGATAATGAGATAGAGCTCTTTTAGCTTTTTATATATCATTTTTGCAATCTTCAGTGCTTAATTGTCTATAATTTCATCCAAATATCATAATAGCCATAATGTACCTTTGTTTTGTTCACATGTTATCGAGATTTTCTTATGGTTAACTAATTAGAGAGTTTAATTAATTAATCACTGCTGGTGGGTACTATTTATGTTTTGATCCATAGCCCAATGCAATGTCATCATTGGGCATGTATTCCTAGTATCATGTTTCTTATTAGCTAACCACTACTTTGCCACCGTTCTGCCGCTGATCTGAACACCTAGCACCTTAAATCAAGGACCAATCTTGCACAAAAACATAGCATCAGCTAAACAACAAAAGTTGAAGACGTAGTATTACATTTTACGGGACATAACATATAATGTGGACTTCTTGTATGTTTTTATCCTTTGAGGTCCAAATTAGTTGTGGTTAAACCTAATTAAAGTATGTTTTTATCTGAAAGAACCTGTGTCGTCTATTTGAAGATCACACATATTGCGCCATCATTCTTGATCCTACTAATTAGTGTATAAATGTGTTTTTTTATATGTATGACAGAACAACCTCGTTGCGTGTACTGTGAGCATGAAGCTAACAGGATTGTGCATCCAACTGTGGAGAGTTTCTACGGCCGTGACGAGTTTGATATGTTATTTTATGAATCAGATCGAAAATTTTATACCAATAATGAGGTCATCAAACATAGCAGATTATATATAGATTGGGTGCATGGTGTGGAAGATGGTGCCGTCTACCTCAACTACTACCCAGATGGTGATGATGGTGATGAAGCTGACTGGATACAGATTTCTTGAGTGCTAGGTAGCATGCAACGGGTGTGACACAAGTGATATAAGATAGATAATGTTATTGATTTGTTCTTGAGTGAACTACTTTATAATTGCTTTAAATTGTGTTTGTGGGTGATCTGTTACACATTATTATACTAGGATCACATAATATCTTGATTTGAAAATATATATGGATTTATCAATATGGTCTATCTTTTGCTATAGCTTCAAGTTCCAAAGCACATCATGTCAATGTTATAAATAGAGACCGTGATGACCTCATGTTCTTTACAATGTTTACACGGTATAAAATGTCAATATTTTAATTTGTAGCTTGTCATAACTCAAAACAATATATGGTCTGTACAGCAGACAAAAAATGTTCTTTTAGCTAGCTAGGTTGCTCCTAATGGAAGTTGCCTTTGATGTTTTAGTCACATAACACTTAGTTGCTTATGAGATCCTATTGATCCTTTGATAGGCTCAAAAAAAGGAAAAAAAATATGCAGTACAAACAATGGTGGAATCATGAAAATATCCTAGAAAAATATATTTAGGAATTTTCCAAAATTTAAAACAATGCTGCAGTGCATCTACAGATGTAGATTTTCACAAAATTAGAGGTTCAATCTCGTTTTGTAAAAAATTCATATGAAAATAACAACTTGCGGGTGCATATGCAGGAAGAAGGCAAGTTCCTAAGAATTTGTCTTCTAATATATATGCACCATAAATTTGTTATTTTTGTATAATTTTTTATAGATTGAGTTTGGATCTCCAATTTTGTGATGACATACATCTATGTATGTGCACAGTTCAAAAAAATGAATTAATACTCCTGAGTATGTTTTAAATATGAATATGTTGTGATTCAGCAAATAATGATGAACCGTGTGCCTATTTACAGCATGCATATGCATGCTTCCATCATTTCTGATGCCACTAATTTGTCTTTTTTGTTTATGTACGGCAGAACAAGTTCGATGCATTTACTGTGAATATAAAGGGAACAGGATCACACATCCAATTGAGAGTACTGTTGGCTGATTTGTTGTGAGAGAAAAACGTTGCTGGTTGACTGAAAATAAGCGGCTGAAAGCTCAAGCAAACAGGCTGGCACGATGAGTTTTTTTATTCTTTTTTTTTGGGGGGGTGGGGGGGACGGACAGTTAGCACAAGCTTTTTCGAAAATATATTAGTAGGAGAAAGGGCGCAATGAGTTTGATAAGTGGTTTTATGGACCCAAGATATCTTATGACAAATTTTACACTGACAAACCGCTTATCCAAAAATTGGGTGCATGGTGTGGAACATGGTTCTACATCGACGGCTCTACTTCTGTGACTGGATAGAGAGATTTGCTTGGGGTGCCAAGTAGCAAGGAGTATCGAAAAAAGTGGCATAGCATCTTCTTATGACACTTCGCTTTGTGATAAATTATTATAGTGTAGTTCGGACATGCGATCAGGTTGGTGTTTACACTTAAACAGGGCCGATATGCCCTGTTGAAACTTAATGGTGGTGGTCGTCACCATGAACCTCTGAAAGCAATGGGATCGTAGGACCATGCTGCTGTTAGCACTGCAGTTTCCTTCGGATTTCTTCGGTACGGCCGCTGACGTCCTCGTGATTTTCAAGCCACGGCTCTTTTGTCCCCAAAATTGGACAATGTCGTTTGTTATGCCTTCGTTCCTCAAAATTGGATAACAGTTTCAGTGTCCAGATGATAACCCGCCGACAAAATTGGCGCTGCCTGGATTCTGTTGCGTTTCATGCTCAGCCATGCCCGAGGCCCAACTGGCAGGCAAATGCTGCCCAATCTCCATTGTCATTTGTTCCTTTCATTCAGTGTACAAACCCAATTCTTACACTTCTTTCATTTCATTTAAGGGTGGAATTGGTACATGCAAAACTCAGTAGCCTTATTACATGAACTGATACATGGAGGCTCCAGCTCATCTCCCCAGCTGGCATCGTACCAGAATTTCAGTATTAACATGCACAGTAGTAACGTTACAGCACCGCTCTGTAAATTCTTTTCAGGGTCACCTAATCATCATCAAAATAGTGTTTATAGTATGTACACCGTGACTATAATGCTATAGGTTTCGCCGTCCCTCTTCAGGGTAGTGCATATGGCCACCTCCCACGGCACGCTTCAGTTCTATCCAGAAAATACAATCATGAAACAGCATGATGAGTGTTCTCCGTATCAAACTTTAGCATAAATTGCCTTTATCTATATGTTCTTCTTGGCGGTTCCTTCCCCTACTTCATCAACAAAAGGGCATCACGATGACGCCCTAGGAGGGTCAATGCAGTTGCAGCTATGTGATGGGCAGTTAGGCCAGCCAAGTCAAGTTGCTCCGCCAGTGAAGCGTGTTCAATGTACCTGTCTGGTAGCACAATGGGTCGCCACTGCAAGTTACAAAGAAATGGGCACCTTGAGATTAGCACATAGAAACAACAAAAATCAGTAGATCACTAAACACGACCTAAAATTGCTACCAATTAACACATCAAGAGCACTGGAAAGTGTAGCTGCGAAGCATGAGGTCGGTGCCTCCATTGCAAGATCACAGAACAAGCTTCGTGCTGGGTAGAGGTCACAAACAGCATCGCAAAGTGGCGAAGGTACCTTTATTCGGCCATCAAGTAGACCATCAAGTGAAATAAACTGTGAGACATGTGATCCAAAGCCACCAACTGTTCCTTCTTCCACTGTGATAAGAAAACTATGCTGCTGGCATAGCGTTCGGATTAGATCGATGTCAAGTGGCTTGCAAAATCTCGCATTTGCAACTGTCGCCTGAATGCCAAAGTTAGATAAAAGAGATCGAGCAATCAAGCATCTCTGGACCACCTCGCCATAGCCAAGAAAAGCTATCTCTTTTCCCTCGACAAGAATCTCTCCCTTACCAATCTGAAAAAGGGTATGGAGAACATCACAACCTGCCTACACTTCAAAATATCTCATAACATAGTGACAAGTGAGAACATAAAAGGAACATGTATGTACTTTCCAGAGGACAAAGCACATCTTTCTTGTTTTCAAAGCAATGGATTGCTTTATATTTTTGTAATGGTAAGAAATACATAGAAGTGGTACACTGCCTGTTATTCTTCCGGTGATAAATTAAATGTTGAAATAAGAACATGAGGTTCTTAGACATCTTTGTGTGCAGCCCAGCAATATGGTAGATGTGCTTGAAATGTTAGGGACTGTACTATTTGCAAGTAATGTTGACTTAGAGCAAAATATATTGAAGGGAACCTACCTCAAGCGGATTCCCATATGTTAAAGTTCCACTAGTCCCAACAATGGCACTCCTAGGATAGCGGAAGCAAATAGGTTTGTCCTCAATCATTGCAGCTGTTGCCACCATGTCAATAAGTTCATCCTCATTAGATGGTGACATGACAATCATGTTTGGCAAGCATGACATGAATGTTATATCAAATGGTCCTGAGTTAGTTGGGCCCTCAGATCCCACCAGACCAGCATTTGTGATAGCAAATCGAACTGGTATCTTTTGCATGTCCACATCTTCAACTATCTGCCATACATGTGAGCTTTATGAAATGTAATGTACATAGCAGTAAAGCAGCCTCGCAGATTTGGTTAACTAATTGGAGATTATGCACACACTAATTTAGCAGCAATATGTGTTGGCACCTGATCATATGCTCGCTGAAGAAATGTGGATGGAATTATGCAGAAAGGCTTTAAACCTCCACAGGCCAAACCAGCAGAAAAGGTAACAGCATGTTGCTCAGCGATGCCCAAGTCAAAAAATCTGTCTGGGAACCTGGACTGGAATAAGCGGAGTGATCTATCCATTCCCATGCCGCCATGAACTACCACAATGCGCTTGTCATTCTCTGCTTCTGCTGTTAGTGCTTCTACAAAGCAGTCATTATATGTCCTAGAAAGTCCAGTTTCTAAAAAATTAAGAATATCATTGCTCGAATTTGAAGGCCCTGTTGTCAGTAAAAAAAAGTTAATCCATAAAAGATTCATTCAATTTATATAGATTGTATATTTATATAGATTGTATATGTAAAAAAATATACAGCTAGTAAGGACTCTAAGAGGGCAATAGTGTACCATGACTGCAAAAGGATCAGTACATTAGCACCCGTAGACTTAGTGTATTAGAATGTGGCAACTTAATCGAACCTGTAAATGTTGTGACTTACATTGAGCCTAAGTTGCTAATCATGACTTATATACATATTTTTAAAGAAGCTTCTTTGGCATGAGTACTGACACTTCCTCGCATTGCCATGGTTCTTCCTCCCATAGATGAGGAACCCCAGTGCAGAGGTACCAGAGAAAAACAAACAAACAAACTAGGCATGACTTCTAATTCAGCAAAAGAAAAGTAAAACAGCATGCATATTTTGATAGTGACCGGTATTACAAACCTTCCTCATTTGCAGTTATTTCACTTCTAATATTTCCACCAGTGTCACTTTCAGTCCCAGTGATTACATGTACAAGTACTGGGCCAGTTGAATCTAGGCTCGCAACTTCCTTTAGTACACAGATGAGATCATCAATGTTACGCCCATCAATAGGTCCAATATAATATAATCCAAGTTCTTCAAAAAGAGTTGCTCCATGAGGACCTATCATACCACGAGCATACTCATCAACTTTGGCAGCAAATTCATGCATTCCTTTGCCAAACCATTTGGCAAGTCCCTAGGAAGAAAAATTCGAATATCAAAATAAAATTCGAATATCAAAATGGGAATATTCATATAGCATAAGACTACACCATAAATCTTGAAGTAACAAGAACAAAAATGATTTTCTAGATAAAGAAATCAGAGCTATACAATTACAGGCATTCTAAAAGGTCTCATGCTGTGTTTACAATACATTCTCAAGGGATATAAACATTTACCTTTGCAGCCTCCCTAAACCTCCTAAATCCTTTGCTGGATTGAATCTTGCTGAGAGCACTAGAGAAGGCATTGACTGACATCTTTGGCCGGCCATCTGCTTTAGGAAGTAAGGTATGACAGCTATCATTTAGAATAACTACCATGTTGGAATCAAGGAAACCAGCATGACCCATTGCCTCGTACACCTGACCAGCCATGGTTGTCCAATTACTTATAACTGTCACTATTCGATTTTTTCTCCCATTTATATCCCTTGCAACCGCCATCCCTGATAAGAAGTAACTCTCAAACTATATATAGAAAGGAAATGAAACTTTAAAAGACTGTATAAAAGAAGCAAGATTCAGGAAATACTGAACAGAGCTTGGATTTTGTCATGATGTGTAAAGTTTTGTGATGATTAATCTGTCGGCTGTAAACATCGTATAGTGAGGATTCCGTGCAATTTCACACAAAAATAAAGAACAGGAACTGAAAACACTGAGCAGAATAATTTAGATCATGCTCTGTTTTTTCTTAAAAAGAAAATCTCTTAGTGCTGCATACATAATTGGATTCAGAAACTAAATCCAACTTTTGTTGAATTTTTCAAGAAGACAAGCCAATAATTAAAAAAGCATACAGGTGAAAATATCACTAAGAAATGACTCTGAGAATCATGTCAATTCCATTCCACTTGCAGAGAACAGTTCTGTTCGATGACATAGATACAATTTGACATGCAAGACAGTAATGTACAAATAGAGGAAGTACCAAGGCCAGCAGATAGACTATTGCATCCATGTCCAGCACCAAAGGGATCATACTCGCTCTCAAAACGTGACGTGAACCCAGAAAGGCCGTTTTTCTGTTTAATTGTATGAAATAGAGAGCGCCTTCCTGTAAGAATCTTGTGCGCATACGCCTGTTGCAAGAAAACTATTGAGCGAAAAAAGGTTGAAGATGACAAAGTTGAGCAAAACAGATATCTTACATTTGAAAACAGTAACAGAGAGATGTCTTACATGTTGACCAGCATCCCATAGTATCTTATCCATTGGGGCATTGAACACATAATGTATAGCAATTGTCAGCTCCACAACTGAGCAACCAGGACCACATGGTTGGCGTTTTCTGGATATTATGAAAGCTATTTCAGAACGAACTTCGTCGGCTAACTGCTTGAGCTCCTGTTTTTGTTTAGGTATACAAGCGTCAATTTTTTCTCAAATCTTATGCATATTACTATGAGAATGGAAGCCCAGAGAGTATGACTCTGACGACCTTACTAGATAGATTTTTCAAATGAATGGGTGCATCAATTGTGTCCAGGATCGGAGTAGGATCCTTCTCCCAGAAAAAATCATCAACATCAGGTAGTGCGGCCACTCTCCGAGTCAAGCCCTGCACAAGAGTTGCGGTATCAGATCACAAACCTTGGAATTTTCTCCAGGCGTTAATGTATATCTCTATCGATATATGTGAAGTTTGGAGCTAAAAATCAACTCTGAAGCTCAGAGAAGTTCCTTCTGTTATGCCTTGCAACTTCGGGAAGAACATACCCTTGATGGTGAAGCTGCTGATGTTGTTAGCAGCGGTCTCGAATATATCGGATTGCATCTCAAATGCCGAAGAGTGTGAAAAGGGTAGCTTGTGGGGTGCAGAACGGCAAACTCGTCATAAACCAGATTACGAGCAAGCGGAGGACGCAGAAACGCTGTGTCCATGGTGGAGCCTGGCGCCAGCTGATGCCCCAAATCCTGCAATTTGACGATCCATTTAAGAAGAAGTAAACCCGAACCGGAGTAAGACAGCTGAATCTGACGAGCAAGCAGCTTCCTCCCCTCCAAATTAACAGCACCAATTAGCTTAAACACGAACGGAAATGGCCGCAGCTACCTCAAACCGGCAGAAGACGCCGCCGCCGTGATCTCCTCCTCCCCCTCGCGCGGGACCGGCGGCCGGATGCGGCGGCTACTGAGTGACGCCTTGAGGGTGGGGCAGCAAGGCAGCCCTACTCCGATTTGGGTGGATGCGGAGCGTCGCGCTGTACTGGCGACATGACAGAGAGGCTAATCCGAACGCAAAGTTTTCATCTTTTCTTCTGTGTCCTAATATAGCATAGAGTTGATTAATCCCACTATAGTAATGATTCCTCTCCACGTCGTCTTCTTTGGTTAGTGCGTTCTACTGTAGTCAAATTGCGGCGACTTTTCCCTACTCGGGGGCTAATCTGTCGTACAAATCTAATTAGGGGGTAACATGCAAAACTCTTGGATTGCAATTAGACCTCCGCAATGCACTAGTGGTGCCTGGAAAAAAAATGTAATCTAGTGAAGAGAATTGGCATCGCTCCTTTTAGGCTGCAGTGATAGGCATCGCCTGCTAGGTTTCACAATATAGTGAAAATAGATAAACAATAAAAGCAATGAATAGCTTGAGAGAGATGAGGAGCATGCCATATTTTCTTATTTATTTATGGTGTGTTTGGTTCATGGAATCGAGGAGTTATCTCATGTTTTACGAAGTGATACATCGTGAGTTCATCTCATGAATTTGATATAATCAACTCATTTCTCATGCATATATTAATTATTAGCTTGTGAGGAATGAAATGGTGATGGATCAAATCATTCTATTCAACAAACCAAATAAAAAAGTGAGAACTGAAAAAAAAAAGATGGACCACGTTATTCCTTAAACCAAACACACCCTTAATAACTAGACATTAGAGCTTGTACATACACCTCTCCTAAATTTTCTAGATGGGCACCCAAAACTGCAGTGTACACAGTGATACCCAAACCTTCCAACAATTCATTTGAAACACCACTTTAAGGGCTTGGTTGGATCGTAGCACTAAATAAAAGTCAGCTAATAGCTGCTATTTTTTTTAGCAGGAGGTTGTTTGATTCATCTACCAACTTTAAACGTGCCAATGGAATTAATAGTTAGCAAATCTTTAGCTAACAATTAGCAATTTCATTAGTAGATCGGATAGGATCCACTAGAATTAATTTTAGTTGCTAATTTTTAGTGCTAATGGATACAAACAAGCAATAAGCCAACACGGTGGAGGGCCTTATGCTCAATATCTGAATTAGGGGTCTTTTAGAAAATATATGGGCCTGATTAATAGTCCCGATCAAAGTTGGGTGTATTTTTGGAAAAAAAAAACACAGGATCGAGATTAGTCGCGGTCCAACAGGGGTCTTTTAGGCCGCGTTCACTTGCTACAGTAACCCAAAATGTTTTCTCTTCCACCCATTACATCAAATCTTTAAATGCATGCATGAAATATTAAATGTAGGTAAAAAAAACTAATTGCATAGTTTGGCTGTAAAGTTCGAGACGAATCTTTTGAGTCTAATTAATCTATGATTGGACAAATTTTACCAAATAACAACGAAAAGTGCTACAGTAACTTTTCATCCCAACTTTTTCATCTAAACACACCCTTAGAAAAAAGCTTTGGGCTGATCTGCAAACTTGCGGTGAAATTTCCGGCTCCGGCTTCCGCGGGGTGGATATTGGATAGCGCGGCGCAGGAAAAATGGCGGCTTCCGCTCTCCACCTCCGCCTCCTCCCCTCGCCGCCGGCGGGTGTGAAGCTTCATCAGCGACAGCTACGCTCGGTGAGCCCCACGGGACCCTCTAATGCACCCTTCTTCTTCTACTCCCTTCTCGCTGCATTCCTGTTCGTTTTCGATTGTGCGAGAGGCGGAGCCACGCCTGCCGGGGTTGCTTTGCTGCCCCGTGTGCCCCACACCGAGGACCCAGTACGCTGCCCGCCATGGCGCTGCGCCTCGACTTGGCAGAGTGGCAAGTATGGAGCGGTCCGGGGAAGTTTCTTCCGCTTAACTGTTCTGTTCCGTTAGGCTTGCCGGGTTGCCATTATACTGCTCTAGCATAAGAGGATTCGCGTCTGTCGAAGTGTGTTTCACATGCTTATGAACTCTCAGTCTCTCACTTATGTCACATGGAAACCAACGGTTTGATTGCGCAGTTAGATGACCTTATACCTTCTTAATAAGAGAATTGCACAGATGGCCTTATACCTTTTTAAGAGTCTAAATGACAATTTTCATTATTCAATGAGCATACTTGGGCCTTGAATTGAAAGTATTTGATTGCTGGTTTAGTAGCTTCTGCCAGCGTCTTCACATACATTAAAGCATGTGGGAATCAATGAAATTGCTGTGCAGACATGTGTTTTGAGATTGTGTGCTGTTTGTGCCTGATGTTTATTGCTGAAAATACAGAGGCAGGGTGGCCTATCTCGAAGATTTTCGAAAGTTGTGTCCTATTACGGTCTCACAACTCCGCCATATAAACTGGTCTGTAAGCTTGTTGACGCCAATCTCAAAAGATTTGTGTGCTGTCATTAAAGGAGTGTCGAAATTTTAACTTTGTTTACCTTCGTTTTGTGATACAATGTTCAGGATGCTCTGGAACCTTATATGAGCAAGAGGACAGTTGAACTTCACTGGGGTAAGCACCATCAAGATTATGTGGATGGCTTGAATAAGCAGCTGGCTACCAGCCCTCTGTATGGATACACTCTGGAGGATCTGATAAAAGAAGCCTACAACAATGGCAATCCATTACCAGAGTATAACAATGCAGCACAGGTAACTCGTTGATGATACCCCGTTCATTATATTTTGTCTGCACTGATCATCTTCAGCCTGTCATTTGTTTTCTTTCAAAAAGAAAAACTGCAATTTGTGCTTTCGCCAATAGTAGGATGGTTTTTGGAGTTCCAAGCTTCTGTCTTCTGACATGCAGGTCTGGAACCATCACTTCTTCTGGGAATCAATACAACCAGAAGGTGGTGGCTTACCTGAGGGAGGTGTACTACAGCAGATTGAAAAGGATTTTGGCTCGTTTACTAATTTTAGGGAAGAGTTTATCCGCTCAGCCTTACAACTATTGGGGTCTGGTTGGATTTGGCTTGTCTGTAAGTTTCCTTTCAATTTTCTCTGATGTACAGGCATCACTGATTCAAGCTACTGATTTCCTGAATTGCTCTTTCTAAAGCTAATTTCTAAGTTTAGTTTATATTCCGCTGAATATTTGTTGCAGTGAAGAGAAATGAGAGAAAGCTTTCAGTGGTTCATACACGAAATGCTATCTCCCCACTTGCTTTTGGTGATATTGTATGTTTACTAGACTCCCTTTTTTCCCTTGATGTGGTTTCTAAAATGTTTAGAGTACAAATTTTGCAATGACATCCCATATTCTCTAATTGCAGCCAATCATCAGCCTAGACTTGTGGGAGGTAAGGACATGGACTCTGAGTTTATAGATTCTATTTTGTGCCAAATATTGACACTTCTCCTTTTCTCTCCAGCACGCCTACTACTTAGACTACAAGGTGTGCTCTAGTTCTCTTTTCTTTTGGTGCTTAACACCTAATTTTGACAAGTTGGTTATAACTTCGCAGAAAACATCTTTGGTTCTTTGTTTTTTCAACTTTTCAGGATGATAGGCTAGCATATATTACAAACTTTATGGACCATCTCATCTCTTGGGATACTGTCACTCTACGCATGATGCGGGCAGAGTCTTTTGTGAACCTTGGTGAGCCAACTATCCCGGAGGCATGAGCTACAAATACACCCTAGTTATCATCATGAGGTAAGAATGCAGTACAGTATTGAGATTCATGCTCATGCACCATTAGATATCAGGTTACATGGAGGTTTTATGCAAAGCTTTTCTTTTTTCTGTTTTAGTTAAGGTCAGGTCAGAGTCGTGCCCAAGGCTTAACCTGCCACTGAACTGAGATGACAATTGGAGGCTGTCGCTATCCCATTATTAGCACTAGGTCGATCTTTGTTGGCAAGGAATACTGCTATAAAGCACCCAGTTCCTCATAAACTAAATAAAACAAAAAAAAGCATCCTACATTGAGCTAGTTGATGCGATGTTCTTGCATCCACTATTGACTATACTCATATGTCAACATTAATTATTCAGGCCTACAGAGGATGGCATATGGTCCAGTTGTCTTCCCTTTTGTTACCTCATCTAAAAGCAAATATTTAATATCTTCTATCATGTTGTTCGGTGTGCGGCTTTTAAGAGTTTGATCCCTTGTTTTTCGTCCACTGAATAGGTATCATTTGGATACGTCAGATCAAATCCTGCTGGAGGAACCAGAGAGTTGCAAAGTCTCATCTCTCATAAGAAATGCTTATCAACCTAATGTCATACACGTGATGAACGTAAAGATAAGCTGTTGGGTTTTCTCTATTGCCCTTGGATATTGCTACAAGGAAATGACTGGTCAGCATCCAGTTTGAAGACATGCAACAAAGCAGTTCTAGAAGCTTTGGAGCTGGTAGATCATGTAGTTGGCAGTGATCCAACTTGGGCTTTGAAGCCATGGCGCTTTCTCTAGACAGCTATGCCCATAGTGTTGTTAGAATAGTCTTCGTTCTGTGTTTTCATGACTCCATCATGCTAGTGTTCCGTTGTAGTGGAACGCGGAATGAACGATATTCTTGTTTTACTGGTTGAGGAATCCTAACAGTTTTGGATTGTACGGAAATCTTTTACGTGTGTCAAACGCTGCAAGCATGAATTTTTTTGTCTGAAAGGAAGTTGAAACTTCAGAGCTTGAATGCAATGCTGTAACCATCCAAAACCTGCAGACCTTGAGAGCCGTGTAACCGTGTAATTTATCACAGCTGCAGTGGTTGATCTGTGAAAGATATATGTGCTTCTAGTTTTGCTGAAAAGGACATCAGCAATGCATTTTCAGTAGAACTACTTCTCCTAGCTGCTGCATCAGCATAAGACTGAACATGAGAAAGCAGACTGAGCTATGCTTGAATGCTTCTGTCGCCAGATTCTGTAAAAGTTCAGCAGGAAACTTCTGAATCGCTGAGCGTAGAAAAGAACGTCTGTAAGGTCGTGAGGAGACATTCCCGACGAATTTGATACGATGAACTGTCCTTGAGGTATTCTAGCGGACAAAGCATCCACCACTCTCTTTCCCAGTTGCTCTGTTTCCCCTGATCTTGACGTCCATTTTGCACGTCCAAGACTGGATAGCAGTCGACCGATGCCATGTTCTCTGCACCCATCGTAAAATGGCGAGGCCCGCTCATTGTTCAATCCCCATCCTCTTGTAATTGTTGCAATCATAGATGACCGTACTGCAGCAAAGCTGCTTTTGACATTTCGAAGCCATGAGATAGCAGCGTGGGCTCGCAGCCATGACGGCTCTGTAGTCTGTACAAACAAACGGTTGCAGTACTGAAGGGTGAAGGCTTTTTGTCAGCATGGTCCTAGATCATCATTGATCCATCTTGTGCAGGGACAATGAATATCCAAAGGCTTTCCTCCTGCACATGTTGTATCATGCAGGTTGTTGCACCAACTGCAAACAGAAAGGACGACACCGAAAAGACCTTGGCAAACTGTTCTGCACCAGTCCAAGCTGATGAGCGCGGCAGGTTAACCTGCTCGACCTGTCACTGGAGAGTGGAGAGCAGCCACTGATGTTCGGGCGTCGGATCATTGATCTACCTTGTGTGTAGGCAAGATCTGGTGCACCAGCCCAGACGCTGCTGCTGGTGTCCTGGTGATAGATAATTCAGACATCAAAACATCGGCCCTACCCTACGACAGTCGGACAGGGTTCCCCAGGACCTGAATTCTGCCATGATTACTGCACCTTTTTCATATATATACATATAAAAAGGGAACGGGAAGAATAAATTCTGTCGGAACGGAACGCATAGCAGCAGTACAGTACAGATAAATTGCGCGAGAATGCGTTGTGTTCAGAATCGGAATCGGGTGATAACAATAACAATAACAAAAGATGCGGTGGTTCAAACCATGGTTGCTTTACGAATGCTCAAACTGACAGAGTAATCTCTCTTGTGCTACTACATGCTTTATTATGTTTGCACTTGCACGATCAGACTAAAGGAAGCAGGCTACTGAAACTGAAACTGAATCATCATCATCATCATCACTAGGTAGGTAGAAGAGACGGAGGCGATCTCCATCTGCATCTGGATCGTCCTCTGGAGCCGGAGCCGGAGCCAGAGGCTCTAGTTGCAGCAGCAGCAGAGGCAGTCGAGGCAGCACTCGCAGGTCTCGTAGCAGCAGAAGCAGCACAGCGCCGTGAAGATGCTGCACATGAGAGAAACAAGAGTCAGTTAGTTCAGCAGAAAGCTATCTTCATTCTTCAGGCACACAAGTCGGGATGATGAAAGATGTTTTAACGAGCATCTATTTCACGCGCAAACAAAAGGGGCACGTGCATGCTGGATGCTGGACAAGAAATTTGACTCTCGGAGATGATGTAAAGCAGGCATGGTTGAGTTCTCCATGGATCTACAAGTGTACAATTAAGGACTTCTGCAGTTGCCGGTTTTTTCTTCACAAAAAATTAAGGACTTGAAGAAATTGACGTACGCAGAGCATAGCAGACTGCAAAAGAGCCAAGCTACGGATATTTGAAGGAGAAAAAAAGAACGCGTCGGGTTTCTTCTGAAGAAAAAAAAATCGATCCAAGACAACAGAACACTGGAAACAAACTAACGGGGAAGCTACGAAGGAAGATCTGTGAGTGAGGTCAAGTTCCAGGCCATGGCAACTAGACCTGAGCTGCTGACGACGGAACAAAAACCTCCTTTTTTTCCCTCTCTGAACTCACTCATGAGAGGAAGAAAGAAAGCATCTGGTCGAGTTCTGTCAGAAACGGAGACGGAGCTGTAGCTCACCAGGCGTAGAGGCAGCCCTTCTCCTCGTGGCGCCTCTGCACGTGCTCGAAGTAGGACATCTCCTGGGCGGACGGCGCGTTGTACATCTTCGCCTGCTGCCTACTGCCTTGCGGAGCTGTGGTGGTGGTGAACTGATGAACGAGCAAGGGTTTCGTCTCTCTCTCTCTCTCTCTCCTGATCTTCTTCTTCTCGATCCCTTGGTGTTGGTGGAATGAGTGGTGGGCTGCAGGCTGCCTGCCTACCGGGTAGAATTTATAGACGGGGAAGAAGAAGATGATGAAGAGAAGGGTGTACGTGTACCGGCGGTTAGCCTTCGCTGTTCACAATCACACCGGACGAAAGCGACAGTTCGTCTCGTCTTTGACAGTAGGACTACGTGGTCCCACCTGCCAGCGACGGTCTTGTACAATTATACAATTATTGGTGTGGTTTTCCACCCGATTGTACTCGGAAAATCCGCCCCATGAATTTCACACAAAAAAATGGTTACGTTTCTGCGCCGTGAATGACGGACTAGCTTCAGTCTTTGTTTTCGTTCGTCAGGATACTAGTTTCAATTCATAGACTTTTCTTGGAACAAGAGGCAGCCTCCTAATGTGAATTGCCTTTTTTTTTAAAAAAAAAAAAGGGAATAGGCAGTTCATTCTTGGTAGGCTGGGAAAGAGTGCAGAAACAAGTTGCAACTGGCAGCCGTTTCAGTCATGCTATGGATGGGCGTCCTGTCTGTGCGTGAGTGGGTAAAATCAGGTGCAACTGTGCAAGATCCTTCTTCCCCCTTGCCTCTCCTCTCCACTAGGAATTGTGGTGCTGGCTGGCAAAGGCCAGCAACAACTCCAACTCGCCAAGTCGCCATCTATCTACCGGCCAGCTACTTAAAAGATTCTCTCCCACTGTTTGGTGCCATGACATGGGGCCAATCCTTCGTCTGACGATACATGAAAAAGGACCGAAACTCTAAACGGAAGAGGAAAAAAAGGAAGACCGGCATACATACGCATATGCATGCTTTTACTGAATTTAAATATAACGCGTGTGCTAAACTTGCTGGAAGAAGAAGAGGATTGTTCTCACCATCCGTAGAGGCAGCCTTTGTCCTCGTGGCGCTTCTGGCAGTGTTCGTAGTAGGACATGTCCTGTGGCGGTGGCGGCGCGTTGTACATCTTGGCTGCCTTGGCTTCTCTCCTCCTTCCTCTTCAGGTGCGGTGAAGCCGCAGCAGATGTTCACCGACCTCTGCTTCTGATTCTGCTTCGGTTCTCTTCCTGCCTTGTGCACAGCAATGGATGCAGAGGCGAGGCCGTATTTATACACAAAAGGCAGCAGCGAGGCCACCATTCGTCAATGCCAGCCGCGTCACCTTGGAAGAGTCCTTGGTTGCATCACAGTTCACATGCGACAAAAAAAAAGGTGCATGGAAGAGGTGGTTTTGGTTTTGTTTCTACGGTATTTCTGCAGCAGGCATAGGCGTGCATCCATGCATGCCTTGGCTTCCTTAGCATCGAAGGTTTGTTAGCGATAGATGGTCATTTATTGCTAATGAATTCATTTTGATACTATATCTATCTATAAGATTTTGTATGCCAAGGTCATTTTGATATATCTATAAGAGATGGAGACAACACTCAAGGTCTGACGTAATAGATGTGTTCTAAGTAATTCCCGGGTCAGCAAAGAAAAGGATGCGATTGCATTTATATAGTAGCATGTGTTACAGGTTTCAACTCACATTTTCCACCTAACCTTCTAGTAGTACTGTGTAATGTGTTCATCTCATGATTTCCTTTGTTAGAAGATCATGCATGGGGCCATTAATTTTGCCAAGCTTATAGTAAGTGGATTCGGTATTTATTAATTAATATGCACATCTTGAGTGAGATTTCCGTGGGCTCAGGATACAGTATGCCCAAGGGGTGTTTAGTTGAGAGGTCAAAAGTTTTTAGGTGTCACATCGGATGTTTCATAGGATGTCAGAAGGAGTTTTCGCATTCTAATTAAAAAATAATTACATAACTCGTCTGGAAACCACGAGATGAATTTATTAAGCCTAATCAAGTCGTCATTAGCATATGTGTTACTGTAGCACCTAAGGCTAATCATGGACTAATTAGGCTTAAAAGATTCATCTCGTGGTTTCCAACCAAACTGTGTAATTAGTTTTTTTCATCTATATTTAGTACTTCATGCATGTGTTCAAACATTCGACGTGACGGGGTGAAAAATTTTTAGGTGGGAACTAAACACCCCTGATAAAGGTGAGTATCCGATAGAGACTCTTTGTCAGGGTATCTTGTCAGAGGTTTCTGTGATCTGAAGGTAAGGTACCGTTTAGATAAAAAAAAATTTTGTCAAATTTTTCAGATTCCCCGTCACATCGAATCTTTGGACGCATGCATAAAGTATTAAATATAGATAAAAAATAAAACTAATTATACAGTTTAGATAAAATGGACGAGACAAATCTTTTAAGCCTAATTAGACTATAATTGGACACTAATTACCAAATAACAACGAAACTGCTACAGTTACATTTCATCAAAAATTTTGCAAACTAAACGCAGGGTGTCCCCAGCAAGTACGTGTAAACGCTAGCGAGAAGCTCATCGCTAGCTCGCACGGACTCCTATGAAATTTGCTGCCTCTGTCATTCTGGCCCACATACGTGAGATGTGCAGCTACAGATTTGTTTATGTTTTTAGCCTCACTCGTCGCCTGCCGATTTCAAAGTGTTGTTGAGGACGCCCTAACATATCCCTGATCATTGATCAAGGTGGGTGCATTCGTAGGATAGGAGTACTATATTGCTGGTCAGTGATGATAGTCACCCCGTTCGCTTGAACTATTTTTTAGCTAAGAAATAATGTTTTTCTCTTATAACATCAGTATAAGCCTCAGCATAACAGGGTGAGTGATCGTATACCGTATGTAAGGACTGAATAGACAGACCCCCTAGTTCTGGCTATCTGGTTACAACTGCCACATTTTAATCTTGTGTTGGAAATCAATGCAGCCGTCTCCAGCGCATGCATCTTGTACAACATGCAAACGTGTTAGGTTGGTAGATGGCTTGCCACGAACTGATCGAGACTGCAACCATCAAAGGGGGCCAAAAATAAATAAATAAATAAAATAAATGTCGCCGAATCCTTGTACGAGTATTTCCATTCGGGAAACTGGAGTCGTTGTTGAGATATATTTTTATTGTGTGCTGGCAGGCTTGACAGGTCAGATGATATCACCAAGTCCAAGAGATAGAGATAGAGTGTTGTCATCATCTTAATTCAGGCCCCGTTCACTTCCCATACAAACCCAAAATATTTCCTCTTTCATCCATCACATCAAATATTTGAACGCATGCATGGAGTATTAAATATAGATAAAAAAATAACTAATTGTTAAGTTTGTCTGGTTTTTGCGAGACGAATCTTTTGAGCCTAGTTATTTCATAATTGGATAATATTTATCAAATAAAAACGAAAGATATTACAGTAACTTTTTATCTACTTTTCACCAACTAAACACACCCTCAATGAATGTTTTGCTTAGTGACTAAGAGATGAGAGAAGACTCCTAAGGCTGCGTAGAGCTAGTATAGTAGAGGCAGCGGAACGCGGACTCCCGGTCATTAGACTGTCTCCAACCGCGGGTAGGCAAACGCAAGACGCATTCCATGTTTTGCATAGCGCACAGTAAAAGGATACCCGACTCAAAACTTCCCGTCTCCAACGGCCGCGACGCATCCTCGAGACCATTGCGAGCCATCGCCCCCATCCCAATCTCCGACGAGCTGCCGCCGTAGGAACCCGGCCTCGGTCACGCCCATCACAAACGCTTCCAGGAGCTCCTCCCTTTCCTCTTCCCTACGGAGTCGCCGCTGGCGCACGGCAGCGCGCTCACTGGCGGCAGGGTGGGGCGGAGCCCGTGAGCTCGCCGGCGGCCGGGCCGGGCGGAGCCCGCCGCAAGGAGGCAGATCGGGGCGCTTCTTCCTCGACTCCGGCAACCCCTTCTTCTGCCGCCTCGCGAGTGCCATCGCGGGCGAGGCGCGCGGATGAGCTCCGGCCGCATCCCCCGGTGCAGACCCCTTCACACGCGTGGCTCCTTCGTCTACCGCCGTGGGCGAGCACCGCCGCCGCCTCGCGAACGCCACCGTCTGCTCCCTCTCCTCCCCTCGCCGGCAGAGCGGCACCGCGCGGCGTGGCCCTGCAGTCCGCCGGTCCCCTTCGCTCTTGGTGGTGGGCCCCGGCTGCCTAGAGACGCAGATGGAGGGAGAGAGGACGCATATTTGCGTCTCCCGTCGGCTTGCACCCAAAATGGGTCGCTCGTTTGCCTCACCGGTTGGAGATCGTTTTGTGCGCGTAAATCACTGTGTACAACCCATTTTGGGTTTGGGTCACGCTATGCGTGCTCCGTTGGAGTCAGTCTTACAACTGTAAGGATTCTCGTGATCTCGTCTCCGTCCGTTGCTGACCGTGACCAGTCGACGACGCGCGTGCTTTCTTTCGTCCGCATCGACATGGACAGGGTCCAGCCGTCCAGACGTCCAGTGGTCCATTATTGACCAACGTGGTGACCAATGCATATGCATGTCAACTTGTCAGGCAGAAAAAAAACAATGAAATGCTGGAAGACAGTGACCAAGAATACTGTACTATATTCTAAAATATCTGTCGCTTTCACTTGTCGAGAAATAACTTTAACAAAATATATATTAAAAAATATTAATATTTATCATACATAATTGATATCATTAAAAAGATCTTTGAATCTAGTCTTTTAATAAATTTATTCAGAGATACAAATGTTGCACGTATTTTCTACAAATCGAGTCAAACATATGGCACGAAAACCGAAAATGACAAATATATTAGAACAGAGGGAGTACTGTGCAAGCAATTGCCAGTCGTTGCCGCCCGCCCGCCACATACGACGTACTAATACTACTGTACTGTACTAGGCGCCGGGACGGACGGACGGACGGGACGGTAGTAGATTTCGTCGTGGTGGAGATCTGCTGGGCTCGTGTGCTGCCATGTGGGCCGCGGCCCATGCGAACGAGCCATGGGCTGGGCTCATCCGCAGAAGCATTGATAACTGATCCATCCAACGCCCATGCTTTGCTCTCAAGTCTCAACTTCGCCGCGCGTGTGACGAAAAAAAAAATGTAGACAGCAGGACGGCCAACGAGACAAGGATTCGTGCTGGAACTGCCGATCGAGCGCCCGAGCACGTAGCCTGTAGGAACAAAAACAACGCTCTCATCTCCTGCCTCCTCCGAGCCGTCTGCGACTAGTGAGTCCACACTCCACAGTCCACACGCCACACGCTACCTTTGTTTGATTTGATGTTTTGCTAGAGAAACCTCTCATCTCAACTTAGGCATACGGAATACATAGGTTGCATATATTGGTTATGTCTGTTTCAAGTGTCTCAGATGTTTTCAAATATATGTTGTAATTGTTTTATTTCGATGCTATAAAAGTAGATCGAGAGATATTGCACATGTTATAAGTGTTTCACAGGCATGTTGCAAGTGTTTCAGAGGTACGTTGCAAGCGTTTGTTCAAAATGTACCATCTGTTTCCAGACACATGTTGCAATCGTTTTTTATCTAGAGGTTGCATATGTTTTACACATATTTTGCAACAGTATATTCCAGATATTTGAGTTGTTTCAGTCTTATGTTGCAGCAAATGATTTCATGTTGCAAGCTGTGTTATTATTTTGATGTTTCATGTGTTTTACACATATGTTGTAAGTGCATGTTACTAATGTTTCATGTGTTTTCATTCTTATGTTGCATTCATGTTGCAAGTGTTTTACGTTGTTCGGCCGTGGGGTGAGTCGGAGGTCGGCGGACGGGGCGCTGGGGTCAGCGTGCTGCGGGTCAAGGCACGTTGGGGCCGTGCTCGTTCTCAACCGCTCATCCCGGCTCCCAAGAGTCGCCCGCGTGGAAAGTCGAAGAGAGACGAGGGCGAAGTGCACTCGTGGAAGCGGGGCAAAGACGGATAGGACAGGTTGTGCGGGCGTCCGGACGCTAGCCACCCCGATCCAACATCCATGCTTTTGCTCTCAAATCTCGACTTCGCCTCGCGTGTGACGCTAGACAGCAGGACGGCCATACGAGACAAGGATTCGTGCTCGGAAAACTGTCTATCGAGCGCCCGAGCCTGTAGCTGTAGGATTGTAGGAACAAAAACAACGCTCTCCTCTCCCAGGGTTAAAAAAACCGGCCGGTTTACCGCGGTTTACCGCGGTAACCGCCCTAACCGGGCCGGTCCGGTTCCGGTCCGGTCCGGTTAGGGTTTCCCCAAATTCAAATTTAAAATTTGAAAAAAAAATGCTGAAAAAATTCCTAAAAATAGTTCATGATTTATAGAAGCCAATGGTGTAAAAATTTTTCAAATTCGAGTTCGTTTAGTATTTATTTATACGTATAGAAGTTTGAAAAAAAAGGAAAAAAATCCCGGTCCCAGCCCGTTAAGACCCCCAAATTCAAATTTAAAATTTGAAAAAAACAAAAAATGCTGAAAAAATTCCTAAAAATAGTTCATGATTTATAGAAGCCAATGGTGTAAAAATTTTTCAAATTCGAGTTCGTTTAGTATTTATTTATACGTATAGAAGTTTGAAAAAAAATTCCAAACTCAAACCGAGCGGTAAACCGGCCAAACCGGCCGGTTACCGCTCCAAACCGGCCGGTTTACCGGCCGCGAACCGAACCGAAGCAGGTTTGAATTTAAATTTGAATTCGGCCGGTTACCGACCGGTTACCGGTCAAACCGACCGGTTTACCGCTACCGGCAGGAGAGGATGCCTCCTCTGTCTGCGATCACTGAGTCCACACTCCACACGCCACAAGCTACCTTTGTTTGATTTGACGTTTTGCTAGAGAAACCTCTCAACTTACGCATACGGCATACCTATGCACAGGGTTTTTTTTACCGACCGGTTTCCGGTAACCGCCGGGGTCCGGTAGCGGTAAACCGGCCCGGTTTACCGGTAACCGGCCGAATTCAAATTCAAATTCAAACGCTCCTTCAGTTCGGTTCGGGTCCGGTTTACCGGCCGGTTTGGAGCGCTAACCAGCCGGTTTGAGCGGTTTACCGCTCGGTTTGAGTTTGGAATTTTCTTTTTTCTTTTTTTTTCAAACTTCTATACGTATAAATAAATACTAAACGAACTCGAATTTGAAAAAAATTTACACCATTGGCTTCTATAAATCATGAACTATTTTTGGGAATTTTTTCAGCATTTTTTGTTTTTTTCAAATTTTAAATTTGAATTTGGGGGCCTTAACGGGCCGGGACCGGGATTTTTTTTCTTTTTTTTCAAACTTCTATACGTATAAATAAATACTAAACGAACTCGAATTTGAAAAATTTTTACACCATTGGCTTCTATAAATCATGAACTATTTTTAGGAATTTTTTCAGCATTTTTTTTAAAAAAAATTTAAATTTGAATTTGGGGAATACCTAACCGGACCGGACCGGAACCGGTCCGGTCCAGTAAGGGCGGTAACCGCGGTTTACCGCGGTAAACCGACCGGTTTTTTTACCCTGCCTATGCATCACTACGACCGACAGCTCAAATACATATATTACTGACGGCTCAAGAAAAACAATGACAGTGACGACCAATGATGCATGCATGTGTGTGCCTTGAATTGAATCGATCGGTCGCTGTTAGCACGATCCGATGCGTGGCGCGAACAACAATTTTAAATCCACATTAATTGTGGGCTTCTTTGGTTCAAAGATGACTTTTAACATAGTGACTACAAAATAAGTTATTAGCCGAGTCAGAAATCGAGCCCGAGCGTCACCCAGCTCCGTCCATTCACCCACCGCACAAGTAAAGACGGCATCACTAAAGACAATAAATACTATTCCACTAGGGCTCTGTTTAGTTGCCAGAAATTTTGCAAAATTTTTCAACATTCCCCGTCACATCGAATTTTTGGACGCATGCATGAAACATTAAATATAGATAAAAAATAAAACTAATTACACAGTTTAGACGAAATGGACGAGACGAATCTTTTAAGCCTAGTTAGACCATGATTGGACACTAATTGTCAAATAACAACGAAATTTGCTACAGTGTCATTTTGCAAAAAAAATTAAAACTAAACCGGCCTAGGCCAGTCTCAATGGGGTTTCATCGGAGTTTCATAGACATTAATTATGCTGATGTGGCACCATATTAATGAAGAGAGAGATAATAAGAGTTTCATGAAAGTAGAGAGAGTTTTATGGAGATAAAACTCTTCTGCACTATTTCCAAAATATGGATGTATTGGAAACAGTGACATAAAATGCCACTGAGACTGGCCTTAATTAACCCTAAAATTACGCTTATTTCCATCTCTCCAGAGAAAAGTCAAGATTGGGTCCTGTTCAGATATGTCCGCACACCATAGCAGATTGTGGCCCTCGCGGTCGCGACCTGCCTCCTCTACTGCGCTGCGTCGTCAGCGACGCTGGCCTCCGCCGGCGTCGGGCCGATGGACCTCGGGGCGTTGCGGGCGCCGTGCGACGGGGATGCTGGGGCAGTGCGCTATGGGAGCAACGAGGGTAGGAGGTGCGCGGCAGCGAGGCGTTCCTGCGGCGGGCGCTGGCGCAGCGGCAACCGACCAACCGGTACACTAGGCTCCGCCTCAAGCACGAGGAGCAGGGGAGGTGTGATGGTTGCCGTCGAGCACGATTGCACGAACTGCTCTCCCTTGCCGGCGATGCTTAGCGGGCGGCACACCCTCGATCCGTGCGAACGACGCGCTTCGTCAGTGGCGGCCCGCCCTCGATCTATGCACACGACGCGCTCCGGCGGTGGCGGCGCATCCTCGATCCGCGTGCACGACGCGCCCCGGCGGTGGCGCCGCACCCTCGACTCGTGCGGCGGGGAGGCAAGTGTGATGGCGTGCGCCAGGCACGCCTCGGGAAGTCGCCTGCAGTTCTGCACATCAAGCAGCAACCGATGGTGTACAACCTAGTGGCGGCGGTGGGTCCTCATCGGCGGTAGGTCTCGGCGGTGTACCCAACAGCCAGGCGGTGCGACTCCTGTCCTTTTGTTCCGGCGGCGCTGCTTCGTTGACGAGCCCGTCCGCACCTTCACCGGTGACTCCCTGATGTCGGGCTCAAGCAGTAGCGCTCTGATGACTGATGTAGGCGGCGGCGGCCAGAGGTTCTATCTTCTATGGTGGCAAGATCCTGTGAGACGACGTCCTATTTCTTTCTCGTGAAATTGGAGCACGCATCCAATCGCTCTCGAGTAGCAATAAAACAATCGTTCATTTTTATAAGATTGTACTACTACCAAACCAAGTCTAATCTTCATACGTCCGCCGGTGTATTAAGGGTCCGTTTGGTTCAACAGTTGTGAAAATGATGCTTTGAGTTGTGATCTATGTGTCGTGGAAAATATGTACTCCCTCCGTATCGGATTTAGAAGTCGTTTTGGACAAGGTTTGGGTCAAACATTGAGAATATAAATCATCAATAACTTTTAAGTTGTTGAGTTTGCAAATGTAAAAATTATATGAATAGATTTGTCTTGAAAAATACTTTCATAAAAGTATACATATATCACTTTTCTATAAATATTTTTAAAAAAAACAAGAGGTCAAAGTTGTGTTTTGGAGAACGTGTCGCTGTCCTAAACGACTTTTAAATCCGATACGGAGGGAGTAAGTTGTGTTCAGTTGAAACAACTCTGAAACCTACGTACCCACTCTCTCTATCTCCCTTGAAACAGTGGCGAAACACTCTCTTTACTTCCATACATTCGAAAAATCAGAAAGCCACAATCCAAAAGCAGGTCCAAGGTGCATTAGTAGCTTTCAAAAGCTCTTTTTAGCTTGGCATGAATTTGGGCAACGTCGGGTTATTCGCCACAAGCTGACGACATGGCATGTGACACGTCTAGCGAGGAACATCAAGTCACATACCTTGGCGTGGCGTTTTCATACGTTGAACTTTGGGTCCATTCCTACAAATAATTTTGTCAGGAGTCTAATTATAGAAAGTTTGTAAAATGAGGTAAAATATGAAAATTTCGATCAATTCCTAGATGGATTGCTCCACCAACGGGGTAGAAAAGATTAATGTGGATGCAGCTGTTGCAAAGTCTTTGGACACGGCAACAACTGTTGCATTAGCAAGGGGTGATGTAGGCATATATTCCTAGGCGTCTCAGTGGTTGCGATGAACGGGATCACTAACCCTGAGTCATCGGAGACGATGGCATGCAGAGAAGGCTTGTGCTTAGCAAACGATCTTTATCTAAGCAAGATCAAGCTGATGACTGACTGCACGAATGTTGTCCGGGCCATCAAGGAGGATGGAATGTGTTGACGTTGAAGATGACCTCAAGCCAACACACTAGTAGGGCCTTGGGCGCTTAAAGAGGTGGAGATCAACCTGCAACACAGCAAGAACGCAGCGTAATTGACCAAACCGATCTAGAGACCGATAAGGCCGACGTAGAGCCCATTCTTAATTGAAAAAGCTCCCGAACTTCTCCTGAGAAGACCCGTCGGGAAGGAACACATGGAAAATCTCCTACACCAGCAAGGCCGCCTAGGATGCCGCTGAATCTCGCCGGGAAACTCAATGAACAGCAGGAGGGTTGAGAAAGGAGTAAAGGGTTGATAGGAGTTGATAGATTAGTTTTTTGATGATTGGATAGATGGGAACTCAATCGGTCATGATCTTCTCATATATATATAGAGGGGGTGACCTTATCCCAGTAGAAAATATCTTCAAGATGCGTTCTCCAAGTTTCTCATGTCAAAAATTACCTAGAACCAACTTTTAGTCTTAACCTAATTGGTTTCTAGAATTGAGTCGGCTTAGCTGACAGTGGGAGTCGGCTAAGCCGACTTTCATGGGCCCAAGCAGGTGCTGGCCGGCTGAAAGGGGTGGAGTCGGCTTAGCCGACTCTGGCGCGTTTTGTTCGTTATTTTGTCGTGCCGCTTGACCTCCAACATGTCCATGATGTTTATAACTTGTTCATGGTGCCTAAAACCACCTTAGGATATTTTTAGTGTCAACAAAATGTTTCCCTAACGGCCATATTATTCGAGAAAATCAAGGCAGTGGCGAAGGCATTTCAAGCGATAGAGTTTGTACACGAAGAGCAGGGCGTCCGACGACGATGAGGAGGCTGACGAGCTTGTGAGAAACTCGATTTATGAGTCCCTTGAAAAGCATGTATGGTTAGGTGTTTCTCGAGAGGAAATTTGTACTTCTAAATTATAAGTCGCTTTGACTTTTTTAGTTCATCCATTTTGCTATATATCTAAACATATTATTTATCTAGAATCTAGATATATAGCAAAATAGATATATCAAAAAAGTCAATGCGACTTATAATTTGGAACGGATGGAGTAATTAGATTTCGCTTATTGACAACAGTAACCATTAGGCGATCCTAAAGAAAAAGTGGATCTTGTTATTTATGCCATGCTTCTCGTTTGATTAGACATTGCGAATAGGAAAAGGTCCATTTTGCCTCCCTTAACTATCGCGAAAGTCAATTTTTCTCCCTCAACTCTAAAACCAGACATAGTTCCTCCAACATCTCTCAAAACTGGTCACTTGGCCTCAATAGCTGTTTCCATGGGTGGTTTTTCTTTTTTCTTTTATGTTTATTTCGGCTGAATTTTTGAAAAATCATAGTAAATCATAGAAAAATCATAAAATGAAAAATCCAATTGTGTTTGACTCCACGTGAGTAGATATACACAGTGAACATATGATATGATATGCTTTAGTACAAAGTTTTTGTCGTAACTTTATATTTATGTTTTTCTATAATTAATTCATAGTTGTTGTTTCTCTTATCCAATTGCGGTGAAATGTTTGGTGGCCTAATTATTGCATGCTTGAGCTGTAGTAAAAATTTCATGCTGATTGAATAATGCATGATTGAGTTATAGATTTATCTAGGTTTATGTTTGTTAAAAAAATTTTAAATGAAATTAAATCTATAACTCAGTCATACATGATCCAATGAGTATAAAAATTTTGTTGGACTCCACATGAGTAGATCTACACAATAAACATATGATATGATATGTTTTAGTACAAAGTTTTTACTGTAGCTTTAGATTTATACTTTTTTGTAATTAATTCATAGCTTTAGTTTCTATGGTCTAATTATGGTGAAATTTTTATGGTGGGCTAATCATGGAATTCTTGAGATGTAGCAAAAGTTTCGTGCTCATTGGATCATGCATGACTGAGTTATAGTTTTTTATATAAACCTAGATAAACTAATAGATAAATTTATAACTTAGTCATACATGATCAATGAGCACGATTTTTTTTACATCTCAAGAATGCAATGATTAATCCACCATAAAAGTTTCACCATAATTGGACAAGAAAAACTGCAACTATAGATTCATTATATAAAAATATAGATCTAAGGTTACAACAAAAAATTTATCTTAAAGCATATCATATAATATGTTCACTGTTTAGATTTACTCATGAGGAGTCCAACGCAATTAGATTTTCCATTTTATGATTTTTCTGTGATTTACTATGATTTTTCAAATATTTAGCCAAAATAAACATAAAAGAAAAAAAAGAAGAATCGCTAATGGAAAGAGCCGGAGGTAAAGCGATCGGTTTTGAGATACGAGGAAAGAAACCGTGTCTGGTTTTAGAGTTGAGAAAGAAAAAACTGACTTTCATGATAATCGAGGCAGACAAAATGGACTTTTTTTTTTCCTTGTGAATATCCGCCGTCACCAGGAGGCACGTGACGTGGGCTGGGAAAGCTGGCGTTTCCTTCATGCCATCCGGTTGCCGCTGCAGAGGGACACGAGTCTCTGGGCCAGATCAAACAGGGCGTGCGGCGCCTGTCTTTCGAAGCCTGGGCCTGATGGGCTGGGCTCTCCAGATTCGGCGGGGCGGCGGTCCTCGCTGTGCTGCAGCTGCATCTGCATGCGAGCGAGACCAGAGGCCAGACGGGCAGAGCAGACAAGATTCGTCCTCGGAACTGCAGACGAGCAGAGGCAGCAGCAGCGAAGCACACGACAATGCCCCTTCTTCGTCTCCACTCCGCCTCCATCCCCACCATGTCACACTACTACACTACTCCCATACTGTCTGTCATACAGTACAGTTGTACAGCCACAGTGTTCCATTCCACATCGATCGCGCATTGAACATCGGTCGATGCCTGCGTGCCAGCAGCACCTCAACTTCGGCCACCTACCCATGCCAATGCCATGCCAGCCCAAACTCGGCGTTGGCCCTGTTCATCCGGCTTATAATCCGTCTTTTTCAGCTTGTTTGTTTAGTCGGAACAGTATTTTTTTCTCATAACAAATTAGTCAACAGTGTTTTTCAGCCGGCTTATCAGCACAGCCGAACGAGCCCATTGTTTTGTTGGCCATCACAACAATAATGCAACCAACTCACAATGCTTGTCTATTCGTCTTGGACAATGGCACTCAAGTCACGAGGCTGGCATTTTGGCATTTCTTAGCCATGCCGCATTCTTCTCTTCTCGCTATGTACGTCCGATCCGGTCATCCGGAGGTAAAGGGTAGGGTACAAGTGTACAACGAAGCCAGCTGCCACAACCTCGCTAACAAGTGCCCCCTGCGTTTTTTCCCCCTCTCTGGTATATAAACAAATTCTATGTAAACTAGAATCATGTGAATCTAGCAATTTGTCCTCTCTCTGTTCCTTTCCTCTACGAAGTAGTAGTACTAAGGACGAGCTAGCTAGTAAAGGAGGGAGTACTGATGTTACACAACACACACAGCTATGCCACGCGTGAAGTACAAGATGTTCATCACTAGTACGTTCTTAACTATCATCAGTATGGTCCTTTTTAAAAGTTTTTTACCTACTTGCATTGTCGCCAATAAACCATGGGGACCGGCTGGGGGAGGAGCCACGACTGAAGAGTTCAGTGTAACAGAATTTGCTTGTTGCCGGGAAACGACAAGCCCTGTGTACAGTCCTTATTCTGCTGTTTGCCCTGTGAGATTATATAATCAAATTTATAGGCGTGGAAGAAGAGGAAAAAGATAGAATAAACCAGTTCAGGACAACTTGAGAATTATGTAAAGCTAGGGAATCTAAGTTTGTTTGTTTATTGATCACTTAATTTCTACATACACTTTTTTTTGACAAAATACTCGGCGAGCTTTATTGATTGAGAGATATTACATCGTTCATCAAAAACTCAAGAATAAAACTAGGGGGCTTATCATCCCAATTACAATTAAGTTTCGTCTGCATGCCTTGCCTAGCTGGCTCGTGCGCCGTCTTGTTCGCTTCTCTGCTGTAATGCTCGATGGAGATCATCTGGAACCGCTCCAAACAATATTACACTCATCATACATAGCAGCTGCTGAATTTGTCGAGAATCCTCCGTTTGCCATTGTTTCCACCACTTCCACTTGTTTTACAAAAGCGTGTATATAACAACTGGCTAGAGGGCAAACAAACGCTGTAATAAATAGTCAGAATGTTAACCAAATAGAGTGTATGTAGTTAAAGGATTATAAAGCGTGTTTTCCTTTTCTCATCAAGAAAAGAAACGGAAATGCCCTGCTTAGGGCGCCCGGGCCTCCGGACGTTCCTGTTGTCGTGAGCCATGACAGCCCAAATGGCCCACTACGTGCCCTTAATATTTCACTCCATAAGTTTGTAAAAAAATTTACTCCAGAACATTCAGAGCCTGGCTTCACTCGACTCACACGACCTCCACTCGTCGCCGAGCCCGCGCCGCCACGGATTCCGGCTTGGTCCACTCTGAACTCTCCCCCGCAGGTCGCAGCCATGGCGAAGGACGCCCCTAACGCTGCCGACGAGGGAAGCCAGCCCGCAACCCTAGAGGGATCTACCAGCGCGGCCCTCTGGCGGCTGCCGCGAGCGGCAAGGCTGCGGAGGTGCTGCTCCCGCCGCTCAGCATCTGGCCATCGTTGCAGCGCATGCGCGACGCTGTGGTGCGCCGCCTTGTGTAGACGCTCGCGGCGCCCAGCGTCCTCTCCCAGCGCTACGGCGATGCCCCAAAGCCAGATGCCGAGCGTGCCGCCGCGATCGTCGAGGCCAAGGCCTTCGCCATCGCCTCCAAGTCTGTTGCCGCCAAGTCCCCATCCACCGCCGAGGAGGAAGCTGCCGCAGTCCCTGACTAGGTAGGCCACTGTCGCCGGCAATGTCGTGTTTTAAGTGTTTCAAACGTACATTTTCTGATGTTGTGTTTCAAGTGTTTCAGGTGTTTCAAATATACGTTTTCAGGTGTTTCAAACATAAGTTTTCAAGTGTTTCATCTGGATGTTACTTATGTTACGATAGCTATATACGCATGTTGCGGCGTATGTTTCAAATGTTCCAGGTGTTTCAGATGCATGTTGCAAATGTTTCATCTAGACGTTTCAAATGTAGATCTTGGTGTTGCACATGTTGCAATGGCTATGCACGCATGTTTCAAGTACATATTTCAAATGTTTCATCTATTTTAAACGTATGTTGCAAATGTTTTTAT
Organism: Saccharum hybrid cultivar R570; assembly: GCA_038087645.1. Classification (NCBI taxonomy): domain Eukaryota; kingdom Viridiplantae; phylum Streptophyta; class Magnoliopsida; order Poales; family Poaceae; genus Saccharum; species Saccharum hybrid cultivar. Next base: position 10,941,373 of record JAQSUU010000807.1, on the reverse strand, counting down.
TTGGATGTTTCAAAAGTAGATATGATATTGCACATGTTGTTATGGCTATACATGCATGTTTCAAGCGCATTTTTCAAGTATTTCATCTGTGTCAGACGTATGTTAGTTTCATTTGGATATTTCAAAAGTAGATCTCGGAGAAGCACATGCTGTAGCTGCTAGTGCGCCGCCGCGGGTCACCATGCGTGGTGCTACTGTTGCTACGTGCATGCCGGCGCGTGAAACGAAGCGGACTCGGGGTGGTCCCTGTGCATGCGTGGGCCCGCGCGGCCACCGTAGTAGGATGGGTGTGGGCGCGAGGGAGCTCCGTGTGTCAGGCGCGGGTACGGGAGCACCGTCCGACGCTAGCGTCCCGGATCAAACGTCCGGGCGCTAGCAAGTCTGAAAAGGAAAACTAGACCAAGACCGCACAAGAGTTGTACTTGAATTCGCGCAAGAATTGATCAAGTAGATGGAGTCCCCACATAAGTCTGACTGCATTTCCATCCAACGCTACTTTACTACTAATTTAATTAGACTTCCATACATGTAATCCCGTCAATTTAGACCAAACTAGAAGCCCACTCGATTAACAATTGTTTCCAGCCTTCCTACCTGGACCATTTCCATTCATGCTGTTCCATAACCGATCGCGGCCGGCGGCCAGCCCAGAGTAGCCGACCTCCGATCTGAATGAGTATTGTGATTGTAATCCTAGGACAAACCTCTCCGTCGTGTCATTGACCTACGTAAGTACTCTACCAGTTTCAAATTATAAATTGTTTTAATCTTGTCTTAATTCATGCATGCATATTTCTACAGTTTTTGCTGTGTTAGATACACTATGAAGTATGTAGTAGATTTATATGGTGCATTTTTATTTAAGAGTAAATTGCACTGTGGGTACCTAAACTATTTGGTGTTTCACAAATGGGTACTCCAACTAAAAAACGTAACTTCTGGGTACTGAAACTATACTTACGTAACTTCTGAGTATTTCAACTAAAAATGTAACGTCTAGGTATTGGAACTATACTTGGGTAACTTCTGGGTACTAGCGCTTGAGCAGCACCGCGCCCATGTCAACGGCGGCGACGCTCGCTCGCCGTGGGACAGGCGGAGCAGAGCTCCCGCTCGCACGCCCCGCGCATGCCGCTGTAGGCGAGCTGCCGTGGGAAACCACGCCTTGCCTATGGCCGCGCAACGCCCGCGCTAGGGCCCCACCGGTGGCTGCCCTCGCCGACATGGACTGCTACGCGCTCTGGGTGTGGAGTCCGGCGGCACTGACGGCCACGCTCGGCACCAACCACGATGTGAGGACTAGCGATGAAAACAGATGAAAACGAACGGAAAAACCTTATTTCTACTTCCGTTTCTATATTTTTTCCGTCCGTTTTCAACGCTAGTGAGGACCCGACAGCTCCCTCTCTCTGCTCAAGCGCCAGTACCCAGAAGTTATGTAAGTATAGTTCCAGTATCTGGATGTTACGTTTTTAGTTGGAGTACCTAGAAGTTACGTAAGTATAGTTCCAGTACCTAGAAGTTACGTTTTTTAGTTAGAGTACCCATCTGTGAAACACCAAATAGTTTAGGTACCCACAGTGCAATTTACTCTTTATTTAATATAAAAGTTAAAAGGAATTAGAGGTATAGTCAAGGCCGGCCGGGAGCACTCCTTGCCGGCCATGCCATCGTTTCAAAGTGGACAGCAGCACGCAGCAGTGCCCTATATGCCCTATGCCTCCCAAAGTTTCGTCGATTTTTAATCCGCATGGCCGGATCCAATTGACTTGGCTTTGCTCGCGGCGGCAGGATGTATACGACCATGACAGCTCCACCCCCTGATGAACGCCGCCTATGCATGCATGGTTTGCTCCCGCTGACAAATCCAGCATCGTCGAAGCCTCAAAGTCTGCAGAAATTCATGCGTACGTAGAGTACACGGGTCTGTTTGGTCGCCTTTGAAGTTTCAAAGGCTGCCAAATCTTTTTTTCCCACGTGCTACGGCCTACGGTTTGTATTTATGTCATGATGACGCTAGATATGAAACTCTCGTCACATTCTCACCGCAATCTAACTGTAACAGCGGAAAAGAAACGGCTGCCAAAATCACGGTTTAATTTGCAGCTCCAACACTTTTTGCTAACACATATAAAGATTATATATACCGTACGGTGCGTCCAACTTGCGGCGGGACGTTCGCATCCTGCATGGGCGGCTCTTGATTGCCGCCTAATAACATAACCCATGCCATGCTTCTTTACTTCTTCTTTTGCTTCAAAAAAAGAGATGCGATGCGATGCGAACGGAAACGGACGGCCGGCGGAGGGCCTGAGAAATGAGGATCTGCATGCAACCTCTCGGCTGCCGGCGCATTCGTAATCCGAATCCTTCGCAACAATCCCGGTAATCGTCTGACACGATCGATCGTGCAGTTTGGACTTCCAAGCAATCCAAATCCAAATCCAAATCCTTCGAGCTTTCTCTTTTTCCATCAAGTGTGGGCCGTGAGTGAGAGTGAGCGAGCGGGCGAGATGCTGCGGCAGCAGCTGGATGAGTAGCTCGGTTTGGTGCAGGTAGTTGGGCCCTACCTGAAAGACGGCCGGCCACCGGCCCGGCGCCGTGCACGTGGCCACCTGCCGCAGCCAGCCAAGAAGAAGAAAAAAGAAAACGAGTTGCCACCCGCTTCGCGAAGCTACCACGGCTTCCCAAACTGCCCCTGGCAAGTGTCAGCATCGGCGGGCACCGGGCTCCGCTGCTGGCGCCGTGTCGACCAGACGCGCGCCCCGCGCGGGCAGGTCAAGTCAGCCGCGCGCGCGCCCGTCATCTCGGACGAGGCCAGTAAGCGCCGGTTGGATTCGTTGCGCGTTCCGTCTCCGATTTTCCATGGGTGCGCCGCGCGGATGGAGTCAGATGAGACAATGGCTGGCTGGCATGAGATTTGCGTGCGGTGCGGTGCGGCCCCCCGCATGTTCAACAGTGTGCAGCGGCATGCTGGTTGCGACGTCCGGCCAGTGCTTACCTTTCTGACGTGACTACGTGTAGTCCTAGTCCTAGTACATTTGGATAATTAATGTTCTTATGTTCTCTTTCTTGAAGAAAAAGAAGTTCAGGGCAGCATGATGTGTATTCTAAGATAAAGTCTTCTTTGATTTTCTTGGAGAAATCAAAATGCCTGTTTTTGTCTTAGTTCGTGGATCTTCATTTTTTACATGAAACATTTATTTTGTGTGTCTTTATCCTCGCGTTCTAAACAAAGACATTCCTTATCCACCTTGCATTATTCTAAATAAAGACGTGCTTTATCTAGATAGAACGTCGATAAGATTTCCGTTAAGAATAGAAAATTGTGAAAACATTTGAGCCAAGGTTTTGTGGGTGTCTCGGTCTACCAATGGATTACGATGAGTAGCACATCCACAGATACGTGAGCAAATCTGAGTAATCATTTGACCAAACTTATAGGTTGCATTGTTATCTATGGCTACAAGACAAGGAAGAGTTGGGGAAGTATGGTTGCCAATCAGGAACTACCTCTATCCTCTTTGTGTTGTGAAAGTTACGTGTTACATATCAATTCTATTATTTTCTTGTTACTTTTTGCACACACATTTATACCTTAGATAGAATAAGGAGCTAAGCACATGTAAACATGTGGGCTACATACTTGTCGCATATATGCAAGATCCTGAATTGGCTAATGATTAGACCCCACATGTTAGATATGTAGATAATTAAGTTGTGGCAGGATTATCCTAGAATTGGGTTATCATTGATGATTATAGGCTTAGAGATACTCCCTTTATCCCAAAATAAGTGATGTTTTTTGACTTTCAGATATTTTGTTTCACCGTTCGTCTTATTCATAATTTTTATGTAAATTATAAAATAAATAAATCATTGTTAAAGTATCTCTAATGATAAAATAAGTCATAACAAAAATAGACAAAAATTATACAAAAATTTTGAATAAGACGAACGGTCAAACAAGACGTCTGAAAGTAAAAACGTCACTTATTTTGGGATGAGGGGAGTATGTCCCTACTGCTTGATGTATTTCTAGGAAAATTATCCAACTGACAACAATACAAGCACAAGTTGAGAGTGCGTCTTCAATTTGTCCCGAGAAAAAAAACAACCAACTCCTAAAAAAAGGTTTGGTTTCCCTAAGTTTTCATATTCCATCACAAGGAAAGAAACTCCCTTAGGGCATTTTGATTTTTCCTAGAAAAATAGAAAAAAACATATAGAAACACACAGATTCCAGTACCAGATATGCTATGTACAAAACTAGAATAGCCCACTATACAAGATAGATGATGTTAAGTTTAGTCCCACATCAGAAATTGATGGTGGGTCGGGGGAGCATAATATATAAGGCGGGATATCTCTCACCTATTAGGCTAGACTTTTTGGTTAAGTTACGCCCAATGCCTTAATATGTTATGGACCGGCTCCGATGAACTTGGGCCCGAGGGGTGCCGTCTTGTGGGTATAGCGAGCCGAGCTGGTATCCAGTGTGCACTCTAACATATGCAAATATGTTTGATCCCAAATTATAGTTCTCTTAGCTTTGTCATCTCTAACTTAGATGAAAGGTTCTAGGCAAAATATATTAACATCTACAATATCAAATATTACACTGTCAAGACATTCTTTTGCATATTTAATAAAACTAATTTCTTGTTGCAAATGTTGATGTATTTTTTCATAAGAAATAGAAAAAAGGACATAGATAAATCTAAAGCGATATGTATCGTAATTTAACGGTGAATATCTTCTAAAATAATGAATTAATGATGCACTTTATTTCAGGTAAACTAACTAATTACTTCTACGGTCTACAACAATCACCAAACGCTCAAGATACATCGTTTTCTTTGCTTTACCATCCACTAGTATGTCAGTACGTGTGGTCGAACCAAATTTCGTGTAGAACGGTCGGACAGCTATAGAACAAGGAAAAAGAGCAGAAAAAAATTGGATTAATTAATAAATGGAATCCAGGCCCACTGGTTCCGCTGCCCTGAACTGACCAAACCGGCCCTAGGGGCATTCTCGTCCTTTCACAGCACCGTATGCTCTACGCATACGTACCCCGTGAGCCGTACCCGCGTGTGTATATATATATATTATCTCCACGCGCTCGCCACTAACGGCTCTGCTCCGTGGTCGCCTTTCAGAGAAGAAACAGAGGGAGGAAAGGAAAAAAAAACTCATCTTTCTCCCTCTCTCCCCCCACCTCTCTCTTGTTCAGCGTGTTCGCTGGTCTGGTCCAGACCAGCCGGCTGATTCCCTCAGTAAATACTATTCATCAACCAGCGCTACAGTATTTCTCTCTCACAAACCAGCCAATTTCAGCCCAGCTACGTACCAGCGAACGGGCAGGTTGTGTCTTGTGTGTGAGGTGGCGAGCCCGAGGAGCGGAGGCCACAAGTCCAATCCGCCCGTATCTAATCCGCTCGAGCGCCGCGACGAGGAGGAGGGGGGCAGCGGCGGGGCGGGTCTTGATTCGGGCTCGTTCCTCGCGGGGGCGCACGCACGGTGAGTTCCCTGCGATCTGCGTGGTGCGTGCTACGAGTTTCCAGGGCGTGGGGCGGCGGGCGCTCGGGTGGTGGATTCCGGGCTGCATTGCGGTTTCGCAGGGTAGATCTGGCGGTTTCGTGCGGAGTTCTGTGGGTGCCCTAATGCTTGGGGGAATTTTTTTTAATCTGTCGTTTTTTGGGTTTAAATTTGCGGAAATTGACGGGGGTCACGGGTGAAATGTATGGATTTTAGGTGGTGTTGTGCCTGGTCTGAATTGGGCACGAACAATGGCGCAGTTCTGGGTGTTGGGATGCTGTGGATTTCCCGGCAATCTGTTTCTGTTCTTAGCTGAAAAATTGGAGCTTTTTGAGGTATATGATTCGTTTTATTCGGTTGGAAACATGGTCCAACTGGCTTGAGCTGTATCCAGATAGAAGGTTGGTTGGATTTCTCTGGGCTGGTAGGCATTTGTTTGCCGCCCCCAAAACTTGTGTGGTTGTAGTTGAAATGCTTTCGAATGGTGGGGCAGTGATCCTCGCTTCCGAATTGATTCGTTTGGATTCAACTGGTTCCAGTATTCTTCGGTGGTGGCCTTCCTTTGCCTGAAAAGTTACATCTTTTAGCTGCTGGATGCCTGGATCCGGTGGCGTATGCCTGACTCCTAATTAATTCCAGGAAATTGTTTGCGGTTCTCATATTTTCTGTATAAAAAATGGAAATGTTCATTGCTCCTTTCTGTACTGTAGCTATCGGGATTCTGGAAGCCCCAAACTGGAAATTTTAACCATCACAGTCACACAATAGCCATGTTCCTTTCGAGGTCTTATTCACGAGAATGCGATGGAAAATAGGGGAAAACAGTGGCGCTTTTTGTTGTATATAAATGGTGAATATATACACCTTCTCACAAAAGCTTCTGTTTTTGTTGATTCTTTCTTCAGGTTGGCATTTCAAGTGCAAGACCTCGGCTTCTTTGAATCCTGAATTACGGTTGAGCCATGGCTGGCTCCCTTGCTGCCTCAGCCTTCTTCCCTGGCACAGGGGTTTCTCCGGCAGCATCCGCCAAAACATCAAAGAACTTGGCTGGTGAATTACCAGATAATTTGAGCGTCCGTGGTATTGTTGCAAAGCCTAACGCCATTTCTGGGAACATGCAAGTGAAGGCTCAAGCACAAGCTCTTCCCAAGGTTAATGGCACCAAGGTTAACCTCAAGAATGCAAACCCAGACAAAGAGGAGGCAATACCCTACACTGCTCCCAAGACATTCTACAACCAACTGCCAGATTGGAGCATGCTTCTTGCGGCTGTCACTACCATCTTCCTGGCAGCAGAGAAGCAGTGGACACTGCTTGACTGGAAGCCAAAGAAACCCGACATGCTTGTTGATACATTTGGTTTTGGTAGGATCATCCAGGATGGGCTGGTGTTTAGGCAAAACTTCTTGATTCGGTCCTATGAGATTGGTGCTGATCGTACGGCTTCTATAGAGACATTAATGAATCATTTACAGGTGACACAATGATACTACAAAACTTAGTTTCTCTTCCTTTTTTGCTCTATTTGCTATTGGTCCATCTTTTTTTCATTCTGGCTCACTTTATTTTGAAATTTTCAGGAAACAGCTCTTAACCATGTGAAGACAGCTGGCCTTCTTGGAGATGGTTTCGGTGCCACGCCAGAGATGAGCAAGCGAAACTTGATCTGGGTTGTCAGCAAAATTCAGCTTCTTGTTGAGCAATATCCCTCGTGGTATGTTTCTGCAAACTGTAACAACCCTTATCCATTTCTCGGAAAATGCCATCCTTCTTTTTGCTTTGAATCAAATTATAACCGTTACTCTTTCCACTCTTTATTGAATTGTCTGTTTTGCCCCTTGGGACATGCGGTTTCAAAATTAAGTGTTGCATGTGCTAGAAGTGTTACTATATGTTAGTAAAGAAGCTCAAGGGAAACGCCATATAGCTCAATTTTGATCATTTCACTAATTCACTAGCATCTTGGAGATTTTGGCCTGATAGTTTGTGCATTTCATAGATGGATAATGAAGCTTTATAATATAACTGGCTTGTTGTATAGCATGAAAACGTCCTGTTTAAGTCTTTAGGTATGCACTTAGCTTTACTTGAAGATTAGCAGCGCAAACAGTCCTCATGATCCAGCCTGGGTACAAGCAAAACATTTAGACATCTTGGTCTAAAGTCTGCCAACCTGTGATGTCTTGGTAAAAAGAACCAGACTCTGGCCTTTAGGAGCAATGCTTCTATGGTCTAAGGATGCAGTGTTTACTTATGGTTTCAAAGATGAAAAACGTGTATCAGTGGTGCAGGCTTAAGTATAACTGGAATTTAAAATAATTCTAACTATCAATCAGAAGCACAAGAAAACAACCTCCCAATTTACTGATTTTGTTGTTCTGCACAGAGAACGAGTTTATTGCCCATATCCCCTTTGAGTGGGACTCCCATAGCCTGCACACTTTCAGCGGGCAACACCTTAATATGGATGGTTGCACCCAACCAAAACAATGATAGGCGGAGTTAAAAAAAAACATTGAGATGCGCCTTGTAGTAGTGTCACTATTTGTTATGATTCATGGTCAAGTATAGAGTAACCAAAGTATTGGAAGTTATTTATTTGGTAAGGTGATAAATTAATGGCTTAGAACTGCTGAATCAAGTGGCGTTTGTCCATGCATTCCTTGAATGCTTGAATCACAAAGATCGGACAGGCTGTACACCTCAAGAGATCAGAGCTGGCCTTTATTGTTGGAATAAATGATTTCATCCTAAGAAATAAATGGTGTGGGCTGCCATACGAAGATGTCATTGATCTGGATTCGTCGGCTCACTACATTTAATTTGCTATTTGAGCAAATAACTTGAGTGCTCATAAAATCAATACGTGTTACAATGTTCATTTTGTAAAGTTACAGCTTGCAAGTTGTCCAATTCCGAGTATACCTTGTTGGAGAATAGGAAAACAAATTGAACTGCTTTTTTTTTGGGTTCAGATATAGTTGTGACATTTGCTTATGGGCTGAAAAGTTGACTGAATATTTGTTGAAAAACTTGCTGTAATTTAGGGGAGATATGGTTCAAGTGGACACATGGGTAGCTGCTGCTGGAAAAAATGGCATGCGTCGAGACTGGCATGTTCGTGACTATAACTCTGGACGCACAATCTTAAGGGCTACAAGGTCTGGATTTCATCTGGTTTTGCATTTATCGTTATTGTCTCTTTGATGTGGAATTCCATCTTTGCTTATGATTTACTTACCTTTCGATTTTTTTGTTGCAGTGTTTGGGTGATGATGAATAAGAACACTAGAAGGCTTTCGAAAATGCCAGATGAAGTTAGGGCTGAGATAGGCCCATATTTCAATGGACGCTCAGCCATAACAGATGAGCAAAGTGAGAAATTGGCTAAGCCAGGGAGCACTTCTGATGGTGATACTATGAAGCAGTTCATAAGAAAGGGGCTCACTGTAAGTAGGATAACCATGCTTCATTTCTTAGCATCATGATTATTGTCAAAATGTAAATTTCTCATGGAACTCCATTATGTTGAACAGCCTAGGTGGGGCGACCTTGATGTCAACCAGCATGTGAACAACGTCAAGTATATTGGTTGGATTCTTGAGGTAATTTCTTCAGGGCCTGCTGCCTTTTTTCATCTTATTCAATGGCCACTGATCTGGCCATGTGGTGGTTGTTGGAGATCTCACTGGCATGACTTAAAAGTTTATAAAGCTTTGTGTACTTGTGTTTGTATAACTCCTCACTAATGAATGATCAATTGGTAATCTGTATTTGGAAAGTAAACAGTGCTGCTAGTATAATGATATCTATTGAGCTTAGTAATCTCTACATAGTACGAAGGTGCTCAAAAGCCTGAATCCTTTTCATTTCTCCTTTTTTTTCCAGAGTGCTCCAATTTCAATCCTGGAAAAGCATGAGCTTGCAAGCATGACGCTGGATTACAGGAAGGAGTGTGGCCGTGACAGCGTGCTGCAGTCTCTCACCACTGTCGAAGGTGAATGCGTGGACGGCCACGCAGACTCCACCATCCAGTGCGACCACCTGCTGCAGCTGGAATCAGGAGCCGACATCGTGAAGGCGCACACAGAATGGCGCCCGAAGCGGGCGCACGGCGGTGAGGGGAACATGGGGTTTTTCCCGGCGGAGAGCGCATGAACTCCGCCTCAAGCAGAATCGGCTGAGCAAAGAAAACCGTGGGGGCAGCTCCTGCGAAGCACAAATCCTATGTTATGGGGTACACTAATGCAACTGAGTGAGTGTTTTGATTGGTCGCGAGAAGTTTGGCACATGGGGGAACGCCGCATTACCCACCCAACCTGGGGATTTGGCCAAGACGCGTTCGACAAGGCGGTTGTTTGTTATCAGGTCCATGGTCGCGGGAGGCTTGGAGGCATTGGTAGAGCGTGTAAGGGGAAGCCCAGGAGATCAGGATGAGGAGGAAGCGGAACGGATTTGAAGCTCGTGGAGTTGTGAAGCGAGAGGACGGGGGATGAGTTTGTGTTGTGGGTTGCTAGCTGAACAAGGATGCATGCAGATGCAGGAGCTGATTGATGAGGCCGGAGTGAAGTTTCTGCAGGGGATGATGATGTCGTAGTAGGTTAGGCCAGGTTGGGTGTGTAGAAGGCATTCCCCTTTGTAACTGCCTAATTTGTACATTCTTACCGTCTCTGTCTTATTGATTGATCGAATCGCAGACCTCCTGCGTTTGCATCCGAGGACAGGTAAAAAAAAATCTGAATGTGTGATTTACCGAGTCGGGAGCCTTGGGACCTCCGGAGGCTGGCAATCCTGCGCCTTGTTTAGATGACCGAGTTGGTGAAGAAAAACACTGTGTTGATTTACTGTAGCATTTTGTTTTTATTTGGTAATAATTGTTCAAATATTGATTAATTAGGCTTAAAATGTTCGTCTCGTAAAGTACAATAAAACTGTGTAATTAGTTTTTGATTTCATCTACATTTACTACTCCATACATGTGCCGACATTTTGATGTGATGGAGAATCTTCTTTTTTATAGTGGAATTTGGGGTGAATTTTGGGAACTAAACAAGGCCCTGATGTTCTGGCAGGTGCAGTGCAACCTCACCTTCTGGGACCATATATGTCTTGTAGTGCTAGATCTGCAACATACAACCATTCAGAGTTATTTTCAAGGATCAGGAATTCCTCCTTCCTTCTGATGCAAGAAGTTTGCCCTGTCAAATCTTGCTGTCCTTTTCTGTCCACGGAAGGTTCAACCGTGAAGCATATTCAAGCGCCTGGACGGCCGTGCTTGGAACAAGGCACAGCGACGGTCAACCACTCCGATTTCTTCGAACTGCCTTGGCCGATGCGAAAACGAAAGTTGCAGAAGCTTCGAATAACGAGATGGGGAGACGGAACCGTTGCTTTCACCTTTGGAGGACGGAGACGACGAGTGCGTGAATGCGTGCGTGCAGGTCGGGCAGTAACTGCCTGGTGGTGTTGGTGAGATGCGGCCACGCGAATCATGGCCAGTAAAACTATACGCACTCATGAGCCTCTATATTCGTCCTCTATACATTCTAGTCATCAAGATTCTCTTCTCTATATTTAATTCTTCCGCATCCGTCCATCCTCTATATCATTCTCTATCCACTGTGGGGTTCACTAGTCACTTTATCTAAATATATCCATGTGACATCTTGTTTTAAAGTATTTATTGAAACGAATTTAATGGTGCAATCAGAATTTAATTTGACCTTTTAGTTCGTGAGTTATAATAGTTTTTAGTTAGTTGAATCAGTGAGACCCATCTCTCCCATGCGCGTGCAATAGCTGCTGCATTGCTGCAGCTGCTGGGTGTGTGTTGCGTGTCCTTTAGTGTATATCTTGTATGCCGCCATATTTGGCGGATAGACAATGGTTACGGACGGATTTAACGTACACCTGATCTGCATGTCCTTTAGGGCACGCCAGTAGTGCCACGGCACGGCACGCCGCAGAGAAGAAAGATAGAAAACTCAGCGCGGTGAGGTGTCGTCACGCGTCAGGCAACGCAAAAGTTTGGCTGGCGGTGGGTGGCGCCGGACCCGGAGGCCGGAGCCTAGAGCCGCCAGCCTGCTGGCAAAGCAGAGGACGACGGCCAGGGCCCCGGGGCTGGAGCTGGACCGGACCGAACAACCACCTGCATTTCTTCTGGAGCTGGAGCTGGGCCCCGTGACAGCGGCAACCCAGCCATGCGCGCGAGACCGCACGACGTCGCCGCCGGAAACCGGTTCCATCTCCGCACACTGTATAACACTTCCGTTTCTGGCCAAAGCGTCGTGGGGAACGAACGAGGCAGTGAAATGAAATGAATCGGGGTTAACATGGGCATTTGGAAACAAAATTTCACGCGAGCGAGCGTTGCCAGCGAAGATGGCACGACCACGACGGGTCACGGTTCCGGCACACGCTGCCGCCGCGGCGGGGGGCTGATGGCGACGCCGGCCGGTTCGTTCAGTTCAGCCGCCCGCCGGCTGCGGGAGCCCGGGTGATGGCGACGCAAGCACGCTGCCGGTCCGGTAATCCGGCCGGCGGCCGCGCGCGCCTGCGATCCCCGCGTGCCGGGCGGGCGGGCGAGTGTGGAGCCCCGTCCACCGTCGTCGTCCCGGCGCGTGTCGCGCGGAGGTAGCCAGCTAGATCGCGTGATAGCGCGGCCGGGGACCGGGAGCGACCCAGCGAGCGAGAGCGCATTCATTCACGATCGGATCGGCCGGGCAGCGTCTACTGTTTGCCCCCTGCCGGCCGCATGCCGCCGCACAGCAATGGGTGGTGGTTCGCGCATTCATCCTGCGCATATGCCTGCCTGCCTGCCTGTTTACAGCGTACTCACCCAGCTGCCCGTCCTGTATCGGCTGCAGTGCACACTGCATACTGCACAGTGCTGAACTGAACGAACCGGCGTCGCCATCAGGCCCCCGCCGGCAAAGGAGCGGCTAAGCCTGGGAAGAAACGGATGTAAAAAAGTGAAATAGGAAAAATAAAAATAGGCTAAGCCTGGGAAGAAACGGATGTTAAAAAAGTGAAATAGGGAAAATGAAAATATGTTAGCTGCATTTACTAATAACTGAATTGAATAATAAAGACGAATGAGGAGCTAAGTCTAGGGAGAAATGAAGACATGACAGGACTGGGAAAAAAACAAAAAAGAGATGGCGGCGGTCACAGCTATTGGGCCCGAGTTGGGGTCTAGGGAGAAGAGAACAAATGACAAGGACTCGGCAACAAAAAGGGAAAAAAGAAAAAGATGGTAGTCTGCTATAGTGAGGCTGTGGGCTCTGAAGTTGGGCTATTATCCTCCCACCGTTGGAAGCGACAGTGACCGCTGCTATGTAAAGCCAGCCTCACGCCATTCCTGCTAGAGGCCCAGGCTTCCTGCCAGGGCTCGCCAACCACTACCGACTTGAGACTTGAGAGGGACAGGCCAACAAAGTCACACTACGGGACCAGGCCCAGAATCAAAATCTGGATGACATATAAGAAAAAAACAAGATTCTAATCAGCAAAGCATTATAACAAAAAACGATTGAAAAATTGAAACAGCAAACAACCACATCTCGAACATTATAAAAAACGATTGAAAAGCTGAAACAGAAAACAACCACATCTCGAACATTATAAAAAAACGATTGAAAAACTGAAACAGTCCAAGGCTAGAAGCAAACAAGAGCTTCAAACTGTCTAATGACGCTGCACATCGTTTTTTCAAAAAAATTATGACTGACGCTGCAGATCTAGCAAGCAACAAACGGAGAGCCAAGCGGTAGGGTGGAGTTATTATTACCTGGAACAAGGTGGATGCGGCTGTGGCGGCATGCGACAGCTGCTTGAGCTTCTTATCGTCGTAGTAATCGACGACGATGTGCAGCTCGAGGATGTGGCGGATGGTGCCGAGCGAGTAGTGGCCACGCTGGTGAGGTGGCCCATGTCGGCGTTGGCCACGGCCAGCACGGTGATGGTCCAGTCCCGGTTGATGTCGCCGGCCAGTTGCGTCTCGTTGAGCAGCTTGCAGAACTACGAGAACTCGTACGTCGTGCTTCCCCAGGATCTGCAGGATGTCGAACCCCTCCGCCGCCGTGGCGGCGCACACTCCAGCACCGCCGCCGCCGTCACCACGTCCAGCCGCCGTCGAAGGTCCATCGCCGGCGAGCTTTGGCTGGCTAGCTAGCGGATGGGGGCAAGGGGAGTTTGTGAGTGAAGCAGAGCAGTACTGGAGTGTCTGCGGCGAGCTTTGGCTGGTTGCTGCTAGTAGTCGACACCACCGCCTCCGCCTCCGACTCCACCTCCAGCAACGCCAGAGCCGGCGCTGGCGTCGGCACCTGCGCCTCCGCCTCCGCCTCCGGCAACGCCAGAGCCGGCTGGCGTCGGCAACAAGCGCGCGCTCTCCTCCACCGAGCAGCAAGATTCCCGAATCGATAAGCAAAATAAAAAAAGCAAAAAAAAAACATCATGAAAGCCCGTTAGACTAACTCCAACAGAGTTGGCAAAGCAGGACGCATACCTAAAATGCGTGGTCTACAGTTGTTTGGGTCTCAAAAAAACGCCTCCAACAGAACACGCAGACGGAGGACGCAGTTTGCATACCGGGCACAGCGGAAGGCAAAAATGCATCTTCTCTCTCCTATGAACGCAAATCCTGGAGGCGAAGGCGGAGGTCGACGCGACAAGCGAGGAGATGGCGGGGCCCACGTCCACGGCGCTAGCGCCGGCGGTGGCACCACTCACCTTCTTCTACGGCGGCAGATGGGCGGCGCCGTACATCCGCCCATCCCTCGCGGAGGAGGCAGTCCCGCAGTGGACGGCGTAGGCGGCGCGGCCTCCGTGCAAGGAGCAGCCCGCCGCGGATCGGAGGGGAGCAGCCAGGGCGGAGCTCGCTCACGGAGGCGGGGCTTGGAGGCCGCTGCGGACACCACGCCATCGTCGACGATGGACGCGCAGCACCGGAGCCGGCGGCGCGAATCGGAGGAAGGGTGCGGCCACCCACGGCAGCGCGAGGCCGGAGGCGGCAACCATGGCGCGGACAGCCGGAGATCTCGCGGCGGAGGGAGCAGGATGGAGATTCGGGCGCCGGAGGGAGGGAGTGGGCGAGCTTCGAAAGCTCCGCCTCCAAGGCTCGCCGGAGTAGGGCGCGGGGGGCGGGGGAGATTGGGAATGCGTTGGCTGTTGGAGAAGTTTCGTTTTGCGTCACTAGCCGTTCTACTGTGCGCTACCCAAACCACGGTATGCGTCTCGTGTTTGGGTACCGACGGTTGGAGACAGTCTTACGCGAGAAGACAAGCCCAAAAAAATAAATTGAAGCGGCCCAAAAGAAATAAGTCCACAGGAAATAGCACGGATCTCAACAAAATCTCAAGATTGATTAGGACACGACAAATCATCCGATAGATGAATGGAATTTTTTTATGAGAAACGAGAAACTGGTGAGGTGACAGGTAGTGGAACGGTGGCCCGGAAGTGGCTCCTGTTGCTTCACGACCACGGCCAACGACCCTGCACACTTTGCCTTAGGCTATCCGCACTCATGACCTCTATATTCATCCGCTATACGTCTTAGTCAGCGAGATTCTCTCCTCTATACTTAATTCTCCCGCACTCATCCATCCTCTATATCATCATCTATCCACTCTATCTACTGTGGGACCCACTTGTCACTTTATCTAAATATATCCATGTGTGATCTAGTTTTGAAGGATTTATTGAGACGAATTTAATGGTGCAATCGAAATTTAATTTGGATTTTTGGTTTGCGAGTTATAGCATTTTTTCCTTTGTTTAGCTAGTGGGGCCCGTCACTGCACACTATAGAGTAAGCACTGTACTAATCTAAATATAGAGTGAGAGAAATGATATAGTATCGTTTTAGAGTACCCAGTGCAGCAATTTTTACTCTATATTCATACTCTAAAACTTTAGAGTATCTTTACAGTATTCCACTGCGGGTAGCCTTAGCGTAATTTTCTTCACAGGCCGGATGCTAAATATCTCATCAATGGGTTTGATGTCCGTGTTCCACCGGAAGAACACGCACGTTCGCACTCAGAGACTGAACTCGTGCGTCTGTGTGCAAAAAAAAAAACCTGAACTTGTGCGATTGCCAACTGCAAGTGTGACACAGGCACATTGATCTCCAAAATGAGTCACACGCTACGTATACAATTGCAAAAAAAACTGAATCGCTTGCCAACTATGAGTCAAATTGAACTGTAAGAGCAAGTCCAGCAGTAGAACCAACGGAAGAACACGCACGTTCGCACTCAAAGACTGAACTCGTGCATTTGCGTGTGTAACTAGGTCTCGCAAAAAAAAAAAGACTGAACTTGTGCAATGCCAACTGCGAAGAAACAACCTCTGAAACGGCAAGTGTCACACAGGCACATTGATCTCCAAAATGAGTCACACGCTACGTATACAATTGCAAAAAAACTGAATCGCTTGCCAACTATGAGTCAAATTGAACTGTAAGAGCAAGTGTGGCAGTAGGACCCAAATCAGGTCCCTATTTCTGAATTTGGGTGTTGCCCTCTATTTTTGTTGACCTAAAATTTTGCTTCTACTCCAACAGCACCCCCAAACAAAGGTCCTCAAATCCAAATTAGCAGGCAATGACATGAGGGACCCACTCGTCATTGGGTCAAACCTTTCTTCCCCTCTCCTCCATGGATCCACACATAGGCACGCGCGGGGAGAAGCACATGGCCGAGGCCCATGGCGGGGCGTAGGGAGGAGCGCATGGTCGAGGTGTCGAGGCTGCGACAGCCGGAGGAGAGAGGGAGCCGCTGGAGCTCATCGCCGCGCAGCCAAAGAAGAGAGGGGTGGGAGGGTGCCACCGGGTGCGAGTAGGGGAGAGGTGGACGGGTGACGAGCAGGGAGGTGGGCTCGCCGAAGGGGAGGGGAGCGTGCCAGAGGGGATGGGGTGCGCCGCGAACAGGGGAGGGGGACACGCCGGAGGGGAGGGGGCTCGCCAAGAGGGGACGGGGCCGAGGCCACGTGTCATCCTGGTTCCACCGGAGATCTCGTTGGGAGGGGCCTCGTCAAAGAGCAGCGCGCTGGCGTTGCAGCGGTTAGCGCGGCGAAGCAGCACACCGACAGAGCAGGCTCGTGCGGTGGAGCAGGCCAGCAGCGCACTGACGGGGAGCACGCCGTGCGATGGAGGGAGGCCGCGTGGTTTACGTACGGGCCCAGGAGGAATCGCGGGATGGGGCCAGGGGTGACCCAATAGGAATGGGGTCTGAGGGAAGGATTTGGTTGCCTAGCCAAATTTCGGGACTATAGTAGGGACTCTGTTGGAGTACGTTTTTTTGGCTTGAGCTCGTATATTTAGCCATGGCTATGGGGGCTCAAGTAAGGGCCTGCTTGAGTTGCTCTAAGGCTAGTGAAGAAGAGTTACATATACCGTGTAAATTGTAAACCATATCAAAAAATAGAGAAGATATTTCACCAACACATTTACTCACAAGAGTAGCGCTATACTAGTCAAATTGAACAGCTGGTGCTTGAAACTACTTATACCAGATAATTTTTTTTTCATATTTTCAGTTCGACTTTTTTTTGCGACGAAAGAAGAATTATATTATATGATAGTTGGGTACATCAACACGTTACAAGCACTCTATATTACAAAATAGTACCCACACTGTGAATAGTACAGCTCAAAACCTAACCTGTTAGATGCTTTGCAGTATGGATGACTGCACATGCAAACACTCGGCAAATGACCTGAGAACAAATGTCCAACGAACGACGGCTAACATTCCTGTAGGCGGAATTGAGGAACTTCTTCTTTCTGGTGTCTTCCTTCTTCTTCTTTCTGCCACCGAAGAGTGAGGAAGACTGATCTGAAAATTATTCTCCCCGGTCCTTCATCGTGTCCAGATCTAACCACAACAAAATGGAGAAGAGACCGGAGAAAATTATTCCATGACGGCGACATCATCTCCGCTTTGATACCGCTGTCTGGAAACAAAAGTCTCTATGTCGTCATATCGAAGAAGATGCTGACGTCAAAGGTGTCGCCCTCATCTTCAACGGAGCCGCTATGGAGAAGACGATTCCACCCTTCTCCTTCACCGTCACCGGAGAAGAGGACAAGGAAGAGATAAAACTCCAATATCAAAAAATTTGGTATGGAGAGACACTAACTCTAATAATTCAATCTAGTAGGGAAAACTTAAAACAATGGATTCCCACTCTCTTTAGCCCCCGGCGAGATGCCGAAGGGGAAGGGAGGGAGATCAGCGGTGGTGGAAGGTGGGGAGCGGCGGCGGCGGCGCTACACTGGTTGAGACTTGGCTAGATGACAAAAGGTTGGTACCGAGCTGAAAAACGTTACGACATTACCAAGAACACTATCAACCAAACTAGAGAAACCGGCAAACGCAGCGAACAGAGGCACCGGGCACCTCTGAATTGGCCTGGCCTGGCCTGGCCGCCGCCCATGCGATCAAACTAGGATCCTATTTAGTTCCGCTTATCGATTCGTTTATAATCATTATATTGCGGGGATTTTTTCGATTCGCGGTTGTGCTAGTTCAAAGTTTTGAAGTGACAGAAATTTTCAAAGTATTTGGCAAGATTCTCACTTTTTTTAAGAATTGGATTATATGCAGAAACAAAAAGGACCTAGATTTGCTCTGCTTGATTGCTTTCGCCTAAGGTCTTTGATAATTGGTTACTTTTTTTTTTGAAACTTGGCATATCCATATTGGATCCTCATATGCCATACGCAACAGTTGAGATGTAAATTGAAACTAGAAAAATCATACAAAAAAGAACAGATTTCAAGGTCATATCAAAAGACAAACGGCACTGCTCGCATCTAGACGTCCGTCGCTCGTGGCTGCAGCGCTTGATGTTGCTGCTCCCAGGAAATTACGCCCCCACTTCGTGCCTCTATTCGGATTGCGCGTGCCCCCTCGGTTTCCTGCCGCACGAGGACGCCTGCGCCCCTGCTGCCATCACCCTCCGCTTTCTGTGCCCGCTGCCGCCGCTCCCCAACGAGCATGCACGGCGCCCAAGCAGCTGCAGTAGGCGGTTTGCAACATATACAATATCCTGATCTATTTTGAAACATTCAGATAAAAACACTTACAATATATGTACGAAACAATTGAAACATTTGCAACATGCATCTAAACACACTTGCAGAACACTTGGAAAACTCTTGGAAAGAACCATTGCAAACAAATGTAAGATCCAGATAAAACACTTGCAACATACGCGTGAAACATATGCAACATACAGAAGAAACACTTACAACGAACGTCTAAAAAAACAGATGAAACATTTGGAATAAACACTTGAAACATATATGTATAGCCATTGCAACATGTGCAACATCATAATCTACGTTTTGCAACATCAAGATGAAACACTAGCAACATTCTGATAAAAATATCTGAAACACTTGAAACACAAGATTGCTGTTTGGACGAGGTACCTGAGCAGCGCGGGCACACCGGCGAAGGAGAGCGCCGCGACGACTAAGAGCTTCCACACGCTGAGGTTGAGGTCCCTACAGGGAGGTCTATGTCAATGAGCGCCCGGAGGAAGTCGTCGTTGTCGCCCCCCGCACAGCCGAAGACGTCCAACTCGTCAACCACGCCTGCGTTGATGAGGTTCTATAGGAGTGGGTGTGGTGTGACAGCAGACGCGACATGCAGCGACGAGCAATGGCGAGGTGGGAGTGGGGCGGGCATCCGATGCGGTGAAACCGCGACGAGCGAAAGCGAATGGGGATTCTGTCGCGGGATAAAGATGGAGAAGAAAACGTAGAGGGAAGGAGACTGATTGTCTATTGGGCCCGGTTGCTGCGTAACCCAGGAACAGAGGCGTCCGAATGTAGATGTCAGGACGGTCCCCCTAATCATAGTATTACCGAAAGACAAAATCCTTTATGAAGCACATGCGCCTAGAGTTTGTTAATTTAATTTTAAAATGACTTTGTATATTAATCTTTTCATGTGAGTATATATATGGATGCACTGTGAATATTTTAATTTTCATTTTTTTCTAGCCAAGTATATAAATACGGTTTTCTGAATGGGTTTCATGTTTCCACTGTAGCCCTTGGAGCAGGCCATGACGGAGCAAACCGAGGGCATGTTTAGCTCGCAAAATTTTTCAAGATTTTTCGTCACATCGAATCTTTGGACGCATGTATGAAGTATTAAATATAGATAAAAAAATAAAACTAATTAAACAGTTTAGACGAAATTCACGAGACGAATCTTTTAAACCTAATTAGACCATGATCGAACACTAATTGTCAAATAACAATGAAAGTGCTGCAGTTTCGTTTTCCAGAAGGAAAAATTCTACTTTTCCTCCCCAACTTTCACCAAAGTCCGTTTTTTCTCCCTCAACTTCAAAACCGGACAAACCACCTCCCTCAACTTTTCAAACCGTGCATTTTACCTTCCTCGAGCGGTTTTGGAGGCGGTTTTGCTAGAGTAAATCATGTATGCTACAGTAAATGGTGGTTTGCTACAGTAAACATATCTATACAGTGAATATATAATATGGTATGCTTTAGTATAAATTTTTTGTTATAGCTTTAGATCTATGATTTTTTGTAATTAATTGTAATAATTCATAGCTGTAGCTTCTATAATTATTTTGTTGGACTAAAGCATACCATATTATATGTTTACTATCTAGATCTACTCATGTAGAGTAAAAAAAAATTGGATTTTCTATTTTATGATTTTTCTACAATTTACTATGATTTTTCAAAGATTCAGCCAAATAAAAAAAAAGACAAAACATTCATAGCAAAAACTTTGTACTAAAGCATACCATATTATATGTTCACTATGTAGATCTACTCATATGGAGTGCAACAAAATTAAAATTTTCATTTTATGATTTTTCGGTGATTTACTATAATTTTAAAGATTAAGCCGAAATAAATAAAAAAGAAAAAGACAAAACCACAGACAGTGTAGCGAAACCACCGTTAACTGTAGCAACCCGCCTTCAAAACCGTTTAAGGGAGGTAAAATGCACAGTTTGAAAAGTTGAGGGAGGTGGTTTGTCTGGTTTTGAAATTGTGAGAGGAAAAACAAACTTTGGTGAGAGCTAGGGGAGAACAAAGTAGACTTTTTCCTGTCCAGCGAATTTCGCGAACTAAGGCTATCCGCACTTATGGACCTCTATATTCATCCTCTATACGTCCTAGTCAGCAAGATTCTCTTCTCTATACTTAATTCTTCCGCATCCATCCATCCTCTATATCATCCTTTATCCACTCTATCCACTGTGGGGCTCACTCGTCACTTTATCTAAATATATCCATGTGTGATCTAGTTTTGAAGGATTTATTGAGACGAATTTAATAGCGCAATCGAAATTTAATTTGGATTTTTGGTTTGTGAGTTATAACATTTTTCCCTTTGTTTAGCTAGTAGGGCTCGCCACTGCACACTATAGAGTAAACACTGTACTACTCTAAATATAGAGTGAGAGAAAGGATAGAGTATCGTTTTAGAGTACCTAGTGCAGCAGTTTTTACTCTATGGCCTCGTTCGGCTGGCTGATAGCTGGTGGCTGGTGCTGATTTATTGTGAGAGAAAAATAGACTGATAGCTGATGCTAAATTAGTGTGAGACAAAAGCACCGCTGGCTGGCTGACAACGAACCAGTCGAACGAGGCCTATATCCTACTACTAAAAAGACCTACAGTAAATCGTCAAACCCAGCTTTAACCTCGCCTCTCCCGTGAATGACCGCGCCCCGCTGATCATCCCCCGCCCCGCTCTCTCTCTGCGGAACCGCCGCCCACCTCGCACGACCCTGCCCCACGCGCTATCTCTCTCTCTCCCGCGGAACCGCAGCCCGCCCGCGCACGACGACGCCCTAGCTCTGCAGCTCGCCCCGCGCGTGTGAAAGTAGACGGTGAAGGCGAAGCAGCGATCCAGCAGCGGAGGCGGCTCCTCCTCGCCCTAGCCCTCGCCGTCCTCGGTGCCTGCCTCAGGGCGGACGCGCTCCCCTCGCTCGGCGGAGCAGCGACCCAGCGACGGAGGCAGAGCGGCGTCCCTGCGCCTTTCCCCTCGCCGTCCTCGCCGCCTGCCTCGTCGCGGCGCCGCGCGGGTCGAACGCGCTCTGCTCGCTCGGCCCCGCTGCCCTAGCCGCCCCGCCGGCGTCGGCACTCGGCTTCCTCCAGTCCTCCTCCGCTGCGAAGCGGCCCCCGACGCCGACGACGTCGGCCGCGACGCTGCGGCACCCGGCCTCCTCCTCCCCGTTGCGAGCGCGCCCCTGCCACGGACGTTGAAGACGTCGGCTCCGACCTCCTCCCTGCTGCGAGCGCGCCCCCGCCGCGGACGGTGAACACGTCGGCCCCGACCTCCTCGCCCCCGCTGCGACCGCGTCCCCGCCGCAGACGGTGAAGATCTGCCCCGACCTCCTCCCCGCTACGACCGCGCCCCTGCCGCGGACGGTGAAGACGTCGGCCCCGACGCTGACCCCGGCACCCATTCTAGCCCATCGCACATCGGTATGTCCTCCGCATTGTTTGAGCACCTATTTTCTGAAATTGCTACTCTGTATGTGAAATGTTCCGAATTTTCTGTTTTGCTCTTCCCAATTAACCATCCAGTCCAAGGCCAAGTACCCTGTGTCATGTTGGGCATTTGGTTTTTGAGCAATGTGGTACAATTGGTTTTTGAGCAATGTGGTACAACTTTCTTCTGCACAAAGGACGGTAGTAACAAACAAGAGTCCCTGAAGATTTTAGTATAGTGCTCTGCAAATATCTCTACCTTTACTGCAAAAAAGATTTGTGTTATGTGCACTAACAAGATAATTTATTCTTGAATTGTATCTCTACCTTTACTGCAAAAAAAGATTTGTGTTATGTGCACCAACAAGTTAATTTATTCTTGAATTGTATCTCTACCTTTACTGCAAAAAAAAATTGTGTTATGTGCCCCAACAAGATAATTTATTCTTGAATTGTATCTCTACCTTTACTGCAAAAAAAGATATGTGTTATGTGCACCAACAAAATAAATTATTCTTGAATTGTAGACAAGCTGCAGAAATTTAAGAGTATATATCATAGGAATTCTCGTGCAAGCAACTGTTCTTAGGAAAAGGGTCTCATGGAAAATGTTGCCTGTGTGGAAAACTGATTGAAGAGTCAACGAAAAGGAGTATCACCTCATATCTTGCACTTGTGCTGTAATGTTAATAGTCATGTGTGCCTACCTATCAGCTCTTGTAGTGTTAATAGTCATGGGCGTGGAGCTCGACTCGGTGGCGGACGCAGGTGAGCTGGCCCTTGTCCGTCCACCCGATCTTAATTTTCTGATGAAGCCTGCACTCATTGCGCGATCGGTGGTGCACGCACGCCATGTGCTTGAGCTTGTGCATCTGCATGCGTCATTGCTGGGAACGTTGAGAAACTCGTTGGTAGAAACATTGGGGTGTTGTCTGAATCCTACACCGTCTACGCGATTGATTTATTGGGGTTCGGTGCCTTAGACAAGCCTGCTGGGTTTTCTGACACGATCGAGACATGGGTTGAGGCAAGTGTGCTTTCAGTCTGATATATCTGACAACGTAGTATCTGACATTTGAACTGAGTTGCTCTCATAACATTCACTTAAGAAAATCTAGATTGATGAGCTGTCGATTTCTTCCTTACAGAGGTGCGACATATTTTTAATGAAGAATTATCGCACGTACTGTCCTTTTCATTAAAATCTTCAGGAAATGTACAAGCTGCTGTTGATTTCTGGGATGCTTCTCGAATATGACTTTTTTGATCTCTGTGTTGCAGGCCCTTGATTCGTTCAAAGCTGAAAGTGACTTTGAGCTTACCTTGTCAGCTGGTGACATTGTAATTGTCCAAAAGGTAATCTACTCTTTCATAACCATAGTTTTTTAATCATCTTCCATGTTGTTAATACAATTTTAGTGCTTTTTAAATGCATGCCTGTAGCATATAAACACACCACCACTTAGCTGTCATTAATTTTTCTGAACCAGGTTTTTTTTATTTTTGTTCATCGACATTATGGGGTCTGTAATATGATCATTTGGTCTGCATTTGTCTCAAGCAATGGTTGGGCAGAAGATGAATGCAAGGGCAAAGCAGGATGGTTTCCATGATATCGTAAACCTGAGTCCCTTTTCGATAAGTATTTTTTCTAATGAGATACCACAATCCTCAGCACAGTTCGAAAAATGTTAGGAAAAAAATTCAAAAGATGTATGAAGTAGTATCTTGAGCAGAATTTTTTACATTGGTGAGTTTATGTGAGCTGAATTTTAGCCTTCTCATATTAGTACTGACCTATTAGCCGATGAATAGAATTTTAATCGAGATAAACTTATAAGATAGCAGTGTATGTAGATGGTGGCTAATGAACAGTTGGTAGAGTTGGATATGGGGATGAAATGAAGGAAGGTTTTAGGAGGAGCAGAGCTTCACCACTCAAGATTCTGGACAGATCTTGCGAAAAAACTATTTGCTCCCTGAATTCTTGCTTGCTTTGTAATTTAGATGGAATTGATTCACATCTGATTTTCAGTTTTGCATGCGCTTGCTGTGGATATGTGCTGCCTGGATGCCAGGACAGAATCCTCTCTATGACAGGTTAGGCACTCAAGCAACACTTTTGCAGTGATCTTATACTTATGCTGAACTGTAGGTACCTTTGTTGGCTGCTACCTGCTAAGAAAAATGCCTCAATGTGCAGCAGGATAAAATAACTTCCTTATATCTATATACACACATGACTATTAACATTACAGCACACATGACTATTAACATTACTGCACGGTAGATGATGATGCTTGGCGCTTTTAAGATTTTTATTAGTTATAAAGATAGAGATTAGTATAGACACAGACCTGAGAAAAGTTAATGTTGGGACAACCCTGTGTATCCTTATCCAGTTACAGTCTCTTGTGCGTTATTCTGTTATGTACTTATGTGTGATGCATGTTTGCTTTCCTTGGTCTTTTTTCTGAAGTGATGTTCCGTTTTCTATCTTCATACCCAGTTACTGTGATTTATAGAGCATCTTTGGTGCTAAAGAAGTAGATGACCGGCCAGTTCTTTATGTGAAAAGGGACCATTTGGGATCTTGAATTTAGGATTGGA
Organism: Saccharum hybrid cultivar R570; assembly: GCA_038087645.1. Taxonomy (NCBI): domain Eukaryota; kingdom Viridiplantae; phylum Streptophyta; class Magnoliopsida; order Poales; family Poaceae; genus Saccharum; species Saccharum hybrid cultivar. The sequence continues at coordinate 10,916,721 of JAQSUU010000807.1, read as the reverse complement.
TAGTGACTGCTGCTATCATTGGATTAGTCGGTGATGGAGGTTAGCTTCATATTTTTGTAGGGTCTGGTGATCTTGCATGGAGAAGGATTAGTGATGCTGACTGATTTGGGTTCTTCAATGGAAATGGGTTTTTTAGTAGTAGGATTTAACACTTTATAAATGAGGATTCTCTTCACCCATAGTGGATCAATCTATTGGTTGTAGTCATTTTACTTCTATGTTTGGTTGTTCATTGGGAATTAGGATGCAAATTTTAACCTGTAAAAGTGTTGAATCCTACTTCCTACTACTACTAAAAAGACCCACAGTAAATCGTCAAACCCGCTTTAACAATGTTTTATCTGTTTGGTTTGAAGCTAAAACCTGTAACACTTAGCCACACACATATTTTTGTTATGGCAGTGCTTACCTATATTTTCATTTTGTTCTTCCTGGTTCTTGCCTAGAGCTTAATTATTTCTTACTGTAGGTAGACATTCAAGAATTTTAAGTGAAAATCACTACAAAGTGCAAACAGGTACATACAGAACCATGGTTTTTTTCTTTTGTGAAAGCAAGCATGGTAGAATTGATTAAACCATCCAATGTTCTTTTCTGCAATTCCTCTGACTCAGAACTCAAGTTACTTTGGTGCTTTTCTGTTAATTTGTTTGCTAAGTTGCTTTTCTAGCCGCCATGTTTTGTATCTACTTGCGATACTCTGAAATTTCTGGTATATTGGCCTATTGCTTTGCTTTGTCTAAATAATCGACCCATCTGGAAGTAAGACATCATTGCTGCTTCTGTGCTTCTTATTAATTAGCTAAACAGGGGAGTCAGAAATCTCAGAACTTTTGTTATTAGACAGACTATTCATTGGAGTAAACTCAGTATGCACATGTTCCTCTTGCCTCTCTACTCATGAAAATATCATACTTGTGGGATAGTGGCATCTTGACGATGGGCACATGAGAATGTGTATGGCCTGTATTTGTATGCATTCAGGGCTTATAATATGAGCTTACAATAGATAGAATACTTGTTGCGTGTCTACGGAGATTTCACTATGTGGTTTAAGTGCTATGGTTGCAATTTATATTAACTGTTGCCTATTTCTATCATAGATTCATATAATGGAAAATAATTCTCGTGCACCATTGGGAGACAAGACTAACACCGCCAAACAAGGTAACATAATGCAACATCAGTTCAAATATTGCATGGTATGTACTATGTGTATGTTATCTTATATATTAATTCAAATTAACTGCAGCTGATGCCAAAGAACGTAAGAGGGAAAGGGATAGAGCTCGATGGCAAGCAAAGTCTCAAGAACAAAAGAATGCAATTTATAAGAAGCGACGTGAATCCTATCGTCAAAGAGAAAAGCATCATGTTATAGGGACTGCCAATGGTAACGTGTCCTAACATATTGAGATTGTCATGTTGAGATGAATGAACATGTTTTTTTCCAGTTATAACTAATGTATACATTTTTGTAGATGATGACACCGCATTAAATAAGGAAAATGTGGATCCTATGGAAGCTGATGATTGGCTCCACAGGAATGATTCCTATCAGACCCAAAATATTGTTGATGACAACATGACCACTCGGTTATCATGTAATTACATATGGTGTACTATATTTGAGGCCTTTGAAAATAATATTACAATAACATGACTCGATAAAGCTAATGATTGTGTTTATATAATTACATTGTCAGATGACCTGAAAATGCAGACTACAGAGGAGAGCACTATTGGTTTCAACAATACCCCTGTTTTCGTTGCTAACAAAACATGTGTGCAAAGTACATCAAAAAGTAACTACATGAGTGAATGGTACAAAAATATGACGCCCGAACAGAGGGAAGCAAGGCGTGAGCGCCAAAGGCTGCACAATACAAAACCCAAGCGTAAGGAGGCAATGAAATTGTCTCAAAAAAAATTTCAAGAGGCAAGGAAGCACACCCTACACTCGGACTCTATCGCCATGGAGAATCCGTTATTTAGTCCTATGCTTGTGTGGCCCACTATCAACGCATCTGGAACTCCTGGATCCACGGCAAAATCCAGTGATTGGGTTATCCCAGAGTCGTCCAATACAACACCTCTTTATATTCCACCACCTCATGAGGAGCCCGATGATGAAGGATACGATGAGTCACTGTCTGGTCATATGACACAAAGATCACATGTTCCATTTGGACAAAGACGTGATTTGTTAACCCGTCATAATACGACGTTTGAGCGTCGCATTGGTTCGAACATAAGGGCATCTAATAAAGAGGGTGACTGGATGGCTGAAGACCGAGTGGATGTTAACACACCCTTGCCTCTGTCAGCCGTGACCAACAACGGTAAATATTGATGCCTCATTGTTCTATTTGGATGAGCGATATACCATATCAGATCTAACCGATCCATGGTTATGACGTGATTAACAGAAAGGGCAGGACCCAACCTTCCGGCTACATCTACCACATCGACGGCACCACTATTTGATGATTGTGAATGCATGGAGGAGGAACATCTAAATGATAACACACCCTTTCCTGAATCAGTCGTGACCAACAATGGTAAATACTGATGCCTCATCACCATATTTATTAGGTGACCTATATTATATATATATATATATATATCATATTATACATAACTCAACCATGGTCTTTGCATGATTATCAGAAAGGACAGGACCTAGCCTTCAGCCTGGGTCAGCCGCACCGACTACACCACTATTTGATGACAGTGGTAATTTACACAATTTTCTAACATTCTATAAACTATTTGAACTCCTTTGTTTATTTCTACCCGTAGTTTTACTAACTCATGTGTCTTTGGCGGTCATAGATGATGATGAGGGAGATATATTCGAAGAGGATGAGGAAGAGGATGAGGGATACCTGTTTGCTGGGCAAGGTATTTGTACCAAATATCGAATACCTTTCTAAACATCTACTCCTTTTTATAACCTTTATTTTTTTTGTTTTAATGTCATTTCATTAGAGGAATCAGATGACGATGTCCAAAGTGATACTCCCGATGATGACATGGCTTCTAACCCTGAAGTGCCTGACCCATACGAAAAGGTGTATAGTAACCTCCCTACGGAGACACACATGCTAAAACCTGTCCCTGATTTCCGCCACTGTGGTGCGAAGAGGTTTCCAAAAGAACCACCTGGGTTCTGTTGCCGCAACGGAAAGGTCGAGCTGAGTGCACCAGTCATACCAGACCAGCTCATGAGGCTTTGGACAAGCTCCGACGTGGACGCTAGGCACTTCCGTAACAATATTAGGTTTTTCAATGGCCACTTCTCTTTCACCTCCCTCTACTGTCGCCTCGACAGTGCTACTGCTAACATAAGGAACACCGGCATATATACCTTCCGTGCACATGGCATGATCTATCACAACATAAGGTCATTTGGGAGAGAAGATGGTATGGAGCCCAAACATCTTGAGCTTTACTTCTATGATGATGATCCAAGCCTTGCGCACCGGTACCGAAGGTGTCGTGAAGAGCAGTACGAAAAAGATAAAGAAGTTATAGATAGATTGGTGGCCATCCTTTGTGACAACCCGTACTCACAACATTTGAGGAGTATGGGGCAGGCGGAACATCTCGAGGACTATTGTCTCACGCTTAACCTTGATCAACGATTGGACCAGAGGAGATACAACGTGCCGATGGCTTCGGAGGTGGCTACTGTTTGGATTGAGGGTAGTGAACTCCTTGGTCAGTTTCAGAATAGTGTTGTTCTTCATGGAAAAGATAGGAGCAGGCATGGCATCCGATCATACCATGGGTGCTATGATGCTCTTTCATACCCAGTATTCTTCCCCAAGGGTGAGCTTGGATGGCATATGGATATCCCAAAGAAAGGTGTTACTATGGAGGATGTCAACACGGCTCGTGCCCTACGTAAGGCTCGAAGTGGTACAGAAGAAGAAGAAACAGGTTTGTCAATCTTCTTATACTTTTCATGTATGTCATACTGTTATTCTAGAAACACCTCTAATACCATAGCTTTTTTGTAGACTCTCCAGGAAACTTATGTGTTTCTGTGCGTGACTACTATTGCTACAAGTTCCAGATACGGCCAGGAATCTTTAATCCCATACTTTATGGCCAACGTCTTTTTCAACAGTTTGCGGTGGACACGTACATCAAAATTGAGAGTTCTCGATTGGATTACATACGCAATCACCAAAGGGAGATTAGGGCCGACCTCTACCAAGGATTGGTTGATAGTCTGCATGCTGGTGAGGGTAGATCAGAAGCTGTTGGAAAGCGGACGGTGATGCCTGCATCATTTATCGGGGGCCCGAGGGACATGAAGCGTAAGTACATGGATGCTATGGCGCTGGTGCGGAGGTTTGGAAAACCAGACATCTTCCTAACTATGACATGTAATCCAAAGTGGGATGAGATCACGCGTGAGTTGTACCCTGGACAAACACCACAGGATCGTCCAGATCTTATTGATCGGGTCTTTAGGGCAAAACTGGAAGAGCTTAAGGACAAGTTGCTAAAAAAGGATATCCTCGGAAAGGTTCGAGCACACGTGTATGTTGTCGAGTTTCAGAAGAGGGGTCTACCACACGCACATTTTTTGCTAATCATGGAGAGAAAGTACAAGATCACGTGCCCAGAGCAGTATGACCTTCTCATCTCAGCTGAGCTCCCAAACAAGAAGAAGTATCCTGTCTTGTATAAAATGGTTACAAAGCATATGATGCATGGCCCTTGTGGAAAACTTAACCGCAATTGTCCGTGCACAAAGGACCGTGAATCATGCAAGAACCATTACCCACGACCTTTCTGTGATGCCACATTACAAGGCAAGGATTCGTACCCAGTTTATAGACGGCGTGATGATGGTAGAAAAGAAAAGGTTCGTGGGCATGACCTTGACAACAGATGGGTCGTGCCTTACAACCCATACCTCCTACGTCTGTTCAATTGCCACATCAATGTTGAGGCATGTGGGAGCATCAAAGCCGTCAAGTATTTGTTTAAGTACATTCACAAGGGTCATGACCGCGCATCTGTTGCTGTGAGAGAGGCTGGCAAGGAGGATAATGAAGGAAACATCGATGAGATCAAACTGTATAGGGATGCTAGATGGGTAACTCCTCCAGAAGCCTTATGGAGGATATATGGTTTTGATATAAGTGATAGGTCCCCTTCGGTGTTGTCCTTGCAACTACATCTTCCTGGCATGCATATGGTGTCATTTCACCAGCGCGAGGGTGTTCGACGAGTGCTTAATCGTCCAGGTGTTGAAATGTCGATGCTTACAGCCTACTTCGAGAAGAACAGCACGTCCGAACATGCCCGCAGTATATTATATCGGGACTTTCCTGAGTACTATAAGTGGGACTCACAGGGAAAAACATGGGTTAGAAGGGCACAAAAGAAACATTTAAGACAGATCGGAAGAGTTGTATGTGCCAATCCAGCCGAAGGGGAACGTTACTATCTTAGGATTCTTCTGAACCATGTGGCTGGTGCAACCTCCTTCACTAATCTAAGGACGGTTTATGGCAGACTCCTACCGACTTTTCGTGAAGCTGCAGAAAGAAGGGGCCTTATCGAAGCAGACAACACACTACATGAGTGCCTTGCTGAAGCTACTCACTGGATGATGCCATTTGCACTACGAAGGCTCTTTGCAACAATCTTGGTATTTTGTGAGCCGAGTGATGTGTTAGAACTCTGGGAAAAGCACAAGGAGGCAATGTCAGAGGATTACAGGCGCAAAAACCAGTCCAGCTTCGCAGTGGAGCAGATGGTCCTCATAGATATTCGGAAGTTGTTACAATCAATGCAGAAGGACATAAAGATGTACCCACTTCCTGATATCGATGACACATATGATCCGTCTGGCGATATTCCTAGAGAGATTTATGAGGAGGCTAACATTGAGGCAAGCGTTGATGACTTGGAACTATCAAAGACCCTTAACGAGGAGCAACACGCTGCCTACAATGAGATTATGTCTTCTGTTGATAGCGAGCATGGGGGTTTGTTCTTTGTGGATGGACCTGGCGGCACTGGAAAGACTTATCTGTACAGAGCCTTGCTCGCTGCTATACGTAGTCAAAACAAGATTGCCGTGGCAACAGCAACATCTGGTGTTGCAGCCTCAATAATGCCTGGTGGCAGAACCGCCCACTCACGCTTCAAGGTTCCCCTCACCCTCGAAGATGGGGCCTTTTGTAGCTTCACCAAACAAAGTGGTACCGCCAAGCTGCTTCGGGCCGCATCTCTTATTATTTGGGACGAGGTGACGATGATGAAGAGGCAAGGTGTCGAGGCGCTAGACTACAGCCTCCGTGATATCATGGACCGTCCTAACCTGCAGTTTGGGGGGAAGACTATAGTGTTTGGTGGAGATTTTAGGCAGGTTCTCCCAGTTGTTCGAAAAGGGTCCAGGGCTCAAATAGTCGGCGCCTCACTGCGGATGTCGTATCTTTGGAATTCCATGCGACATCTCAAACTGGTGCGCAATATGAGGGCAAAGAACGACCCATGGTTTGCGGAATACTTGCTACGCATCGGGGGAGGCTCTGAGGAGGCTAATAGTGATGGTGAAATCCGCCTTCCTGATGATATATGCATACCACAGACCGAGGAAGACAGTGATCTTGATACGCTAATTGACTGCATATTCCCTGCCCTCAATGCCAATATGTCAAACAAAAACTACATCATCTCACGAGCAATATTATCACCGCGGAATGACTGGGTTGATATGATTAACATGAAGATGATAAGCCGTTTCCAAGGGGATGAGATGGTGTACCATAGCTTTGATAGTGCGGTGGATGATCCACATAACTATTACCCATCTGAGTTCCTCAATACTTTGACCCCCAACGGTCTGCCTCCACATGTGTTAAAGCTCAAGATTGGGTGCCCGGTCATATTGCTAAGGAACATCGACCCTGCGGGTGGACTTTGCAACGAAACCAGGCTGGTGGTTCGAGGGTTCCAAAGAAATGCCATTGATGCAGAAATTATGGTCGGAGACCATGCTGGAAAACGAATCTTCCTACCACGAATTCCATTATGCCCCTCAGATGACGAGATGTTCCCGTTCCAGTTCAAGAGGAAGCAGTTTCCTATTAGACTCAGTTTTGCCATGACGATTAACAAGGCACAGGGACAGACTATCCCAAATGTTGGTGTGTATTTGCCTGAACCGGTGTTCTCCCATGGTCAGCTGTATGTTGCGCTATCTAGAGCCACTGCCAGATCGAACATTAGGGTCCTTGCTGTCCGGCCCAGTGATAAGAAGGATAAGAAAAAAAAACAAAAACAAATGGTACATACACGAAAAATATTGTCTACAAAGAGGTCCTCACTTCATGATAAGGTATTGTCTTCTATTTTACACAACTGTTAAATACTTATCTGTGTCCTTTGTTACTGACATTATTTATATCCATCTGAATTTCAGGTAACAGAGGAAATTCGAAAGAAATGAGAGACAAGTAGTTACGACCTGTTCACATGTTATTGATTGGATGTATAAATTATATGTTATTGTAATCTGTTGATTATAGTATTTCTAAAATGTTTCTCTCACATCATGATTGCAGCATCTACTTTAGGTAACATAATAACACACGTTCATACGTATGTTATTGTTGTATTATGTGTTCCCGTTGCAACGCACGGGCACTTACCTAGTTCATACTTAAAAGCTCTAAAGTATCCTTCAGAGTATACCACTGTGGCCGGTCTAAGCGAGGTTCGACTCGAGGCCTGGCCCCTGTGGCCCACTACGATCCGTCCGTAGATCATCCAGCCGACGGCCTGATGTGACTGAGAACTAGGCGCGTCACCCCGGGTGGCTTCTGGCTTGACGCCTGACCCAACCCACGCACACGGCCTCCTCCTTTCCTCCGCCTCTCGTCTAGGTCCCTCTCCTGCCGAACCCTCCCAATCCAAAGCGATTCCTCCGGGCCGCCGCCGTCCCGATCGCGCCGCGCCGCCAGGGCGGCGTCTCCCCGGGCGCCCTTAGCTCAGCTCGCGTTCCGGTGGAACAGAGAAGAGGTAAACTTTCGAATCTATTCTTTGCTTCCCGCATGCGCCTTACGGCCTCCGGCGTGGTTCGGATTTGATTTCTGTTGATTCCAGAGGTGGGGGGAATGGAGATCCAGTCGTCTGGCCGGCCCATCGAGGGGCTGATGGAGAAGGTGCTGTCCGTGAACATCCTCTCCTCGGATTACTTCAAGGAGCTCTTCAAGTACAAGACCTACCACGAGGTGGTCGACGAGATCTACAACCAGGTGGACCACGTCGAGCCCTGGATGACCGGCAACTGCCGCGGGCCCTCCTCCGCCTTCTGCCTTCTCTACAAGTTCTTCACCATGAAGCTCACCGTCAAGCAGATGCACGGGCTGCTCAAGCACCAGGACTCCCCCTACATCAGAGCTGTAAGGAAACCTCTGGCCTCCCTAGTCTCGGTTTTCTGTTCAATGATCTGTTTGCTGTTTCTGGCTTTAGAACAAGTTATTGCATGCGGACTGCTACAATTTTGGAGGGTTTAGTTAGGGAATCAGACTCTGCCAAAGCATCGAACTCTACATGACTAGAAATGGCCCTCACTGTATTGTCATTAGCTAAAGCTTCTCCGGTAGTACATGTAGTAGTCGGTAGTAGTGATAGACTTAGTTGGCTGTATTTACATGGAACTAACCAAGTGCTATATATGCCCATTCACACATGGCACTAGCTTGTCGGTGTCTCAAATGTTCAGTTTATCAAACAAATGAATTTGAGTACCAGAATATAATAGGTGCTTCATTTCAGATTGGATTCCTCTACCTGCGATATGTTGCAGAACCGAAGACGCTGTGGACTTGGTATGAACCCTATATCAAGGATGACGAGGTATTGTTTCTATTGCATTAGCACTTCTGCTTCTGTTGTATTTGTTTCACATTAAATTAAGCAGAAAAAGAACAACTGCTAGTTTAAGTGTTCAACCATATGTTTCTGAATTATATCGTCAAGTTTCTGTTGCATTGTTTCCACTTAAATGGTATGATAAACTTGTGTAACATAAACAAAGATCATCTTTTGATATTGGCACCTGCTATGTACTAAGAGCAGTGCTTGTAGAAAGAATCAGATATAGTTGTAAAAAACTGAAGGCGGGACAACAGTTGGTTCCTATGTCTGTATTCTAGTCTACAATCAGAAATGAAGGATACATTGAAATGTGCAATCTTTGAGGCAAAATTGGTGGTTCTCTGGAATCCACCATTCCTGTCCTAGCTTTTACTTCTAACACAATGATATGCATATGTATGAACTTACTGCTTAGCCATGTGGATCTATCTGTGATAATATTTTTTTCATGCCTATGCTAACATTGATTTGCCCATGTTTATAGCTGTAAAATATTTATTTATGCCCCCGTTTTACAGTTCTTTCCAGTGTCGATGTCTTAAATCTAATGCCCTACTCTTTCAGGAGTTTGCCCCTGGATCAAATGGTAAAATGACTACAATGGGCGTTTATGTGCGTGATCTCCTCCTTGGTCAGGTATATCTCTTGAAGTTATTTCACAATTCTTCCATACAACAAAACAGTATCCTGAGCTGCTATCACAATGTCTCCTTAGTTACCCAACTACATCCGAGGGCAGAGATCATTAACCATATTATTTTCTGAACCTAAATGCAATTAGTCTTTCTTGAATCACTCACCTGTTGATTTGGCATACTGAGGGGAAATTTCAATTGTGGAGTTGCTTTTAAGAGGAGACATCATCTCTTCCGCCAGTAACATCACTGTTATAAGGTTTGTCATGATGTGTTGCTCAAAATTTCTTTTTTTCACTGTTTTTCGCTAGTCTAACCTATGTTTCAAGTGGTTGAAGGATTCATAACATTTGAAATGGTTTGGTCTTGCTAGTTTCCAAGATAATTTACTCTTTTTTTTTATTTGTTGAGGATTATATCACATGAAACATGTAAGCCCATGGGGCTTTTGCCCATATTGGTTTCTTGTGATTTTCTTTTTCATCCTGACATGATTCTTTGCCGAAGGTGTATATGATATGTTATCAAAGAAATAAGTCCATTTTTTTCTAGAGAAAAGCGAAAGGGTTCCAATGCGTTAAATATGATATAGTTGTTTTTTTTTGGAAATGGTACTAAAAAGAAAAAAAGATGAGTTATCCGGATACTGATTTGATAGTTAACTGTAAAACCACTTTTTTCTTTTTTGCTGCTTGAATCCACATTTATTCCCAGTCAGATGCTCTGATATGTTGTATTGCAAATTTCTCTAAATTCTTCTATAATTTAACCAAGGCCCAATAGTTCATACATTTAATTGCCACGCTAGTTAGGTAAGCAGTGACATAAATTAAGATTTTCTGGTTTGTTCGGCTGTTCCTGTTGCTACTCTAGAGCAGATTTGTCTGCACTCTATTTACGGGTCCAGCAGATACACTATACATTAACGATGGTTAATTCAGTTTGCTGAAGGCAATTGCAAAACATTTGACTAAATTGTTATGGTTTTTCCTGCAATCCTGATCATTGAACAGTTTGGTTGTTTAATCTGTTGTAGTAATGTAGTAATCTTAGAGGTGCGTACAATTGCCAGCGTAATTGCTATGACAAAACATTGTTTATTAAATCACCATGATATTGACCTACCATTCTGTATTTGTTGGTAACTCTGATGCAATTCCTCAGTGTTTCTTTTTTTATATATATTACTCTATTAGATAAGTTTCAATTGAGGATTATTATTTTTCACATGTTAAAACAAAGTGTCAATGATATTTGTTATTTTTTTTGCAGTACTATTTCGACAGTCTTCTTCCACGAGTGCCTCTCCCAATTCTCCGACAGGTCACTAGCCATCTTGAGAAGCTGAAGCTTCCAACAAAGCAGTCAGGAATGACTGGGGATTCCAATAGGCTTGAATCAAATGATACTGCCAGAAGGCCTCCTTCCGTAAAGGCTTCTTTGTCTGTCTCTTTTGGTCAGCGTGCTCCACACCGTGCATCCACAAGGGATTCTTCCCCAGTCCGAAGAACATTACCTTCCAAACAGGACAAGGAAAGAAGTTATGATGGTGACTGTGCAAAATCGCCACCAAAGAAGCGCAGAAGTTGGAGCTCTGAGCGCGATCATGACCCTGAGAGGGATCGTTCAAATCGTGATCGTGGCAGGTACAAGGATAGGGAGCATGATCGTTATGCTCGTGATCACAGAGACCGGGATCATCATCGTCAGAGTTATTCAGATAGGGATGACGAAAGGCGAGGCAGTGAAAAGAGGGACAGGGATTCTGACCGAAATAGACATTCAAGCTCCCGCAGGAGCAGGAGCAGGAGTCCAGTCCGTGGCAGAACTGACGGTGACAAACATCGCTCCAGCCCATTTGGTAGGGCACCAGAATCATCCAACCTGGCAAAGCTAAAGGATTTGTACGGTGATGCAACAAACACAAAGAATGATGCTGGCGATGATAGAGCTCACAGGGATTCTGGAACGGAAGAGGTAATCCGACTGGGAGGGGCAAGGTGGAGGTGAATCTCATGTTAAGGGACACCACGGCGGTGCATTTAGGCCCATGAATCCAAAAATCATTAGTGTCAGAAGTTACTGAAGAAATGATGGGCTGTATGTCTTAACTTGAACTTGCGATTTGAAAGATTTACTATCAATTTTATCCCACATTATGCTGTCAAATCTTTTTTACGTGGAGGTTCTGTTGTGCCCATGGTTGGTGCTACAAAATGTGCTCTGACGTCATTGGCATTGACTGTTGGCTGTATGTCTGTCTTGCATCACATTTGTGATAAACAAACCAGAATGACGCAATAACCACGTGTATATTTTCAACGTATCTTCCCTTTTTTAAAAAAGTGTACAATGTAGCCTTGCTGGCTCAAATTGCAAATGTACAACACTATTAATTTGTAAGATTCATTTTGGGGGCGGGGCTGCGCCACGTTACTTGCAAAAATCTTAGCAGAGCTTGACTGCTGCCGAGAACATCTAAAAAATCAAATATATGCAACTCTCTTTGCCAGATTATCGAGGGCAATCTCGCTGGCGCAAGTAAAGGCGAACACGAGCAGGGCCTGCGCGACCAGCGACGGGGCCGGCGCGTCCGTGGGCCAGCAAGACCGGCGGGGCCGACGCGGATGGCGGCAGCCATGGCTGGTCCGGGCGAGCTCGACGGGGACAGGCCTACACGGCCATGAATGGGAGAGCACACACAGCGTTAGGACGGTGGATAATTTTGGCCAACTCTAGGAATCCATGAGTTTTTATAGAACACGTCTTAAGGTGATTGGAACCAAGGTGTTTGAGTAAAAAAAAAAGAAAATCAGGTCTAGAGCTATTTTTTCTGTGGATCTGGAGCACTTGAAGCTATCCTAAACAGGCTCGTACTTGGATCCAGTATATTGTTGTAATTGCTTTTGCCTTCACAAGTAGTTGGTTCAGAAGAAAATAGAGGAGTTTAATCTGTTCTAATTTCTAGAAACAGTGCAAGATTTTTTTTCCCAGCTGGTTTGGTTTACTAATTGCTCTAGGTAGGCTGAGATGGAGATGTGAAAAGAAAAAAAAGAAGACGAGACAACTTTTACCAGTTCCAGGTGCTTATTGCTTACGCTTAACTGCATAACATGGGTGCGAAACTAGTACTAGACAGCTTCATGTTTCAAATTGCGGAAAGGCTCTTTGTAGGGCGTCCGTCCGGACGGATCCCGCACTCGCCCACGTCGTCCTCGCCCGCGTCGCCTGCTCGCGGGACAGATCCTGTCCTTGTCTGGGCCGCGCATGGCGAGCCCGACGCGCTAGGCACTTGCTAGCTCGCTCCCGGACGCGCCTCCCGTCGTGGCTGTGCTCCATCCGCTTGCCTCTGCCCTTGCTAAGGTCCGTGCTGCCGATGAGTTCCACACTGGTGACCTCCGCGCCACTCCGCGGCTTCGAGGCCTGCCAGCGTCGAGCTCCACATTGGCGAGCCTTTCCAAGCAGCAAGAAGATGCTACGCTGAAAGCGCATGTTGCAATAGTATGTTTTAAGTGTTTAGATGTTTTCGAGGTATGTTACAAGTGTTGTATATCAATGTTGCAATAGTAGATCGGGATGTTGTATATGTTGTAATGGCTATACACGTATGTTTCAAGTGTATGTTCCAAATGTTTCATCTGTTCCAGATGAATGTTGCAAGTGTTTTGTCTGGGCGTTGCAAAAGTAGATCCAGATGTTGCATATACATGCATGTTGCAAACATATGTTTCAAGTGTTTTCAGGTGTTTTCATACGTATGTTTACTAGTATTTCATCTGGATATTGCATATGTTTGTAATGATTTTTAAATGTTTTTAGGCGTTTTCGCAAGTGTTTTAGACACTTGTTTCAAGTGTTTCATCTGTCTTCTTTTGTACGTTGCAACTGTTGCATCTGAATGTTTTAAAAGTAGATCGGGTGTTGCACATGGGATACGGCCGGTGGTGCGAACGACGTCCGGGACGGCGTGGGACTATTACTAGTGCGCTCCCTCACGAGCCCGATGCGCTAGGCACTCGTTCGCTTTTGTGCGGGCATCGTCCGGACGCTAGCGGGCGCTAGCACGTCCTTTCAATTTGTCTTTCATTTTATACGGGTAATGGTGAGGTCAGATAAGGAAAAGGACGCTGCACCCCATCTCATGATCTTAGCAAGCTAACTGGAAACTGCCTGGTCACGCTAAGCCTACTACATCAGGCTTATCACTACCGGGTCCGGAGACCTTATCGCCATCGGTTTTGCCCCTCAGTTGGTGAAAGTGGGTGGTTATGATGAAGTGGATTATCGCCGCTAGCTAGCTCAAACCGGCAGTGAAAATGATTATCGTCGTCGGTTCGTACGTACATGCAAAAAAAGCATTTTTGCAGGTTTGTAGATAAGTCCACTTGCATCCCTAAATCCCATGATTGGTTTTGCTTTTTCAGTATGATTAACATTATAATGGTACAAATGAGCACTCACAAAATCATTAAACAAAAGGCTTGGGTGGTCCGGGTGGCGAGGCCACCACCCCTCGTCAGTTCTCCCTCAGGCAAAAGGCGGCGCCTAGACGGACCCGCCCAAGAGGAGCAGGCGGATTGCCGCTCAGCGAATGGACCACATCCCGACGTCCACTTGCAACACCGTGCGCTTGCTCTCTCTCCAGTAGGCGCGTGCCCCACGCCGACGTGCATGCATGCAGCAGCCCGAACGGCAGCAGGCCCACGCACGCACTCCCTCTCGCCATGGTCGTGGCCAATCCACTCCATGCTGTATGCCACGTAGGCAAAACAGCTCTCCCAAACCGCTCCAGGGGGTGGATTAGACGGTTTAGCAAAGTTTAAGGTGTTGGTTACCCGGTTTTGTAGTTCGAGGGTTGGTTAGACACTGGCCAATACTTCAGGGGGTTAAGTAGACTTTTTCCTAAGTGAATGGAAAGATCTGTTGATTTCATTGATCACTATTGGGAATTCACACAGGGTGCAGAGGCAGGGTTCAACGAGCAACTTCGAAAGACAACCATTTGCTATATTATGCCCGCCATTAGCAAAAGCAAAAACAATGGATGTGTCTCTCGCCAGGGCAAAACGGACCGATGTGGTCCCCTGAACTTTCAGCGCCCAGTTGGGCAAGAGTGAGAGCGTGTCAGTGTCACCGTTCCAGATGTCTGAGCCGGCCGTAGACAGAGGCTTGCGGAGGCCCAATCGACCTTTCCATATTTATATACATTCATATAAATATATATTAATCTGCTTAAAAAATATAAATATATATTAATCAAATAAAAGAGATAATAATTATCAATGCACTAAAATAACTTATACAGAATATCTCAAAGTTCATAAAACTAACAAATTTAATAATAAATAAAAATACTTACTTTGCACTTCACATCAGTTTAATTTAAACGATCTATTCTACATTTGGAGATGCAAAGACATTGATTGTACTATTGATACCGGAATGCTTGAAAATGTTCATAGAAAACAACACACAAACTGTGAAAATGAATTCCATAATCTTCAATTCAGAAGTAAGATCATGTACCTGAACATCAAACGAGGGCCAATTAGAATGAGTCGCTGGCTGCTAAAAGGATGCAGTCGCTGAGCTGCCCGTGCGTTGGTACTGCTTCTCTCTATTATTATGGAACCATGTTTTTCTCTCGTAACATTTCAGCGCAAGGAAACAGCGTCATGGATGAGCAGCCGTGCGTGACGAAGGCCCCCAAAAGCAAACTTTTGGCATTTTATGAGGATTGGTAGCGGTGACAGCGTCCTCTGCTTTCGGGTGCCACGTTTCCGGCCAGTCCTCCCCTCCTCGAGGCGGTGGGGTGCTGTGCTGGAACCCGTCCAAGCGGTCCACCGTGACTCCGTGAGCCGGGCCGGGGACGGATGGATAGACACGTCGACACAAACAACCGTCCGGCAGAATGCTCACCGGCAGGCCTGGGAGGCTGGGAACCGGCGAGCTGACGGCTGATGGACGGAGATGTCCCGAGCTGTGCCAACAGTGCACGTGTGCCGCCTTCACGTGGTGTACTCCTCCACTTTTTGAGTTAACTGTTTGACTCTTTCGAAATGAGTCCAGTCCTTTTGGAGCCGAGGGAATAACTTGCTCGTTTGATGATCTCCGTGCGCAATTTGCGTGTTCGTGACTTTGTAGATTTTAAAATAATAGTGTAATATATGTGTTTGTACTGTTTTTTTGGAGAAATACGGGCATACAGTAAAACTGAGAAAGACCTTGAGCTGGAGTGAAAAAAAATGGTGTGGTTGTATATGAAGCACATTTGGCGTGTACTAGTCCTGTAGTTCACCGACGTACTGTGTGTGTGTTTTTGCTTGCTTCACCTCTCTACGGCTACTCACGAGGAGCTAGCTAGCACCACCTAGTAGCTCTGCAGTTCGTAGCTTGCTCAGCAATTGTGGAAGAAGGAAGGTGTTGTTGAGGGCAAGAGTGATCCTGGCCCCAGAAGAAACAAGGAAAGGTTCGAAAGTGGTCTTTTGTCATCTAGGTGACGGGGAACGGGGTCGTCGTTCACACGCTTTAAACTAAGCTCACGTTCATTTCATGGTCAAACACCTTTTTATGTACCAAGCGACGACAGACGGAGTGGGACAGTTACGAGCAGCATATGCCTCGTATTTACGTTCTACAAACCGGTTTTTCCCGCGGTGTGTTTCAGTGAGTAGAGTATATCTGTATATGATTTTTTTCATCAAAATGGCTGCAAATTGTTTGCTCTATGCTAGCGCATCCAGGCGCTAGAGTCCGGATGCTGCCGCACCGAGGGAGCAAACGAGTGCAAAGTACGTTGGACTCGCAAAGGAGCGCATTAGCAGTTGGCCCGCGCCGCCCCAGACGTCGCCCATGCCGCCCCGAATATCGTCCGCATCGTCGGCTGCTTCCCACACACATCCCATGTGCAACATCCGATCTACTTTTAAAACATCCAAGATGTAGCAGTTACAAAATACAAAATAAGACAAACGAAACACTTAAAACAAGCATCTAAAACATTTGCAAAAACGCCTGAAAAACATTCGAAACCATTGCAAATATATGCAACATCCACATTAAACACTCGCAAACATACGTATGAAACACCCGCAAACACTTGAAACATATGCTTGCAACATGCATATATTTGCAACATCCAGATCTATTTTTGCAACATCCAGATAAAACACTTGCAACATTCGTCTGGAACAGATGAAACATTTGAAACATACCCTTGAAACATACGTGTACAGCCATTACAACATGTGCAATATCTCGATCTAGTTTTGCAACATCGATATACAACACCTGCAACATACCTCTGAAACGCTTCAAACCTACTATTGCAACATGCGCTTTCAGCGTAGCATCTGCTTGCTTGCTGCTTGGACGAATGGAGGCTCGTCGACGCGGAGCTCGATGACCCGGAGTGGCGCGAGGTCACTGGTGTGGAGTTCGTTGGCAGCACGGACCACGGCAGGGGCAGGGCAGGCGGATGGAGCGCGGACGTGACAGAGGCGCGAGTCCGGGCGGAGGATCGCAACATGGGCGGGCGGGGTCCGTCCCGGAGCAAAGGCGCGTAGCGCGCTGAGCGAGTAGGCGACGCGTGTGAGGCGCCAATCGAATGGGCAAGCACTACCGTTTTTTCTGTGGTGTGTAGAGAGCCTTTTGTTCTTGGCCTGGACCAGTTTACTTTGGGGGAAAAAGATAGTTTGCTCTTTGTTATACGTTGTGAGCTGTAATTCCTTCGTTTCATATTACAATTTACAGTGCCTTTATCCTAAGTTCAGTTCAGTTTCTCAAACTTCGACAAAGATTTTAGTTAGAGTAACTAATTTTATAACTCCAGGAGCACGGATGGAAAAGATTTTATAACTATTTTTCAAAAATAAACGAGAACCCAAACATTGATGGCAACACAACACAATCACGCAAACGGTCTTGATCACGCCGTTGTGGCAAGGAAAATGGTAACAGTGCTTGCTAGCCAGCTCAGATGGATCAGTCGCCAGGAATGGAATGGATACGTTCATGCCAAGTCAAAGGAAGGCCATGGCTGGGACCAGGACTGCGAACCGTTTCCGTGTCTGTCTGTGCCTGTGCGTGCCGTGCCCCTGCCCTGCCCCCACGAGTCGCGTTGAAATGTCAGGTATCCATTCATATCAAGGTCGAGTTTTTTTTTTCTTTTTTTTAATAACACAAGGAGACCGGAGACGAGACGAGACGACGCTACTCCAGACATGCAAGAAGATCCTGTGGCTTTTCCAGAGTGCAGAGACTTGTCACTAGCAGGTTGGGCCTGAATATCACTAGGCCCACATGCCCGTGGTAGAAGAGTCTTTCTTTAGTCGAGTGCAGAGAGGAACCATGCATGCTCCATCATGACACGCAACCATACTCCCAACCATTTGATTCAAGGAGATGGCGCCAGGAGTGGAGAATATGTACCTGACGAATTGAGTGCATGGTCTCCACAGTAGGTGCGGCATGCCAATTGGTTCAAGGAGAAGTCGATGTGCCGCCTATGTTATTGTTAGAGTCTGCCACTGAAGTACATGCTTCTTCTACATTACAAATTTACAATATGTTGGAGTCAGTCATTAGACATTAATTGGTAGCGACTTTTGCCTTGTCATCATGAGAAGATAAATTGTTCTAGAGCCTAGACGTTGAATCTGCCCTAATTACTAGAAAACGTAGTTTTAGTTTTTAGTTTAGTACAATGAATAAAGATCAATTAAGTTATTGCAACTTTGTATGCAATCCTCCCTTCTATAGACACATGCGTTGCACGTGCATATCTACTAGTTTGATGGGAAAAAAAAAGGCAACAATATTATTCGATGGAACCAAAAATTAACCAATATGCATATGCATCCAACTAGAGATGAAATCAGACATATTCTTCAACAAGAACGAACGAGCACATGCATGCAAACGGCGCGCGCTACTCCGGTCGGTCACAAAAGATGCCCCCTGGTCCCCCGTACGCAGAGTTGTACCCAGGCCTGGTCTTGTGGGAACCCAAGGGGTTCGCGCCGTAGCAGCTGGGCGTCGTTGCCACGACGCTCTTGGCGGGGTCGTTGAAGAGGGTACCATCGTACGCGACGCCGAGGTACTCCATGATCGCCGCCGCGAAGCGCGAGCCGCCGCACGCCGGCATTCCGCTCCCCATCGGCGTGGTCGTGTGGTTGCCGTCAGGCCTCGTGTTCAGAACCCGCCCACCCATCTCCACGTACACCGCCTCGGGGAACATCGTGTTGAACACGGTCTCCGGGTAGTAACCGATCTCCTCGTCCATCACCGTCACCCACCAGTTCTCCGTGGCCGAGTCCTGCACGCACGTGTTCATATATTCAATGACCTGCCACTGTTCCTAGTACGAAACAAATGACGATGTGTGGTTGCATTGCCTAGTTGGTGGTAGCATTAGGAGATGCATGGAGGAAGAAGCTTCTTACTCTGTGTATACCAAGTGTTACGTAGAATCTGCGACCTCCAACCTGCGAGTCACTGTCAGCCCACGAATCTCCTAGCACGTATTGGCTCTCGTGAAGATGGAATCCACCACAGTCAAGGTTGAAGCAGTTCTTCTCTGTTCCACCGTCAGTCTGCGTATACATAGAGTGCATATCAAAACGAATAATTTGATATTGTTCAAACATTTTAATATTACTAAAATATTTTAAATATGTATGTGCATGGAAAACTTACTTATGTGACCCAGCCTTTATTTAAGGAAAAAGAATAACTTATTTACTTGGAAAAAGATAGCTACTATACATTGAACACACTTACAGTGTAATATACGAACAGCCTTGATAAAGAGTCTCCAAAGAGCGAGGGCCAAGCCTGTGACATCAACAGGGTGTATTTATATAGAACTTAAATACAAATTTGTTGATGAAAATAAGGTAGGACCCAACAAAGCGGGTATTTGTTGATGGAAATCTCTTAATGTCGTATACCACTACCAGAAATAGGCTAATATATTCGGCACTGCTTAAGTCTCTTAAACAATGCAATTCTATGTTAAGAGTTTAGACCGAGTTAAATCTTTTTAATTTTGACAGAGTTGCGTGTTAAGAGTATATGACATCTTTACTAATGATGATGATGGTCAAACCACTCCTTAATAAAAAAAAGTAAAGGAAGGAGCAATATTACTTCCTCACAAAAGAAACGGTATTATTATAATAATTAGTAGGAGTAATCTAAGAAAGACCGTATATATACAAATTCCAATGTTTCAAGTGTACAAGGCTTGAATTTTGTAGTACGTAATAATAAACTTACCACGAGACCAACTGCGATCTGATTGGTAAGATTGGCAGGTGGTTTAGACGACCCCGACGGCGGGTCGTCCACCGTATTGCCCACCAAAATGTAGTTCATGGAGAACTCGTTTGGATGCACGTCGATTCTCCAGTAAGGTACGTCCGCTCGAGCCCCGAGATACGGCCCGTTCGTGGCGTACACAGCGGCCACCTAAGTAGAGTACCGTGTATGACAACATCGATTAGCACAAGGGCGCCCAAAAGCATTAACAGAAGATCCAGGTCAACCCGCAGACAACGACAATTCGATGATGTAAGAATCAAGATCATTACATTTTTAGAGGCCACTTCTAACCTCTGCAATGAGCACATATAGTATAACCTAAAAAAGAGAGGTAAAAAACCGAACAAACTAAAAAAGAAAAATAAAAAAGCCAGACAACCTAAAAAAGAAAAATAAAAAAGCCAGACAACCTAATGACAATTCATAGATCGTGACCATGTGTTTAGGAGAAAAATAACCTTGATGATGTGTTTGTGACCAAATAATTAATCTTATTTTTTTTTCAAAAAAAAAAATTACCTCCACTTTGCCCTTCCACGCGTCCAAGATAGAACTAGAAAGGTCGTTCGTGGTGGAGCTGCCGCCAGCGGGGCGCCCGAACGGCGAGGCCCGGCGAGCCTGCTCGGCGACGTGAGGGTTGGCATGGCCTCTCCGCGAGGCCCGCCGTATCGGGACGGTCCCCGCCGGGCACCTCCCATGTTTCCGCCAGGCTTGGGGCCGCTGCTGCAGTTTCGACGCGGACGCAGCTGCCGCCATGGCTTTCATGTTCCACTGCGGCTTCGCCTGAAATAGCAACAAATTAACACGATTGTATTGATTGATTGACCAGCGTACAGCATGATAGATCTTCTCTTTTCAACATCGATCATTATTGTTTTTCTGAAGGAAAACAACGAGTGACACACCTGAATTTCTCGTCTCCCCGGCGGAGCATGCTTGAATGCCGGCTGGTGGTAAATGTCCACGCAGTCAATCGCGTCGCCGTCGTCGATCTTGTTGGCACATGCACATGGCATTCGAGATCAGCAAACAATCAATCAGACGGTCACGCTGCATGGCGATTGGCGAACAAATGAGATTTGAATGTGTATACATACCCATACCTGAATGGTTTTGTGAACCAACGCACAAGCTCCAGCGGCTGCTAGCAGCAGCATGGTGAGAACCCTGAGACCACGCGTCAACGTTGCTGCTTCCATAGGGGCCTAGCTGCAGGCACTGCACTAACTAGCTATTAGATCTCGTGCAAGATGTGCAATTGTATGATGACGGTCTGTGTTCGTGGTTGCATGGCATGGCACGGCACAATATATAGGGGCCGGTCAAGAACGATGGTATGCATGCATGGAGAAATTAGTGAATTGTATGCCAGCTCGATCATACTTGTTATCCTTATCCGTTATTATGTAGTATATTCCTACTAGTATGGAATTTGGCTTTAAGGGCGTCATCAAGGTCCGTAATGAATGTTTTCATTCACACCACCTGGTCAGACATTGCGACCAAATTAACTTCACTTGGCTTGCTTCAAGGCTCTAATCTGAATGTAGACATTGTTTACCTTTTTAAATTTTTTCTATAAAAAAACCCACACCCGCCAATGGTTTCTGGAGGATAAACTGGAAGGAATAATTGCTCTGGCTGGAACGACGTGAATAAAGTATTCACAGTTCGTTTCCATACTTGGCTACGCAGATGAAAAGACTTCCTTATTACCTCCCGTTATATATATATATATATATATATATATATATATATATATATATATATATATACTATTTAGAATCCTGCACTATAAATACTATTCATCACACCGGCTGCCGTAGACAGCAGGTCCGGCGAGGCACTTAAAGGCTGATGAGTAATAAAGGATGTCAAACTTTTAATCAAATTGCCTCCCCGGTGGAAACTGCTACTTGTTTATTGGCTACATGCATGTCTGGTACGGAATTGATTGCACCAAATCAAAGGCTGCATGCAAGGCCTGGCGTGGAACTGAGCCCAATTTTTAATTCGTGATCAAAGCATGCATGCAGGGATATTTAGGCAAGTAATAAATCATGCAGCCCCTAAGTCGGATTTCTTTTTTGAATTTGAATTCACGAGTCCCATCCCAATCCCGTCATCCATCCGCCTGGTTTTTCTTGCTAATTAACTTTTTTATTATTCTCCATATTTACGTATGACATAGATGAGGTAATTTACTACTCACATATCAGGATGTAATTATTTTCTTAACAAAATGATAGTATCAGTAATAAATAATAGTTTGACCGGTGACGGGACATGCCAGTGATTACCATTGGCAAATTTATCACTCACGGGTCAAGATGTAATTATTTTCTTAACAAAATAATAGTGCCAGTAATAAAAAATAGTCTGACCAGTGACGGATTATTTACTGCTCACAGTCCATGATGGAATTATTTACTTTATAAAATGATACTATCAATACAATTATTTTTATTACTGCTATTGTTATTTGTGTTAGCGAGGTGTCCGATATCCAAATGAGGTATGTTTTTATTACTTGTTATCATTTGAGTCAATAAATAATTCCCGACAGGCCCTTGCAGTAAAGTTGGCTACGCTACTTACAATAGTATCATTTGGGTCTATAAATAATTTTGTGCGAGTACCTGGTGTTTTAAAATTGTAATTATTTTATTATGGCGTTCAAAATTTGTAACCCCATAGTAATAAAATAGAATATATTTTATTCTACCATCAAAAGTTTCAAGTTTTTTTTATTTGGCGAACCTTGAGTAGTAAAATCGTTCGGTCTCTAGACAGAGCATTTTTTATTACTAATAGTATTAATTGGGTCGGTACATGATAACGTCCACACCCGCGAGCCGCAAAATTGTTCATCTCTGGGCAGGACATTTTTTATTACTAATAGTACTATTTGGGTTGGTAAATAATTCCGACCACACCCGTGAGCAGTAAAATTTGTTGTGATAGTTACCGAGACGTCCAATCTCTAGTCAAGGTATTTTTTATTACTAATAATATTAATTGAGTTTATAAATAATTCCTTCCGGATCCGTGAGTAATAAAATTAGCAGCGAAAATCATCGAGACGTCATGCTCCAGGGAGGGTATTTTTTTATTACTAACAGTATTATTTGGGTCTATAAATAATTCTATTTAGGCCAGCAAGTAGTAAAAATTGGTTGCGATAGTTACAAGTGTATTTTTATTACTAAATAATAGTATTATGGTCTATAAATAATTCCATTCGATCCCATGAGTAGTAAAAAATGGATGTCGTAGTTACCAAGATGTCCGATCTCTATGCAAGTATTTCTTGATTACTAAAAGTATCATTTAGGTCTATAAATAATTCCTTCCAAATCCGTGAGTAGTAAAATTGGCAAAGAAAATCACCGTCCAGTCCTTGGGGTCAATGTTTTTTTTCTAATTAATTTTTTTATTTGTTTTCAAATATGACTCCTGGCGTGGACCAAGTGCGGTAAAAGGGAGTTTATAAATGTGTTTCACCTTAGTATCGTAATAATTGAGGAAATACTCAAGTGGTAATTGATTGATTTTTGCAAACATAATTAGTGCTTTAAAATGTTGGAATAAAGACGTAATTAGTTAGATTCTTATAGCCATGAGCATATTTGAATCCATTTCAACTAGCTTTCGATCCATAAAAAATTATTAAAAAATCCATCCATATTCATCAATCTAGTACTAGATGTTCGTTGTTTTCTCGCTGAGGGAGTTGCCGGGATCATTCTTGGACAAAATTGTTTGAAAAATCATCAAAACTAAACGAAATTAATCTATTGGGAACCATCATACTACATGGAGCCTCAGTCATCGTCGTATACTCAATTTAATTCCTATGAAACTACACGGATAAAAAAAGAATGAAGAAAAATCGAAGAAGCTCTCTTCCACAGCTTGGTCCGTGCCGTGCATCGCCTACGTCCCTCCTCGCACACATGCCGGTCGCCGTGGTGAGGTGCATCCATGTGGGTGCCGCCATTGGGGAAGCTGCCGCCACCACAGACCTGGGCCTGGGACGATGCCGCGGCCACCGTGGTGGATGGGACCCGCGCGGATGGGGAAGGAGCAGCCGCCGACCACCGCTGAGGATGACACCCACGATGGCAGCGGCGAGGAAGACGAGCTCCCAGGATGCGAGCAGGGCGACGTCGATGTGGGGCGGGTCAGCAACGAAGCGCTGGTCCGCACGGGATCGCTGCCACAGGAGGTTGATGTCGCCGGGTGAATGGGAAGCCGCCGCCGGGAGCACGGCGGGGCCGCCGAAGCCGCCTTCGGGACGCCTATGTTGCCAAGGTCGTGCAAGGGGCCACCGTACCAGCGGGTATGGCCACGCTGCTGCTGGAGCCACCATGCCTGTGGACTGGGCCGCCGTGCCCACGGGTCGGGGCGCATGATTCTGGGCCTGCGTGAGCTCCATCTTCGTCTTGCAGAAGAACTGAACGCCCTGCAACGCGCTGGTACGTCTCGCCGAGGAGCCGTATCTCCTACGCGCTCCAGGTCCAGGGGCCCTGCGCGCGGTCGTCGCCACTGCAGGTGGCCGGGAGGCCGTGCGCCGTCTCCGTGACGGAGAGCAGTGCGTTCGGGGTGGAGAGAACCCGTCGGCGTCACCCCAGTCGATGAGGCGGGGTGTCACCACCGCCACTGCGCGCTGCATGCAGGACGCGCCGTCGCTGATGGCGCCGTTGCCGCCGCCCGCCGGTGTGGTCACGGCCACTGCTGGTGGGCGAGGAGCCATCGCCGCCGCCGCCTCAGTGCACCTGAGGAGCGCCACAAAAGCGAAGTCGCACCCATCCGGCCCCATGCTCCGATCGGCATCATCCAGCCGCCGTAACTGATGGGGACGAGGAGGAGGAGGCCTGCCGCCGTCATGGCCGGAGGAGCAGGGCGGAGGGCCACTGCCGGGCTACCGCGATGAGAGACAAGAAAGATACTCGAGATAATACCCCTAAATATATACACACGTACTAATGCAGAAAGAACGCCGTGATCAATGCAGAGGCAGTAACTCACTTCAAAAAGAAATTTGCATGGCTGGTGCGGTAGGCCACTAGGCCTGCATGCTTTTTACAGGTTTATTAATTATGTGTTGCCCCTTATTTTACTGTTTTGATTTCTATAATTATGGTTGTGGGTCTGGTTGATCTTTTCACATGCAGGTGCTGCGTGCATTTATTTCCTGGGCGGTCGACCCGTCGCCGGAGGTGGGCGGCGCTATATTCCCACGTGTTATAGTAATTCAATTATCGTAAATATGTATTGAAATTGTCGTAAATTAGTATATAAAATTATCGTAAATGGAGGTGGCTACAGAATAACTTATTCTGTAGCTAGCTATAGAGTATACTCTCCCTATATATATATATATATATATATATATATATATATATATATATATATATATATATATATATATATATATATATATATATATATATATATATATATATTGCATGGCCAAATGAACAGGCTAGCAAGGCCCGTCGATAAGAATGTTGGAGGTGATCAAGATCAATCCAACAGGGCCCCTAAATTGCAGCTTATATTATTTACTTTCCTCGATGGCCGCTGCTTCACGTACGGTGCATTGCTGCCTGTCGTGCCTTCCGATCCTGCCTGCCTGACACTGGTTGCCTGTGGTTCTTTCCTGGACTGGCTGCAACGCTAGACACTACCCCAGCCATTTTTTCCTGACAGGCAAATCCGACAGGGAAAGTACCTATTACCGTCAGGGTTGCTCTTCTCCGTCGGTTCCCGTCAAGGATATGCCGTGAGGGACAAAGTGTCAGGAAAAGTTGACTTCCCTGACGGAAAATACTAGTTAATTAGCCCTATACTACACACAGTACTGGCGTGCTACTACTCTGATCCAATTACAACTGCGAATTCCTAATGTAATACGCCCTGTTCACTTGACCTTATTCAGCATTATTTTTCAGCCATGGAATAGTGTTTTTCTCTCACAACATTTCAGCATAAGCCACATTTCAGCATAAGCGAACAACTTGGCCTTGGCAAGCCATGATTTTGGTTAATTAGTATTGATTTGCTGCCAAAACATGTCAAACTCTCATATTTGGCTTGCCAAATCTATGGCAATGTTTTTGCCTAACTTTTGACTTGTCAAATCTTTGGCATGACAAATTTTGTATATCAACTAAGCAGGCCCATATATTTTTCTTGTTCTGATTAGAGTGAAGAGCTGAAGGCACTAGCAGCATTTATTTAGGCATCAGATGAATCGTGAGGTATACAAGTACGGGCCTCAGCTCCTTATCATAAAGCTACTATTGCATACAAAATGTAGTTAACTATCTCGGTGATTGTTGCATGCTCGTGCGGGAAGGAGCTTTTGTAAACTCAAGTTACTCAAATTCTACTTGTGTTCTACAATGGCGCAAAGAGACTCAACAGGTTGGCCACAATTGTATTGTACATAAAAATGATGACTTGGAGAAGATTAATTAGATGTGTGGTTGCTGAAAGATATAGTTGGAGATTTTATTTTGAGAAATAATAGATGGGTGATGCTTTTCAAGAGGATTTGACGTCTTTTTTTTTGCGAGCACAAGAGAATTTGACGTCTGTAGTCCTTTAGCTATATTTCTACATTAGTCCCTCCATTCAGATTTGACCTATGTATTTGGGCTGGAAAAGTTTCCACAGATGATCTACTCGATCCCTCCATTCTTATTTACAGATCACATTAGTTTTGTCCTAGCTCCTAAATCAAACATTAATATTTTAGCCATTCATTTTTAAAAATCCTTATAGTTTCACAATATATGAATTATATATTATGAAAATATTTTTATAGTAAATCTGAAAATATAAGTCTTATGTCATGAATCTATATATGTTTTCAAAATTAATGGCCAATCAATGTTTGATTTAAGACAAAACTAATACAATATATAAATAATAAAAAGTCAGAGGGAGTATGTATTTTGGAACGGTGCCTCATTGGTCGTGCATGCTCGTCCGTTCGCATGCCACTTGCCACGTAATAAGCGATCATGTGCTAGGAGCGATTGGCGGCGAGTTGAGAGGGAGAGCCATATGCGTGGGGGCATCTTCAAGAGTTTGCCAAAATTCACTTGGCAAATCTTGTGATTTGGTAACTCCTTAAAATATATGCCAAATGAAAAAATAGACTCTCTCCAATAGTTTGCCATTTTGACTTGGTAAAATTAAAAAAGTAGACCCACATCCTACCCGACCCAACTATCCCGCGACTCTCCTTCCCACGTGTCGCGTGCGATCCTTCTCCGCGCGTGCGTGAAGGGCGCCGCTGCCGCGGTACCTCGCGCTCTCTGTCAAAGGTGGCCATCATCGACTCCGGCCGGCCATCTCCTACATCAAGCTGGCCATCTCCTCCACCAAGGCGCCCATCTCCTCCTCCCATCTGGATTAATATTTCATTCCGTTTGTATGACCCACGTTATTTTTGTCAACACCTTGCATGACAACTATCTTGTGAAATTTTTGCTTGCATTCACGTTGTCTGATTCAATACCATGCGGTATCAGACTTGGAAAAGTAGAAGGTCAGGCGATCTATCCTGTTCATTCAGCAACACGAAAACAAGGAGCATCAACATTTAATCAAGATCTGGCATCCATGTTCCATCAGCACGGCAGCAGGTACCAGCAGCGACAGGATCTTCAGAACATCCGCCTCTCTGTCTCATCAACATGATTTGCCGGCCACGAGCGCGCAACAGCAGCTACCGTAGGTACTTGTAGCTGCAGCTTTGTCCACGCGCACCGGGAAAGACAGGCGGCGTCGCGCGGGCTCTGCGATGCGAAGTGGGATACGCGCGCGTAAAGATGCGCGTGCGGAGGGGAGGAATAGCAAGTTGCTAAAAATACCAAGTTCATTTGGCAAATTGTTGGAGAGTGAATTTTCTTGCTTTGCCAAATTTTTAAGGATGGCAAACTCATTTGGTAAATTGCTGGAGATGCTCACTGTTGGCGACGAAGCCTCACGCCCAAGGTTGCCGCTAACAGAACTGGAGGGAGGTGTGGTTGCTGAGGTTCAAGAAGGTTCCCAAACGTACAAGAGCATCCTGCTCATATAGCCAGCCCCGCACGCATCCACAGCATTGATCCATTCCGGCCCGGCCCGCTCGTCCGTGCATTGCTCTTCTTGGGCCTGTACAAGCAACGCTTCAGAAGCTACCGGCGCACGGGGCCGCTGCGGAGTTGGTGTGTCAATGCGGTTGCACGCGCAGCGCGGAGTCGTGCGGGGCCAGGCGTGCACGTGTGGCACGCGAGGCGCGACACCCCGGGTGCGAAGGTCAGAGCTCGAGTCCAGAGTCCGTGCCCGGGCAAGGAAAGGTCGAAAGAGCGGCATCTGGCAAGGTCGGAGGCGAGCAGAGGAGGGAGCGCGGCGCAGAGAGCAGCTGCGCGGGTCGGTCAAAATTGTGTGCGTACGTGTCAGCCTCGAATTCACGTCCTTCGTTTTGCCGAAATGGCAAGATGACAACGAGAGATTGCGAACGCAAGGTTGACAAGTATCCTTATATGTTTATTTTATGGTTTTTTTTCTTTAGCTTTTGTTTTTTGCTTCTGTATCGTACTAGCATATCATATCATCATGTATCATATTACATTTTGAGCTTCATCTTTATAGTAGCTAGATTGACACTATGTTTTTGTTGGGGATGTTATGGATATATATGATGTGTTTTGCTTAGGCTCACTTGATCTATTGATATGAGCTAAAAATGTCTTTTTCAATTGTGAACTTGAATAACACTTGATGAAACTTGGAACATGTTCACCACTACTTTGTGGCAACTAGCATGTATAGGTGTGTCGAGAACCCTTTTGCTTCATATATATGCTTAGTTGCTACGGCTCATACCTTGAGTTACACACTTGCATGAGAAACTTGAAATTGTGCTAAAACTTGAAAAAAACAAGGTATGAAAAGATCGGGATGGGTCTTTGCTGTCCTATGTCAGAGTATCGAGACAGCTCCTTATTGCACTTAAGGGTGAACTTGAGCTCTGTAATGGATACCGAGATCACTGTCTTAAACTTCTGATTGCTTTTGGCATAGCCTTGACATGATCGATAAGTCAGGTTTTGATGGCATCGATAACCTCCCGCACACATTTGTTTGACAAACCTTGGTGATAAGCTGCATAACTCCGATAAAATTCAATTGATTAAAAATTTGATCAAATCACAAGTTTGTCTCATGACATGATGTGTGAACTTTGTTTGGGATAGTTCACTTTGCATACATGTGTAGCACAAGGTTGATCTCCTGTCTATATTTGCTATGTGCTCATTTGGTGGTGAATCCTCTTTTAAATTGCTCAAACTTGATCAAACTTGCTAAAATGCCATATTTCATCTCATTTGGTCATTTTGAGCATTTGCTAGCACTTGTATTTGTTGCTATATATACATGACAGCATCAGCTAGAGCATCTTTTCAATCTACTTGCTATAATCTTGAAGCTTCTGCATTTGTGCATTTCTGCATTCATAGCATGTTTTGAGGGGGAGTTGTAATCCTTGGGCTCTAGCTTGATAAGTGCATGTGTCAACAAGGGGGAGAGATATGTTACACTCACCATGTCAACAAGGGGGAGAAGTCTCCATTTCGTGCATTTATTTGAGAGAGATTGCATTTGTTCAGGGGGAGTTGCATTTGAGTTGTTTTTGCTAGATGTGTTGAGCCTTTGCCTCTTCTGGAGGGTCTAGCAGTTTTTCGGCTTTTCGAGCTTTGCTAGTGGTGTTGAGCCCATTGCCTCTTCTTGAGGGCTAGTTTTGTTTTAATTGGTTGCGTCGAGCCATTGCCCATGTCTTTGGGGACCAAGTTTTTGCTCATTTCAAATGACTTGTTTCGGCTTTTCTTTGGCTTTTGGCCATTTGGTTGAGCTCTTTATTTTCTCTTCTTCTTCTTTTTCTTTTGCTCAAGCTGTCCGTGTATTGGTGTTGACAATGCACTCATCAAGGGGGAGATTGCGAACACAAGGTTGACAAGTACCCTTGTGTGTTCGTTTTGTGATGAGTGATTGTCAATGTGATCCACGAAGTAGGTTCAGTGGTGACTAACCCTACCATGGCGAAAGCTATGTGTGTATGTCTCTTGGCTCGTGATGTGCAGGTGTGGAGCACGGAGGCGGTAGTCGACGGCGAGGTGAAGGTCAAGGAGGACGTGTCGTGCCGACGGACCAGGAGTGGTGAAGGGCGGACATGAGGCTTGGACCGAGGGACCAAGAGGCCGGGTGACTAGCCGCGGTGGCTGACACTTGGGACATCGACGAGTGCAAGTGTACATGGTGATGAAGACGGCGTCGGTCAAGTCAAGATGAAGACGATGGCGTCGTGGCACTTGGCGGGAGGCCGGTGGGCCAAGTCAAGGAGGAAGGCGAAGGCGTCATACTTGGCGGGAGGTCGGACACGCGTCGACATCGGGGATTTGGTGGTTTCGTCCTCAAAACCATCGGCGGGGGACGCGTATGGAGTACGCTACTCGCGAGCGGTTTGGTGGTTTGGGCCTCAAAACCATCGGTGGCGGGTTTACGGGTTTGGGCCTCAAAACCCGGGCGGAGGTTCCGAGGAGGTACGGACGGCACGTGGCGGCATCGGGGAGTTCACGTCGAGGCGAAGCTACCGGTGAGGAGGCGCGGTGGCCATCGGATGAAGAAGACACTGGGTTAGACCTTTACGCCCTTGGGCTAAATGGTTTGGCTCATTTGTATCTAGGGGCATTTAGGGGATGTAAAATAGCCCTGTTAAATAGAGGATGGCAGCCCCCTTGCCTCCTCACCTCTCCTACCTCCTCCATTTTTATTTTCTCCTTTAGGGTTCCCCCTTCTCCAGGTGCTTATGTGAGAGAGATCCACTAATCCTCCGGTTAGTGTAAGAACCATGAATCTTTGAGGGAATGGTGGCCCTAACCACCTCGTGTCCTCCGGTGTTCGGAGTTTTGAATCAATTCGTGTGTTCTTGATGTGTTCTTCGCGTTCTTCTTCTTCCCCCTCTAGTTCTTGAGCCGATTCTTCGTTTCTAGACCATTTTGGTTCGTTCTTGTTGCCTTGATTTGAGCTATGACGTGAGTCGAGCCTTTCCACTGAAGGAAATCAACCAATTTCTCATGAGCTCGCAGATCGGGCGATTTCTTGGTCTAGGTCTCAAGAACCGGTGCTTTTTCGTTTTTCTTCGATTTCTCGTGATAGGCTTGAAATTGGGTGTTGATGTCTTGAAGATATCTTCTCAACACTCCCAAGAATCTACCTGCAAAGTTTCAAGTCAATCCGAGTTGTTTTGATCGAGTTTTGACCCGTTCTTCCTTGGTTCGTGCTGCTGTTTCTGGACAGCGCGGAGCCTCCGCGAAAAACATGGAACCTCCGGGCCGCGGAGCCTCCGGGCGAAAACGTGGAACCTCCGGGACGCGGAGCCTCTGGGGAAAAACGCAGAACCTCCGGGACCTGCTGCTGAAAATTTGTGTTTGGGCTTTTCGAGTGCTCGTTTTGAGATCCGTCTTTTGCATTGATTGTCTAGCGTCTCAACGATCTTTCTCTAAGTATTCTTGTCACCAGTTGGCATGGGTACTTTGGTTTGAGAACTCGCTTCCTCTCCATAGAAGTTGAGTATCTCTTTTTCATCCCTCGGCTTAGTTCTTGCTCCGTGCTCGTTTGTGGTGTCCCGCTGTGTTCCTAGGGAACATCCACCCACTAGTTGGGTCGTTGACATCATGGTGTGTTTTTTGCGCTTTTGGTGGTGATTTTGGGATAATAGCCAATTATTTTTGAAAGAAATTTTCGGCTCCCATTCACCCCCTCTGGTCGCCGTTTCCGGTCCTTCAGAGATGTGTAGCGAGAGATTTGGAATGGAAGCACTTGGATTAAAGGATAAGCTAGTTTGGCAAATAGATTTGGAATGTTGCGCTGAAAGCATGTTGCAAGGGTATGTTTCAAGTGTTTCATCTGAATGTTGCAAGTGTTTCATGCGCATGTTGTAAGTGTTTCAGGTGTTTCATATGCATGTTGTAGGTGTTTCATATGGATGTTACAAATATTTTATTTGAATGTTGCAAAAAGTATATCAGGGACGTTGCATGTGTTGCAATGGATACACTTGTATGTTGTAAGTGTATATTTTAAGTGTTTCAGCTATTCAAGACGGATGTTACAACTGTGTTTATTTGGATGTTGCAAAGTAGATCTGGATGTTCCATATGTTACAATGGCTTCACATGTATGTTATAAATTTATGTTCTAAATATTTTATTTGTTTTCAAACGCATGTTACAGGTGTTTTCCTCTTGATGTTGCAAACTAGTTCTGGAGATTGCAAAAGTACATCTGCTTTTCAAATTTCCGCATGCGTGTGCAAAACAGAGCGAGCGGAACAGCGTGCGCGCATGGAAACGAGTGGGCGGATGGTCCCACAGGGCCCACGCGCGTGTGCAACAAAGCGGGCCCGGTGCGTGAAACGGAGTGGGACGGGACGTATCTGCCGTGAGTCCGAACAGATGGGGCGGAGCAGGGAGCTGCGTCCGGATGCGACGTCCCGTCCGGACGTCTAGGTGTTGGGCGTTCCGATATCTTAAATCTAGTTTCAGGCTATTTCGTCAGTCTTTTGGCTCATAATATCTGTTCAAATGACGTGTGTGTGTGTATATATATATATATATATATATATATATATATATATATATATATATATATATATATATATATATATATATATGTGTGTGTGTGAATGTAGAAGTCATATTCACAAACATAACTTCTAATCCGTACAAATGACGTACATAACTTCGAGGAGCAGCCGATGATGCACGGGAACGGACATGGCCGTGTCCACCCGGCATCGTCCTGCTCCGACTACTTCGACCAGATGAACCATCTCCGTGTTCGATTCCACCTCAGCCCGCTCTACAAATTTCGGAGCCAAATACTACTATCGCAGCTGGGCGGCCACGTCTCCGCGCTAGCCGGCTCCGACGCCATCGACTGGCTTGCCTGCTCTGCTCAGCCGAGGAGCCTCACCACCTCAACGGCTCGCTGGAAACTTGCTCCTGGCTGAGGTCACATACATCTCCATATCGGCCATGTCCCTGCAGACCGGTCGATTTCGCTGAAACCAGAGCATGACGGCACCAAGATTACCAAGATCCAATCAAGCTCGCAATTAATGACGACATGCAAGCTACGAGATGTGAGCATGTGTACTCGATCGGGTATGTATGCATGAAGCAAGCACCTGTGCAGACCTGCTGCTCGTCCACTCTTTTCCGTGACCCGACAAGCTACATTGTTGGTTAACCTTTAACACCTCTAACCAAACAGGCCATGAGGCCTTGTTTAGTTTGCCCAAGTCGATGCCGGCCGAATTACTATTTGGCACTGTAGTATACTGTAGTATTTTTTTTATTTGATAATAATTGTCCAAACATTGATTAATTAGGCTCAAAACGTTCGTCTCGTAAAGTATAACCAAACTGTGCAATTAGTTTTTTTTTATTTCATCTACATTTAGTACTTCATGCATGTGCCGGTATTTTGATGTAACGGAAAATCTTCTTTTTCATAGTGAAATTTGGTGCCAAATTGGGGAACTAAAGTGGCCTAAGAAACGATTTCCTTCTATTCTTTCCCTCCCCTCATTTAATTTCATGCCACCTCAGCTTTTTTGCCTACGTCGATTGCTCATTAATGCTATGGAAACGGGTAGCAGTGTCGCGTTGGGACTGCCCTTACACCGGCAAAACAAAACCTAGCGGAGGCTACCATTAACTGCCTAGTTATTCGACATATATAGAATGTCTGATACAAACTTAAGGTAATGCTTCACGACAAAATAAACTAAGCAGCAGGTTGTCGGTATTTGCATTGACGACGCAATAGGATTAGTGCCTTTCGCCACGGATCCTGGTAGCCAGATGAACAACTTTGGGCATGATGGTCACTCGCTTGGCATGGATGGCACACAGGTTGGTGTCCTCGAAGAGACCAACGAGATACGCCTCTGCCGCCTCCTGCAGAGCAAGGATCGCATGGCTCTGGAAACGCAGGTCACTCTGCATATGTGCATATATATATAGCCATGCATGCATGAAGTTGCATTCAGATATTACAAATGCTTCGAAAGAAAAAAAAAGGAAGAAAAATTGCAGATCGCGCACATGTGGTGGTGATCAAATTAGCAACCATACCTTGTGAAGCTGGGCGATCTCCCTGACGAGCCTCTGGAAGGGCATCTTCCTGATGAGCAGCTCAGCTCCCTTCTGATACTTGCGAATTTCACTGCAAGAAAATAAATCAATGTGAGGTTCAGATTCAGTTGTGACACGGTTACTTGCATGGAAATTACAGCCGTATAATCCTTGAATTGATAGCAAAAGCAACCCAGATAAAATCAGCTGTGTTGCACTTGCACACGTACTCCCTCCGTATCGGATTTAGAAGTCGTTTTGGATAAGGTTTGGGTCAAACATTGGGAATATAAATCATCAATAACTTTTAAGTTGTTGAGTTTGCAAATATAAAAATTATATGAATAGATTTGTCTTGAAAAATATTTTCATAAAAGTATACATATATCACTTTTCTATAAATATTTTTTATAAAAACAAGAGGTCAAAGTTATGTTTTGGAGACCGTGTCACTGTCTTAAACGACTTATACGGAGGGAGTACGTACCGAAGAGCTACGGTTCCAGGGCGGTAACGACGAGGCTTCTTCACTCCTCCTGTTACTGGTGCTGTCTTGCGAGCAGCAGCCTATGGTTACAATGCAAAGCCATACTACTAATGTTAGAACAAGTTTCAACACGCAAGTGTATGACATACAAATTTTACATATACACACATACAAAGATCGTTCGTACGAGTTGCTTCCTTGGTGTCTTTCCTCGGGTCGACTTACGAGCCCAACACTTAGTACGAGCCATCTTGCAAACAAAATATATAGTAATTAAATTGATGATTATTGATATATTGCATGTACAAAAGAAATCCTGAGCATACTGTAACTGAAAAAAAATGCTTCTGAGGAACAGAAATAAGTATGTATTATATATAACAGTAGTATATAAATCTTGCGTCTAATTGAAATGTTCACAGAACCAGTGTCACACACTAGCATATATATGCCTAACTGAATCATGTCATGTGTAGTAGTAGGAAAATAAATTGAGAACACGTATGCAGATAAAGATAGATATATGAATTCAGATGTGGGAACTACACAGTGCAAATCCAGGCCAATCAGCATGGGCTTGACTTCATGATGTTTCGAGCATTATTGAACAGAAACCTGATTCATCACCTGGATACTAAAGGAACACTAATGACTATTGAGTTGCCGTTTCCTCTCTGTTACAATATCAGGGCATAACAATACACAGAAACATGTTCAGAGTTAGAGATATAAAGTCAAGAGAATAGAACTACGAAGTGCAAACAAAATCATGTACTCGGTACTCATGAAACGAAGAATCATTTATCAAGTATGAACGCTTGTACGGCAAAAATGATGAATAAATCCTGAGCAGAGTGGGGGATATATAGATTACTGTCTAGCGTAATCATATTAGAGTTTGCAATCCATAATTGCCCGCGCACTAAAACCCTAGAAACACAAATAAATACGCGTTATAAAACCAACAACCAAGGTCGTCCAAACACAGCCAGTTGAAAGAAAATGAACTACACAAACAACAGATTAAAGCATGTGGCAGTGGCCAACATGTAGCTAGATATATGGGTAGCCGATAAAGCAAGAATATAGATCACCAAATCCGTTAGTACTGCACAAATTCTCCTACAACTAAAAAGCATAAAAGATGAACATTTTTTTTGGTGCGACAAAATCCTTCGTCCGTCTGCCACCGCATCCTCGTGCGAAGGGCACCCTCGCGCGACCTTGTGCGCCGCCAGGTGGGACCGCCCGAAGCCTCGCTCTCACGCTCGTTCCTTGCGACAACATTCAAAAGGAAATACTAAAAGGAAAGCGCTCCTGTGATTCAGCCTTGATCCCGCGATTCATCCGCCTGCCTCCGCATTGGAGCGCCCCAATCGTCGCCCTCACGCAGCTGGCCGCGCAGCGCGCTAATGCCCCCCGTGCCCGCCCGGAGCTGGCTACGACGCCGCCTGCGCCCGCCCGCAAGTGGTCGTGCCGACGCTGCCCGCACCCGCCCACAGGTGGCCGCGCCGCTGCTGCACGCCCCCGCCCTGCGCCCGTCCTCTCCAGTTCGCCTCCGAGACGAGCTCCGCCCCTCCAGGCACCCCGCGCTCTATCCGGCCCACCACAAGAGGTCGCCCGGTCGTTGTCTAGCTACTCCCTCCCTGCAGCGCGCCCCGCGGCACGGCTCCTCCCTCTCCACAGTGGCGCAGCATCCTTCATCCCCGCGGTGCGCCCCATCCGCTTCCACCCCTTCCACCTCGTCGGAAGCCGGCTACCACGGATCTACGGAGCGAGGTCAAGCTTCTCTCGAATTTGGGTCGTTGGAGCGTCACCACCAGGTACCTAAATCCCCTCACCGCTCTGTCCTCCCTCCTATATCTCTATCTCCATCTTCCCTGGATGTTTTGCGACGGAACCTAAGGGTCAACCATAGAAAACCGAGGCTGTAGATTTCTGATTTCGTCTATATTCTATATACCTCATAGCCAGCTTGCGACGCTCGTGATATGACTAGCAAAGTAGCAGCATACTGCTTTGTCAAAGGTGTTGTTTAATGAATGAGAAGCTCATCCAAATACCGCTCCTTAAAAAGTGTCAGCATTTCTATCTGAAATGTCGAAATTTTGTATACTGTGCAATTGAAACACCCTATGACTTTTTCAAACATATGACTCGTGCTTGGACTGAATAAAGCACCTGATGAGGGTAGAAGTTGCTGTTCCTGAAGCTTTGGTCGGGTATTTATGACCTTATCTATTACAAAGGAGTTTGTGATTATTTTTTTTAGCCGCGACGCTGCATCCCGTCGAGCGAAACTAGAGGAAGCACATCCTGCTCGCACATCCTGCTCGTGGAGGAGGAAGCAGCAAGAACTAGAGGAAGCAGGCGGAGGAGGCCTCGCACATCTTGAACGTCATCGTGATCTGCAACTGCTCCGAGGGCCCCGTCGCGGTGGACCCCAGCTTCTTCAACGCCTGCTGCCACCAGGTATGCCAACCCCTTTTTTTTGAACCAGGAAAACAGCAGGGGAAGCCCCCACTGTTAGATTTTATTAAAACACAAAAACAAACATGCCAACCCCTTCCTGCTGCCATTTATTTTGTTACTTGTCTCCTTCAATAACATTGCTATGCCTTATAGTTTTTACACTCTGCACAAGCAAAATTGCCTTACTGATATGAAACATTAGGCATAAGTAATTGACAAATTATACAGCTAAAAATATTGCTGTGTCCACCAAGGATGCTTTCACCAAGTACTTCTTGACGTATAAGAAATAGAAGTATAACACAACCACCATGCAACGAACATGACAGGAAAGACCCTGCCCTATCATTTCTTTGCAATAGTCGGCCTCAACAATCACGAAGCAGAAGCCTAATGCCAGTGTTTAAATGACAGGAAAGTACATGGATACTAAAAGGAAAAACTATTATTCCTTATCTGGTGCCTTTGATAATTTAAAAAGGTTATTTACAATCAATCAGTTTAACAATCGGAGCATCATACATACTCTTCTATCAAAAAGGAACAAGAGTATTTCGAGATGGACCTGCTATCCAAAGCAAATCTCAACTAAATGCATAGACATAGTTGTATCTAAAAAAAGATAAAGAGAATAGGTTATTAAGTTATAGCTATTAGGATGAAGAGTCTAGGTGATTATACATGTTTTTTTAGCAGAATCTACTACCAGCTCTCTAATATTTTTATATAAAATAAACTAATCAAGGTGACATAGTTGCAACTTTGCAAGTCTAGACTAAATGCTTAGGCACACAGTTGTATCCTGATAAAAGGCCAAGAGAACTCACCGAAACAAACAATTAGCTCAGCACTGCGGACAACCTGGGCATCTAGACAGACCCCATGCTACTTCACGAATCACAGATTGGACACAAAGCTCATGACAATGTGTCAATATTACACAGACTGACATGCACTTTATGCTTTTCACATTTGCCATGTGGCAAGGGAAAGTGGATATAAAAGACGTGTATAAATGAGTTTGTGAAGAGGAACATACTGTATCATGTGTAGGAGAGAGGTCAATAGCATTAACGGGTCTCTCTGTGATATGAAAAATACACATCTTCATCAGGGTTAGTGTTCTTGCATCCCATAGCTAGGTATGGAAAAGCTGTGATCTCTGTTCCAGGCCAACCAGAGGCTGACCGGAGTTGTGCAATAGTCATGAGTTGATAAATATCTGAATCTGAACTTTATTTGGTTTCTTGTTTTTTTTTGCCAACATGAAAACCATCTCAGTAGAGAGATGTACTCTAATGAACTCACATACAATTACTTGGAGAAAAAAATATTGTGACTGCAGTGCTGTGTTCTTACCATCATAGCTAATAATAGGGATTTCATTTGTACAGATTTGTGCAATTTAATTTGATTTTGGTTGATGATCCGTGTTCAGAATTATGCACACGACAATAATCATTGAACAAGTTCTCAGCTTCAGTTAGCAAAAAGGGATAGTCAATGCCAGTCATTCAACTCTTGTTTGATTTGGTTCAATGTTCATACATTCACATTATTGCACCTTTGGAGAATTTTGCTTTGTATCCTGGTTATTCCTTCTACATTTTGTAATGTCAGTGGTAACAACAATATGAGAAGCTATAGAGTTTCTGAGTTTAGATATATACAGTACAGAGAGTGCTTGGTTAAGTAGTCACTGTTCCAATTTCTTTTTCTTTCTCCAGAGCAGATAAGCCAATTGTGTGTATGTGAATTGCAGGTTATAGAGAATGAGATCATGGATATGTTTAGTTCAGCAGGGTTTGTCTGGATGTCTCGATTCCACATAAGTCTGGTGAGGGGTATGTATGAAGAAAAAAAAGCGCCATATGTTGACAAACAGGTTACCAAGTTTATATTGATTTTGCATTCTATCTATTTGCTTCATCTCTATCAACTAACCCTACTGTTTTTGTATGGAAATATCAAATCCTATGTGTCAGTCTTCTGTATATTTTTTCATTGTTACCCAAATCCATCACTAAACTTAGCTCATTCGTGTCACTTGGTATGGTTGGTTGGACTGGGCTCTTCCGTTATGTCATTTAGGCTTGGAAACAAAGTCCTGCTGTCTCACTATATGGATGGCTAATTGCTAGCTGTTTGAAGAATCAGTTTTCCTGTCCCAGTTTTACTTACTCGTTATTTTAGGAACTCTCATGCCCTTATCTGATTCTTCTCTATTTAGTGCAAATGGCTGACATTAATGCGTCTCAATTGTAGTTAAGCTAGCTGACATATGTATATTTTTAGCCTTACTGTATTTTATGCATTGATTTTTCAGTGATGTAGCCTGAAAGGGATTTTCTCATATAAGGATATGCCTTAACTCGAACCAATTAAGATAGCTATGCAGAAGAAGTGTGCTAGCTGCTTTGCATTACGATCTTTGTAGATTCAGTATCTTGTTTGACTTTTCATGTCCGATTAAAGCACTACTTGATACTTCACTTGCAGCATTGCTTTCCTCTTTTTTCTTTTCTCTCATTTAGCTAAAAGGCTTGATATGCTGCA
The DNA here is from genome assembly GCA_038087645.1 of Saccharum hybrid cultivar R570. Lineage (NCBI taxonomy): Eukaryota > Viridiplantae > Streptophyta > Magnoliopsida > Poales > Poaceae > Saccharum > Saccharum hybrid cultivar. The sequence continues at coordinate 10,877,134 of JAQSUU010000807.1, read as the reverse complement.
GGGAGCACTCACTGATGGATCGGTTTTTTATTCTAGCTATGACAGCGGTGATCCGTATGAATTTGCTCTAGGAAATCGCCAAGAGATAAACGGTTATGCTCCTTTCTTATGATAACAATAAATTTTCTATGTTTATCTATGGTCCAGTGTCCATACTAAAGGCGGTGTGTGTCAAAATTGAAGGTATTAGATGCTAACCTAAGCTTAGGATTATGAAATGTTTAGTCTACTGAGTTATTATTGGTAACCATGTGAAATTTATTAAGGTATACTCAAGCAAAGTATACATATGATTCAAGTTCTGCTGGTCCACTTGTGTGCTAATTTTCTTGATTTCCTTCTTAGCTGGAAGCTATAGATTTTCAATTCAATCCTAATCTGTGCTGGTTTTGGATAGAAACATATAGGCTTACAGTCAGTTTGTAATATAGCACATGTTGATTTTGTTTCAAAACTGAAGTACTGAACACATGTGAAGCAATGCAGTATTATCAAGTATGTGGCTTCAATTCAGTTACAATGTTGAGTTCAAAAAAAATCAGTTACAATGTTGAGTTCAAAAAAAAAAATAGTTACAATGTTGGGGCACTCACTGCTTGCTATAATTTTATATGTGGAGCATTGGTTGCATTTTTGCAAAGATTTTGACTGGTAGGCTTTATTCCCTAGAAAAAATCAATGACTGATCTCTTTGTCACACCATTGACAGATACTACTTTTGCAGGTATGATGTTACTATTCATGAAAATATTAGCATGTTCATCTAAGCAAAGAGAGAAATCAAAGAGGAGGAAACAGCTAGGTAACCTTTTTAGAGAACTTCCGTGCACATTCTTCAGTGATCAAGCTCTTTGCATTTTGAGTTTGCATTGCTGTAATTTGTGTTACTTTGAGCACTTAACTTCGGACAAGTTGGTCGAAGGGCAGCTTGTCATTGTCAGGTCAGCACATCTTACTTTGCAATATATGTCTAATTAGCTACTGAATACCATAGAATGAGGATCCATGGACAATTTTTCTTTTAATTATTTGTATAAAATATACTTTGCCGTCCAATCACAAAAACTTGTCATTGAGTTGTTTGGAGCTATATTAACTGGCACAGAACTGCTAAGTTCATTTAACAGAGAAGAGTATCTATTGTATTAAAAATGTTTGGACACATCACTCATAAAACATCACTCTTCAAGTATGTCAAACATGCCTAATATATTATGTTAGTTTTTAAGTTGATTGTACTTTTAATCAGTGAGACCATATAACTAATCTTGGGTGTTGGCTTCCTCCTTTCAGTTTCCATTCTTTCTATTTGCTCCTATTAGGAATATACCAACAATACTATAAATGCATACATTGATGATTGCAAACCATCAATGAGAATTTTAGCCATGCACAAAATTCAATTTGTAGTATTGACATTCCGAACATCACGCTTGCATTATCTTTTTTTAACAATACAACACGTTCATGCTTAAATTATTAGGGCATTATTTATTTCCGTTACAACGCACGAAAAGGTCTATATATATAGTAGAATTGGTGAACTTGCGACGCCGCACTCTCCGTAACTGTGTTAATTTCACGAACTTTGCTTTTTGGATTAAATTTTACTTTAACGTTGGTATTTAATTTCATAGTATTGTTATCTTATCATGCGATCCGTATATTTTTAGTACAAAAGTTTAGTTGTCCCGTAGCAACGCACGGGCACGCTACCTAGTAAAGTAGTAATAAGGAGACTAAGTAAACATGATCGAAGGAGATGGGTTTATCTAGTTACCTCTCACAGTCACAGATCGGGTGTGTGCTAGCAACTGCTGCACTACTGATGATGCCTTGTAGATGTAGACGTTGCTAGATCGCTCTTCAACCCGTGAGCCCGTGATGTAATTTGCCGGTGGGGAGGGGGTGCTATTTATATTGGCAGTAGGCACGTACTCGAGAAGCACAACGGACCCCTGCATGATCGGACGGCTCATGATTAGGATGTGCCGCGGATTGGTGTAGGCAAACACTAGTTTCTTATTGGCTGGTGGCACTATAGGATGTGGATTTATGTAATTAACCACAGCATATACGACATACGTATATGTAGATTTCCTTCCGTACCCGGATCAACCGCAGTTGGATTAAAATCTACTCATGCGTGCAATGGCTGAACAAAAACCAATAGAATATTTGATTACATGTTATACATGTTAGGCGTTGCATTTGTCCCTTCTTCTTTATAGCAGTGCATATACACGGTAACACGGAAGTACCGACGAGTCTGCAACTTTGCAACACAATCCAACTTTGCACTTGGATGTATGTCATGTACACCTACAATACTGCTATGAAACTAAGAAATGAAATTTCTTGCATTATCCAACTCAGTGTTGTAATAAAAAAATTTAAATATTTCTTCTACGAGGACAAACACACGCACACACCATGCATAGGCACATAAAGCATGTACACCCTCTGTCCAAAAAAAGTGTAATTTCAAATTTGGATCAAATCAATTTTTCTTAAGTTTAACTTAATTTATAGACATAGATTCAACATTCATATCTCCAAGTAGATTTAATATGAAAATATATTCTATATAATTAATCAATGATATTTAGTTTTGTACCAATTGGTTAGATTTGAGATTGATTGGCTTAGGAAAAAGCTAGAATTACACTCTTTTTCGCATGGAGGGTGTATATATTAACGGAACTGCAAGCGCCCAGACACCGGACGCTCATGCCTGCGTGCCCGCCCGCGCGTCATGGGGATGTCGCTCCGTTTCTTGCGCATGCGCGTGCCCACGCAGGGCCGCCCCTCCGCTCCCACACACACATGCACGCGGGCTCAGTAGCTGCAAGCAGGTGGCTATGGCAGGTGGGTCCCACTACAACATTCAAACACCAGATCAACTTTGGCAACATCTAGATGAAACATTAGCAACATACGTCTAAAACAGATGAAACATTTGGGACATACAGTTGAAACACCATTGCAACATGTGCAACATCCCAATCTACTTTTGAAACATATAGATACAACACTTACAACATACAAAAAAAAATAGATGAAACACTTGAGACATACGTCTGAAAGACTTGCAACATATGTGCAAAAACAGATGAAACATTGGGGATAGACATTTGCAACATACATGTAGCACCATTGCAACATATGCAACATCCCGATCTACTTTTACAACATTTACATGAAACAATTGAAACATACATCTGAAACAACTAAAACACTTGAAACATTGGCTCGCAACATGTCTGAAAAACATCCCGAAACACTTGAAAACGCAGCATCGCCGCGCGCGTAGCCATGACCTACCTGGTGGGGAACTACGGTGGGGCAGGCCTTCCCTTCCTGTCGATGGCGCGAGGTGGATTGGTGCGGCGCTGGATGGTGGTGCTCCCGATCTCGTGCTAGTGCGAGTTTTCGCCGGTGGAGAAGGCCGTGGTGGGTCCGGCACGAGCTGTCGCTGCTCCGGTGGAGAAGGAAGCCAACAAGCTGGAGAAGGCCGCAGCACGTACAGAGGCACAATGGAGAAGGAGGAAGGCGGGCAACTTGGAGGCGCAATGGAGAGGGATCAAGGTGGGTGGACGCGCTCGGGCACGGTGGAGATACTGGCCATTGGGCCCCCGGCCGCCGTGGAGAACGCTGGGGTGATTTTTTCTGGAGAATGGAAACATCAGGCTACAGTTAGGGCCTCGTGAACGAGAGACTACAACTATTGGGCCATTCGGTTGGTATTGCGGTTCGTGAACGGGAGCGTTTGGAGGATCGTCCTCACTAGCATTTCCGATATATTAATGCACATCTCTATCATGTGATCAACCTCGCCACCTCGGCAACCAACCAGCATACTACACAACCTAAATGAGTATTTGCTGGACATATATATTGCCACGTCGCCATTTCATCTCAATATCTCATCCTCCCGATCATTGAGCTGAGAGCTTTGCACTCGGACCACAAGCCAATGAATTAAGGGCATGTTTGGTACAGATTTAGGTGCTCCGGATCCCTCACATAACACTGTGGATGTACTGTTTGCTGAAGCTATTACTCTCTCTCCCCTCCTGTTTGATGATTATTTTTATAAAAAAAAGAATAATAATGATATATGTCATTTATTTTGAAGCGGTACGCAACGCACATGTTTATAAAGTTGCTAATTATGGAGAAGCCTATGAGGCTATGACACATGGGCCATGCATCTTCAACGTACATGGAATTTAATAATATAATAATGGTAAAAAAAAACAGATAGTGTACGTGTACATGCACATATGCTGATGTGCCTGGAGATAAGTCCCGAATTCCTGATTCATGACAGATTGGTTAGATAGATCTTGCTTTTCCGGTCTAATCTAAACAAACATTATTTTGCGAAGAGGCCAATCGCTTCTTGCTTTCCCCTATATAACCCAGCACCCTGGCTAACGGGAGGCCATTCGGTTGACGCATCCACATATCAACGCTGATAAGCCGCCGCCGCCGCCGCCGCCTGCAAGTAGCTAGCAGCGAGTCGCTGAGAAGCAAACCAACGCCAGCAAGTCGCCGGTCCTTGCTGTCGCATCTTACACGCTCACGTCCATCAAGTCGACGACATCTTCTGCAAGTTCAACTCTGATCATGTCCTCTGTGTTGGCTGTCACGTTTTCTGGTGAGCATCTAATCTGATGCCTTAACAAGTTCAGATGAGCATGAGCAATTGCTCGTAAGATGCATATACTCCGAGCTAGTTATTGGCTCTATTATTTTTCTACGATGGCAGAGAGGTCGTATTGGCCTGTTCAGATTACTTCTGACCGAGCTCGATGATTTGATAAGATGCGCGAGACGGGAACGCCCCGCTCGTCGCAGCGCACGAGATGGGAAACCCCTAATCGTCGCGATAACAAACGTCCAGATGCGCGAGACGGGAACGCCCCGCTCGTCACAGCGCACGAGACGGGAAACCCCCGCTCGTCGCGATGACAAACATCAAGATGCACGAGATGGGAACGCCCCGCTCGTCGCAGCGCGCAAGACGGGAAACCCCCGCTCGTCGCGATGACAAACATCAAGATGCGCGGGACGGGAACACCCTGCTCGTCGTAGCGTGCGAGACGGGAAACCCTTGGTCGTCGCGATGACAAACATCAAGATGCGCGGGACGGGAACACCCTGCTCGTCACAGCGCGCGTGACGGAAAACCCCCGCTCGTCACGATGACAAACATCAAGATGCGCGAGACAGGAATGCCCCGCTCGTCGTAGCGCGCGAGACGGGAAACCCCTGCTCGTCGTGATGAGAAAAGACAAGACGCATGAGACGGGAAAACCCCGCTCATCGCAGCCGTTCATCACAATGATGAAAAAGTCGAGACACACGAGACGAGAATGTCTCATTTCGCTATAAAATACTGACGCCAGGAGGCTGTCAATTTGATCTCATGAGAAAGCGACGTCCAACCAATACCGCTAATTTTTTGCGGATTTTCTACTACATAATATAGTATAATTATCTACGTCTAGTGCCGACGAGGCTAGACGGAACTCTGGCCGAGTGCCGATAAGGCGAGGTCACTACTCCACCGACACGTCCCAATTACGGGATCGGACACATCGTTGCTGAGCACCGACGAGGCAAAGGCAACTCACACACGTCCATGTTAATGAAGGCCGGCGTACATGACTGGGCACCGACGAGGCGAAAGTCATCCCCTTCATCAACAATATGTTCCGTTTTTATTCCGACGTGGCGATGGCGATGTCACGACCGAGCTTCGGCGACATAAAGCCACCCATATTGTTACTACGCCATATATCGCATATGGCTGACAATGATCAAATCAATACTTGACGACCATAAAGCGCAGCTTAATCGGAGGTTTTCCGCAAGCTCGTCTTGCGGATGTAATTAATCGGACGCGCTCAACAAGCCTCGGGAATCGACGAACTACGCAATTTTCCTATAAGTCAGACCTCTCCTTAAGCATGACGCTTAAGACGGAAGAAGACGTTTTTTCGTTGATCATGTATTTTGTATATTCAAGAAAGAATTAATGAAATATGTGGTTCTCGAATGTGTGCATGTGTCTGTCTTGCATTACATTATTTTATTTATATGTCTTCATTCAGTTTTCGACCAAACACCTCCTTTCCCCACTCAGAGAGCACTTGGAACCGGATATTTTAGCTTCACCGGATCTAGATTTTCTGACACACAGTATGCACACGGTGCTAGAGCCGGAGCATACGAGAGCTCGGCCAAATGGCCCCTAATTGTCACAGCTCGTCGTCGTTGTCGTTGGTCATATCATATGACACACAGGCCAAGCTACAACTTGATTTCTATGTTGTGGCTTGCTTGCTTGCCTTCGTGCGCCCTAGTTCCGTAGTTCGCACCTGTAGGTCGCAGAGGTGGGCGAGGGAGTAAGGGCGGCATCGATGAGCCCCCGATGAGCGACAACTCCATCTCCGCGTCTCCGCTCCGCATTATCGCCCCATGCATGACTCTCCCCTTCGGTTCGGTGACCGGAGGTGGTGGCTAGGTTTTGGTGGATACAGGGAGTGAGGTGAGGTAATGAGGTTGCGCTGTTGGGCTGCGGGGGATGTTTGGCCAATTGGCTTGTTGGGCTCGAGCGCGGGCCGCAGGACTGGCTCTAACGAGTAGAGACTCATATTCTGTGTAGTTCGGGTACCGGGGGTAGTTACCCGAATTACCCAAATTAAAATTGGGTAATATGAATCACTATCTGAATTACCCAAATTAAAATCGGGTTCAGGTCTTTTGGGGCCGGGTCCAGGTATTTTGGGTTTGGATAATGGGTAGCGGGTAATTTGCCCAGATTTAGTTTGGTTCGGCATGCGTTTTTGGACTGGCCCATGAGGGGGGACGTTGAACCATTGTACGCATGGGCGAATATGGGCCAGGGATATAAAAATGGCATCATGGGCTCTTTGCAAAGGATATAGCAGATGCTATTACTTGCATGATTATAATTTAATAATATAAAGTCAGGCTTCTTCTGCAAAACTCAATGCAACCAAAAGCAAAAGGAATGAAGATCATGCAAACGATAGCACACCTTCCATCATCAAAGAAAAAGCTTCTTAGCACACCTAGGATTTGAAACCAGATACATCCACGAGACCGAGGCACAAAATGAGCCAGTGGGTAGATGATGGATGTGTTGGTGACCCCCCGAAAAGAACCGGTCCACACCATCGTGTAACGGGAATAACTCCACTACTACTAATCACTTTACGTGTGGATTAGTAGTATGCAAACGATATGTAATCCAGTTAGTACATCTTATACCATACCACTCGTATCTTAGATATCATCGTCACTTCATCAGGACTAGCGATGGGGAACTCGGGATGGATGGATGGACACCCACTAGGAACGTTACGGATCGCCGCAACGTGTCAACGACACTTGGGCCCACAAACATATATAAAAAAGCTGGTTCTTATTTGACCTTTGACCCTTCAAAATTTTACCCCACCACTTATCATAAAACATCTGACACTCCAAAATTTTTTTACCCCACCACATAGGGCGTCTCGCATGTGAATGACGTTGGCTGGACTCGTGGGCTCCCTTGCATGCAGCTACTACTCCATCCACGGACGAGTACTAGTACGTACAGCGTATATTGGCTTCCATTCTCTTTTGTACAGCAGGCATGTAACTATCTTTTGTCACGAGGAGAAACGATGAGCCTATACTCGGTGCGGTTGCTGCTCGTGACTGACCGGAGGCGGCAGCGAGCGGAATCACTGCGGTCGTCTGCGCGCCGTCCGTCCGCAGGTCGGGGTCGGGGAAAAGCGAAGTCCACATGGCCACATGGGATGCAGCTTCTTCAGCGTACTCCGTACAGCCTAGCTGATGACGACAGTGATCGTTTTGGTCGCGACAGTCCTCATGGCCCGTAAGTTGGTTCGGCGTTGTCGGTGATGCTCATACGGTCACGCTCTCACATTTTGTGCTAAAAAAATGGCTACAGTGTGCCGCCATGCATGTACCAGCTTGGGTGTGGGAGATGTTTTGGCGGCATGGATTGATAGCTCAGCTGGCGTGTCAACTGCGTGTAGAGAACTTCCTGTCAACGTGACTTAACTCGCCACTACATGCATGTACCGCAAGATACGTAGAGAATCAACAGCTTTTGCAATTTTCAGATCACCAGAGCACTGGGGGAGTACTGTTTTGTAGGAAAAACTGCTTTCACGATAGCACAAGAGTACAGGGAGTACCTTTTTTTTTTGAAATCACAGGGAGTACTATTTTGTGTTCAAGGAACTCTGAGAAAAACTGTTTTGTTCTAAAACAAAGAAAAAGAAAAAGAACATGCCGCGTGTGCTTACAAGGAAAGTGGATTCTATGCCCCCAGTATTTTGTTCCTGGGAAGAATGCAGGTAGACGTCAGTACACGGCAAGAACATGTGCAACATGAAACATTTGAATGCAACGTCCGTATGAAACGGATAAAACATTTAGAACACACTTGTAATATATGTGTGAAACATATGCAACATCAGATAAAACACTTGCAACTTGCAACCATGAAAACATGTACTATAACATAAGAATGAAACAGATGAAACTTTTGGAACATATTCTTGCAACATATGTATGAAACATGTGTAACATCTAGATCAGAATGCTTGCAACATATGTCTGGAACAAATTAAACATTTTTGAACAACACCTCTAAAACACTTGCAACATGCCTCTGAAACACTTGCAATTTGAGCAACATCCCTGATCTATTTTTACAGCGTCCATATGAAACAATTACAACGTACCTCTGAAACACTTGTAACATGTGTAACATCCTTTGTCTACTTTTATAACATCCATATGAAACAATTGTACCGTACCTCTGAAATGTGGCTACAGTGTGACATGCATGTAGCAGCCTGGGTGTGGGAGATGTTTTGGCGGCATGGATTGATAGCTCAGGCGTGTCAACTGCGAGCAGAGAACTTCCTGTCAACGTGACTTAGCTCACCACTATACGTACCACAAGATATGTATAGAATCAACAGCTTTGCAATCTCAGATCACCATAGCACTAGGGGAGTACTACTATTTTGTAGGAAAAACTGCTTTCACGAGAGCACAAGAGTACTGGGAGTACTTTTTTTTTTGAAATCACAGGGAGTACTATTTTGTGCTCAAGGAACTCTGAGAAAAACTGTTTTGTTCTGAAACAAAGAAAAAGAAAAGGCTGCGCGCGCTCACAGGGAGAGTGGATTCTCGGCCGCAGTATTTTGTTCCTGGGAAGAATGCAGGTAGACGTACACTGCAAGAAGCAAGATGATGCCTCGTCATGAAATGCATAATACAGTAGGACGGCGAGGGAGTGTGTCAATAATGACAAAAAGGTGTGCTACTATAAGTTCACTGCAAATACAGATGTCAAGCTGAAAGGGAGCAGACCACGGCCCAGTTTAGTTTGCAAAAAAATTTGCAAAATTTTTCACATTCCCCGTCACATCGAATCTTTAGACGCATGCATGAAGCATTAAATATAAATAAAAAATAAAGCTAATTACACAGTTTAGACGAAATCCACGAGACGAATCTTTTAAGCCTAATTAGACTATAATTGGACATTATTTGCCAAATAACAACGAAAATACTACAGTACCCATTTTGCCAAAAAATTTGGAACTAAACGGGGCCCACAGGTCCACAGCGTCATCATCTGCCGGCCACAACGCCGGCTCCCGTGTTGTCAAAAAAAAAAACACCGGTGCCCGGTGGAGCCTGCCTCTCCCTGACACGGCCAGGCCAACACAGCGCCTTTATGTGACGCCGACACGCTCTTATGCTCCAATCTATTGGATGGTTCTACACGCCACGCTTGGCTTGGTCTCCCTCGATGGCACCAACTTTTTTGTATGGAAGGAGAAGGTGTTAGTAAGCTCGGGCTCTCACAGCATGACCACGCACTACGTGAGGATAGGCCTGTTGCGCCTGATGAAAATGCAAATGCCAATACATTAAGAGAGTACCACACTGAGCTTGAAAAGTGGAAAAAGAACAACAGGATTGCTGACATGATTATGAAGGCATCGATCTCGCCTGGAATAAAGGGAGCAATCCCTGATAAGAAAGAAAATGGTGAGGAGCTGACTACAAAGGAGTTCTTGGCCTTTGTTGAGGAAAATTTCAAGAGCTCATATAAGACTTATGCCATCACTCTCATTATGAAAATGTGTACCTCACGCTATGATAGGCAACGTGGGATAAGGGAACATATTATGAGCATGTGTGACATGGCTGCTAAGCTTAAGGCACTCGATATGTCTATTTCTAAGGGCTTTCTTCTGCATTTTATTATGACCTCACTGCCAGCTCACTATACTCCCGTTTAAGATAAATTACAATGCTCAGAAGGGGAAGTGGAGCGTTTCTGAGCTCATCAGCTATTGTGTTGAAGAGGAAGAAAGGCAAAAGTCTGAGAAGAAAGACATGGCTAACCTTGTTGCTTTTGGCAAGGGAAAGCATCAGGTTGATGCTAGCAGCAGCAAACAGCCTAAGAAAAAATTTAAGCCAAAAACAACAACAACAACAACAACAATAATAATAATAATAATAATAATAATAATAACAACAATAATAGTAATAATAATAATAATAATAATAATAATAATAATAATAATAATAATAATAATTTTGGCAAGAAAAATGGCAAGAACAATCCTAAGAATCATGCTCAAAATAATGACCCTAATGTTTGCAGCTTCTGTGGCTCGCCTAAGTACTTCGAGAATAATTGCCCTGGCTTCAAGAAGTGGCTTAAGAAGAAGGGTAATGATTTTATCTCTTTTATTGATGAATCATTTTTAGCTAATTATTCCTCTGATACTTGGTGGATTGACTCAGGTGCCACTGTGCACATTTCAAATTCATTACAGGTATTCAATATGATGAGAACTATATGAAGGGGGGAGCGAAGTCTTAGAGTCACTCATAGACACGAAGTTGAAGTCAAAGACATTGGGAGCTTCTCTTTAGAATTAGCTAGTGGCTTCGATCTACATATTGATGATGTGCTTTATGTTCCTAGTCTTAAGAGGAACCTTATTTCAGTTTTCGCACTTGATACTTCTGGTTACATTATCGAGTTTGGCAATAATAAATGCATCATCAAGTTTAATTATATTCGGATTTTTGTCGCTCCTCTTATTGATAAGCTTTACATGATATCTCCTGATTCTATGATAAATGTGTGCGATAAGTCAAATAAGCGCAAGCATAATAATGAGACCTCGTCGAAATTATGGCACTATCGTTTAGGCCAAGAACATCTCATTAGAGAAGAGATAATCCAACCATTAGATTTTTCAGACTCACAACAGTGCACCGACTGTATTAAGGGAAAATTCGCTAAGACAATTAAGAAAGGAGTTACTAGGAGTACGGGTCTATTAGAAATAATTCACACTGATAGTTGTGGACCCTTCCCAATAACATCAGTGGATGGTTTTGATTCATTCATTACATTCACAGATGACTTCTCTTGTTATGGACATATTTACCCCATACGCGATCGATCTGAATCATTAGAAAATTTTAAAATATATAAGGCTGAAGTGAAAAATTAGCATAATGTTAAGATCAAAGTTGTAAGATCATATCATGGTGGTGAATATTATGGGTGACATGCTCCATATGGCCAAATCCCAGGACCTTATGCTAAGTTCCTCGAGGAGAATGACATAATTGCCCAATATTCAATGCTGGGTGAACCTGAGCAAAATGAAGTGGCAGAGCGTCGCAATCGTACTCTTATGGACATGGTGCGTAGCATGCTTAGCTATTCTAATTTGCCAGTTGGTTTGTGGATGGAAGCATTAAAGATAGCAGCGCACATCCTAAATAGAGTTCCTCATAAGTCAGCGCCCAAGACACCTTATGAATTGTGGACGGGGAGAAAGCCTACAATTAATTATCTGCGTGTGTAGGGTTGTGCTGCTGAAGCTAAGTTATATAATCCACAGCTAAAGAAATTAGATCTTAAGACTGTGAGCTGTCACTTTATAGGATACCCTTATAATTCTAAGGGATACCGTTTCTACGGTCCTGATCATCATACCAAGTTTGTTGAGACCAGGTAGATTGTGTTCCTAGTGGATGCAGAAATCAATGGGAGCTCGTAGAGGCGTGAGGTAATCTTGAGGAGATACGGGCTGAATTACCTGTACCTATGACTCAAGAGACAACACCAATAATACATGAGCTTGTGCCAGAAGTTAGTGCACCTCCGCCTCAGGCTACTAGCATTGAAATTCCTATTGAGAATCCTAATGTACAAATTAATGAACCACAGCAGGATGAGACAATAGTTGAGAATGAGATTCAGGCACATGAACAGTCTCAGCCTCAACTAGTTGTGATCCCTAATGAACCCATAAGGAGGTCACAATGGGAGAGGAGATCTGCTATCCCAGATTATTATGAGACTTATCTAAGTGAAGATCTATATGATATTGGGAAAGTGGACGATCCAGCTTCTTTTAAAGAGGCAATAGCACATAAGAATTCTAAGTGGATTGAGGCTGTGCAAGATGAGCTTAAGTCTATGAGCACTAACCAAGTATATGAATTGGTTGAAATTCCTGATGGGGTCAAACTAATAGGCTGTAAATGGGTCTACAAGACTAAGCGTGATTCCAAAGGGAAAATTGAGAAATTTAAGGCTAGGCTCGTAACAAAAGGTTTTACACAAAAACAAGGGGTTGATTACAATGAAACTTTTTCCCCTGTCTCAAAGAAAGATTCGTTCAAAATCATCATGGCGCTTGTAGCTCATTATGACTTAGAGTTACATTAGATGGATGTGAAGACTGTGTTCCTAAATGGAGACTTGCATGAGACAATTTTCATGGCACAACAGAGGGTTTTGTTGTGAAAGGCAAGGAGCACATGGGGTGCAGATTAAAGAAATCTATTTATGGACTTAAGCAAGCGTCACGACAATGGTACTTGAATTTTGATGATGTGATTAAGAAATTCGGGTTCATCAAAAATCTAAAGGATAATTGTATCTACATCAAGACAAAAGGTGGACGATTCATTATCCTAGTACTCTATGTTGATGATATCCTATTAGCAAGTAACGATAAGATTATGTTATATGAGACAAAGAATTTCTTGTCATCTAACTTTGACATGAAAAATCTTGGTGAAGCCTCTTATGTTCTTGGCATTGAGATACACCGAGATAGGACCAAAGGAGTATTAGTATTATCACAAAAGGCATATATTGAGAAAATGCTTGCAAGGTACAATATGGATAAGTGTTCTGCCACACCTGTACCATTTGCTAAGGGTGATAAATTTGGTGATTACCAATGTCCTAAGAATAAGTTAGATTTAGATGAGATGAGAGATAAACCATATGTTTCTGATGTCGGAAGCCTTATGTATGCACAAGTTTGTACGCATTCAGACTTGGCATATGTAATCGGGATGCTTGGCAGATATCAGAAAAATCCAGGTTTGTTCCACTGGAAAGGTGCTAACAAAGCTTTACGTTATTGTTAAGGCACCAAAGATTTAATGCTCACGTATCGGAGGTCAGATACTCTTGAAATTGTGGGTTATTCAAATGCTAATCTAGGAGGGTGTGTGGATAATATGAGGTCCACAACGGGCTATATTTTCACCCTTGCTGGAGGAGCAATTTCCTGAAAAAGTTGTAAGCAAAGTATTGCAACATCATTGACGATGCATGCTAAAGTTATTTCTTGTTATGAAGCAATAGGCCATGCTATTTGGCTTAAGAATTTTGTCCCGGGCCTAAGAATTGTAGACAGCATTTCAAAACCTCTTACCATGTACTGCGACAATCAAGCTGCGGTACTATTTTTCGGTAACAACAAATCAACTAATGGGTCAAAACATTTAGACCTAAAGTACTATGTTGTGAAGAATAGAACCCAGGATCAGACTATTAAGGTTGAGCACAAAAGTACTAAGTTGATGCTCGCGGATCTGCTTACGAAAGGCTTACTACATAATCTATTTAAACAGCATGCACTGAGTATGAGTTTAGTGGAGAGCCTCTGAGACTGGATAATAGGGCTATGTACTCCCAATAAGTAATAAGCGTTCTAACAAGTTTTTGAAGTGAACTATGGGTAATGGGGTCCCAGTAGCGATTAATGTTGCTGACGACACATTGGTCTGGTCTTGCTGTAGTACTGAGTGTGAACATAAGTGTAAAACGAACATTAGTTGCATGATTACATTAGCCGTTCGATCAAATAGGAGAATGTTAGAATATGATCTTTTCAGCTAATTCCCAAACTTAATTATATTAATTAAACATTAATCTTTTAGTCCACCCACTCGTCATTAATTTCAACTAAATAAGCACTGCCGCAGTGCTTAGAATTCTAACGGTTCGGCCGCCTAGCCCACAAACGCCCTAGTTCGCCAGGAGGATGGGCCTGCCAGTGTGGTAGTAGACAGTGGCGAGCACGTAGACGATGACGACGTAGGTGACGTAGATGCCAGAGCGCACCGCCGCTGGGAGGCACTGCCACGCGCCCGTCTTGGCCTGAACCAGGAAGGTGCAGGCCGCCACGGAGAGGACCGACGCCGCGGCGCTGAGCACGCAGCCGAGCGCCGCATTGAGGCGCAGCAGCAGCCTCGCCCTGGCAGTGGCGACGCCCTGGAGGCCGGCGTCAGGCACGCGTCGCTTGACGTGGCTGGTGATGGCTGCTGAGCAGAAGGTCGCGAAGACGAAATAGAACGTGAGGCGCACCACGAGCTCGTAGTGGATGTAGAGGTTCTCGGCGCAGGTACCGGACGGCTTCAGGGTCCTCTGGGCGCCATGGTGAGGGCGAGCCCCACGATGAAGAGCGCGGCGTGGAACAGGCTGAGGTCGTAGAGCTCCTCGACGGCCTTCTGGAACGCGCTCGCCATCTGCATGCAGGGAAACAAAAGACATAAGCCCTTTAAAGCAAGATCAAAGTAACCAAGAAAGTTCAACCATGACAAGATTTAATTCAAGTTCTCATTCCATTTAAATATTTATGACGAAAAACTACATCACACATGCAAGCACACATGCAAGATATGAAGTTGCAATTATCCTGTAGCATAAACATGGCCTTAGATGTCATATATGTCTCAAATATAATGCTCACTACTTTTCCAAAGTTTTCTCCATTTTATTTTTCTTGTAACAAAGAACCACATGAAAGAAAACAAAAGAAAAGTTTTTTACAGGAACACAACCTCCCTCTCAAAATGACCATCGTCTCAAAGAGCCAAATAGATTCAAAATCCTCCCCATAAGCAAAAGAAAGGAAATTTTCACCAAAAATCCATATGCTCCCCTCTCAAGTGAATAACCAATGAAATCAAGAGAGACATGATGAGATACATGTGTTGAGTTATCATGGTATGTCTAGTTAAACACAAGCATGGATCATGACCAAGGCATATAAAGCATGATATAAGATACAACATGATCGAGATCATGAAGTCAAGGACGGGAAGAAGTTTGGGCACTGCTGGAGGTCTTGTCGCCCGAGCTGTGGGGGGCTGGTCAAGACCACCACCTGGTTTCGTGACGATTGGTTCCGGCAGCACCAGCTCAACGAGATGGCCGGCCTACGACACCGCCCTGATGGCTGATGCCTTCGCGGCCGTCTTCGCCTGCCGCTGTTGCTGCTACTACTACTATTGCCTTGCTCGCTTCCCCTCTCTCTCTCGTCCCAGAGCTTCCCCCCTCCCCTTCCCCCTTCCCTTTCCTTCACCATCGCTCGGAAAAAAAAAAAGACACCGCCATCGCCTCCCTCTCTGCCAACGCTGATGACTTCAACGTCGCCGGGCTCCTCCTCAATGACTTCATCGACAATCCCTTCACCAACGGTGCTGCCCAATGGCCTCGCACCTGCGCTCCCGGCACCGCCACCCCTCCCGTCGCCACTCCTCCCGCGGTGGGGCACGCCTCCCACTGCCGAGTTGCCAGCGGCCGCGCTCCCACGCCTGACGCCTGTGCCCAAAGTGCTCGCCGGCCGTCGCGGCGGAGGCCTCGGAGACAAAACCCAGCGGCCGCGCAATCCCTGCGTCCCTGCCCGAGGTGCCCTGCGTGGCGCCGGCCCCGGAGACTGGCCCACGAGGCCCCAGCTCCTGCCTCGGCCAAGAAGAAATGGCACAGCGAACCAAACAAATTAAATGGCACCCTAACAGCGAAAGGGAAAAAAAAGGACACTGGAGTAACAAAGTACCTCGAACTTGAAGGGGGCAAACAACTCGATCAAGATCAGACACGGTCGACTGCGAGAGTAGCAATCTGTTCAGGGAATCAAAAGACAGAGGTGGGCTATGTTAACGTTGCAGTTCAAACAGAGAAAGAAAAACAAGAAGCACTGGAGCAAGATGCAAGAACTTGTACCTCGCCCTCAGGAGCTCGGGAGTAGAGTACCACTGGCCTTCTGCCCTTCTTTTTATATAGCCGGTGCCCTTGGCCGCGTTCACCACATCGGAGCTGGACCACGACCACCCGTTTGAAATCTGGTACTTGAGCCTGGACCCTAGAGGCCTAGAGGTAGACTAGCAATGAGTATACGTAGCCCTGCCCTGCCCTGTCCAAACGAAGAGATATGTGATGTTAATGCATACAGAACTACTGTAGCGCTCACACAGCTGCACAGCGCCAAGAAAGAGAACAGAGATCAAAGAGAGGAGGAAGGTGGAAGGATGAGATCATGAGATCAGAATAAGATATATATGGCCGGCGAGGGTAGGGGTACGGTTCAAAACCAGTGTCTGTTTAATTTGGACCAAAACACGTTTCATAATCACATCCATTACATAATCAGTGGTTTTTTAACGAATACAGCCAGTGTCAGTTCAGTTTGGATACATCTTATGGAAAACTAGCTAACTGGTCATTCTATAAGGGCATGCACTCCACGTGATGTGACAAAGTTAATTAGTCATCATTGTTAGCTTCCGGCCGGCTCGTGGTGATCACACGTGTGACCTTGAGTACAGTATGTAACAAGCATATAGTAGCTGTTTTTTTTTTTGCACAAAAGGGGGCTACGTAATTTGACGAAAATGTAAAGTGCTGTTTTTTTTCTATCTGTTGAAGAAAGGCGACTGCTGTTTTTTGTTTCAACACTTAGAAACCTGAACGTGTACATAGAGGTCTTTCAAATTGTAGATTTCTCTAATAATAATGATGGCATATGCATGCATATCATGTACCAGTAAGATTGTACTGAATCAGTTTAATTAAATATTCTTAAACTAGTGCCAACATAAAATTAAGGAGGGGCTACATTACATTCCACGTGCTTGGCTTTTTGGATTTTTGCCTGGCACCAAAATCTCATATCCCTGTCCTTCTTGTTTTTTTGATCCAAATAAATCTATTCGCCACATGGAAACAGAGAAGAAGAAAGAAAACGAGAAAGGGCACACAAGTGATGCATGTTGCCACTCTTTGCAAAATAGCCATTTTGGCCTCTGAAAGGCTGTTCGAGGCTTAATTTCATTCTTGAACTTTTAAAATGGTCGTTTTGATCCTCAAACTTTACTTCTAGACTCTACTTCTTTTACAAAATGTCTAAGTGCATTTTAGTCCCAAAACTTTATTTTTAGCTCAACTTCGCCTCTTGTCCTACATGAAATAATGTTGTACTGTCGTGCTTGGTGAATTTTTTTTATTTTTAGCCCAAATTTGAAACAAATTTTAAATTTAACTCTTGTTTCAAAAAATTTTTAAATCTAACCCGTTTGGCCCCGCCACCATGCATGGCGAGGCAAATGCACTGAACCCCGCCATGCATGGTGGCGGGGTACACTTCCGAGGTGGCAGGGTGATGTGGCGCCACCCGGGGCGTACCCCGCCATGATGGGTGGCGGGGTACGCCTAACCCGCCACCCATCATGGCGGGGTGTACCCCGCCACCGGTCACGGCGGGGCGCGACGTAAATATAAGCCGTGCCCCGCCCGCCCGACCGCTCGGTTTTCTTCATCCTCCGCCGCCTCCGCCGCCTCCGCCGTCCCCGCGCCGTTCCCGCGCCGCCGGAGGAGTTTCCCCGCGCCCCGGCCGCGCCCCACCGCCCCCGGGCTGCCCCGGCCGCGCCCCACCGCCCTCCGGGCTCCCCGGCCTCGCCCCGCCGCCCCCCGCCGTCCCCGCGCCGTCCCCGCGCTGCCGGAGGAGCTCCGCCGCGCCCCGGCCGCCCCGGCCGCGCCCCACCATCCCCCGGCTGCCCCGGCCGCGCCCCACCGCCCTCCGGGCGCCCCGGCAGCGCCTCGCCGCCCCCCGCCGCGACCCCGCTGCCGCGACGCCGCGCCGCGCCCCGCCGCGACGCCGCCGCCCGCAACCGCCGTCCGCGCCACCGCGCCGTCTCCCGCGCCACCGGCGACCGCGCCCTCGGCCGCATCTCCGGCATTCGTTCCCGCGCCGCCACTCCGATAATTTTTACGGTAATTTTGTTTACTTTGTCGTTTCAATTATTTATTTGTAGTAAATATTAATAAGTTTTTATTATTTATTTAGTTATTTATTTATTTGTCATTGTATTATTTAGTTATTGAATTATTACGATTATTAGTTGTTTAGTTATTAGTTGTTTAGTGATTGAATTATTAGTTGTTTAGTTATTTATTAGTTTTTATTAGTTATTTAGTTTTTATTAGTTGTTTAGATATTGAATTATTAGTTTTTACGATTATTAGTTAATTAGTTATTAGTTAATTAGTTAACGATTATTAGTTATTCGGATTTTATTAGGTACTGTTAGTTATTTAGTTACGTACCTATTAGTTATTTAGTTATTAGGTAATATTAGTTATTAAGTTATTTAGTTTGGTAACGATGATTTGTTATTGACGACACAGTTGGCTTATTAGGTAATATTAGTTATTTAGTTAGTTATGTAGTAATTAGTGATACCATAATGGTCATTTAATAATCAGATGTCAAATCGTTTTGTAGATGGATTACGGGTAAGAGTTTTTTACGGAGGAAGTGTTAGGAGAGAGGATTGCCAGTTTGAGGATATGTATGAAGAATTGGAATGGTTTGATGGCACCCCTAGTTTCCGCGATCTATGTGACCGTTTGAGTTTGAAGTTTGGCGAGGCTTTCACATTAAAGGGTAGGTTCGATGTTGGAAAGAATAGGGCACACTATGTGATGATGGACTTGTGCAACCAAGCAGAGTGGTCCCGATACAATAGGGTCATCCAAGGTTCGAATGTCGGCATGGCTGAGTTGGTGCTGCAGAATGTTGAGAATGAGGAGCCGTCCTTGGACAGTGATACTCTAGGAGATTGTGGTGTGCAGATGCAACAAACTATGGAGAGTATGGACTTGGATGGTAATTTGACGCAGGAGCGGGTTCATTCTCCTCCAGTTGGTCATATAAGCAATGATTTTGATGTAGACGAGTTTGAACAGGAGGAGGAGGAGGCGGCAGCGGAGGAAATGATTGGTGATGATGTTAGCACTGATTCGGACGATTCAGGAAATGAGGAAGGAGGTCCACATGCCATGCGAGCATCGGTTGAAGCCATGCCCTCTGGAGGTGCACCTGCCATGTGTACACCAGTTCGTGGCATGCTCTCAGGAGTACCGCTTGAGGTACTTCATGGCATGCAGAGTCAGGGCACCTTAGCCACCGGTTATCCAGATGATGGAGTGCAATATGAAGGATGGAGCAGGGTTAGGGAGCCACAACAATACGTTGCACCACCCTCTTATACATCGGCAGAGCTTACACAGCTGAGGGAGGCTGGCTTGCCTTTTACCGGTGTGCCAAATTATATCGATGTAAGTATGTCACATATGGCAGTTTGTGACACGGGTTTGCAGATGTGTAAGGAATCATTGTACAACCATAAAAATTTAATACTGAGGAAGGGAATGCTTTTTAATATGATGTCGGAGATGAAGTTGTTCCTTCAGGACTATGTTGTGTATCATCATAGGCCTTACACGGTTCGGCATTCCGACAAGGAGGTAAAATTCCACATATTATGTAAGGCTGGATTCCCGTGCTCGTGGAAGTTAAATGCACGAAAGAGGCGGAGTGATGGTAAGTGGAAGGTAACTTCGGTGGAACAGCCGCACAGATGCCAGACTAATGAGGGTAAAAGGTACCATCCCCAGTTAACGGCTCGGTATCTAGCCCGCCGTATATTGGGTCTTGTAGATAAGGACAACGACGTATCAGTGCCTTTCTTGCAAGAGACCATAGTCACATTTGTTGGGTATGAGGTCATGTATGGAAAGGCTTAGCGGGCAAAGCAAATTGCCCTGGCAATTCGTTGGGGTAGCTGGGAGGAAGCCTATAACAGGGTTCCACGCATTTTGCGTGCGATGGAACACTTCAACCCTGGCCTGAGATCGTTCATATACACAGGAGGGTTCTATCTTCAGAACCCGTTGAGGCATATTCTGTACCGTGTGTTCTGGTATTTCGATCAGTGCAAACATGCATTTCAGTATTGTAGGCCAGTTGTTCTTGTTGATGGCACGTTCCTCACTGGCAAATACAGGGGCACATTGATGATGGCTGCTGCTGTAGACCCAGAGAACCAGATAGTACCAATGGCTTTTGCTTTGGCGGAGGGGGAAAACAACGATTCATGGTCATGGTTTATGCGTCTGCTCCGTGTTCATGTGCTTGGCCCCTCTCGCACCATTTGTCTGATTTCGGACCGTCACATTGGAATTCTAAATGCAGCCGATGAACACATTGATGGTCACCCGGCTCTAGTGCACCGTTGATGCATGCGACATTTTGCCGCCAATTTCTGGCGGCGTCAACGCAAGAAGGATGTGGCTGACAAGTTAAAGGAGCTTTGTAATAAACGTACGGAACGCGAGTTCAACGAGACTATAGTAGAACTAGAGAAGATGCTTAACCAAGCTGGCAAGGCATGGTTAGACCAGCAGATGGAAAATAAAGCCAAGTGGGCATTAGCATTTGATGAGGGCGGCTTCCGGTACGGCATCATGACAACAAACTCCTCTGAGTCTTTCAATCGTGTGTTCAAAGGCGTTCGATCTCTTCCAGTGTCTGGTATTGTCGAGTTCTCTTTTAGGAAGTGCAATGAGTATTTTGTTAAGCGGTATGGCCTAGCCCTGAGGAATGAAGAGGAGCTTGGAAGATGGGGCAAGGCGGCACACGAATATTTGAAGGAGGCTGAGGAATTGGCCAAACAACAGGTTGCCGAGGCTTATGGACGGGACATGCTTGTTTTCTGCGTACGAGCTAGAGGGGGCACAAACCTGGGCGGCGAACGATTTGGTGGCCGAACGTACCGTGTCGATCTTGGTAAAATAGAATGCAGTTGCAACGTCCCTCAGATCATGCATGCCCCTTGCTCACACATGATCACCTCTTGTTGGCTTAGAGGTTTTGACCACACAGTTGCACCGTACATGTCACCCTTGTATCTCCGTGCCAACACCCTCAAAGTTTGGGAGAAGAGTTTCGAGCCATACCTTGACGAGTCACAGTGGCCTCCATACTATGGTGAGGACTACGCGCCTTATCCGGACCTGAAGAAGGTAGGGAAGGGAAGGAGGAAGAAGAAGCGATTGAAAGGCGATATGGACAGTATGAAAGGTTACGGCGCCGACATGTATGGTGGCGGGGACTTTGACGAAGAACGTGCGCAGAACCTTTGCTCCATTTGCAAGAATCCTAGTCATAACGCTAGATTTCATAGGCGAGCGAGACAAGAGGTGGTATATATTGTAAACATGCATTTATAATATTATAATTTTTATTTGTACTTGTCTTTATTTTTTATAACGTTATTAATTGTTCTAATGTTATTAATGTTTTCTTTGTTTTTTACAAACAGGGAGTTTCAGGCTTGCAAGATGGAGGCGCGGGCTCCTCATCCACGCTTTAGCCTCCTTGAGGCTGACTACGACAAGGACCACCGGGCCCAGGCCTTGTCGGAGCTGCAGAGGCCGTTGCGTCCGCTTCGTGTTCGCACGCACCGCGTACATAGCTGGGACGAGCGATACGCGCCCTACATAGAGCGGGCGGGCTTCATTGAGATCGTTCGGGTGTACAACAGTTCACTCCCCACACTAGACCCTGCACTTCTTACTGCCTTTGTTGATAGGTAACCTTGCTTTTTCCATCTATTGTCTTTGTTTTGAAAAATTGGGCTGTCAACTTGCCTATTACCATAAACTTGTAATGATGCAGGTGGAGACCGGAGACGCACACCTTCCACACACCATGTGGGGAAATGACCGTCACGATGCAAGATGTGAAGATGATATTGTGCCTCAGTTTGGCAGGTCATCCGGTGACTGGGGTCGCCGACGAGTCTAATTGGGTAGAGTTGGTGGAGCAGTTCTGTGGTAGGAGGCCATCAGAGGCAGAAGTTAAAGGCACAAAGTAAGTTCATATTTGCGCCCCATTGAAATCACTGATACAATCATTTCAGCTACATCTATTTTTTTACAATAATACTTCAATTCCAATTGCAGGAAGACATCAGGAGTGTCGACGTCTTGGATAACCCAAAACTTTGGTGCAGGGCCTCCGTTGGGTGCTCTAGATCATGAGGTCGAGGTATATGCAAAGGTGTGGCTGTGGCACTTCTTGGGCGCTTTCTTGTTCCCCGACTCCTCAGGCGACAGCATCAGCTGGATTTTCTTGAGGATCCTAATCTAGCCACTTGAGAATATTGCAACGTATAGCTGGGGTACCGCGGTCCTTGCTTGGACATATCGTCAGCTTTGTACCGCCTGTCGTCGCCAGGCGAACAATGCTAACCTAGGTGGCTGCTCATACCTACTGCAAGTATGGATTTGGGAGCAGTTTCCGGTTGGGAGGCCGACTCAACCTCCGCGTTTGCCTGTGAGTACATTGACAACTTTGTTATCGTCATACGACTAAAGAGATTACTGACACCTTGTTTGTGTAAACTTGCAGGAATGGCAACATCAAGACGTTCGCCCCACCGCCCTTTTCATCTGGAAAGACGCTAAGATAGTGAGGGGCGAGTTGGAAAGGAGGTACAAGTAGTACACGGATGCGATAGACGTGTTGACACACAACTACGTAAGTTATATCAACATTTCCTACTAAAGGCACTATCAATAAGATTGATACTTAATTAAGTTTCTTTACTTTGCAGGTAACATGGACACCGTGGTCTAGGTGGGAGCTAGATGACTACCTTAGTCCGCGCTGCGAGGAGGAAGCGGACGAGTGGCTTTACGAAGGGCCACTTATCTTCTTCCATATCGTCGAGATGCACTACCCTATGAGGGTTTACAGACAGTTCGGGAGGTTGCAAGGAATTCCACCGCTGTACTCCACCAACGCTCAGCTGCATGGGTACGATGGCAATATGTTTATTCTACTTAAGCGCCTCATTTCTAATGCAATATGGCAATGCAGGATTGATCGGAGGCTTCGGACCACGCAGAAGAATTGGGCGTTGACGCACGACCAATATTTGAACAGATGGTATAACAGGACTCGTCGTCACATCAACGAAATTCCGCCACACCACCCGGCAAGATGGATGGAGTACCTTCAATGGCTGCAGCGAAGTACGAGGACTCATCTCATGGTCCCGTACACGAACATGCCTGCAGATGCGGCCGATGAGGATGACATCGCCGATGCGTTCGACGATGCGCAAAGGAGGCAAACACAACTTCTTAGGGCCCCTCTCAATAGATACGTGGTAAGTACTTTGCACTTATATTCTAAAACGAGGTAAGGGGTTTAAATTTCAATTGAAATGATCGAGTTAACGTTGTGTGATGTTGTAGGCACAACAGTTGTCGAACTACTCCGAGGAAGCTTCCAGGCAACTTTTTCGGACTAGGGACGACAAGACGAACCCTCTTCGCGCCTTCGTCAAGGTACTTTTGATAGTAACATTCGTGACTACAACTCAGTTGCCTTTAAAATTCACGCTTAATAATGCTTGTTGTCATCTAAATCTGTAGAGAATGAAAAAAGGCTGCAAAAAGTTGGCTCAAAAGCTGAGCTGTGCGGATACGACTTTGGATATACCGTACAACCCCACGTGGTCCAGGAGCTAGACGATGTCCACCACAGCTGCTTCTGCTAGCGACACCAGAGCTGCGTCCTCGTCTATTCGTACTCCGCAGGATAGAGGGAAGGGTCCAGCGGCTCCGGACGATGTGGATGAGGCACTTCAGTATGACACGACGAGTGGCGACGACGACGACGACGAAGAGGACGTTCCACAGTGGGATTACACCGGTCACGAGGAGATGGGTGCCTCACAGCTCTACGGTGCTCCTTTTGGTACACAGGGGGTCGACTACACACTGCAGGAGAACTACACACCAGCCGAGCAACAGGTTCGTATGCTTTGCTTTCTCTTTAATTGTACTGTTCTTAGATCAACATTTATAGTAGCTCATCAGGTTGCTTGCTTGCAGGGGCCGTCGTCGACGCAGCAGCTTGATCGTGGACATAGGCGACAGCGCGAGAGGCAGCAACGGGACCGCACAGACGTTGGCTGGAGAAGCAACGTGGTCCCTACAAATCCAAGGAGGCGACGGAGACCGCG
This sequence comes from Saccharum hybrid cultivar R570, assembly GCA_038087645.1. NCBI lineage: Eukaryota > Viridiplantae > Streptophyta > Magnoliopsida > Poales > Poaceae > Saccharum > Saccharum hybrid cultivar. Next base: position 10,852,564 of record JAQSUU010000807.1, on the reverse strand, counting down.
AGACCCCTACACCCCTGGCGATTAGTAGAGTACCCATATTTAGCAGACGCCGGACACATATTATCATAGTTATGTAGTGCTAGAACAATTAAATTATGTGTAGGTGTAGCAGCAGTACTCTACTTGGTTATTTCGATTCGAGTAATGTAGTTGGTAACACTTGTTTAATCTTTGCCGTAAACGCAATTATTTGTGACGATCAGTTGACCCAATTATTTGTGACGATCAGTTACCGTAAACTAATTTCGATTCGACCCCTGCCATAAACTTGCTGTAAATCACGCAACATGACTTCCTGCATTTGTGACGATCAGTTGACGCAGAACGAAACGCAGTTCCTGCGCTGTCGAAGTTTCAGGGCAACCCCGCCATGGGTGGGGGCGGGTTATGGGAACCCCGCCATGTACCATGGCGGGGTACCCCTAACCCGCCCCCACCCATGGCGGGGTTGCCCTGAAACTTCGACCGCGCAGGAACTGCACTAAGAAACTGTATTTATACACTGCCGCGATAAACCACATAACAATCTTAGTGAGTGGACCAACAAATGAAACGAATGACGATGTGATAACGAAAATATTACAATGACATGTTTCAAAGTACAACACTGACAAAGTACACCTCACGCTTGGAGGGGGCGGAACCCAGCGAGTAAACACCTCACGCTTGCAATGATCAATGCCGGGGTAGAAAAGGAGAATCCTTGGATCAAACTTGTCCGGGCCATCGATCCATTGGAAAAAAAAGCACCGGAAGTAGGGCTATACAAAAGTTTCAATTATCTCATCGCGAATACAACATCAGCAACCAATAAGAACAACAAAGGGCACAATTACTTACGCTACAACTATAACATGTGTAGAAGCAACGAGCCGCAGTATCAGGATGTCTCGACTGGCCCACGTGTGCCGGATGACCACAATCACAGTTAGGTATAGGTTCCTCGGGAGGAACGGGCGCATCCTTACAAGACACGTCGGGGTACATCTCTCTAGGACAACCCTTTTTCCTCCAAATCGACTCACGATACGAGTCCTCCATCTAATAAAACGAAACGATTTCAACACAAAACGATACACGCAGAGAAGGGGTGGCCGGAACAAGGAGCGACGATGGGCCGATACCTGACGGGGAGGAGGGAGGGACGCCGGAGAAGGCCGCTGAGGGGAGGGGAGCTCGGTCCTAGGGCGCTGCGGGAAATGGAATGGGTGAATGACCAAAAACAAGAAGTGCCCGGGCTTTTATATGGTCGGGGGTGTACCCCGCCATGCATCATGGCGGGTTAGGGCTACCCCGCCATGACACCCCTGCCACGCTGGCGAGGTGCTCTGCCACCCCTGCCACGTCGGATGTGTACCCCGCCACCATGCATGGCGGGGTTCAGTGCATTTGCCCCGCCATGCATGGTGGCGGGGCCAAACGGGTTAGATTTAAAAATTTTTTGAAACAAGGGTTAAATTTAAAATTTGTTTCAAATTTGGGCTAAAAATAAAAAAATTCTGCTTGGTCAGATCCAGCACAACTAGCGATTAGAGATAGAAATAAGATAATACATAGATAAATTAAAACAACAGCAATCTATATTTTTTCCTTAGCTACTTCTAGCATTAGGCTCAACTAATGACCAATTGTGGATACAAATAATGTTTTGGTCCACAGGCTTGACAATAATTCAAGAATATTCATATCTATATTTATATTCATTTTAAAATATAGATATAAATGTTGAAAGTGTCCTATCTGACTAGGTAGCTACGGTAATGCCAGGAACAATGGTACCTAACCATGATCGTCTGTTTCAAATCACGAGTGATGCTAGAGCTAACGAGGTGTAACAACTCAAGGGACAAAATTGAGCTAAAAAGAAAAGTTTAAGGACTAAACATACTTTGATAGGTTATGGATGAAATTGTGCCTAAAATGCGAAGTTTGAAAAAATAAATCGGTCACTTTAGTAGTTCTGGGATGAAATTGAGTCTAAAAGAAAATTTTGAAGACTGAAATAACCATTTAAAAATTTTAGAGACCAAAGTTAGCTTTGTGCAATGGTTGAAAGATCAAAATGAAAACTTTGGCTTCCTTCTTCGATCGTAAAGTACTACGTTTGACTTTCGACGAGTGACGTGATACGAATACAAGGTGCAAGTCAAATAAAAAACGTTGATATGACCCTTCTGATCATCGATTGCCCTACTAGGCTACTACTCTTTTCTGTCTCACCTGTCTCAAGCTCCGGACGAATAATAAAGCGTCGTTACAGCTACTCCATAAAGTTATGGAACATGTGTAGGTCAAAATCTTTCAATTTTGATTAGGTTAGTAAAAAATACGTGTAATATTTAAATTTCTAAGTAAGTTTATTATAAAAGTATATTTAATGATCTATCTAATGATACTAAATATTAATATTTTTATATATAATTGACTAAAGTTTAAAAAAGCTGACTTATCAGGAAGCGAGAATAACTTCTATTTTGAACAGAGGAATAAGACAGATAAGGGCTTCCTAACGTAGAAGCAAAGCAGGGGTCTCAATAAAACACACCACGTAGTCTTGCATTCTTCCGCTCCCAACATTATTTTGCCCCAGGCCTCTGTTTTGCCCTTTTGAAACGTTGCTCGCTGTCACATGGAAGCTTCATGACCGTATTTGGGATGGGAGCCTGAGTCACCATCGCAACGGTTTTGAGGGATGACCCTGCTCGTCATCGATTGCCAAAGTACTCCTGTTCTGTCTCACCTCCGCAATCTTACTACGCCCTATCTCCAGCTGAACTTGCCACGGGTTGACTTTTTCATCAACTCCTCTGGCCAGTCAGCCTGTCCAAGCCAAAAACAATGGACGTTGCTAATTTTTCTTTAGAATAAAGCAAGTACTCACTCGGTCAATGCATCGAAATATCATCAGATTAATTATTTAATATTTTTTATAATATAAACATATTTAGGATGGTACTACGAGTATTTATCTATAAACTCAAATAAATTAATATTAATCAACTCTAGAAAAAATTATCTACACTCTTTTTAAAAGTGAGTGAATATGATAAAAGCTTTACCATAAATTTACTAGAAGATGGAGGAAAATGCAAGTGGCACTCCAACTTTCGTTTCATCGAAGACTCAATTCACTCTCTTTATCTATCTTTTTCTATCCACTTCTTATTCTTAATAATGTTCCAGTTGTATCATACCCGATCCTAACGCTAGACACACAACACTCACTCTTGCCGCCACCAAACACTGCCTCCAAGCCCTCCGTCGGATTTGTCGCCCTTCACTAGGGCAGGGGCGGAGCCACCCTAGGGGCATGGTGGGTGTCGGGCCCTCAATTTGACAGTCCAGGTGCACTTATATTTGCGTCAGGATGAAGCACAAATACGCACAAAAATAACAGAATTGGCACACAGATTTAATATAAAATACTGAGCATGGACAAGCAGTACCAAACTCGGGCTTTCTTGTTATCATCAGTTAAACTAAATTAATAGCCTCAAGCATGATTTCCTGAACGAGCTGACGAACATTCGCAGTGCTTGTTTTTTTTTTTTTTGAGGAAACTGGAGGGGCCACAGCCCCTACAGAAATTTATTAAAAGCATTAACAGAAAAAAAACCAACAGTGTACAGGGCTACAGGACTACAGGAAAATAAGAAATGTTCAAGAGACAAAGAAGGAAACAAAGAAAATTAAACAAAAACTGGGGCTTAGATCATTTCTAACGAATGTAGCCATTGAACAAACTGAGTTGAAAGACTTGATTTTACTCTCACAGCAACCATTCTTGCTTCTTTAAAGAAGATTCTTCTGCAATCCTGTAAGCTTATCTGATTTGCATTGAAGATTATTTCATTCCTGGCTAGCCAAATTGTCCAACACATGAGAATAATTGCCACCATGAAGAACTGTGAATTAATCTGATTCTTGAGTGCATTGAAGTTATCAAGAGTATCACTGTGCAGGGAGATTGCCAAATTGATGAGTCCCCAACATTGTTGGGCAAAGGGGCAGTGTAGGAAAAGGTGTTCAATGGTTTCCTCAGCACCTTGAGTGCAAAGCTCACAAAAATATGAATCCAGCTCCATGTGCTTTCTCCTAAGGATATTCCTTGTACTCAACCTGTCCTTAAGTAGCAACCAGCAAAAGACTTTGTGTTTAGGTTGACAGTAACTTTTCCAGACCCAATTGAAGGCTGGGTCAGTTGGATGGTGTCCAATCAGCTTTCTGTATATTTTTGAAGAAGAGAATTTGGTGGATCCTCCATTGTATGACCAGACATCATCACTATTTTCCAAAGTTGTTGATTCCATTAACTGTTGGAGGTTCTGCATCTGTGTAAAGGCTATTTGGGAGAGTGGCAGGTTGAACATTTCTGTAATTGTGTCCTGACTGAAGGCTCTACTGACAGAGATTAACTTGTTTTTGGCAAAGGAGTGGATCTCAGGAAAATCTTGGTCAAGAGGTTGATTTAACCATTTGTCCTTCCAGAACAGACAAGTCTGCCCATTCCTAACCTGAATGACAGCAATGTCTTTAAAATCTGGTAGCAGCTTTAAAACATCTCTCCACCAGAAGGATCCCTTTTTGACATGGCTTGGCAGTTTTCCATTCCTATAATGCTTTTCCCAAATCAAATTCACCCATGGAATGTCCTTTCTGTTAAAGAACTTGTCTAGATTCTTCATCAGTAGGGATTGGTTTTGTATCTCAATATTGATTACTCCTAACCCTCCTTCCTCTTTTGGGGCACATACCATTTGCCAAGCAGCTTTGGGCTGAGATCTGCCATTAACATTTGAGCCCCTCCACAGACAATGCTTTCTGAATTTGTCGATTTGTTTTATCACTGCCTTGGGTAGCTCTAGAGTACACATGTAGTAAGTTGGCAGGGCTGAAAAGATTGCATTGGTGATTTGAAGTCTACCAGCTTGATTAAGCATTGAAGAAATTCCACCCAGCCTTCTTTCACATTTGTTTATGGTGATTTGAAGTCTACCAGCTTGATTAAGCATTGAAGAAATTCCACCCAGCCTTCTTTCACATTTGTTTATGAGAGGCAAGAAGTCTTGGATTTTTGGCTTTGTTAATCCTAAAGGCAATCCAAGGTAGGTGAAAGGAAGTCTCCCCTTTGAACAACCAAAAGTTCTAGCCAAATGGTCAAGCCTTTCATCTGAAATGTTGATCGGGAGCATCATTGATTTATTATAGTTGACTTTAAGCCCAGTTGATTCAGAGAAATTATGCAACAATGTTTTAAGAAAAAACAGCTGCCTAGGGTCACCTTCCAAGATAACTAGAGTATCATCTGCATATTGTATCACTGGGAAATCATAGGAAGACTGCATGGGAATTGGTAAGTCCAGCAAACCCATATCCTTAGCTCTATTGATCATTACTTGTAGGTAGTCAGCAGCTAGGACAAAAAGCAAGGGTGATAGAGGATCCCCCTGCCTTACTCCTCTCTTGCAGTGCACTGTTTTTCCAGGTACCCCATTTAAGAGCACTTGTGAAGTTCCTGAGGACAGGATATTTTTTATCCATGAAATCCATTTTTGTCCAAACCCTTGAGCTTCCATTAGGGTTATCATTGCTTGATGTTCAATTTTATCGAAGGCCTTCTCGAAATCAAGCTTAAGTATGACAATCTCTCTCTTGGAGTGGTGACAAATATGTAGGTATTCAAATGCCCAAGCTAGGCAATCTTGGATTGTCCTGGTTTTGATGAAGCCATATTGGTTTCTGTGAACTAGAGGGATGACTGAAGATTGTAATCTGTTGGCCAGGATCTTTGTGAGTAACTTCACTGAAGAGTTTAGCAATGAGATAGGCCTGAAGTCACCAACATACTTGGGATTGTCTACCTTTGGGATCAAGGTTACATAGGAGGAGTTGATGCTCCTTAGGCAAACATCATTATTGTAGAAGCTGTGACATAGATCATAGAAGTCTTGTTTGATTATTGGCCAAGCTGCTTTTATAAATTCATTGTTAAAGCCATCTGGCCCTGGAGATTTGTTATTGGGCAACAATATGATGATGTTGTCAATTTCTTCTGTGGTAAATGGCTCTTCAAGATGCTGTAGTTGTGAGCTTGCAGTGATCAGATTTGCTGGTTCTATGGTGAAACCACTGAACTCTGTGACTCCCAATCTTTGTCTGAATTCATCCCACAGTATCTGCTCTTTGTCTTTGTGATTGGAGACAATTATTTCTTCAGCTGAAGTCAATTCAGTTATCAGTTTGTTCCTATGCCTTAATGTTGCATTGGCATGGAAGAAATGCGTCCCGGCATCTCCCAGTTGGACCCACTTGATATTACCTCTTTGTTTCCAGTATGCCTTTTGCTTTTCTAATAAGTTTAATAGATGGTTTTCCAGTATTTCTCTGAAGTTCCATTCTACTAGGCTCAAGTCTCTGTAATCTTCTAGCACTTCTAAGAACAAAATGACTAGCCTAACATTTGTGATCAAGGTTTTTAGATTTGTCATTGTTGCTTGCCAATCCTTTAATCTTTTCCTGAGGGTTTTAAGTTTGGCAGTAATGTTCTTGGCTTTGTCATTAATTTGATTTGGCTGATTCCAGCTTTGTGCCAAAATGTTTTGGAATTCTGCATACTTTAGCCAGAAGTTTTCAAATCGAAATATCTTACTTCTTGGGATCACTGTGGAGACAGACACTAAACAAGGACAATGATCTGAAGGAACCATATCAAGGGCTCTTGCAGAGGTGCTGGGGTAGGAGATGGCCCAGCTATTTGAGGTGAATACCCAGTCAAGCTTCTCCAGGAGAGGAGAGGGTTGCATGTTTGACCAGGTAAACTTTCTGCCTTGCAAAACAATTTCATTGATGCCCAATACACTGATTGCAGAGTTGAACCTAAACATTTCTGACAAGTCCCCACCGGGCTTATTTCTGTCCTCTGGTTTTCTAATGAGATTAAAGTCACCTAATATCATCCAATCTGTGTTATCTAGCATTTGAATCTCTTTGAGCCAGTTCAGAAAAGAGCCTTTGCCCTCTAGCGTGCAAGGCCCATAAACACAAGTAAGAATCCAGTTGGAATTATCATGCTTTGAAAAGAATTCAACAGATAAAGCAAACTCATTGTTGAATATCTTAGCACCATCAAAAACTGAACTTTTCCAAGCTATCAAAATCCCTCCCGAAGCCCCAGTCGACGGCAAGAATTCAAAAGCATCTAGAGCTTGGGGACAGATTTTCCTGATAAAAGACAAATCCACATTTTCCTTTTTGGTTTCTTGGAGGCATACAATATCACAAGAGGCATCAGCAATTTTGTTCTTGACTGGGACCCATTTCCAAGCAGAGTTGATGCCTCTCACATTCCAGGTCAACACATTCCAATTTTTAGTTAAGTTTTGATTCATTGAAAAAGCAGGGAACAAGAGTAGTTCATAGATCCATGCTTAACATGCATCAACAACCAGATCCAGAAGGTTAACCTTTGTATGTAAGGCCTAAAGTATCCAGAATAATAACCAGCCAAAAGAGAGGCACTCCTGCAATTACCCTTTCTCTTAGTCTTCCTCATAGACAAAAAGAAACTACAGCCCAAAATAATACTGCCCTTATGGCTTAGCAGCACTTCAATGTTACTCATCTTTTCAACTATCCTCTTCATCATTGTTTCCATGTTCTACATCTCTTCCTGTTGGCCCAGCAGTGCCTTTCTTGTCTTGTTGAGTCTTGCTCTTCTTTCTTACTACAGGATCAGCCTTCCTCTTCTTGTTCAGGAGAGCTTCATCAGTGAGCTCCTCAGCATCCATCTTGCAGAATTGTACACCCAAATTTTTTATCACTTTGACAGACAAAGTAGGTGGGGACGGTGAGCAACATATACATTTCTTGCTGGAACAGCCCGAGGGTTTAAAGCCATTGCTATCTTTCTTAACCCTTTCGCTTCTACGTACCTGACTTTCCACAATCGGAGTTTCCCTCCTTGCAGCCCTTTTCTTTTTGGTCCCATTGCCAGCTGTTGGGGTATCCAGCTCTTCTATCTCTGGGATAAGGGCTTCTTTGTCCTTTTCATTGGAACTGCCTGCCCCTTTGAGGTTATTTGCCTCAGTGGGATCACAAATTTTCGTAATCACAGGGCATTGCTTTGGGATGGAAAAGGTGATGTTGCCCTGATTATTGAAGATGCAAGCAGTTGCAGAGGAAGACAGGAAATCCGAGGCCCAGCCAAAATTGTCTGGAGACAATAACATTGAAGTAAAGAAATAGGCCCAATTTGCAGGTATCTTGATAATGAAATCCTCAGGATTACCATTGCAGAAATATTTGGTCCAAAGGTTGGTTGCCTCAACTGCTCTAGCTGCTTCCCAGTTCCTAAAGACAGGATCTTGCTCCATAGCTGGCACAAGTACCATACCAATCTGAGTATTCTGATTATCAAGTTCATCTAATGGCTGTTGTTCAATGTCAAGATCCTCGACATCGAGATTGTCAGGTAAGTTCATCTCATCTGCCCCCACTAGCTGATCCAAAGGGATATCATCAACTAAAAAATTCACTGGCTGATGCAGTCCGTGAAGTATCTGATGGTGTTCCTCATTAACCAGATCCGTCAGGTTCAGCTCTTCTGGAATCAGGTTCAAGTTTATCTGCACAGGTTGCTCCTGCTGAATTTGCTGCACTTCGGCTGGGATGTTGTAGACTAACTCTTGCTGCAGGTTATCGGCCAACTGTATCAGGTTCTCTTCATCAGGATTGATTGGGTCGAGCAGGTACACCTCATTCTCATGCTGCAAAAGATGTTGTTCTGCTATGTTATTTTGCAAGCCATTTAATTCAATGAAGTTGCATTCTTGAACCTCCTCTGGTAGGATTGGATTCCTGATCACTAGATGAAGGTCCAAGTTTAGGGGAAGCTGATTTAAGTCCAGGTCCATCTCTTGATCATTCAGAGGTGGTGCATTGAGATTCAGAACCTGGTCCTGCTGCATAGGCTGTGCCTGCTGCTGTTGAGCTGGAATTTCTTCATGCCATGGATCCCAGTTCCCTTGTTGCTCCTGCTGATCCTGCTGCTCTTGAACATCCAGCCCATTTATTGACTGTCCTAGGCCAAAGAAATCGAAAGGAACCCCTGCCTCCATGTCCATGTCTTCAGGTATTGGATCTTCTACAGGGGGGCCTTCCTCCTGCGGGTGGTGCTGAAGCACTTCGCACTGGATGGTCCAAGACTCACCATCCACAGTGTCAGGGTCTGAATAGACAATAAATTGCGGGACTTTCTGAAGATCCGTGACACGTGCTCTCACAAGCAGTCTACACAGAAGCCTGTCATCCCCTTCCCATAGCAGAACTTGTGCAAACTCCCCCAGCGCACTTTGGATGTGCCTTTCTGTCCAATAATCACTAGGGAATCCCAAAAGCATTAACCAGCACTCATGGTTGAACTGGGCTCTACGCCAGTTTCTTCCCTGGTTGTGCTTAGTGATAGTTACATTGACATCACCAAACTGGTGTGGACTTTCCCTGACTAGAGTATCTCGATCATATGCATGGCTAAAGCGCACCAAGGCTTGCCCCAAATGAGATGGTTGAATGTCCTGATAGGCCACTCTTTTCTCAAAACGGAGGAAGTCCCTGACCACACTTCGGACAGCAGCAAAGTTAAGTGCATTACCAGGTAGAGGGTCGAAGGTAACGATGGCGAGGTCTTCATTCCTCGCTGGCGGCCTTACTGGAGCCACCGCCCTGACCATGAACACCCTGTCGGCAACATCTTCATGGTGCATTCCTTCTGGGATGAAGGGAGAAGGGTCAACGCGCTGGTAAGCCATGTCTTGAGCTGCAGTGGGAGGCTGCAATGCAGAGCTTGGGCCGAACAGTGGCAGTGAATGAGGGGGCCGGGGTCTAGACGTCGCATTGGGCTCCCAAGGCCAAGGAACATTAAAGCATGGCGCAAATCCCCTGTCGGCCCGCGTTGAATCCGCCTCGAGGAATTCCCGGAAGGAATTAAAACTCGGCGAGCTGGAAGCCGATGGCACATTCGACACCTTCTTAAACCATTTCAAATTAGAGGGGGCAGCCATCTTACCCTTTAAACTGTCGGATTCTTGTCCCTGAACGGCCTGACGAGACGATCCACAAGATGCCTCAATGTGGCCCCATCCCAAGCACGCGCGGCACCTGATAGGGTGGCGACATTTGACCCTTGGGTGACCCGCCAAGAGGCAGCGGGGGCAAACTGTAGCCGACTGGCTAACAATTGCACGCCTCTGGGGCGAAGATACAGCATTGATGTGGGAGATGCGATCAAAGACCGAACGGCGTGGGAATTGAAGGCGTCCGAGCAGAGAATTTGAAATTTTCGGCTTGCCGATAGGTTCAAGATTGGCGCCTGAAAGGGGGGCGGATTTAACAGCATCAGCGAAGGATTTTCGCGGTTTTTGCACTTGATGCCAGGAAAGCTTTTCTTCCTCCTGGAAGAGACGAACTTCGTGTCTCCAATTTGGGCCGCCATTCCCCCAGAAGTGGAAGTAGAGGGCATAAAGTTCACAGGAGTAAGAGTGAAGATTGTGAATGAAAAAACCCACGGCTTTAGACGACACAAAGAACTTGAAAGTACGATCGCTAAGAAGCGAAGCCTTGAAATGGCTGGCAGAGCCACCAATGGTGGCCTGAAGGATGAGCGACACCGAATCAGTTGTGAGCTTGAATTTGCATCGGCCAAAAGCAACAACCAGAGCAAAAGAAGAGGCTCCCAAATCGGGCCAGGAAATTGGTCGCTGCAAACGATTCCAGACCTCAGACTGGATTTTGAGACCCGGGGAGAAGGAAAGGCCCGGGAGCTCCGAAGACACAGGAGACGCCATAGCCATCAGCAGAGAAAAGCAGTCCCACCAAAGGGAGGGAAGCGAGGAAGGACAGCAGCACACAAAAGAACCGCACAGCAACTCAAACCACTAAGAAGAACAAGCTTCAGAAGCTTCTAATCAACAGCTGGCGAAGCAAGGACGTATGGTGAAGTGCAGCCATGGTCGCCGGGTTGCCATTGACGCCATCGGGCCGCCGTCAAACGTCGAGCAGCTTGCGAGCGTCATCAGGCTTCAGATGTTGAGCAGCTAGCGTGCAACCAGTAGGAACCACTGCCAGCAACGACGAGGCAGCAGGGCGCTACGCCATCGGACAGGGGCCAAACATCGAACATGCTTGTGCTGAGCCGCTTCTGATATGTGGTGACTTCAACCTCATCTACCAAGCCTCGGACAAGAGCAACGATCGCCTAAACCTCCGATCCATGCGGCGCTTCCGTCGGGAGCTCGATGACATGCAGGTTGAAGAGCTCTACCTCCATGGTCGCATTTACACTTGGAGTAACGAGCGGCGTCGGCCCACCATGGAGCGCATTGATCGGGCGTTTGCTACCCTCACGTGGTTCGAAGCATTCCCCGATCATCACCTGTGATCGCTGTCGTCAAATTGCTCCGATCATGCCCCTTTGCTGCTGCAGCTGCGTACAAGCACTTGGGCGAAGCCAAGATTCCGCTTCGAGGGCTTTTGGGTGCGTTTGGATGGATTCCAGGAGATTGTGGAGCGAGCATGGGGGTGCACACTGGGAACGCTGACGCATGCCGCACCCTGGACATCAAGTTTAGGCAGACTGCTAAAGCCCTAAAGAGTTGGAGCCGGCGTTCGGTGGGGAGTGTGCGCCATCAGCTGTTCATGGCCAGGGAAGTCATCTCACAGCTCGACGTCGCGCAAGAGCGCCGCGACCTGACGGATGAAGAGTTCGCGCTGCGGGCCGAGCTCAAGCGTCACAGCCTGGGACTCGCATCTATGGCACGCACGATTGCCAGGCATCGGTCCAGGATACGCTTCCTAGGGGAGGGGGACGCAAACACGAAATACTTCCACCTCCAGGCGTGCCATCGTAGTCGGAAAAACCTCATCCTGTCGGTGCAACATGAGGGACGGTGGTTCTCGGATGAGGAGGCCAGGGCTGATCTCATCTTTGACGGCTACAATGACATCCTTGGCAAACCGTTCCGGCGGGAGCACTCGCTGCATCTTCACGGCCTGCTACCCCAGAGTGATCTGACAGGACTGGATGCGTGTTCACGGAAGCCGAGATCTGGGTGGCGATCAAATAACTGCCGTCCAACCGTGCGCCTGGCCCAGACAGCTTCACTGGTCTCTTCTACAAGGTCGCTTGGCAAACAATCAAAGGGGACATTTGTGAATGCGTTCAACGCGCTATGGTCACTGGACGCGCGGAGCTTCAATCTCCTCAATGAGGCGACGATGATTCTACTCTGGAAGACCGAGGTGCCGACGCGGTTGAAGGACTACCACCCAATCAGCCTTATGCATAGCTTCAGCAAGCTGTTCGCCAAATGTCTAGCAAGAAGACTAGCGCCGAGGCTCCACGAAATAGTAGCGATGAACCAGAGCGCCTTCATCAAACAGAGGTCCATCCACGACAACTACCGGTCCGTCCACCTTGCGTGTCGGTGGCTGAATTGCAAAAGGTTCCCGTCACTGCTTCTCAAGATCGACATTGCTAAAGCTTTTGACTCGGTGGCATGGCCCTTCCTCTTGGAGGTTCTACGTCATCTTGGATTCTCCACAAGATGGACGGATTGGATTTCGATGCTTATATCCACGGCGAGCACGAAGGTGCTTGTCCATGGCAGGACGGGCAGAAGGATAGCCCATGCTCGCGGCCTCAGGCAGGGGGACCCAATTTCTCCGATGCTCTTTGTCATCATCATGGAGGTCCTAAACTCGCTCATCAAGGAGGCTGACCGGCGCCGGGTGCTCTCGCCACTGCCTGGTGGGGTCATTGCACACCGTGCATCGCTCTATGCCGATGACCTGGTTGTTCTGGTCGCACCGAGGCATGATGATCTGGACTACCTGCGTCAAATTCTGCAGCTCTTCGCTGGAGCCTCCGGTCTGGTTACTAACATGGAGAAATGCGTAATGTCGCCTATCAGGTGCGACGACGCCACGGTCGCTGAGGCTCAGCAGGCATTCCCGTGCGCGCTAGCCACTTTCCCCACCAAGTACCTAGGCATCCCACTCTCATTGAGGCGGTTGCGAAGAGTTGACGAGCAGCCGCTGATCGACGCGGTGGCCGCCAGGATACCAACGTGGAAGGCTGGACTACTCACTAACGCTGGTCGCGCTCTTCTGACAAAGGTCACGCTCTCCGCAATCCCGGTGCACATTAGCATCGCCTGTTGCCTGTCCGAGTGGGCGATCACGCAGATTGACAGGCAACGCCGCGCCTTCCACTGGGGTGGCACAGAGTCAGTGTCGGGCGGAAAGTGCAGGATCGCCTGGACGCGCGTTTGCAGGCCAACGTCTCTGGGCAGCCTCGGGATCGTGGATCTCCGTTTCTTCGGTTTCGCGCTGCGCCTGCGGTGGGAATGGCTGCGACGTTCGGAGCCGGAACGGTGCTGGACCAGGCTCCCGGCAAGGAATGAGAAGTCGGTCACGGCAATGGCCCCCTCCATCAGCATGTCGGTCGTGCACGGGGACGGAACGGCCGTGCTGTTCTGGACAGATGGTTGGTCTGAGGTTGGTCCCCTCAATCGCTTCGCGCCCCATCTGTTCACAACCACGTCACGCGCTGGTCGCCGTAGGACACTCAAGGACGCTGTCCATCTTAATCAGTGGGCGCGTGACATTGTTGGGGCGCCAACCACGCAGGTTCTTTGCCAATTTCTCAGACTCTGGGAGCTCGCGCGTTCCGTCGTGCTTGATCCCTTGCGGTCCGACAGATTCATTTGGAAGTGGTCTGCCGACGGACGGTACTCGGCATCGTCGACCTATAGAGCCTTCTTCTTGGGCTCTACATCGTTGCTTGGGGCACGGGAGCTGTGGCGTACGAGAGTACCACAGCGGGTAAAGTTCTTTGGCTGGCTCGCCCTACATAAGCGACTGTGGACGGCGGCGCGGCGAAAGCGCCATGGCTTGCAGGACATGGACAACTGCGCCCTCTGCGGTCAAGAGTCCGAAACGGTTGATCATCTCATCCTAGGTTGTGTCTTCTCAAGGCAGCTCTGGTGCTCGCTGCTCTCGCCGATTGGACTGGCAACGCTCGCGCCGGAGGACATCGCTGCTTGGTGGCTGCAGCAGCGGAAGCACATCGACCGGGCAGCAAGACCTATCTTCAACTCGTTGTTCTTACTCGTCGCTTGGAATCTCTGGAAGCACCGGAACGGCATCGTTTACCAGAGATGGCCGTCACCGGATGATACGAGACTACGGCAAGACATTCTGCGCGAGGCCGAGGAGTGGGTAGAGGCAGGCCTCTGACGCTTTCGGTGCCTTCACGAGTTTGGTCGCAATCAAACAATGCCATGTAATATCGCCTTTTAATGTATCCAGTAGCTAGGGTGATCGGGAGCGTTATTGGCTACTCGCCGATAAACAAAAAAAAAACTTTGTAACATTTGGTTACCCTTCTTTTAATGAAAAACGGGTTGACCACCCAATCGAGAAAAAAGATTCACAATTTCACACACAGGAAACATGATGCGACTCACACAATCACATAGCACACCTCATCTCCTTTTTTTTTTGATGAAACCATTTCATCTCCGTTGGCTGTGGAGATCGAGGACGACACACATACTGCCCCTACTCTACTACTGATCATAGGCTGACCCACTGCTTCTACTACTGCTATGCTAAGGACTACAGATAACCAACACAGGGAAGAACAAGATGAACATGCTTGCTACTGGGTGCGCACACTGTGCAGGGGTGCTGGTAGACATGCATGCCATCAGGTGCCAGCGGCAGGACCTCTCGTACCGGTATCACGATCAAGAAGAACAAGGGCAAGATGCCAACGACAAGAAGAGCTAGAAACGGGTCAGTGAGGGCGACCCAGTAATCCATGTCACGCTCGCCGCGAACGTGGCCGCCCCAGACGATGATGATGGCGATGACGTCCCAGGCGCCGAGGCGCGGTACGCGGTGAAGGCGACAGCCGCGCAGGCACACAAGGTGAGCGGCGCCGCGGGCGGGGCCGGAGCCCGGTCCATGACGACCGCCGTGAGCAGCAGCACCGCCCCTAGCCTCTACAGCTGCTCGGCCGCGGCGTACACCTCGCTCTTGTCCGTCCGCGCGGTGGCTCCCTCCGCCTGCAAACAGCAAATTAACTCATGAGAGTGACGACTCCAGCCGGCGGCTGGCCGGATGAAAGGATGGATGATGCGTGTGGAGGCTTAGGCCTTGTTTAGATCTACGTAGTTGCGGCCTTGTTTAGTTTCCCAATCTGGGGATGGATAAATTATTGCAGTGCACTGTAGCATTTTGTTTTTTATTTGATAATAATTGTTCAAACATTGATTAATTAGTCTTAAAATATTCGTCTCACAAAGTACAATAAAACTATGCAATTAGTTTTTTTATTTCATCAACATTTATTACTTCATGCATGTACCGGTATTTTAACATGATAAAAAATCTTTTTTTATATAGTGGAATTTAACTCTAAAGTTAGGAACTAAATAAGGCCTGCGTTTGATGTGGATGAGCTCTCAAGTGTTGTCCAGGGCGCAGAGATGCGGTCCACGCGGAGCGAAATGATATATACTGTGCCAGCCTTCACAGCTCGAGTACCAGCCAGGCAGCCAAAGATCTCTAGCCAAATTAACTGTCGCCTGAACAACTAAGGTGTGTTCAGTTGATGAAAAGTGGATGAAAAGTTACTGTAACATATTTCGTTGTTATTTGACAAAACTTGTCTGACCATGGATTAACTAGGCTCAAAAAATTCGTCTCGATATTTACAGACAAACTATGTAATTAGTTATCTTTTTTACCTACATTTAATGCTCCATACATGTGTCCAAAGATTCGATGTGATGGGTAGAAGAGGAAATATTTTGAGTTTACTGGGAAGTAAACACACCCCAAATTAACTGCAACGGTTAAAATCCGGCCTCCACGGTCGCGTGTCAGGGATGCAAAAGATCTCTAGCCAGCAGCCCAGCATGGTGGCAAGATTGACATCGGCTCCGCCCCCCAGCATCTCTTGAATGTTCCTGACGCTCGCAGCCTGGCAGCCACACCGCTAACCTGGCGCCCCTAGGCTAGTGCAAGGCACGTGCCCGGTCGCGGTCTAGTACCCGACTCCTGGTTCACTGCTGATTAGCGTCGCAGGGGTGCCGTCCGTTCCTGCCGTCGTTCGCGGAAGGATCAACGGGGTCATCGCCTTGTTTTCTTATCTTTATTACCCTCTTAATAAAACACACGGACGTGTTAAAAAATAGGTAATGCTGGGTACACGGAGTCTATCCGTCCGGCCGGTGGCGATGGTGAGTTGTGACACAGCCCGACGACCGCTCACGCACTCGTCCTCGTCCCAAACCATTCTAAAAAAGAGAAAAAACCTTCTTATCATCCCTTCCGCTCCCTCCTCTCCACCATAGCATCTTGCGGTTGCCACTCTGTCCGTCCTTTTCCGAACACGGATGCCACTCTGCCTCTCGCTGTTGCTGCGCACCCCATCCTACGCTGCTCGCTCGCTCCCGTCACGAGCGCTTCTCGCCCCCTCCCGTCGCGTGCGCCGGTGCTGGGGTCCTTATGTCGCCCGTCACGTGCGCCGTCCACCCGGCCGAGCAAAGATCGGTGTGGTGCTAGTGGCAGTGGTGCGCCCGCCCGGCTGAGCCAAGCCCGGCTCGTTGCCGACTCTGACCCCGTCGGCTGGAATCCACCGGCCCCGGCCTTCCCCTCCCCTATGTTGTATATGTATGTTTCAATTGTTTTAAACGTTTCAGATTTATGTTGCAATGGTTCCATTTTGATGTTGCAAAAGTAGATCGGAGATGTTGCACATGTTACATATGTTGCAAGTGTTTCAGATACATATTGCAAGCGTCTGTTTAAAATGTTACATCTGTTTTCAGATGTATATATTGCAATCGTTTTTTATCTAGATGTTGCATATATTTCACACATATGTTGCAAAAGTATGTTCTAAAATGTTTCAGCTGTTTCAGTCTTATGTTGCAGTAAGCGGTTTCATGTTGCAAGATGCAAGTGTTGTATTTTGGATATTTCATGTGTTCTACACATAAGTTGTAAGTGCATGTTCTAAATAATTTATCTGTTTTCAGATGTATGTTGCATTCAAATATTTTTCTTATGTTGCAAGTGTTTTATATTGTTTGGCCGGGGGCGAGACGGGAGACAGGTGGATGGTGTGCGCGGTGCGCCAGAGGGGCTGCAAACGGGAGCGCTGGGGGCGGGCGGACGGGTGCTCTAGTTGGGGGCGTGCCGGGTCCCGGCTCTCGAGTGCTGCCCGAGCGAAGAGAGGAGTGGGTCTGAAGAATGACCCGTGGGTGTAGATACGGGGCGGAGTGCGTACGTAGGACGGGACGAAGCAGGACGAGGGTAGGACAATAACAGACTAGGATGGACTGCACGGACGTCTGGACACGCGCGTCCTCTTCATATCTCATGGGTCTTTGCCGGGTGCTGCGCTGTCGTCCTCCATCACGACGGTGTCGAGACGACGACAACGCGAGCAGCGAGGATGTCAATGCATGTCAGCCTGTGGCTGATCGTCGCGTTTCACGGCACGGCGTTATGATCATCTACACGCGATCCTGCGGGCGGTACCAGGTGGGCATGCAGAGGCTATGGCGGGCTCCGGACGGAACGGAACTAGCTGGTTACTGGTGGCTTCTTGACGTTGCCGGACGAACGAACGGGGACGAGGGATCGGATTGAATAGAGACGACGAGTTAGGCACAACAGTGCAGTTATTCCTTGGCGTAGACATGCAGAGGCCCCGAGCACGCAGAGCAATCATGGCATATCTCCTGCATTTGTTTTGATCCTTTTCCAAATCCGTATCCCGTAGTAACTGCTCAGTAGTCGTACCAGTCTCACCATGAGTACTAGTATAGCTGACTCAAAAAGGCACTGGTTGCCTGTTAAGCCTCCTACTACTTGTTTTCTCTCACCCTCTCTCTCTAGGCTAGATTCATATTTTCTAGACCAGTTCGCAGAAGACATGACTATAATCTTTATTTTCTCTTATGTTTTTATAACCAGATTCATATTTTGATAACCAGTTCGCAGAAGACATGACTAGAATCTTGGAACACTAGGTAATCTAGAACAAAGATAACTAAACACCTGGATGGATCAATATTATATTAATCATCACCCATCAACATAGATTAAAGTATTGAAAACTAAAAATTAAGTGAACCAGATCAGTACATATACCTGGAGACTTACGTATGGCTGTCCTACTCGGCTACTCCTGTTGGTTTGCAGTCCTGCGGGGTGCGGGCTACCGGCTACGGACCTGGCGAGTGGTCACCTGTAGGCTGTAGCAACTAGCAACTCCGCACTGCTGTTCGCGGCCGCCGTCCTGCAGTCTTGCCAAGTCGGCGATTGGGAAGATGGAAGAGCGGAAGACGCGATCTGGTGATCGGGAAGACGGCTGGGCTAACTAGTGGGCTTCCTAAGCTAAGTGCCGAAAACTATGGGACCTGAAAATTGGAGGCCCTGTTCCCTCGCACAGGCCTCACTCCCTTGGGCTCGGGCCTGTCTCTAGCATGCACATGCACCCAACGGCCAACGCGGCAACGCCCACCTACAGTAGCTCCAATGTTTTTGTGTTAAAGTACAAATACAGTAGCTGTTCAAATATAAACCATGCACAAATACATGTTGCTTCATAGTTGTGAAGGCAACCAATATAGGCCCTGTTCGGCAGGCTGTTTTTTGGCTTATAAGCCGGCTGTGGCTGATTTGCTGTGAGAGAAAAACACTGTTCCACGGCTGATAAGCCGTGCTGATAAGCTCAGCCGAACAGGGGGATAGTTTGCCAGGTTGATAAATTCATTTGTGTCCTAACTAAGAGAAAGAAAGAGGAATGAGGGTGTTCACAGGTGTGACTGGATTTTAATTGCTATAATAGTTTGCACATGATTTTGAGGTACTATGTCTGCTAGGTTGGGCTCCCGTACAACAAACTTCGGCCGTCTATGGTTAAAATGACTACTTCAATCCGGGTTGCACGTTTTTCAGAATTTCTTATCGAATGGGCCTTCACAGAATTATTGTCCAAAGGTTCCTTCTCTTGTGGAATGATGCATAATTACTGCATTCCAAAACAAACACACTTCTTCAACAAGGCCTTGTTTACTTTCCTTCCAAATTCTAAATTTTTACGCTCTCTCCACATCACATCGTATGCATGGAGCACTTAATGTAGGTAAATGAAATAACTAATTACACAGTTTGGTTGTAAATCACGAGACGAATCTTTTAAACCTAATTAGTCCATGATTAGACACTAATTACCAAATACAAATGAAAGTGCTACAGTAGCAAATTCCAAAAAAATTTTACATCTAAACACCCCCCAAATTGTTGGGCATGAACTTCAGACAAAGAAAAGTATTAGTGCATTGGTTCTTTTGGTCTAATCACCCTGTTCGCTTAGAACTTATCTGCCAGAATCAGTCAGTCATTCAGCAGTATTTTTCTCTCACAACAAATCAGCATCAGTATCAGCATCAACATCAGCCATTCAGCTGTGCTTTTACAGCCAGCTGAACAGATATTTATGTCCTGTTTGGTAGTTTCGTACCTGCTACAAGCATAGATGTACATATATTTATCTGGTCCATTAGTGCCATTTTCATTCTCGGCGAATAAAGACATGAGATGGTGGCTAGACATATTCACCCTGTTCGGCTGAGCTTATCAGCATGGCTTATCAGCTGTGAAACAGTGTTTTTCTCTCACAGCAAAACAGCCACAGCCGACTTATAAGCCGCAGAAATAGTCTGCCGAACAGGGTGATTCATCTGGCCTATTAGTGCTATTTCCATTCCCTGCAAACTCACAGGGAGGCACCTAATGTACCCTAGAAACTCAAAAATAATATTTTACACGTGCCTAGAACACGCTGACCAACGCGTGGCCTCCTCAAGCCGTCGCCTCATGTTACCCAGCAAAAATCCCCTGAACACCTCGAGAGCGCACCGGTGGCGTCCGCCCAGACACGAGCGTCATCCACGACACGGGGTCCCTCGCCGCCATCCGCTCAAAGAAGTCCTCCGCCGCGTCCAGGTCCCCGTCGTGGCACAGCGCGTCGTCGAGCAGGGCGTTGCAGGAGGCCAGGTCCGGGGCCCCTCCATCTCGTCGAACACCTTGCGCGTGTCGCAAGCCGGGTGGCCCGTTCGGCCGTAGGCGCTGGCGAGCGAGCAGGCGACGAAGCGGTTGGCCGCGAGGCCGCGCGGCGGAGGCACTGCACGTGGAGCGCCCCCAAGTCTCCTGCTTCCTACATAAAATTACTTCGTTTTCTCTGAAACAACAATGAGGCAAAACATTAAGTATAGACTCTGTATATACAATGGAAGTTACGATTTACTCAGCTGGCAAAAGCGAGAAATGTCTACTTGTTGCGTGCTAGACCTTCATGCTTAATAGTTTTATTAACTGAATATCGGTGATGTAGGTTAGCAAGTGTGTTCGAGAGACAATTCCGATTACCAGCATCTTTTGTGCTTGGAATCTGCAAATGCTATCTGGTTTCTGGCTTCCCACTGCGAAAAAGGGCTTGTCCCCTGTATATCTCCAAAAGTAAATTAGGAGGCAATTTAACAATGGTCAATTATATAAAGAGTAAAGGATATGACAACACCCAGTTATAATCAATGTCGTCTTACGCGTTAACGTCCTCTGATATCGTTCACTTAACTAACAAGATCTAAAGTCTTCCCCATAAACAACTGTAGCCATTTAGAATAATACTACAACTTGCATTAACTTGTCCCTGATTGGATCCCATGACAAAACTTTAGCCCTGCAATTTTAGCCCTCCTTTTTTTTTACCATGAGGATCCAAACAGAGGGGGGCTAAAAGTGAGTAAATGGCTAAAAACTGTGCTAAAATCTTTTGCTCCCAAAGAGGCCCTAAATTGGGCTAAACTCCCTCGGGGCATGCGTTGGACGTCTCATACCCCTTGCCGCTCACATACATGGCTGCGTATGGATAATTAAATAAGGGCAAATCAGTCATTGTAGATTAGAGGACTAAAGTTTAGCCCATGGATCCAAACAACCTAGCAAGACTAAAGTTCTGGTTCACATCAAACAGCACATCTACTGAGTTCGCTTGGGGGTAGAGACTGGAGGGCACGCCCTTTCTCCCATCCCCGTCGCAAAACCGCTTCACGGTCATCGGCTGCTACACCCTCGGGCTCATCGGTGGGCACAACGCTGCTGCAAGCCAATACCTGGCTGGGTGCTGCTGTGAGGTTTCCATCCCTGCAAACCTTACTGGCATGTCATGTTTGGGATGAACCAGAGCAAGGTCCTGGGATTTCAGCCCGTGCTACGCTACGCCATGGTTGTTGAGGTCGGCTCGTACAGCTTCAGGCGGCAGGACCTTGTTGGCAACCTTGGATCCATCAGGAACAGCAACTGCCCAGAGGAGGGGAAGGAGCCACCAACTGGCTATGCCTGCGTCAGTGCAAACAGCTACTGCATGGCTGCAAACAAATGGTCCAGGGTGGAAGAGGCTGGAGCCTAGGGCATAGCGTGCGCGAATCTTTTGCTGCTGTGTCGCCCGGGCCTAACGTTTATATATAGCTCCTGTACAGCTTTTGCGTTTTGTTTCCGTTTACGTGGCCTCCCATGGCCGTTTACTTGTAAATTTCATCTTTATTAATAGAAAATTCTTCTTTATGAATAGAAATGGTGCATTCGTTAAAACAGAACTAGAAAAACATACAGAATTCTTAATACTACTTAGTTTTAAAAAGCTATAACACCTTGGAGTGGTACTAGGCTTCAAACACGGACCGGCACGGAGTTTCAGTGACCCCAAGAGTACACCGTTCTAACTCGTAACTTTTGACTTGTTTAGTTCCTCCCCAAAAGTTTACAGTTTATCCCATCAAATATTTGAACACATACATAGAGTATTAAATATAGACTAAAAAATAACTAATTGCACAGATTGCGATAACTTTGTGAGACGAATCTTTTAAACCTAATTAGTCCATAATTTGACAATAAAGTGTTATAGTAACACATGTGCTAATGACAGATTAATTAGGCTTAATAAATTCGTCTCGCGGTTTACTGACGGATTCTGTAGTTAGTTTTTTATTAATATCCGAACACCCCATGTGACACGCCTATATGACACCCGATGTGACACCCCAAAACTTTACACCCTGAAACTAAACAAGGCCTCGATAACTCATGAGAAGCTGCTAATGCCACCACCTAGTTTTACTGCATTTGAAGATGAACTTTTACACAAAATTATGAACGCCTTTTGTTCACTCAAGTTTCATTTTGTGTACTACCTCCTATGACTTTTCAAAACAAATCTTCCAAAATTTTGCTTAAAAGGCGTGCTAGAAATTATATTTGATGTTTAACTCATTAACTTCTCAACCGGTTAAAAAATAGTCAGCTTCATGGTGTAATTGTCTATACATGTTGTGATGCTAAATTTTGGATTAGTTATGGAGGGGCAAGTTACGCTGTTATAGAGTTAAATGATTTGCTGCTCTTTACTTGTTGAACCAGTCATCCCTTCCGTTTAATTTGTGTTCATTTCTTGAGGTGCTTATGTTTCCATTGATATTGACTGATATAGATGAGTGCACGCTGCGTCAGCAAGATTCCAAGTATGAAGAACTGTATCCATGCAGAAGAGGGGGTCTGTAAGAACATACTAGGAAACTACATACTCATGCATATGCAAGAAAGGAAAATCTGATGGCACAAATTATGGATGCCGGCTTGATACTCACAATACAATTACATTCCTTATCAGTAAGTACTCTGTGCATTAGTACATACAGTTCAATTATGTTTAATCTAGGGACGGAGACAATTTACACACGGGCCAAATAGCATGAACAAAATATTGGAAGGTTTCAAAGAATGGTCTCTTTCTAAGTGAAAGTTTTAGTGCCAAATAGAGGATCACATCAAATATTAAGATAAGATGTGCCTTGTGATAAAGATTCATGCATAATAGCAAAATAAGTATTAACTTTAAAGAATACCATACCAAATGCCCTACTGTCTTAAGCTATTCCATTTCTGCAAGAAAACTTTTCAATTTCTCTTTCATTTTCGCTATATACATCTGATTGAACCTGTAGGTAGGAAGAACTCGAGATATATCTCTAAATGTTGGGAAGATCTTGTAACAGATACTTACTACCATCTCTTCCCTTGATCAAAAATAACTTTACAGGCTTCACTGTGTCTGCAATTGTGGTGATGGCCTTGGCATGCTTGTTTACCATGCAATTACTAAGGAAAAGGCACAAGAAGGAAAAAGACGAGTATTTCAGACAAAATGGAGGTCTCAAGTTATATGATGAAATGCGGTCAAGGAAGGTTGACACAATTCTTATACTTACAGAAAAAGAGATAAAGGGGGCCGCAGACAATTATAATGAAGATAAAGTCCTTGGATGTGGCGGCCATGGAATGGTCTATAGAGGAACTTTGGATGACCATACAGAGGTTGCTATAAAGAAGTCCAAAGTAATAAATGATGACTGCAGGGAAGAGTTTGTCAATGAGATAATAATCTTATCTCAAATCAACCACCGGATTATTGTGAGGTTACTGGGCTGTTGCTTGGATGTAGATGTCCCAATGTTGGTCTATGAGTTTGTCTCCAACGGAACTTTATCTGATTTCCATCATGGTTCTGGTCATAGACCACCAATCCCTTTGGATCTTCGCCTGAAGATTGCTACACAATCAACAGAAGCTCTAGCTTACTTACATTCATCAACGTCTCGTACCATCCTACATGGGGATGTCAAATCTGCCAATATTCTGTTGGATGACGAGCACAATGCAAAAGTTGCAGATTTTGGAGCATCAGCACTAAAATCCATGGATGAAAGTGAGTTTATCATGTTTGTCCAACGAACACTCGGCTACCTTGACCCTGAAAGCTTTATCAGTCATTATCTTACTGACAAAAGCGATGTCTACAGTTTTGGGGTTGTTCTTTTGGAGTTGATGACAAGAAAGAGGGCAATATATGCTGATGACTTCAATGAAAAGAAATCATTGACCTATAATTTTCTCTTGATGTTTCGCTAGAATAAGCATCAAAATATGATGGACTTTGATATACTAGGCAAAGAAGTAGCAGTGGTGCTTCAGAAGATGACCAAACTCGACATGCACTGCCTTAGTCCAAGTGGAGAAGACAGGCCAACCATGAAGGAAGTTGCGGAGTGCCTGCAGATATTGAGGAGACTCCACATGCATGCAACTAGTGCCCACAGAGATAGCTATTACACACAAAACCATGAAGGATTATCATCGCTAGCTGTCCCTTTGGACAGTATGACATATAGGAGCATGGAGACGTCCAGGCTAGTCTGGGAATAGATATCGCAGGATGATACGTCTAAGCTGCATTCTTGTATGTAACCAGGGGTTACGTGTTAAGGGGTATTACAGGTACTCTAGTCCAGGGTTTGATTGTGTTATCGTGCTATGTTTATGCACTTTGCCTCTTGCAGTAAAACAAACCATTTTCTCTAAGCTTCTGCAACAGACTATTCACGCCCCCTGGACCATGAACAGGTTTTGGATCAACTAATAATATCACTATCATTGATGCTTTATTTATGTATTCATTTTCGTTCTCTTCCTTTTCCATTTTTGTTGGTGGCTCATGTTGGTTGTCTAGCCTAGCCCAACTTGTTTGGGGTAAGGCATTATTGTTGTTTTGTTGTTCTGCATCAGACTTTTGAAAATGATTCAATGTTTACAAAGTTCTGACATTTGAGTTGATATGTCTGACATATCGCTGAAAGCATGCAACTAGATATAACCCCTTATATGTGTATAATATTGTGGGCAGTTTGCTCATGAATATCCAGATCAAGCTTGTGAGTTCACCATTTTTTTAGCAGACAGACAGCAAAAAGGAACATACTGTTTAGGAATTGTATAAACATAGGGGTGGTATATGTCCACGCCAAAAAAAGAAAAAATGACAAAGTTACTGATTACTAGTTCAAATACCTGGTGCACATATCCCGTCGACGATTTATACACCCACTCTACCACTGGAGACAAAATGGCCAGTCAATGTAATCATGTAAAGTGTCTCCTTCGGTATCTTTTAAGCACAAAAGAAAAATCGGTTTCAACCATTTGTTCTTTATTTGCAATTATTTGGATCTAGAGATGTATTCAGTTATGCACTATAGAAGAAGGTTGTTTGATTGGGCATGTGAAGAAAATTACATGGCTTGAAGCGTGTGATTTCTGATGCTTACTGGTTGGCTTGTACCTGGAACTAGAGTCACAATGCTTGGAGTTGGAGTTGGAAGTTGGAACTCACACACCCACATCAAGGCACCTCGGATCGCATCTGACTTCGTCCGCTGCGAGCACATCATAGACTGTGATGTGAATGCAACATGACTGCAATTGTGAGAGTGGATAAACATGAGGTTCCTCAAAATTTATTTTGACATCATTCTGTTACAGTAAAGTAGTTATGTAAACATAGTTTGGAATTAATTTCTGGAACAGGATCATTAACTCGAGCACAAGTAATGGTACCTTTGGACGGTGATGGCAATGATGTCATCCAATCCACTCATTCCTGCAGGCAATCCGATGCACCGAATGGCAGTCTGGTTCTTTGTTATCTCAACATAGGCTGTGCTTAGTTCCATTTGAAAAGTGTACTATGCAAAAAAAAGATTCCCTGTCACATTAAACTTGCGATACATGCATGAAGTACTAAATGTGGATAAAATCAAAAACTAATTGCACAATTTAGTTATACTTTGCGAGACGAACGTTTTAAGCCTAATTAGTCAACGGTTGGACAATTATTACCAAATACAAACGAAATACTACAGTATCGCTACAGTAAATTTTGGCGCTCCAAATTTAGGAACTAAGGGCCTGTTTAGCTTGCAAAAAACAACTGTATCATTTCGTTGTTATTTGGTAATTAGTGTCCAATCATAGACTAACTAGACTTAAAAGATTCATCTCGTGATTTATTGCTAAACTGTGTAATTAGTTTTATTTTTTATCTACATTTAATATTTCATGCATATGTCCAAAGATTTATGTGACAGGGAATCTGAAAATTTTTTAGAACTAAACAGGGCCTAAACTATCTCTCTTTTTCTTCAGGACTGATGTCCTGCCGAAGACATCTGTCAGAAGATATGAGTTGTGCCTGTTGCCCACGATCGGCTGTGTTTAGTTCACCGAATTAAGGTTTCTCAACTTGAGAACAGTTATGAAGGGATGGCAGCAGTGTGAAACACAGTACTGCTCTGCGCTGATGCCATCAGTTTCTGCACGGAAGTACCAGCCGCAAAGGGCATCTTCACTGTAACCTGAATTTCCCCAAAACTGCCAGCACGTCCTAAGTGGTGGCACCTTGTGCATTCAGCAACCATGGTCCATGGCCTCAAACCAGTATAAGATCCATCCCAGCCTCCACCAATCATGTCGGGTGGCCCGTGCGGCCGTAGGCGCTGATGAGCGAGCAGGCGACGAAGCGATCGGCCGCGAGGCCGCGGTGGAGGCACTGCGCATGGAGCGCCCCCGCGGCGGCGGCCGAGCCCGTGGCAGAGAGGACGCGCACGTGCGCGTGGGCGAGGCGGTTGTAGGGGAAGGCGCTGGTGGCGGCGGCGGAGCATTGGGGATCGGCGGAGGGCAGAGGAGGAGGAGCGCGTGCAACTGGAAGAGGCGCCGCGCGAATGGCAAGTGCTTCTGGAGCAGGCGCTCGAACCTCGAAGATGGCGTGCGAGTACGGGGAGGCGTGCCGCATCGACGCACGCACATGGTTTTTTTATCGGCCGAAATATCCCGATATTTCCGATATATCCTGTTTATCCATAGATGCCGATAAGAAATAATCTATCTTTTTCGTATAAATTTTGTTTAAATTTATTTAAATTTACTTAAATTCAAATTAAATTTTATTTAAATTTGGTCCGATATTTCTGATATATCCTGTTTATCCTCTTTATCTACGACCTCTGATAAATTTTAATTTCCGAAAATGAAAACCTCACGCACGGGCGCTCCGAGAAACCTCGCCGCCGCCGCCGTTCTGATTTTCCGCGCCGCGATTGCAACTGTGCAAGCGCACGGCTCCGCCTCCGCCGCCGTTCTGATTTTTCGTGGGCCGTGTCCGTGAGCTAAACAGGGTTCGGCAATGCAACTGGCCCATAAAACTCTGTTGTGGTTGAACTTGAACGGAATGGGTTGACAGGAACTGTCCAAAAAAAGCAGGATTTCGGCCCAGATAATATAACCTCTGTTCTGTGCTCCCAAGGTTCGTCTTGTCTCACGAACATTTCTTTTTTGAATTTGTTCTTTTTTGAAATATTTTCCTTTATGGCCCGCAAAATAATGCATCTTCTTTTTTATGGTCTGTTTTTTTTCCGAACTTACATGTAAGGCATGAAAATGAAATTCTCTTACATATATAGCCTTCTGTCCATTTCTAGCATTTAACGGTGTCCATTTACCCCTGGCGGAAAAAAATAACGCCCGCTCCACCTCACTGCACACCGCCCCCCCCCCCCCCCCCCCCCGCTCTAGCTCGTTGCTCGCAGCGCCCTCGCTACTGCTAGGGTGTAGCTGAGGTGCCGCCGCCGTCGTTCCCCACCAGAAGATCGTGGTCGCTGTCGACGCCATGGCCGCCGTGACGCACGACCTCAGCAAGGAGATGTTGCGATGAAAGCGTATGTTTCAAGTGTTTCAAACGTTTCAGAGGTATGTTACAATTGTTTTATATAGATGTTGCAAAAAATAGATCAGGGATGTTGCACATGTTGCAAGTGTTTCAGAGGCATGTTGTAAGTGTTTCAGAGGTGTTGTTCAAAATATTTCATCTGTTCTAGGCGTATGTTGCAAGCGTTCCGATCTGGATGTTGCATATGTTTCACACATATGTTGCAACAATATGTTTTAGCTGTTTCAGTCTTATGTTGCAGTAAGTGTTTTTATCTGATGTTGTATATGTTTTACACATATGTTGCAAACGTATGTTCTAGTTGTTTCATCCATTTCATATGGATATTGCATTCAAGTGTTTCATGTTGCATGTGTTTCATGTTGTTCGGAGGGTTAAAGGGCACGGGGAGTCATGGTGGCACGGCACGGGCGCTGGGTAATGATGGGGCGTGATGAGTTGGGGCTGGCGGACGGGTCACGCGGCGCGCTGGGGGCCACCGGTTGGGGTGCGACTGGGGCGGGGTGTGTGCGCGGGATGGGGCGAACGACCTCGAACTGAGGCGGACAGGGCGGGCTGCGCGTGCGAAGTGAGTCGTGTGGACGCGTGGACGCTGCGACAGGTTGGGTGCGTGTGCAGGATATGAATAAAATTAGCGCACGGGGGGCAAGTTGTGCAGGCATCCGAACACGTACGAGCGCCGGAAGTCCGAGCGCAAGTCGCTCCAATCTATAAGGGGTGACACGACTTACCAAGAAGCAGACCCTTTGATTTTGAAGTTTCCAAGAACTTTACTGAAAACATAAAAAATCACTCAATCAGATTTTGAATTCTACATGCTTAGCCTTTTCAACTTTTAGCAGTAAAAGGCAATATAAAAAGTCTTCTTTCAAAGAGAGAGAGAAAAAGAAAGGCAATATACAAGCCAGTTCAAAGAATCCAGTTTACATTGATTTCGCCCACGCTAGTGACATCAAAACATTAAACAAATCGTGACTACTCCCATCTATAAATAATCTAGCATTCTAGGCCAGTACACACAGGATGCAGAACCACATCATCCATACCAACGAGAACAAAAGCAGGAGGGAGCACTAGAATTAGAAAGACTGTTGTAGCAAGTGGCCAACATACCTCATTATTAGCCATGAAACAAGCATTAGAGCATCTCCAACAAATCCCCAATACAACCCCTCATCCCCATAAAACAGAATTATTGGGGAGATAGATCAATTTTCATGCTCCAACAGTGCCTCAATACCTCCCCCAATTTTTGGTGGCCACCAAAAAAACACCCATCTCCCCAAAAATAAAGGGGCACTTGCAACCTCCCCCAATCCTATGTTTTTTTGGTGCAAACACACCCATTGGTGATTCTGCACTTGGAAACAATGCCATGCCATCTCTTTTTATATCTTGTTTATAATATATCCTTGTGTGAGTATGTTTAATTTCATTTTCTTATTGTTGAACAAACTGTTATTGCATTTTCGATTTTTGGGTCAATTTGCTCCAACATGGGTCAATTTTGACGTGAACAACTTATTTTGACGTGAAAAATATCCATGGGTCAATTTGATCCAACATGGTCCAGAATTTGCAATATGGGCCAAAATCACATATTGGAGATAAGATATTGGGGAACTGCAAAAGCATCTCCCCCAATAACCCAAAAAGTAAATATTGGGCTACCCCAATACTAAGTTATTGGAGGAGTTTTATTGGGGGACTGGTGGAGATGCTCTTAGTCCTCCTGACGATCATCATCTTCCCAGTGAAAGCAGCGTTGTCATCGGCCACCCCATCTGAGCCTGCTCTATCACTGCCGGGGTGTCCCGACAAGTGTGGCGACGTGACCATCCCTTACCCCTTCGGCATCTGCGATGGCTGTGCAGCGATAAGTCTGAACCCCAGCTTTGTCGTGACCTGCAACAACACCTTCCAGCCACCACGGCCTACTATATGATCTATGCCCTGCCAATGCCAGCAACACTTCAACAACACCAAGAGAGGTCACTGACATCTCCCTGGAGCGTGGCGAGGTGAACATTTATGCCCCCATCGGCTACAACCGCTTCAAGGCAGACACCAAGACTCTGGACAACTACACAGCTGAGTTTAGCCTGGAAGGCACACCACTCATCCTCTCAAGCACACGAAACCGGTTCATGGCCATTGGCTACAGTGCCCTTGGGCTCATCGGAGCCAGCGACCCTGACCCTTCTGTGCGGATGCTACTCATACTGCGAGGGCATCAACCAGACATCAGATGGAGCATCGTGCAGTGGGAAGGGGTGCTGCGAAACCACCATCTCCCCCAACCTTACTTCCTTCCAGGCACTAGTGGCCAATGTTACCTTGTTACCAAGCTTCAACCCATGCATATACGCAATGCTTGTCGAGGTCGGGTGGTACAGCTTCAGGAGACACAGGACCTTGTTGGGCACCTTGGGTTCATAAACCAAAGAGCCACTAGAGGTGTACCGGTCCTCAGAGATTGGGCCATTAGAAATGGCTCCTGTCCAAAAGAAGGGACAATAGCCCCTCAAGATTATGCTTGTATCAGTAGTATGTTAGGGCAACTTTAACGTGTACCAAACTAGTACCAAGCCGGTGATTGTCCGGGCCGGTAGTATGTTAGGGCAACTTTAACGTGTACCAAACTAGTACCAAGATGGAACCCACGTTATATTTGATGCCTGACTCAGGCCTATATGTATATATGACCGATCGATCGAAATACTCCAAGACTTCACATTTGTCATATATTCCATATATCACATTCGATAGATATCATATTCATGGAATACGATTCACTTTCAAGATGCCTTGATGGTGAAATAGTAGACACGCGAGACTCAAAATCTCGTGCTAAAGAGCGTGAATGTTCGAGTCCTCTTCAAGGTATAATACGGAGAATGCCCCGTAGCTTTTATGAAACCCAAGTAAATGGGGATGGGGATAAGTAGAAGCTTGACTTCAGTCCAAACAAATAAGGCCAATATATACTTTGTAATGGCAGTGGCCCAACCCAATTAGAAGCTTTGGTCCATAGTTGCTTTCCAGGCGCCTTGGGCCTAGAAGCCCACAGCTGAGGCGCAAGATAGCGCACGTTGCACAGTGAGCATGCCATTCAATGGGTTGAGTAAATGGACACATAAATAGAGAAAATAAGTTCCTTGGCCTATAAAAAGTTGTGCTTAGTTTCTTGTCTTTTTTTTACCAAACTTGCTTATTTGGCCTTAAAACGAATTTTGTTTTGGTTCTTGGCCCTTCCGTTAGTTTGAAAGGTAACGGTGTGAAAAACAACACGAAATGACTCTTTTACCACTGGCGCTGAATGCAACAACAGGGAAGGTTGGCTTTCTAAACGGGTTTACAATTAATCCCATACTCAGCACTCCGAGATGATTGTAAGTTGATTTTCATCGTTAAGAGAACACTTGAGAATGATGGCATGCATTCGTCTTTGCTGAGATTGTGAAGCTCTCTTCATCGAGCCATCTTCTAAACGTCAGCCACCAGTTTTTTTTTCATATCATAAACCAAGCTAGCTAGTTCATTGTTTATTGCATATAACTATGGAAATTGTCATGGAGGGATCAGACACCTTCCCACACAATTTACCAAGCCAAAAAGCCAGTGGCTTTACCATCTCAACCTGTATTTTAACAATCAATCTCAACCATGCCATTAGTATTTTCAGGAGTATAATTAGGAGATGTATCAACTACACGCAGGACAAGAAGAATCGCGATTAAGCAAGGTTGGATGAAGATGGCTTATTTTGGAATGAAGTGTTCACGATTAAGAAGTTGGATAGATAAAACCAGATTAATTAAAACTAGCCTTCGTCTTAAAGAAAAGTGTCGGCCTTTCTCCAACCGTTTGGCAGTGTCGGTCAAACTGAATGCCTAGGGCTACTACTATATAATAAGTACGTAAACAATCCGCAGCGTATCATATAGACAATAAAATTAATATACAAATGCATAATTTGGGTTATTTTAATTCCACGCCTAAATCAATAATAAATTTGATGAAAACATTAATGCAAAAAAAGTCTTAACATTATAGTAATTCATAAAATATAGTTTTTTTAAAAAAAAGATTACTCATCAAGTAAACCAAGTTTATCAAAGTTTATAAAAAATTTGGATAAAAATTGTGAAACAAAGTTAGTGCTAGTACCTAATTTTGATGACTCTTCATTCATATATTCTCCTCGTAGACAAAAAAAAAAATCCGTTAAAAGTCTTAAGACTAGCCATCCGGCAAGGATTTTTTTTTGATAAAAAAGCCATCCGGCAAGGATTGTTACGGCGGCAGTGCGGCGCGCGGCACGCCCCTGCGCGGCTGCCAGCTGCACGCTGCAGCGCGCTCCCCTGTGCCAGGTGCCAGGCCTTGTTTAAATTCCAAGTTTTTTCACTCTTTTCATCACATCAATTTTTGGACGTATATATAGAGCATTAAATGTTGGTAAAAAATAACTAATTGTACAATTTAGTAGTAAATCATGAGACGAATCTTTTAAACCTAGTTAGTCCACGATTGAACAATAATTATCAAATACAAACAAAATACTACAGTAACTAAAGTTAAAAAAATTGCAATCTAAACAAGGCCCTAGTGCGGCCGTGCGGCCCATGGCCCACCAAGGCGTCGAGGTTGGAGCACCTGCCGACCTGCGCTGCGCAGGTGCGGCTGTGGCTGGTTTCGCTCCTTTGCCAACTGAAGAGAGCAGGAAGCGTGAACCATGGGAGAGGGAAGACTGGGCCAAATTGCCAATACGCTTATGGCGAATAGTTAACACCTACCATCTCTTCTTTGAATGCCAAAGTGCCAATACACTTATGGCGAGCGGTATATAGGAGTTCAAGTGTTAAACCCCCTCTAAATGTGTGCAACCTTTTTTTTATAGTTGGTACTCTGGCAGGTCAGCAACTCAAGTTATTGCTGATAGGTGTGTAGCAGTTGTTTGTTGATCAATCTGGCTTAAAAAGACGACGATGGTGTTCCAGTATTTTTGCAGGTTCTGTTAAGAGAAACACACCGATTCAGATATTGAACACAATTGCAATGGCATAAGGCTAACACGGATAGCATCGTCGTGGCATGCCTATGTCTTCAAGGCGCTGCAATGCAATTCTTTACTTTCTATTTGGTTGGCTAGATAGTTTTAGTTAGAATTTGGTTTTATTTAGGCTTCCTTGTTAGCTTGAGAAAACAGTGAGCTTTAATTGCTTTAGGGCTTGTTGGGCAGCGGCCGAACCAGGTTTCGATCCTGGCCAGAGTACTCCTAGTTTTTTATACAGGTTGCTCCGTTCCACCCGGAATGACCCGTTCCGGAATAAACGAACGGGGCCTTAGTGTTTAAGTGTTACTGATATGGATTGATTCTTCCTATCAAGATTAAAGAAGTATGAAGCCAAATCCTTCGCTCCAATTATTATTTAAAAAAGCATTTCTCCTATATCTTAGGTATCTGATTTTGTTGTTATTGTTCAGGCAACATACAATTTTGCTACAAATTATCTCATATAAGTTGTTCTTTTAGTTGTATTAGTTGTTTGGATAAGATTTTCGTTTGAAAATTTCTAAAAATCAAGGTATCTAAAACATAGCAACTCTATTACCAAAAAAATATAGCAGCTCTGTTAAAAAAAGTGAACACCTACCATGCTTCGCACGATGGCTGGTAGGAATTGAAAACCAAATTACCAGCAAAACGGTAGTGACAAAGCACGTACAGTACAGAGCTGTCTTCATGGTGGAGTAGGACGACTTTGGCTTGATTGCCTGCCCGACAAAAGCTGTTCGAACACTACCAGGTGGTCGTCAAACTGACTTTCTTCTTCGTCTTCGCCATGTTCGGCGTCACGCTCATCACTAGTTTGTAAAGTATTGCGTCTTCGTCATGTTCGGCGTCACGCCCATCACCAACCATGTGAAGCATCGCGTCCTGACGGCGGCCTTCAGTGTGTCACCACCAAGGCGAGGATGCTGCTGCGCCTAAACGCGACACTCGACTAGGGGGGCTCATGCCCCCTACTGCTGCCGAGCCTCCCAATCTTACCCTAAGACTACCCGCAGTGGGTACTCTAAAACGATACTCTAAAGCTTTAGAGTATGAATATAGAGTAAAAACTACTACACTGGATACTCTAAAATGATACTCTATCATTTCTCTCACTCTATATTTAGAGTGGTATAGTGCTTACTCTATAGTGGGCAGTGACGGGCTCCACTAGCTAAACAAAGGGAAAAAATACTATAACTCACAAACCAAAAATCCAAATTAAATTTTGATTGCACCATTAAATTCGTCTCAATAAATTCTTCAAAACTAGATCACACATGGATGTATTTAGATGAAGTGACAAGTGGGTCTTACAGTGGATAGAGTGGATAGAGGATGATATAGAGGATGGATGGGTGCGGGAGAATTAAGTATAGAGGAGAGAATCTTGCTGACTAGGACGTATAGAGGATGAATATAGAGGTCCATGAGTGCGGATAGCCTAACTGCGTGCAACATCCATGTGTCTTACAGACTGTCCAGCATGGCACGTTTTGCGAGATGCGCTGACGTCCTCATGACCATAAACATGGGCTGATCGCCATGTTCATGTTTGGTTCGGG
Source organism: Saccharum hybrid cultivar R570 (assembly GCA_038087645.1). Taxonomy (NCBI): domain Eukaryota; kingdom Viridiplantae; phylum Streptophyta; class Magnoliopsida; order Poales; family Poaceae; genus Saccharum; species Saccharum hybrid cultivar. The sequence goes on along the minus strand of JAQSUU010000807.1, from coordinate 10,818,186 downwards.
TCTTGCCGTGCCACCGCAGATGTCAGGCGCTAGTTTATTAGGGCATTGGCAAGTTCTAGGCCCACATCATGTCCTCCATGGTGTTGTGCGGGCTCACGAAGGTGGAGGTGGCTGTGAATGACGACGACGCCATCACTAACATGCACCCGCTCGCCAACACTCTCTACGAGGTTCCTACGTGTGTGCATGGTGCTCGCACTCCTCTTCTCGGGCGTGTCGGTTGGACTCGGGCTACTCACCTACGCCTGCATGCCGGAGGACAAGGGTCTTCTCATGCCTTAGTGTTGGCGTTCGCTTCTCCTTCTTTAGCTCCTAAGCCCTAGCCAATGTCGCGTGAACGCAGCGCTCGGCAGGGGGCTCACGCCCCCCCTTCGCATAAAACATAATACTTTATGTATTTTTTTCCTGATGACAGAGTTGGGTAATCTTTTGATAAAACATGATACATCTAATAGCTATAATTGGTGATGATTATTAGAGCCTATGTATCAAATTAAAAGAAATATGATTTTGATTATTTTTATAATTTCTAAATATTATGTCTCGTGAGAATTAGCGTAAAATTCAATTAGGACCTCTTATTAATTATAGCAAGATTTATTATGGTACTCCTACATACCAGTTTTTTTTTTGTCTTGACACATCATCAATACACCCCTTCCATCCATGAGTGATAAGCAAGGGAAAAAATCTAAGTTTACAGTATTTTATCAATAATAATTAAGACCCATTTAGATTCCATGGTCTGAATCCATGATTATGGTCTGAACTCTGCAGGTATTCATCGGCTGCCCGGCAGAGATCTTAGTTAGTGCTACATACATACTGCAGCAAGTGAGCATCAGATTCCATCAGATTCAGTTAGATCAGCCAGTGTTTGAATATAGGAGTACTACGCTATATCAGGTTCGCTCAGAGACTGTGTTCTGCAGGTTTCAAAAAAAAAAAGAGACTGTGTTCTGCATCCAGCTGCGGCTGCGCCATGGAAAGACTACAGTTTACCCGTGGCCAAGTATGTATAATCTGAGTTTGAATCTGCGGGCCAAAACCAAAAGACGGCGTGAGATCTGAATGACTGAATCTGTTGTGCTTGTACATGTACTTGTACTTGTTAGTTGCTCCCCCAAGGAATGAAAACCATGCATGGTTCAGGAGCAGTTTAGGCCGTGCAGTGCAGTCATGCATCATGCCCGTCTCTGAAATCTTGGCATCGTAATATATGCCCAACAATGACAAATCCACGCAATGTTCAAGAGATGCTCACTGCGCCGCCGCCGTCAGTGGTCGGAACCGCGTGGCGATAAGAACAACAAAACGCCACATGATCAATCTGGAGACAAGAAGGATAACAGAAGCAAAGTTCGATCGGGATGTTCGCTCGTGAGTGCCGTTGGCGTCTCTGCCTGACAAGCAACGTACGTGCTGCTGTGCAGTGTGCACTATGGCCGGGAATGGCATGGCAAGTGACAGGGACGTGCTCTCAAGCGCCGGCATTCTGCTTCTCTGGTTCTCTGCCGCCGTGCGCATAAGAAAGTATATGGTGTGAGGACCCTAAGGCCAGCGCGCACTCAAGGCAATGCCTTCGCGACACGCCACGGCTTCAGCTTCCTCTGCATCCCAGCAGTGAGACAATAAGCGCCAAGCTGTTAATTTTACAAGACCCTCATGATCTCTAATGACCACCCCCACTGCAGCCGCTCCTGAATTCGGTAGAAAGGCCCCATCCACATTGATCTTTAGAGTACCAGGAGGAGGGGGCACCCAGCGTTTCTGACTTTGCCGATTCTTCACAACTGCTACCCGCCCGTTACCTATCAGGGCGCTCTTCTTACCCTTGCTGTCGGGCTGCCCATTACTCTGTCGAGCAAGCAGGAGAGAATCCATGTAACGTGTTAGAAAGATAACTGATCCCTCTATAGATATCTTTTGTTCAGCCTTCAAAGTAATATTCCGCACACTCCAAACACGCCACAGGAGCATAAGAAAGTTTGCTATCACCTCTGCAGAATATTGGTTTAGGATGAGGAGCAGCCAATCCGGTCCTGTGTGCACCAAATCATTTTCAGCCGGAAGCAACCAATGAGCTCTCATTGCCTGACGAAGTGCGACCGCATGGGGACACTGAATGCAAGCACGGAAGCAATCTTCCCGCCCAACACCACACATCTCACAGGTATCTTGCTGCACCAAGTGACGATAACACTTATTTGCCTCTGTAGGTATACCATTGTTAGCAACTTTCCAGGCAAAGACCTTGACCTTTTCTGGCACATGTGCAGACCACAAGGTTTTCCAAACCTGCCTACCATCAGATGATGTAGAGCTGCCACCAATCTCTCCTTCACCATGCTCTCTCCTCATTGCCAACCGATAGGCACTTCTGACAGAGAAGATACCGGGTTTCTCAAAATTCCAAGCTACATAGTTGATAGTCCTTGCAGCTATACCGAGGAAGTTTAATCTTGAGTATTTCTTCAACGTTGCATGCACAGAAAAATCTCCTTACAAGGGTTTCGTCCCATGAGCCTGAGCTGTCATCGATTAAATGTGATACCCAACGGAGCCTGCAACGCCGAGTGCTACCAATTGGTTTCATGCCATGTTCCCTGGGAATCCAATTGTCACGCCAAATTCGGATGCTCTTGCCATCACCGACCCTGTATAGAACACCATGCTTTAGGAGATCCAATCCATGCTCAATCCCTCGCCATGACGGCGAGGCATCCCCTGCAATGACAGTGTCAAGTAAATTGCCCTTCGGGTAGACTCTCGCGCAAAGACTATCCGGGGAAAATATCAATCTCCAGGCTTGCTTCGCTAGGAGCGCCTGATTCACCAAACGGAGATCTCTGAAACCCATGCCCTACGTTACCCCGATACTTCCCAGAATTGCCGTGTCGGTATCGCGATACGTATCGGATACTCCGATACTCCGATACGCCTCCGATACCGTATCGGTGAAGTATCGGATAAACAGAGAAATAAAAATAATTAAATTAAATCTCGATACTTAGGCGATACTTGACTGATACTTTCCGATACTTCGCAGCCCATGACCTCTTTTTTTGGAGGCCCATTTACACAACCTGAAACCCTAAGAATCAAGCCACAACCCAGACTACAGAGAGACCATGGCCGCTCCTACCGCTCACGAAGTCACGATGCCGCCGCGCGCTCCTGCGCTTGCGACGCCCGCCCTGAGCTCAGCGACCTCCTTGGCCAGGCGGCGTTTTCTCCTTGCAAGTTGCTTGCACCAGCGCTTGAGGTACTCGCAGTCCACCTCCGTCTCTTAAGCTTGGTCAGCGATTCATACAACTGGTGGGGCCTCCATGGTCATAGGACCCCAAAATTGAAATCATTAGCACTGAAGTTACTTGGACAGCCGGCATCTTCTTCTTCACATGTGAAAGGAACTAGAGTACTTATGGATTTATGGATAGCGTACTCAGGAATAGGCTTACTCCTCCACGTGCTGAGTATTGTTCTTCTAGAGTGTATTCTGATTTTTTTGTATATCTTTATATACTTGCCGTATCGGCGTATCCTTGTTTTTGGAAAATGCCGTATCACGGTATCACCGTATCGGTATCGCCGTATCGGTATCCCGTATCGGTGCAACCTAGCCCATGCCGCCAAAGCCCTTAGGCATTATCAACCTCTCCCAAGGAACCCACTGAACTCTCCTGCGACCATTCTCTGAGCCCCACCAATAAGCTTTGACATGGCGCATTAGGCTATCACAAAGTGTGACAGGGAGTTTGAACACACTCATCACATAATTTGGTAAGGCTTGCGCAATAGATTTGATAAGAATCTCCTTACCAGCAGCAGAAAGTTCCTTCTCCTTCCAAGCTGTCATCCTTTTCTGAAACCTCTCCACAAGTGGCTGAAACACACCACGTTTAACTCGGCCTGCAGGAGTAGGCAATCCCAAATACTTTGCTTCGAAGTCGATTCTCTGGGACCCAGCAAATCACGGACCTGATCACGGAGACCACTGTCCCTTGATTCATTCATGAGTAGAGAGCATTTGCTTGGGCTGAGTTGCTGCCCTGTACACTTCTCAAAGGTAGACAGCAACTGCTTCACTGCTGCAGCTTGTTCATGGTTTGCTCTATAAAAGAGAAGACTGTCATCCACAGACAATAAATGTGTGATGCTTGGTGCACGCCTGCAGACTATGAGCCCTTCTATCTGACCCAAACCTTCATAGTGCCTTAACAAGGTGGATAAACCATCAGCAACTAAGAGGAATAAATATGGGGATAGCGGATCACCTTGCCGTAGACCGCGAGACAGGGAAAAGGAGTGCGAAGGCAACCCCATTGAAGCAAGTAGCAAACAGTGGAAACACACGTCATGACCCACTGCACCCACTTACGCTGAGAGCCTAGCTTCTCCATTAAACTCTTTAAGAAACCCCAATCTACACGATCATACGCCTTCGATAAATCCAACTTGTTAGCACAAAATTCCTCACCATAATTTCTCTGAATGGCATGGATACACTCAAAAGCAATCAAGGCATTGTCTGTAATCATCCGACCAGGCACAAAGGCACTTTGTTCCTTGGAAATAATCTAATCAAGAAGTGGCCTAAGACGGTTCACCAAGCACTTTGAAACAATTTTATAAATGACGTTTTAGAGACTTATCAGCCGAAAATCTTTGAGCTCTTCTGGATTAGAACCTTTTGGAATAAGTATTATTCAGCCAACGGATAGTGTTTTCCTCTGACAATAAATCAGCATAAGCCAAATTTTAACATAAGCGAACAGGGTGTATCATTTATCCCTACAGGAAGGTTGCCATCCTCAAAAAAAACTTTGCACTGCAGCGACCACATCATTTTTAAGTACCTCCCAACGGGCAGGAAAACACCATCCGGCCCTGGCGCCTTTAGTGGACACATCTGGAAAAGAGCATCCGATATCTCCTCTACAGAAAACGGCTTGCAAAGTACTTCATTCATTTCATCAGAAATCTTCCTTTCCACCAAATCAACAAGTTCAGTGGGATCAACCGCCGGATCTGCAGAATAAAGTTCTTTGAAAAAATCAACCGACATGGCTTGACCCGTACCGCGGACGGAGGCAATGCGCCTCAACTGCGCCGTGCGCGCAGGCTGATCTGATTCTCCTCCCAAGTGAAGTGACACAATCTTTTTTTTCGGGGTTGCGAGCGACAGGGAATTCTGCGCAGTTATGCTTCGCCCTGATACGACATACAAATACAATACAGATCGACAAGGGAAAGGGGATACCATACGTACGTACATGTAGCCTCTCGCTGTACGTCGCCGTTGTGACGACACCTCACTGCATGCCACCACACGCCAGAGGATTTGGCTTTCGCTGTCCCAGTGCCTTATTGACGCTTCTCATCTCTCTCGCTCTCACAGGTGAAGAGCCATGTCCAGCCTTGTTTTCCTCAGGAATCACGTTGCTCTCAAATCAAAGAATCCCAGGGTTACTTTGTTCCATCTCCACGGATTCGGAGCTGTCCTTTACGCGTTAGATCGACCAGAGCATCATACATGCATGATGGCCACACATACCAAACCAGTTCCCGAGCCAACTGAACCTCTTCTTCAAAAGCAGCTATCATGTCAACTGACGAAAGGTCGCTAGCTTAGAATTCACCACACGACAAATGGACATACCACTCTTTTCCGGTGTCGTTCTAGCTTGTTATATGGAGGCTCTCATGGAAGGGAAGAATCCTTTCAGAGGTAGTGGCGGCGTGTGGTGGTGACGGCGGCTAATCGCATTTCGTCTGACCTAGGTCCTTGGAGGTGGATGCATGGTTTCCAGGCAGGTTGACCAAATAAGCTCCACCTTTCGGTTTTATTTTGTCAGAAGTGCACTCTGCTGCTAGATCTACTTTATGGCGCTACGTATGATCTCTGAATGTCTCCTATTTTCTACGAACACAACTTTCAGCATGTTCTATGGTAAACTCTGCAGGCATCCAGTCACCTTAGCAGAGATGTCAGTTGCACATGCTGCAGCATTTCAGTATCAGAATAATTTTCATGGACCATGGTTTGAAACAATGAACAGATGTGAGAGTGTGAGATACTGTTCCAGAGCATATTTCAGAGTAAATCCCCGATAATAAGGTTGCCTGATGAAGTGACAATACATTCTGTGATGAAGATTATATCATATATAAATCATAACCTGTTACCTATAACAGCCCATTTTCTCTTCAGAGAACCTATAACAGCTTTGAATTCTCGCAATCAATATCATTAAATAGGCATTGGTAAACAAGCAAAACAGATTCTGAAGCCAAGCCTCAAGATCTGATGGAATGGAATGATATTAACATGGGCAAAACTTTCGGCCCACAACTGCAATCATATACAGCACGTAACCTTGTCCAATAACATCATCATTACAATGAATGGTTAACAAAAACTGTGATCTCCTAGGAGAAGTCATGGCTATGGTAATCTGGCATATTTTACTACATACCTCTATAATAACAATTATTCAAACACTATTCATTACAACTGGCTCCCCACCCGATTCATTGATTTGAGGGCATGGAAATTGGGCATGCAAATGTTCCAAGAAGAAAGAATTGCCTATGTGTTGACAAAAGAAGCATGCCTGGATGGCCAGATCGACACCAAGTGTAGCATGCATCTATATATGTCAAGATTGGGGTTCATTTGAAAGATTGGACAAGCAACAGGTGCCTCAAATGGCACTGACATCGGCAGTTCCGGTGCTTCAGAATAAACTGGGGCCACATTTGTTACCCTCAGGGAAAAAAATTGCAACCAATGAGCTGTGCTTCCCTCAACCCCTATTCATGTTGAGTTAGCACTGCAAGGAGCAAAACAAGTAATTACTTGCAGCGAAAAAAAAGACCACATTAGAATTAATAAGATAGAAGGTAGCTAAAACTGCATTATGTTTTCAGGCACTTAGACTGAAGACATTTAATATCAAGGTTCCTTAGCAACCCAATGACACTATCATCCACAAAACTAGATCAGAATATTTGTAATAAGCAGGAGCGTATAAACCAGCACATCTATTAGAAAGGTCAAATGAGGGAGAGGTGAATTGACGATCTTGTAATCTATTATTATTGCAATTTAATCTCCTGATTAATTGCCAATAGTGTGTATTGAGATAAATTGGGTTGGGAACCCAAACTTTGAGGACAGCAATGGATTTAATTGTATTAAACTATGCAACACGGATACGGATGCGCAGATAGGGCAATTTCCTAGAAAACACAATACGCGGATACATTTTACTATTTTTTTAATAAATAAATAATAATGCAAATTAAAATTGTGTGAGTTTAAAATTTCAGTAACCATACTGGAGTAATGCTCAATTACCAACATTCTATCTAAAAAAGGGAGTGAGGAACATGAGATGTGGGGAACACACAAAATCAAGCAATGAGAACTGTAGAAGTAGAGTAGAATAGTAGATCAAGTATGAAAAGGAGATGTATTCATGGGAGGTCGCCAGCAGCTTGCTTTGCTTCTGAATCGTCCCTTTCCTGCACCTTGCCCCTGCATCGCGGGAGCTAGCTGCAGCCGCGGCGGACTGGTGGGTGCTCCCCAACGCGGGTGCTCCCGGTGCCACACGGTCTGAACTGGAGAAGTCAATTGATGGCACAGAGTAGGCAGGGGAGGCGAGCAGTGGCGCACCTCCTGCGCGGCGCGCGTGTGCGCAGCAGGCGACGCAAGGGGGCGGGAGTCAGCACGAGGGGTCAGGGGCTTGCCGGCGAGCAGTGGCGCATCTCCTGCACGGGAGGCGGTGCAAGGGGGCAGGGGCTCGTCGCCGGTGACCAGCGAGTGGTGGCGCATCTCTAGCGCGGGAGGCAGCGCGCTTGCGCAGGAGGCGGGTGCCGTGCAACCATGGGAGGAGAGTCGAAGCTAGAGTGTGGACAGGGCAGATAAGGGGGTGCTTGTTGCGCTGGGCCATATCCCAGAGGCTGATACGTATCAGGTCACGAACTCGATATTTCCTAAATTAAACAAAAACAGGATACTCGGATGATACGTATCCAAGCCATATCGGTGACGTATCCGATATGCGATACAGCACCTTCCTGACGTATCCGTACTACAGAGTAAAAACTCAAAAATTTCAGAACAGTGAATCACCATAGGCAAAACTTGGGGTTTTCGCACTTGCCAAAGAATTCTAAGCAGACGAAGCTCCTTCATTGTCCGTACCCTGCTGTTCCTCACCCTCATCCCCATTTACAAAAACTGTCTCTTCAGGTTCATCAGCATCATCTGTGTTCTGCATTTCATTCTCTTCCAATGCCTGAGAACAATTTTATTCATTATTCCAAAAGGTAACAAAAATTACAGTCGTCGACAAGGAGAAATAATGAAATGATTGCATATCAATCAAGACATAAGGAATGGGCCAATGTGAAAATGGATCATAATAAATATCAAGTTCCTAAGAAAACTCCATAGTGCATAATTGAAAATGGACAATAAGAAGCAGAATGCACATGAGATACCTGTTGATCAGGTTCTCCATTTTCCTCAGCTGCATCTTCAAGTTCCTCATGCTCAATGACCTGCATCCTTTTGAAAGCTTCCACAAGAGTCATGTCTGACTTCTCAGCATGATTCAAGTACTGGTCAGCAGGAGGATAATGACCCCTGCACATAAAGACTTATGTTATTGCAAAATTTTTACTTAATCAAAAACTGTGAGGTGGTCAGGGCTCAAGACTCAGAGCAGATGCAATAAAATATTGGTGATATTACTCTTTGGAACCAATAAGCAGTTTCTGTGATTCAATGTTTTTTTTTAACTTCTGGTAAGCAACATGCTAGAACAAAACATAGTAGTTTGTGTTAGTCGCTGGATTCGCACTCTTGGTAGTAGCTGAATCCTTACTCTCATCGAGAGAGGATGACACTAGGAGTTGGGGCAATTTTCTGGTTTATTTCTCACACAAACTCATACAATGCCATGCCAACCTGAGGGGTTGGGGATACATATTTATAGGGCTGCTAGCCAGCCAAGCATATGCTAAGATGCTGCTAAGATGCTAGTCTAAGATGCTGTCCTAGATGCTAGTCAAGATGCTGTCCTAAGATGCCGATGCTGTCCTAAGATGCTTGTCCTAAGATGCTGTCCTAAAGATGCTAACTGCTGTCCTAAAAGCAGTCAAGGATGCTATTACAAGGACACAAGGACCATGTGTTGCGGTCCCACAAAGACCAGCCACACACGGACTTATTCCTGTCATTCTCCCCCTAAGTCTTGTGTGGCGCCGTCTAGGGAACTCGGACCATCCCAATCCTGGTGCAAAGCTCCTGGAACTTCACTCGCCCAAGGGACTTGGTGAGAAGGTCTGCCAGCTGATCCTGGGTGTTGATGTAGCCAGCCTTGATACTCCCCTCGTCCAAGCAGCTCCGAATGAAGTGGTACTTGATGCGGATGTGCTTGCTGCGCTCATGGAAGACGGGGTTCTTTGCTAAGGCCAAGGCGGACTTGCTGTCCACCCTGAGCTCCACCGCTTCAGTGTCTCTGCCGAGGAGATCACCAAGCAGTCGAGCGAGCCAGAGCGCCTGAGTCGAAGCGGTGGAAGCCGCTATGTACTCGGCCTCGCAGCTGGACAGGGCCACCACCTGCTGCTTGACCGACTGCCAGCTAACGAGGCACTTGCCGAGGAAGAAGAGGACCCCGCTTGTGCTCTTGCTGGTGTCGATGTCGCCCGCGTGGTCACTGTCGCTGTACCCGACGAAGTGTGTCGCGCCAGGACACCTCGGGTAGTAGAGACCGTGGTCGAGAGTCCCCGCAACGTAGCGGATGATCCTCTTCACAGCCTGCTGGTGCTCCGTTGTCGGTCGTTGCATGAACCGACTAACGTAGCCGACGGAGAATGCCAAGTCCGGTCGTGTGTGGGCGAGGTAGCGAAGGCTCCCCACAAGACGCCGGTACTGCGTAGCGTCCACCTCCTCTGTCGTGCTGTCGCGGCTCAGCTTCAGCCTCTCCTCCATCGGAGTGAGGGCTGGGTTGCAGTCGGTGAGCCCAGCTAGCTCAACGATGCGCTTGGCGTAGGCGGTCTGTCGAAGCGTGATCCCGGAGTCATCCTGGTGCACCTCGATTCCCAGGTAGAAGGAGAGAGACCCCAGATCACTCATCTGGAAGGTGGCCTTCATCTCTTCCTTGAAAGCCGCCACCTCCGCCTCCTTGGTGCCGGTGATCACCAAGTCGTCGACGTAGACACCCACCAGCAGGGCCTTTCCTCCGTTGCCCCGCCGGTAGATGGCCGCCTCGTGCGGGCTTTGCTCGAAGCCCATCCCCTTCAGCGTGGAATCCAGCTTGGCATTCCACGCCCTCGGTGCCTGCCGCAAGCCATAGAGGGCCTTGCGCAGGCGAAGCACCTTGCCCTCCTTGCCGGGAATCGCAAATCCCGGCGGCTGATGCACGTAGACCTCCTCCTTCAAGTCGCCGTTAAGGAACGCCGACTTGACATCCATGTGATGGACACGCCAGCCCTCCTGGGCAGCTAGCGCAAGGAGGAGTCGCACGGACTCCATCCGTGCAACGGGCGCGAAGGCGTCGTCGAAGTCGATTCCTTCTTGCTGGACGAAGCCGCGCGCCACCAGACGCGCCTTGTGCTTGATCACCTCTCCGGTCTCGTCCTTCTTGAGCTTGAAGACCCACTTGAGAGAGATGGCGTGGTGGCCGGCTGGAAGATCGGCCAGCTCCCACGTCTTGTTCCGCTCGACGGCGTCCATCTCCATCTGCATCGCGGCACGCCATGCCGCGTCCCTCTCCGCCTCGGCGAAGGAACGAGGCTCGCCATCGTCCTGTGCGAGGTGCAGCTCTGCCTCAAAGTCGTGCTGTGCCAGTCCAGGGACCGGCTGCTCGCCGAGGAGGTTGTCCACGGTACGGTAGCGCAGAGGCTCGCCGCCGTGGTAGGCGTCGATGCGATCCTCGTCGTTGGACAGCGGAGTGGCGAACTCCACTGTGCGCTGCTCGTCGTGGGCCGAAGCTGCCGGTGCCGAGCCTGAAGAGGTAGGGTCCGGTGTAGGAGAACGAGGCGTGGCCGGCGATGCTGGTGGTGGACTCGCCGGAGCCTGTGGACTTGCCGGAGCTGGTGGTGGCGGTGGTGAAGGACTCGCCGGAGCTGGTGGCGAACGAGGTGGTGGGGTAGGCGAGCTCGGTGAGGACGAGCTGCTAGCTCCCCCCGCCTCCTTGAAGTGGACGTAGTCGACGACGAAATCGCTGGTCGTCGGAGTCGAGTCGTCATCCACCATCTTGCCCCACGTCCAGCTTCGCCCCTCGTCGAACGCGACGTCACGCGTGATGCGCACGCGCCGTGTCGCAGGGTCGAGGACGCGGTAGGCCTTGGAGCCCTCCGCGTAGCCGATGAAGACCCCTGGCGTGCTCCGGTCGTCGAGCTTGCCGACGTGGTTGAGCTCCTTGACGAAGGCCAGGCAGCCGAAGACGCGAAGGTGGCTCACCGCGGGCTTGCGCCCGTGCCAGGCCTCGTATGGCGTCTTGCCGTCGAGGGCCTTGGTGGGGGAGCGGTTGAGCAAGTGGACGGCAGTCATCACCGCCTCACCCCAGTAGATCGCCGGCATCCCTCTCTGCTTGAGGAGGGCACGGGCGGTGGCCACCACCGTCTGGTTGCGGCGCTCGACGACGCCGTTCTGCTGCGGAGTGTACGGCGCGGAGAAGTGGCGGTGGATCCCCTCATCGGCGCAGTACGCCGCGAACTCGGCCGCCGTGAACTCGCCGCCGTTGTCCGTGCGTAGGACCCGAAGCTTGTGGCCGCACTCCGCCTCCGCAGCAGCTTGAAGGTGCTTGATGGCGTCCGCTGCGGCTGCCTTGGCGTCGAGCAGGACAGCCCACATGTAGCGGGACACGTCGTCGACGAGGAGGAGGAAGTAGCGCCGGCCTCCAGGTGTAGCCGGTGTCACGGGGCCACAGAGGTCACCGTGTACGAGCTCCAGCTTCTCCTTGGCGCGGAAGCTCGCCTGGCGGGGGAAAGGGAGCCGCCGCAGCTTGGTGAGGACGCAGGTGTCGCAGAATTGCTCCACGTGGTCGACGTGCGGCATGCCCCGCACCATCTCCTTGCTGCCGAGCTGCCTCAGGGCCTCAAAGTTGAGGTGCCCAAAGCGCTCGTGCCACCTCCAAGCGTCGTCGTCGCGGCGGGCTGCAAGACAAAGAGGTTGCGCCACCTGTGCGTGAAGGACGTAGAGGCGGTTGCTCCTGTTGACCTTGACCAGGAGCCGGTGTCGATGATCCCAGATGCGCAGCACCCCGTGCTCGATCTCCACGCGCGATCCGCTCTCATCCAGCTGTCCCAAGCTGATGATGGAGTTCCTCAACGCGGGGATGTAGTAGACACCGGTGAGCAGCCTGTGCTCGCCAGTCTTGGCGACGAAGACGACAGAGCCGACGCCCTTGATCTCCACAGCGGAGGCGTCGCCGAACTTGACGGTGCCTTGAACGCTTGGGTCGAGCTCGGTGAAGAACTCCCGCCGCCCGGTCATGTGGTGGGTGGCGCCGGTGTCAAGGCACCACCCGTCGGTCTTGTCGTTGCCGGAGCTGTCGTCGAGGAGGGCGTGTGCTTTTGGCTCGTCAAGGTGGAGGAGAGCCGTTGCGGCCGGTGCCGCTGGAGGTAGTTCAATGCTCGCATGAGCAATGAACAGAGCCGGCTGCTCCTCCTCTTCCGCCTGCGCGACGTGGGCCTGACCGCGTCGTGGCTGTCGACAATCCTTGGCCCAATGACCAAGCTTGCCGCAGTTGTAGCAAGGGTCGCCTCGTGCTGGCTTTTGCTTGCCAGCGGCGCCGCCCTGGGCGCCTCCACGATCATCACCCTCGGCACGTCCTCGCGCCCCTGCCTGGGCGTCTTTGCGCGGCTTGCCACGCTTGCCACGCTTGCGGCCGCCTGTCGTGGAAGAAGGCTCCCCCTTCTTCCTGTCACCTTGGCCGGCAGCCCACTGCTCCCGAGTGAGGAGGAGCTTCCCGCCAATGGTGACGGGTCCTGAGAGGCGCTGTGGCTCATCGCCGTCAACGACCTTGAGGCGGCCCAACGCCTCCTCGATCGTCATCGTGGAGAGGTCCAGCAGAGACTCGATTGAGCGAGCCATCTGCTTGTACTTCTCGGGGACGCAGCGGAAGAGCTTCTCAACAGCTCTCTCCTCGCCGTAGGTGTCGTCGCCGAACTGCACCAACTTCTGCAACAGAGTGTTGAGACGGAGAGCAAAGTCATCAACGTCCTCGCCTGGCTTGAAGGCCAGGTTCTCCCACTCCTTGCGAAGTGCCTGCAGTGTGGACTTGCGGGCGCGGTCGCTGCCGATGCGTGCTGCAGCGATGGCGTCCCAAGCCTCCTTGGCAGTCCGCTTGCTGGTAAGCGAAAACTGCATCTCGGGCGGGACTGCAGCAATGAGAGCATCCAGCGCCCGTCGATCTTGGTCGTAGTCGACGTCGCCGTACCGGACTGCATCCCACATATGCCGCACCTGGAGCTTCACCCTCATCACCGCAGCCCACTCAACGTAGTTGGTCTTGGTGAGGGTAGGCCACCCGCCGCCGGGGCCGACGTCCCTGACGACAGCCTGGTACTCGTGGTGACCACGGTACCGAACCGGGGAGAGAGAGCCGCGCTGCCTGTGAAGGCCGCGCTCTCCGTCGACTCGTCCGCCGCCAGGACCGACGTCCCTGACGACAGCCTGGTACTCGTGGTGACCACGGTACCGAACCGGGGAGAGAGAGTCGCGCTGCCTGTGAAGGCCGCGCTCTCCGTCGACCCGTCCGCCGCCGCCATGCGCGCCTCCTCCAGGAGCGCCACCGCCGTGCGCGCCTCCTTCAGGAGCGCCGCCAGCGTGTCTGCGCCTGTCTGGGCTGCCGCCGCGCTCGTGGGCGTGCACGGCTGCCCACTGCGCCGCTCGCCCTCGCGATGCCTCCCTCTCCAGCAGCTCGAGGTCCGCGTCGGCGCTGTCATCAGCAGCGATGGAGCTGCTGTTGCTGCCGCGTAGAACCTCGACCTCCGCTGCTGCTGCACGCGCCGCATCCACCGCCGCCGCTGCTTCCACCTCCGCTCTAGCTGCTGCTAGCTCCGCTGCTGCCAGCCTCGATGCCCTTGCCGCTGCTGCAGCGGCGTCTGCTGCCGCTCGCTCGCGCTTCTCTGCCGCGGCGAGGTCGGCCTCCTGCCGACGCCGCGTGCTCGAAGCGACCGAGCCCTGAGACTGGCCTGCGGACATGGCGCGCTATCGAGGGGGCTGCTGTGTGGAGAGCAGGGGCAGCCGGAGCTGCTGCTGCTACCGGCTGCGGTTGGGGCTGCTGCGAGGCCGGGGAAGGAGAAGAGCAGGAGATGCTCAGGCTACAGGATAGTACGGCTCGGATACCACTTGTTAGTCGCTGGATTCGCACTCTTGGTAGTAGCTGAATCCTTACTCTCATCGAGAGAGGATGACACTAGGAGTTGGGGCAATTTTCTGGTTTATTTCTCACACAAACTCATACAATGCCATGCCAACCTGAGGGGTTGGGGATACATATTTATAGGGCTGCTAGCCAGCCAAGCATATGCTAAGATGCTGCTAAGATGCTAGTCTAAGATGCTGTCCTAGATGCTAGTCAAGATGCTGTCCTAAGATGCCGATGCTGTCCTAAGATGCTTGTCCTAAGATGCTGTCCTAAAGATGCTAACTGCTGTCCTAAAAGCAGTCAAGGATGCTATTACAAGGACACAAGGACCATGTGTTGCGGTCCCACAAAGACCAGCCACACACGGACTTATTCCTGTCAGTTTGTGTGATAATGTGTACCTCTGAGAAGCAATGCTTTTTTCTACAGTTAGAGCAACCTGCCAATCTTCAAATAAATTTGGATATTCAGAAGGATCTGCCAGAGACTCTGCAGCTTTTGGATTAATCTGCATACAATGTACAGACAAAAAGAATAAGATAATAGCATGAATTTTATTTCGAATGGCACGACACTTTTTGGTAAGAAGACTAAGATGGGAACATTAAGAAATTACTTTACTGAGGTCGTTTCTCCAAATTGCTACTATCTCTGGTACTTTGCTAGGAAGATATGATCGTGCCATTAATGCAGCTTCAGGTATACGGTTACTGCAGAATACACAAGATAATGTTTAGCTCTAAAAGAAAGAGCACCAAAACAAGGATTTAATCACAGCAAACAAGATTTACCTGTCTACAAGCAACTGTACGCAATCTTCCACTTTACCAAGCATAAAAAGGCAGAGGAAAGCAACATTGTTTTTTCCATGTTCTTTTGCCAAAGAAGCAAGCTTTTCAATTCCTTCAGCATATCCAAGAGATGAGTACAGTAGCAACAAGCCACTTAAATCCTTCGCTTGAAGAAGGCATTCCTCCGCCAACTCTAGCTGCAATGTAGAGTTGTGGCATACCCATGCCAATAAGCTATCATTCACGAGCTAATACAGATAGGATATGTTCAATTTAGGTCATGTCTCAATTGACATCATTCCGATTCGCATGGAGAGTTTTGGCAAGGAAAACATGTTCCGTTGAAGTTTTGAGAAGATTAAAGGCCCTGACCCAAAACTATTTGATCACAAAAAAAAAACAAACGTCACACTACACAAGAGGCATTCCATTCTTGAAAGCTTGTTTCTTAGCAATGTAGTTATTTAAATGTCAAATACAAACTTTCATAAGGTTTAAGAGCCCACCTTGCCTGTGGACATTGCGAGTTCGCCCAACTGCTTCCATTTAGATTGACTTTGTGCTTCTATGGCAATAGCCTGTACAGTAATAGGCGTGAGAGGTCTTATAATATATGTTAGTAATTTTGCAGCAATGCAGTATACAATACCTCAAAATATAGTCTACGGTATTAGAAGAAAATAAGTGACACTATAATCAGTACCTTTGCAACTTCTAATTTTCCAAGCTGCACAGCTAGGTCAAACTTGTAGTCAGCATCGGTGGCTATCTCAAGAGCCTCTTCCAACATACCTCTCGATTCCAAAAAATGAGCAACACTGTCATATGAAAGAGAAACAAGAACTGAGGTTAGAAGAGAACAGACTCTAAATAAAGTTGGACAAAATATACAAAAAGGGCGGAGAAAACTAAGTATATTAATTCAGTAAATTATGAACATACACAAGATAAAAAAAACAATACTCCCTCCGTATCGAATTTAGAAGTCGTTTTGGACAAGGTTTGGGTCAAACATTGGGAATATAAATCATCAATAACTTTTAAGTTGTTGAGTTTGCAAATGTAAAAATTATAAGAATAGATTTGTCTTGAAAAATAATTTCATAAAAGTATACATATATCACTTTTCCATAAATATTTTTTATAAAAACAAGAGGTCAAAGTTGTATTTTGAAGACCGTGTCGCTGTCCTAAACGACTTCTAAATCCGATACGGAGGGGGTATTTAGTTTTTACTCCTTCCAAATTATAAGATGTTTTGACTTTTCAAGATACATTACTTTTACTATGTATCTAGACATAGTGTATATCCAAGTGCATAGCAAAAACTATGAATCTAGAAAAGTCAAAACGTCTTATAATTCGGAATGGAAGGAGTACAACATAAATATAACCTTAAAGGATTCTATTTAGATATGGCATACATCAGGACAGTTATGTGACAGAAAATGGGCCTAAAAGCAAAGACAAATTAGGGAAAAAAATGAGCATACAAAAAAAAATCAATTTATATTTTGGAACAAACAGGTAATCACAAACCTATTATATTGTGCCTTTGGTATGGACGATAAAATTTCATTTGCATGTTCCAAATCCCCACGCATCACAAGGGTCTTGTACTCAATCAAACTCAGAAGTAATGTGTACCCAATGACACTGTACAAAGCTTATATGTTAGTCACAGAAATTAACAGATGCTACAAAAGAAAGGAAGCATTGGTTTCGAGAAAACGCACTTAAACTCCTTGTCAATAAGATAAACTCGACTTTGGTTCACAAGATATCCCAATAGGTACATAGGGCGATCCAAATGATACATTGTAGTGACCTGTAAGTATAAAGCTTATAACTAGTCGTGACACACATAGTGCCCATATAGAGAACTTAAACAGAAGAAAATGTTTTCGAGTAGACTATATTTACCTCACCACCAACGCAATAATTTAGGCGCGACGATGAGTTGTTATAGATAAAGCAGTCTCCAACCCAAATTCCAGTTCTCACTCGCTCATTGACCTCATGAAGCAGCTCAAAAGCATCTTCGACACCTTCTTCGTCCACAGGCTTTCCACCTTCTAGATAAGAAGCAACAATATCTCTCTGCAAAGCACAAATCATACAATCATTTTGTGTTATAATCCCCATGCATCGCAAGGAGGTGGGTAAAAGAAGGAAAAAGAAACAAGATAATAATCATTTGAGGATACGATATCTTACATTGTACTTGAGGATGTAGAATGATGTATCACTTGCTATTGCAACTAGGTCGCCACTATCAGCCCAGTAAACGTTCTATAAACACATGATAAAGGTTAACAGTAAACTCAAAACATACAAAATTTCCACCCAAGAAAAAATAATACTTGACTCACCTTAACATTCACATCGATTCGGCGTATTAGTCTACAATCAGCCCAGTCATAAAAGCAGATGAAATCACTAGAACACATAGCCAACAATACCCCACCAAAAATACGCTCTGCTGAAAATGAAGGGCGGATAGTTTTCTTCTCCTAAAAAACCAGATAATTTAAGTCACAGGGTACAATTAGAATGCCAAAAGATTACCATGTGCTTTTTTGGAAATAATTCAAAAAAAAAGAAGGCTAGATCACAAACTTCACATTCGCTTCTACAACTCCTAGAGAAGTGATATGGCTAATAAAGGTGAGCGGGCAAGGGACATGCAACAAGCACAAGTTATGAATCTCCAATGAATTGTAAGCCTTAGTAACAAATCATGGGAAAAAACTTGCTGCAGAAATCAAAGGGCACAAGTAGAATTTTTTCCAGAAACATCACTGGATAAAGGAACACATGATGAAAGAAAAGAAAGCTAGAAGAGTCAACTGAATACTAAAGGAGTAAAGGATGTATCTTTACAGACACCAAAACTAGAGGAAATGTTTAGGTAATTATGAAAGAAATTTGAAACATGCATCTGATTAAACAATTTATTTATATAGAAAAACAATAAACTAAAGTAGACCATGTACCTGAAATGATTTACTGTAAGTCTTTATTCTTGATGTACTTTCCCTAATTGCATATTCTCCTTCTGATGACCAAACAAATTCCAGTGCAGTTCCAAATGATCTATTCCTCCAGGCCAGGGCAGTATAAATTATGTACTCACCATCTCCACATACAACAACGAACCGTCCATTAGGGTTATGCTTCAAGCTCTGACCAACCAAAACGATTACTCACAATCAGATTATACACCACTCAAGATTTAATAAAAAATCAGCACTGCCAAATAAGAAAAGAAAAAAAATGACCAGTTAATAACTACACTATAAACCTACAATAGTAACAAATTTTAGAATACAAAGAATATATCAGCATCAAAAAGTACCTGTGGGTACAAATCACAGCTTCCTAACTCTTTTACAGCCAGGGGTAATCTTTCTCCATCTGTGGCCTGATTTGCAAAATACAATAACCTGTTAGACAATGCTTGCTAAATTATTTCATTTTATGCTGAAACAGACCAACTTACCTCAAAGCCTGCACCGACTGTCTTGATATTTACAGTTTGTATTTCATTATGTTTCGCCCAAATGATTTTCCCACTGGTATCCATACTTGCTATGGGTACTTCACGGCCCATTTTTATCATAATGGTCCCCTCGTCATAACCAATCACCATCCTAGACAGTAACCAAACAGTATACTTGTTTCAGTATTAGAAAATACATAGTAGGCCCGTAGGCAACTACATAAGGATAGGACCTACTATCCACCAAAAATCTCAACCACAGGGACAAAACAACCCGTTGGCAGTCTTAAGAATGTGAACAACTTAAGAGCTACAAGCATGAACATTGCAAGAAAGATAGAAATGAACAGGAGACATGAAATTGTAGCAGTAGCCGCCCATCGAATAACATACTGGGTTTATACGAAATTTGAAACCACTAAACAATCGACCATACTGTGTTCCCCGTGAGGATATCAGCTAATTAGTGAGGCCCTCTTTAAGGCAAACAAAAAACAATTTGTAGATAGCATTTATAGTTGATTTACTAGCAGAATGACACAACTACACATACATACCATTAAGAGACAACGTGATATGATGCTTCTAGTTCTACTCAAAAGTGAAATGCTATAATAATAGCCATTATCCATTATAACTGACAGCACTACTGAAACAAAAGCAGAATGCAAATGATCTTACCTTCTTGATCCCTTCATGTATCCAACAGCCCAGACTCTCTCAAGGCCATAGTTTAGTGTGTTCTCAAGTCTACAATATAGTTCAAGGTATAAAACAAAGAACATCTCAGGATATGAAAAGAGTAACACAAGCAGTGTTCAGACTCAATCAGTATAGGACATTTTCCAGATTATCACACAGGCAAGAATAATTTAACTCAACCAATCTAGGAGGAACTAGGTGGGCATTGTAAATACTCCCTCCGTCCTTATTTTACAGGCGCGCTAGAATTTTTCGCTAAGACCAAGGAGTATTGATTCTCCTTAATCCCATCCACTCTGGCCGCATAAAAAACGATCCGGTTTCCGCTTGCTGGCATAAATGCTGCACAGCCGTGACGCCCGCATGCCTGCATGCATATGCCCGATTGGGCAGACTCATGCCAGTGCGGCGGTCGCGGTGGACTGCGTGCAGAAACCAAGCATCGCAAGTAACTACGCGCCGGATGACCGGCCGCATCCCTGGCATGCAATGCTAGTACGCCTGTGAATACAGGAAACTTTTCCAAAGCTTGGGCGCCTGTAAATATAGAACGGAGGGAGTAAGAAGGAATAGGCACCCAAACTCAAGTTCAAGAGGACTCGACCTTGGATCTGGGTGGTGGGAGTGCACACCACACCTCCCACTGAGCCAGGCTCCATTACTAGGACTGATTCCAAAAACAAGTACTCCTTCCATTCCAAATTATAAGACGTTTTGGCTTTTCTATACATTGCTTTAACTATGTATCTAGACATAGTGTATATATCAGTGCATAGTAAAAGCTATGTTTCTAGAAAAGCCAAAATGTCTTATAATTTGGAATGGAGGGGGTAGTATTTGTAATTTCGGTAAGCAAAATAGTTAAACTAACCACTGTCCTTTTGTTTCACACCCTACATGTCACTACACAGTGTACACACAGAATGTAATTGTGCTATCCTGCATGCAAGACAGGTACTGACACACATGCAAAAAGGAAAAATATAATGCACAGATAGGGTTTGGTGAGGGATGTTCAATTGCATGCTATCATAAGAAATAATAGAAAGGTATCGTATCATAAAAGGTAAAATAAAGCATATTTCGTTCAATGACATGGCAGATAAGCTCATAAATTTAAGTTAGCACACCATGGAATTAATAAGTTACCGTGGGTTTGAACTTTTCAACCATAAGAACAGAAAGTTAAATACCAATGTCATGCCCATAGGCCTTTACATTAAAATTAGTTGTGCCCAATTGTACTAGAAACAAGATAGTTGTTTAGCATTCTGATTTATGAGGAAGTCAGTAGATCTGTGTTTCAGGATGGAGAATTGATAATTGATAAATGGCCAAACTGTAATAATGAAAAAACGACAGACCTCTGCTTACATAAACAAGCAAACATAGAGAATAAAAACATGTTACCTGTAAGTTGTCGAATGCCATATACGAACTGTACCATCTTCGGATCCAGTAATGATTATAGGGAGCTCAGGATGGAAACAAACAGCAGAAATATTATGTGTATGCCCTTCAAGTGTCTGAACACAGCTCTTTGTCTGGTAATCCCAGACCTATTTTGCCATAAAATGCACCATCATAGGACTGCATAGAGCAACCAAACATTCAAAACATACAGCTAAGTACAAAAATGTACCTTTGCAGTGGAGTCATCAGAACCAGTAATCAAATAGGGCCTGTCACCACCAGTGAAGTAGTCAACACAGTTGACACCCTTTTGATGTCCATCGAGTGTGAAGTTTGGATCTGGAGAGCCCAAACTCCATATCTGCAATCTCAGAGTAAGAAGTATGAATGAACAAGATCACATCATGACTCAGTCGCAACTAACATCTTGCTGCATAAAATTGTAAAGGCATACCTTTGTAGTGCGGTCAAGAGATGCGCTTGCAAAGGTGTTAATATCCTTTGGATTGAAAGTAACCTGCATCACATAGTGTGAATGTCCCTCAAATATTTGAGTGCACATCCACCCTTTATCCCAGTCCCACAGTTTTATTAGCATGTCATCAGATGATGACAGCACATATGGTAGAGTTGGATGGACCGCAACGCATCTGATGTAATCGGTATGAGCCTCAAAAACTTTAACTTTGTCCATGGTATTGTAGTTGTAGACACGAATGAACATGTCGTCTGCACCAGCTACAACCCATTGTTTCCTTGAAATAAATTTTGCCGACCTCACTGAAAATAAGTTTAAAATATACATTAGCATCATCCTGATCGCCAAAAGTTCTCATTCCACGTGAATCTAAGTGCTTTGGATACCTGGCAGTTCTGAAACTTCAAATGATTTCACCATTGCCTGAAAAGGTATATACAAAAACAAACATGTTAATGAATAAAATTCTCAGAATCCAACTTTATTGACAACAATGCACTGCCGCACTGGTAAATCATATCCATTCATGACATACATAGATCCACTAGCTGGATCCCAATTTCCCAGAAATGAGACAATATTTTTTATGTCATACTCATGATTTTCACAAAATCATTTTGATTTCTTATTGTAGTACCTAAGGTAAATACCACATTTTGTACTCAAGCATACAGATCTGCAGAACTGCATGTGCATATACATGATACACAATAGTTCGACAATGCAACTCAGACATATTGGTTCAGACCCACAATCATAAGGTGAAGATTGGTGACAGAAATGGAACAGAAACAGGTCATCTTATACAACGATGTAAAAGGTCATTAGGTTAACACCTTAGCTCACAGAAATGCAGACTGGCTAAAAAAGGGTGGACATAATTGTCATAGCGGAGCCAATATGAAGGGTCACTCGGTGGCAAATGAAATTGAACCATCAATGGTAACCCAGGATAAAAAATTTTCAGTGTAGATTCTAGAGGCGTAAAAATGTATCAGAGCGATCAAGTGCTGTTTGTAGCCCTAATGACCTATATACTTGAACAACATATAATGAGAGAAATAAACAAGGTGACCATAAAGTAAGCATGCCAGCCTACCAAGCAATAGGCAGCACCATAGATCATAGCAACAGCAAAGACGTCTGGAATAAAGGATCCAGCATTACGAGAGAAAACCCTAATGTTATGCTTTGTTCATATCTTATTTGCTAGCACTGGTAGTGGTATGAATTCATGCACATGTCGTTTACGAAAACCAGTTAGGGCCCTTACGGCCTTACCTGTGCCTGATAATCCCAGATGCAGACACTCCCCGAGTACAGGCTCGACAGGATCCTGCACAATGCAAACCACGTATAATCAACAATAAGAACAAGCACACAAAAACGGTAAGCACAAGCAGCGGCAATGGCTGAAAATTCAGTGAACGGCCCCAGAACAGAATCGGAACTTACCATGGCTCCGTGGGATGCAAATCCACCGACTTGACCCTCTCCGACCGTTGAGCGAACTTCCGCTGATCACCACCAAGGAAACAAAATCAAACTGAAATCAGCGCAAAATCAAAGCGGCGCGAACAGTAAAGGACGACGTGGAGACCGAGATCCAGTGAGGCCGGGCAGGCGCACCTTGATCTCCAACCTGAGCGGCTGCGGGGAACACGAGCGGAAAACAACATTGGTCAGATCTCTGAGCAAACAAACGTCATGAACCGGGCTCGAGAAAAACCGGCGAATGGATTGGAGATTCCCGAGCGGGCGGGTTCAGATCCACGTACCATGGTGGCGGCGGCGGCGGCGGCGTCGTGGACGACGCGGGGTTGAGCCGGGCGACTGCGCTACACCCTAGAGATCCCCCAGCGGCGATGGGGTGGTGGGGCGCGGCGAAGAGGGAGCGAATCCGATCGCGAGCTCGGTGGCGCAGGCGCGGCGAGCGACAGGGAGGGAGAAAACGGAAAAGGGTCTGGCAGATGAGGGAGGTTTTGTGTGTAATTTAGTTACTTTTTATTTTAATGCAAATTAGCACCTGGAAATTATTGTATTGTGTTTCCCAAATTGCAGACTGTGTGCCGCACATGCATAGCCCACCATTTTTTTTTCGTTCATTCATGGCCGAAGGCAGTCGCACGAGCTCAGTCGCGAGCAATTTCAGCGTCACCATTGCGGTGGCACTAAACATTGAGATTATGGCTGCCTGTCGACAGCGTCCAAACATGCTAAGATACACACATGTTATTAAAAATTATTATATCCATTCGATAATTAATCATGTATAAATATTATTTGAGTATAATCAGATCGATCTGTGCCATTTCACATTTACGAATTTGTTCTCTTCTATCCGTGCTCGAAGTTTTGAGCTCAGCCTACGCGGTGACTATTTGGTTCAACAAGAGGACTCGAGTCTCTACAGTTCGACGGATCCAATGGTACTCTAGGCTCCATCAGCAAGGTATTTCCTTTTTAGATTCAGAACGTGCAGGCCACGGACGTCTGAACGGGGCTAGCATCCGGATGACCGCACGTGCTGTGCTTGTTTCATGTGGGGCCTACACCACTCCGTGTCCCGCCGCACCATGGCCCACGCCGCTCCATGTCTCACTCTCACACCTTGGCGCCCGCTCCACACCCACGTGCTTGCAGGCGGGCCCAGCAACTGCAGCAGGTGACTGCTGTAGATGGGTCCCACTGCAACATGTGCAACATCAAGATTTACTTTTACCGCATCCAGATGAAACACTTGCAACGTACATTCGAAACAATTGAAACACTTGCAACATACATTCGAAACAATTGAAACACTTGCAACATACGTCTGAAACACTAGGAAAACAAGTGTGTAACCATTGCAAAACATGCGCAACATCTGGATAAAACACTTGTAACAAATGTGTGAAACATGTTCAACGTCCGGATGAAACACACTTGCAACATTTGTCTGAAAAAACAGATGAAACATTGGGGACAGACGTTTGCAACGTACGTGTACAACCATTACAACACATGCAACATCCTGATCTATTTTTGCAACATCCGTATAAAAACGCTTGAAGCATACCTCTAAACACATCTGAAACATTTAAAATGTACACTTGCAACATGCATCATATCCCGTCGCTGTCGGACGTGTCGCGGGCCTTGCTGTTGGCGACCTTCCTGACTGCTTGACACCCGCGACCACAGACCCATCGAGCAACTGCATCCTCGTCAACGTTGCTGGGCGAGGCATCCCTACCCGATCTCGTACGCATCGTCGAAAATCGCTGCTGAGGGAGGAAGGGAGCGCGAGGTGCAATCGGAGAAGCCCGCTCTGGGTATGGCCACATGGATCTCGTGATGTCGTGAGTTGAGGTCGACAACAGTGAGGACCTTCTGGTGAGGAATGACGGCATCGGCAACACAGAGGCAGAGTGGCCGTGGCGCGGCAGACACGGAGCCGAGTAGGATGGGTCACACCGAAGGCGGAGTGGGCGTGGACACGGGGGAGCAGACGCGACAGACGCGGAGGTGGGAGGGAGGAGCAGGGGGATGGGGCGCACCAAAGGCAAAGTGGGCGTGGGCGGCAGATGCGGGGCCGAGGCGAGTAGGTGGGGGCATCGCGCGCGACGCACGGCAATGAGGCAGAGTGGGGTGCCCGCCTGATGTGGTGAAGTGAGTGGGGTCTGGGTTTCGGTTCGGATTTCTGTCACGGGCGGAGGATAAAGCGGCGGCGTAGAGGAGCAGGCCCGTTGCCTGTTGGACCCAATCGCTTCGCAGGCCTAGGAATGGCGCGTCACATGTCCGGACGGACGTCCTCACCGAAGCATTATCATTTTACACTACAGATATAAAAATACAGGCATCAATGTTGTTTCCTTGCCTCCTTGGCAAGATAGGATGCCATCGGCTCAATCTTCAATCTTTTATTTTCTCAAACCAATGTTGTTTGAACGAACCAAAATTCTCGATTCCTGAGCTTGAGGGGGCTGGTTCTCAGTATAAGCTCGATTTTTGTTTCACCGAGACCATATAACACTACTCAAGAAAAGATGTTTATACAAATATAAAAACACCTCTAAAAAAACTCTTAATTAAGTAATAAGCATAATAAGTATTTTTCTTCTCCTAGCCGGGCCTAAGCATGATGGAAGGGCAAAATAAGGCCCTGCACTAATCCAAAGATTGTGTTGTGTGTTCTTCGTCATCGCTGGGGTGGTCCTACACGCGCTCTATCATTCCACGGGAAGCAAGTCATCCGGCCCGGGGACCCTTCCGAGCACTGGATTGGAAAATAGAGCACTAGTAAAAACATAGAAATAGTATATAAATACATATGAAAAACAAAGAAAGGATGAAAAAACACAATTTTTTTTTGTAGAAATCGAAATCTAGATGAGCTATAGGGAAACACACAAGAAACTATGAAATATGAGTAGATATCTTTTCTTGCTCATGGTTGTCCTTTGAAATCGAATGCAAAGTAAAGTTTCGTATGTTATCCTACAAACAGTTTCTGCGAATCAAAGGATACTAAATGACACTACAGGCTCATTTGGCACAGCTCTAGCTTCAAGATTTATGTTGGATCTATAGTTTTTAGGCTAATTGAAGTGGTTTAACTATTTTTAATTAATCTAAAAATTAAATAAAAACTAGTCATGTAACTACACTTAATATTTTTACAGCTCTAGATCTAAAAATTTCTAGAGTTAGAGCTCTATCCAAACAGGGCCTATAGTAACTTCATTCCATAGGAATAATAATACCATATCTTTTCGTTTTGTTTTTTCTACAGTCTAAGGAGGGCCGTAGTTAATAAGGAAGCCTGATTTGATAGAATGGATTTTTAAGAGCCATGAATAGTCTAATTGATGTTTCAACTTATGTGGCCAATCAAGTCCAATACGGCAGCTTCTCGTAAACGATGTAAATATTTTGTCAAATGAATAAAGCTTGGTGAGAGAATTTTTTTTAAAAAAAGTCTAATTCATGCTAGAGCTTCCTGATAGATACTCCTGGCAAAGAAAATTTAGAAAAACAACAATGAATCGATAATCTAACCATTTTTAGCGAGGCACTACAGCCTAGTTCTTAAACGCATCATTACGATATTCATGGAGAGTTATAGACAATCTATTTTGGACACATGGGCCTAAATATGATATCTGAATTATCAAAGCAGTGTCCAAGGTTGCTCGAAGCACGTGCAAAAAATATCTAAGAGCCTATCTAATTAATGTGGAATGTTAAAATTTCACTTACATGACTTGTCACGAGAGACCTACCACTTGCTACTTTTTCTTATTGGGCGGGCGAGGAAGTGTTGGCCAAATTTTTTCACCACGCCCGTTAGAGAAAATTGAAGTAAAGGAATACTTATAATATCTTTCTAGCGACCATTTATTTTTTCTATTGGAATTGAAGCACAGTACGGACTATGGTCCTGTTCACTTGGCTGAAAAGTCATGGCTGAAAGTACTGTTCGCTGATTTATTGTGATTGAAAAACATTGTTCGTTGGCTGAAAAAGTACAGCTTATAAGACAAGCGAACAAGGCCTATATTGATGTACCATTTATGGCTTTAGTGAAATAGTAAAATTTATAAATATAAATATATTTAAATAATTTTATATTATCATTCTAAAAAATATATAAAGTTCAGCTTAAGATAATTGATTCAACAAGTTCGTAAAATTGTACATCACATAGAGTGCTATTTGAGTTCCAATCGGCAGTAATATATGTCCAGAATAGCAAAAAAAAAAAAATGATCGGTATGGACCAAAACGGTGGATATTGGGCGTAATGGAGCCACTTCTATGCTAGCTAAGAAGCTAGTCACTTGGTACCGAAATGGTATTAACATGCCTGAATAGAGGAACCATACGGTCACAGATGGCGTCATCGTGTGTAAAAAATATCGCACATAAAAGTTTGTAGTAAACAACGCATCCAAATGAAAAATCTAGATGCACCATGATTTGTTATGACAAAAAAAGCTTTAAAACCATATCCCAATTAAATATATTTGGATGATATTTTCCTATTGAATATTTTTTTAATGAAACTAAAGTCTTTTTTATCGTGTGGAATAATTCTTAGGTTTAATTGGTGCATTCTTATAGAAAAGAAAAGTTCCAAGTCCACAAGAAAAATGTTCCCGTTCAAAAGAAACAAAAAATGTTTCTAACTTCATAAGAAAAAAGGTTCCACCTTAATAAAGTAAAAAATATTTCATTTGCTCATTGTAATGTTCGAATAAATATTATGGTTCAACTAATTGAAAATTAAAATGTTCCACTAAATATTGGCAGCATGAATGAAAAGAATAAATACGTGAAGATTAAAAACTTATAAAAAAAAGAGAACGAAAGAAATATTAAGAAAAAAAAAAGATTGGGTCCATGTCGCAGGCTCCCAGCGGCAGGACCGTGTGGGTGCGCTTCCACTGGGCCGAACTGCCCCCGACTGGGCAATCGCCGCCGCCGTTCTCTCCGCGTTGTCTCTCTGTCGGCGACAACTGTGCTACCGCCGCCGCCGCCGCCCTACACCAGGTGCCCAGTTGTTCGTCGCGCCCTTCGGCGGCAACGAGCACCCACCAGGTATGCCGGCCCCTTCGTTTCCTTTCCTGCTCCGCTGTGCGAAACCGAGCACCTAAGCTATTTGGCTATCTGTAATTGGATCCGATCTAATTGCAAGTGTTAAGTGTATATAAATGTATTATGCTTACTAAATTCGTTTTTTTTGGCAAAATTATCGGGTGTACATGGGTGTTGTTCAGCGCGCACAAGATCGGTCCATCTCAGTTGATACCGTATATAGAACTTTAAATTAAGACAGCAGAGTGGTGCAGTTAGGTTTCACAATAAAATGTCCGGTTCCAAGAGAAGCCTCCCGTCTTGGATGGGTTCTTCTAAAGATGGAGAGGACGATTCAAGCAAGAAGAAACATGCAGGCACCTCCCAGAAGGCTCAGAAAGGGCCTGATTTCTCCAAACTTTTGGTACCTATCTACTGACCACAGCTACAATCAGATTTATGTATGTATACTGTTCTGTATTGATGATTTCATACATCTGTGTAGGACGGGGTGGTGTTTGTGCTGTCAGGGTTCGTGAACCCGGAGAGGAGCACGCTTCGTTCACAAGCATTGGACATGGGGGCTGAGTATCGAGCCGATTGGACATCGGACTGCACCCTTCTTGTTTGTGCATTTGTTAACACCCCCAAGTTTCGACAAGTTCAGGCGGATAATGGAACCATTATCTCAAAGGTGGGTTCTCAGATATTATCATTCTTTTGAGCTTTTTGGCAAGCCCCTTCAAGCAAACAATTCCTATTCCACCAACTTTCAGAGCTAACAAAACTGGTTATGGTCTTGCCTTCTCTCAGGATTGGATCTTTGAGTCTTACAAGCAAAAAAAACTTGTGGACATTGAACCTTTCCTTATGCATGCTGGAAAGCCATGGCGGAAAAATAAGGAGCCTGTTGAAACTGATCAAGGTGATAGATACTTTCACCAGAAATATCTTTTATGGGCACAAGATCTTGTTTTTGGGTGCTGTTATGCATGTCCATAAGTTATATCTGATATACACTCTCAGTATCCACACGTTTGTCATTAGAATTCATGATCATGTCAGCTTATCAATAACATAGCACTTATTATGTGGTCAAAAAGCTCTTCATTATTTCCTTTATGAATTTCATCATATAGTTCTTTCTGTGCTTATTTTCTCTTTCTGTGAACCTTATACTAGGGGTATAACTGTATCATGTTGTTGCACTAATAATGTGATGCACAGCAAATTAAGCTTAGTAGCTTACTCTCTCAATAAGTATTCCAAATGTTAAAATAATCCTTCATTTCTTCTGTGCTTCAAAGGATGGTACATTCATAAACTCCTGTGTAAACTTAGCCACATTTAGCTTCTTTCACATTTTTCTAGAAATTGCAGTAAGTCAAGGGCGCGCATTAGTCATAGCATACACCTTTAAATGGACATAATATACTGGTTTTAGCCTTTTTTTCGTTAACAATTCTCTATAGCTTCGGTGATGATTTGTTATATTGGCAACCTCAAAGAATCACCATTTGATGACTAATTTGTTAAAATATGAATCATCGTTGCAGCTTTGGGTGCTTATCATTTTCCCTTGTATAATTTCACATGAAATCAATCAATTTAAAAGTATCATTTATTTATTTGGCCCTGTTGGTCTAGATGAGAAGGAGACACGCAAAGTGCATCAAAAGCAAGTTCAACAGTCTCGCGTCAAGCCATCCACCTCTGATGCCACGGAGGTCTGTTCTGTTCAAAGTTAACTTATGAAACAACCAAAAACCAAAAATTTGATGATTATGATGTTAATAACAAGATGATGTATTTTCTGAATCTGGGAGCTGGCGATTTGAATATGATATGAGTATATTGGTAACATACTTCCTGGCAAACCTGAATACTTCAATTATCTGATGGCTTTAACATTTCTTGCTATTTAATGTATATGTAAAGTGTTCTTTTTTTTTAAGGAACATCAGTATCTATGAAACATTAATATACCTTTTTTCTTTTGTGAGAATATCCGATGTGTGTATATTCAGGTTGGAACCAACTATGCATCAGAGTTTTATGCTCAGTCAGGATAATCTACAGCCTATGATCCTTTCCATTATTTTTATGTTTTTTGTTAAGCATTAAATCCATCCATCAAATGTTGAAGAGAAAATGAAAAATTGTGTAAAAGTATTTTGTTGAGTTAATAAGTAGTTGAGTCTGGTAGTGGTAGGATAGGGCATCCAGCTCGATCCTTTTTCTTTTTACAAAATTCATTGATTTTGTTCAGTGCTACCTGTTTCCGAGTGAGAATGCCCTAAATTAGATAACTTTTCTGGATAGAACAAGATGAAGGCAACATGAGTGCCTGGAACACAGGAGCTTTGATGATTCTGTTGCATGCTTTTTTGTCCAATAAAAACTCACAATAGTTTTTCCCCTTTTCCGTACAGGCAGGAAATTTAGAATCTGCAAACAAGTGCTTTTCTCCCTCAAAAATAAAGCAATGGGCCGTGGATGATTTGGCACAGACTATGTCATGGCTGGACAGCCAAGAAGAGAAGGTGGGTGCACCTAATGAAAAAAAAAACATGTATTTATGCTGTAGGCTTTTTGTTTAGTATTGTCTCTGCTTTCCAAGGGTCTTTTAACAGATGAATATAACCTTTGCTTTTTTTGACTGACTTATCTTTCTCTGGTTTCTTTCCTGACAGCCAGAGCCAAGTGAACTGAAGACAATAGCTTCTGAAGGGGTAATCACTTGTCTGCAAGACGCCATAGAATCCCTTGAGCAAGGCAATGTAAGGAATGCAATATCACCATTCATCATTTATAAAGTGCATGTATTTGCATATTGACTTTTTCTTTTGCAAAATATATTTGTATATTGACTAGTACTGGTAGTCAACATAAACTGTGCTATATATGGTGATGTGTTAGAGCACATGTTCACTGAAACGCTGGTCGTCGATAATCTTGAAAGCAAAAAAGGAAAACACTGCCCAGAAGCTAAATTTTGTTCTGGTTTCATTGCCATTGAGATTATGCTTTTAGTTTAAGTATATCATAAGAACTGGAATGGATAGTCAACACAATGGACCAAATAGCCGGACCATGTTCTTTTCTTATTGCTCACACTGATGATGTGTTGTATTGTAACTCAATCAGTCTCGGTTGACTATGAAAAAAAACCTTTTCAGGATATCAAGGGAGTTGCAGAGCAGTGGAACTTCGTCCCCCATGTTGTCAACGAACTGCTAAAACTAGATGGAGGTGGAAAAGGTGCAGCTCTGCCCAAAGAACAACTATTGCAACTAGCAGCCAAGTGCAAGAAGATCTATCAGGCAGAGTTTGCTCGCTTGGACATCGATGGCAAGAACAAGGATAAGCATCAAAATGATCCACCTGTGACCGAGCATCGCAGGAAGACCAAATCAGATGATGACCACTACGACAGCGATGAGACGATAGAAATGACAGAGGAAGAGATTGATTTCGCATGCAGACAGCTCCCTGGGCTATGCGGATGATACTCCACTAGTTGGGATGTCAGGTGTGTGTGGCCCCTCTAGAACAGAAGAGGAAGGGTACTGGATATATAGCCGCCATCTCTAATAATCATTATTTTCCTGCTGCCACCCAAATTAACCGTACGAGTATTCGGTTTCGGTTGTTTGATGACGACGGGTATTTTCACTATACGAATCATGCACTAAAAAATGGGCCAGCCGTTAACCTGTGAACTGTTGGATCGAGCCTACTCGTGACGTGGTCTGTCCGATTGCGGGTCGTTGGTTGAGGTCTCCGCTCGCTTCTGTGCCAGGCTTCGCCGCTACCGGCCCTCTCCCCACTGCCTGCCACGCCGCCCGTGAGGGAGGGAGGAGGATGAAGAGAGAGCAAGGAGGAAGTTGTTTATATATCTATACTAGTTTTTTAATCCAACAATTAGGGAAGCTATATAAATTAATCTGACAGCTAGGATTAATCATGCCGCCATTGTGCCAAGCTATTAGTCGTGACGGCTAGGAATAATCATGCCGCCATTGTGCCAAGCTATTAGTCGTGTCGTGCCTGTGCTGACACTATGGGCCTAAGTCGCAGCTTAGTCACGGCACTAACACTATAGACTTTGTGCCGTGTCGTGCTCGGGTCGTGCCCATGCCGGCCCATCGGGCCTAGCCTATTTGGCCATCCATAAGGAAATCTGAGAGGCGCCAAGTAAGTGAAGAAGTGAAAATTAATCTGCTATCCACTCAGTAAATTGCTATTTAAGGAAAGGATAGTAGGAGAAACAACATGGAGCCTTCTATCGGGTCAACTGGGAGGAGCAGCGTGGGCGGAGAAGTGGCATGTGAGGGTGGACCGGTGGAGGTTCAACGGTTAGATCACAGAAAACAGAGTCAATCTAAGGGTTGTGAGATGTCGATGACGTGGCACGCTGGGGTTCAAGCTTTATAACAGTGTTAATGACTTCTAGTGGCCTCCCATCATAACACAAGCGCTTCTCACTCCCACCACTACACCGCTCACCACTCCATAGTTCCACACATATCCGGCTCACTGCTTCCATAGTTTACACTACTCCGACGACGTGCAGCCCAGAGACTAGGAGTGGTGAGCCGTTCTTTTTACCGTTCTTCTTTGTTTTATCCGCATTTATCGAGTTGCTACATGTTTATTCCCCGTCTAAACAGTGGCCGCTACCCTATTCCTCTTCGGGCCTGGTCTCAGTTGCGCCTCAGAAAGGTGCTCGAGTCTTCGGGCCCGGTCTCAGTTGCGCCTCTGAAGGTGCTTGAGCTGGAA
This sequence comes from Saccharum hybrid cultivar R570, assembly GCA_038087645.1. Classification (NCBI taxonomy): domain Eukaryota; kingdom Viridiplantae; phylum Streptophyta; class Magnoliopsida; order Poales; family Poaceae; genus Saccharum; species Saccharum hybrid cultivar. The sequence goes on along the minus strand of JAQSUU010000807.1, from coordinate 10,785,567 downwards.
GGGCACTGCCGTGCCAAGCTTTACTAGCACTAGGAGGCCATGGTTAGCCTCAACTACTTTCTCATCTTTGCAACGTTTGCCTCCAGCGTGACCGGTAAGCCGATGGCGGCCTCCAGAGCCTCGATGCCAAGCGGAGCATGGTGATGCGTGCGTACACGGGGATCGGTTGGCTTCTCAACTTGGCCGCCTCGCTCCTCACGCTCAACACCTATCTATACGTGCATCCTCCAGGCGTATCTCGGCCTCTTCGAGTGCCTGCCAGTGCCGACCCCATCTACGTGACGTACGTGTTGGTCGGTGGCGTTTTCATGTACTTCGACAATGGGAGGATTATTTTGATAGAGGTTGTCTTATCAATTGCCATGGCGACTCTAGGGGGGCTCAAGCCCCCCTAGCTGAGGCCGTTGTCAGGACGTGGCGCTTCACATGGTTAGTCATGGCCGCACTACCAATCTAACTTAGGGCATGAGCAAGACGGTTCCAAGACAGATAAAAACACTCAGTCATAGAACACGACAACCCAGAGAAACCTAGCCTACACGTATGTGCACACGACGGTGGCCAGGGTGTAAGAGCTGTAGAAGGAGAAGTGAACGCCAACACTAAGGCACGAGAAGACTGCCACCTTGGGCTCCAGTAAGCAGGTGCAGGTGAGCAACCCGAGCCCATCCGACAAGCTCGAGAGGAGGACTGCAAGCACCATGCACCCGTGCAGGAACCTCCTAGCGAGTGGGTGCATGTCATTGGTGATGGTGTCATACTCGCTCACGGCCACCTCCACCTTGCGAGCCCACACAACGCCATGGAGAACACGATGGAGCCACAATGTGGGCCTAGAACTTGCCAATGCCCTGGTAAACTGGCACCTAGGCAATGCAGACGCTGGGATGGCTGACCAACGTCTGCGGTGGCACGGCAAGGCCTAGTCCGAACATGAATAGGCCAGGCGATCAGTCCGACATTCTTGGTTATGAGGACCTCGGTGCACCTTGCAAAGAGTGCCATGCTGTGGAGATCTGCAAGAGACATGGATGCCGCGCACACAGTTTGGGTAAGATCAAGATATCAAGTATTAAGAAAAAAGATTAAGAAATAATAAATAAGGTATAATACCATAGAGATCAAAATATCAATAATATAAGTACTAATTTTACGAAGCCAACATTTGGAGTCCTAAATATGCGAAGCCTAATGTTTATATAGTTTAAAAAACAATTATCTCCCTAATAAGCCCTTATATACCCATATAATTTTAGCCCATAAAATATGAAGATACAACAAGAACTAGAGCAGCTTCACAGTCGTATACTCCCAAATTCTGACTGGCTTCTCACCCCGCACGCCACCCAACCATCTAGTCGCAGGATCACTATGCTAGCCTCCGCCATTGTCCGACGTTATTACCAGTGCAATCTTGTTGTCACTATGCTTGCACGGTCTACAATCATAGTAGATATATAAGCCCTAGATGTTATTATTTCTAGATATATTGCGTTTACTTATTCCAGTATTTACACATAGAATTATGAGTTTTTTGTTTATTTTTTGTGTTGAATGTATACTAGTATTGTTTTGGTTAATATCAAATCAGATTTTGCTTTCTATGTTGTTTTCAGCATAATATGTTTTTGTTGGGAACAAGCTCAAATAGTAGATAGAGAAAGGGAGAGATCATTGTGTGTGTGGATGTGTCATCATGCCCATTGTTTGATTCTAGTGCAGCTCAAACAGGAGGGGGAGTTACAAAGAGAAGGGGATAATGAGCTAGGGCTTTAGAGTGAGGGAAACCACCCATTGCCTTGGCCCATGGGCGATATATATAGGGAGGAGGGAGAAGCTAGTCTTCCTCGCTACCCTCTAATGGTTTACAATTTATAAACAAGTCCTTGGACCATTATAACTAAGGTTTTTAAGAAGGGAGTACAAATAAGCATGGGTAACTCCCAACAGTAGCATATTCTCTTCTCTATCTCCATCTATATTCTATCTATAAATACGAAAGGAAGACTCTACTCGGCAGGACAACGTGCATCGCCCTGCTTTCCTCTGCCCGGCAGAACAAAACGCGATGCGATTTTTAAGGCAATTCCCGCTTTGTGCGCCCTCCGGCAACTCGATCAACATGCGAATCCACCCGACGTTGTGCACCCTCCCTCCCTCCCTCCCACGATCATCAGGCAATCGAGCGATCCCCACCCCCCTCCCGCCCCACACACCCCACGATCATCAGGCGATCGAGCGAACCGTCGGTAGCCTCGCCCTGTGCACACACTTTGTGAAAAAGAGGAAGGCCCCCAATCACCGCGAGCATGATCGATGCCCGATATCCTCTGCTTGTTCGACTTACATCGCGCGCCCGATGCACATCTGCTCGCCCCTGCACATTGCGCTCCCCAATCACCGCGACTGTGTGATTGACATTCGACGTGAGCATCTCCAAGAGTCTTTGTAAAAGTTACTCCCTAAATCATCATTTAAAGAGTCATTTAAATAAGAATCGTTTTCTATATCTTTGTACTCTTCAACAGCTTTTCTATATTTTGTGCATAGTCTAGAGAGCTATTCTCTCTCTATACCTAGCGAGAAATCCGGAATATAGGACGTCTATATTTATTGAAGAGATTGTTGTAGGGTGTTTTTTCGTCAAAATTTCTATTTCCGTAAACTAGAAAAGATATAAAGAGATGCTCTAATTGTTTTTTCTATTCAACTTACAATTATTTTGTGCTCTAAATGTATTCTCAAGGAGAAAACACGGAATCGAATGAACCAAGTTTTCAATTATTTTATGTAATCATGATACAAATCATTTATTATTACTTGGATTACGCCACAGTTCAAAAAATAAAAACTCAAAGCGACTATACTTAAAATTCAAATGAAGATAGCACAGGCCAATGGATAATGACAACTACTCCTAAAAGACAAATATAAATATTTGCTAAATACTATTCTGCTCCCTGGATTCTCTAGCATACTGAGTAGAGCAGAAAACGTGCATCATGAAAAGCTAGCTAGCTGCTGCATCCTAACAAAAAGGCAAGGCCCATCATTTCTGTACATCGAAACTCTCCTCTCTCACTTGTCTCTCCCCCTACGTCACTTTCGGCACTGAACAAAGCACTGCAGCCTGCAGGTATGCAAATCAGGTCGATTTTAATTTTTCAATGGTATTTCTTGAGGATAATCTTTGATTAGCAAACGGTTTTCACCATATTTTGGCACCACCGTGAATTTGTCACCGCCATTTCATGAAATTTATATAGAAAAAAAGTTTTCTATCATAATCTGAAAGCGGACCTTGTCAGGAGTGGTATTTCTTTTAAGCTTCAAAACACAGTCAATATGGGTCATAAATTGGAGATTTAATTGAGAAAAACATAATGGTGGAAACCATTTGCTAATCAAAACTTACCGTAAGGAAATATCATGGAAAAACTAAAAAGTACCTAGGGCGTGTTTAGATCCAATTTTTTTTGGAAAAAGCTACTGTAGCACTTTTCGTTAACTGTACAATTAGTTATTTTTTTACCTATATTTAATGTTCTATGCATATGTTCAAAGATTCGATGTGATGGGTACTGTGCAAATTTTTTTGGGTGTTTTTGGGCATCAAACAAGGCCCTAGTTTGCTTGCACGACGGTGCTTTATTGTGTGATGAAATGAAAGTGACGTGTGTGGAGAGGTGAGAGAAACGTGAGTGCGTTCTGTGTTGGCTGCACTTATCAGCATGACTTATCAACCGTGGAACAGTGTTTTTCTCTTACAGCAAAACAGTCACAGCCGGTTTATAAGAAAAAAAAAACAGCCTGCCGAACAGGGCTGTAGCAGTGTAGTTCAGGAGAAGCTAGCTGTGTTGACTGCATGGTGACTACTCTCTCCCCTCGCGTCACTTTAGCGTGGTTTTTCTCATCCTTTCAAAATACAATATCTTACAAACCGCAAGTTCGTTTGACTAACCTTTTGAAGATTAATGATGGAAATAATGTGCCAAACAAAATGAGATCCATTGACGCTATGTTTTGACAATTTTTTCAAATGTGGGGGCCCATGTGCCACTTATTTTTTTTTAGTATAAAATATAGTCAATATGGGTCTTATTTTGTAGATAAAATCAACACCAATAATATGATGCAAAAAAATAAAAATGAGTTATGTGGTTTAGGAAATAATATGGCATAAAACTTTTGCATGCATGGGGTGATTTGATGAATGCTAAATATGACGTGAGAGGAGTGAGGAGGTGAGAAAAATATGAGAGGGGAGGCGATGCTGCAAGAGAGAGGACGGCAGGGCGCTACCGTGACTTGCATGTGGGCGAATTGGACAGTCTACAGCCTCCTGTTTGCTGTGCACTCCGTGCCTGGCCTGCTTTGGGGTGGTGGTAGCTATCACCCGTGGGGGTAGAGTACACCGCGTGTGTGTGTATACACTCTCTACTCGGCAGGACGACATGCGTCGCCTTGCTTTCCTCTGCCCGGCAGACAAAATGCGATGCGATTGTTAAGGCAATTCCCGCTTTGTGCGCCCTCCGGCAACTCGATCAACACGCGAATCCACCCAACGTCGTGCACCCTCCCTCCCTCCCGCGATCATCAGGCAATCGAGCGATCCCCCCCCCATCATCAGGCGATCGAGCGAACCGTCGGTAGCCTCGCCCTGTGCACACGCTCCGTGAAAAAGAGGAAGGCCCCCAATCACCGCGAGCGTGATCGATGCCCGATATCCTCCGCTTGTTCAACTTACATCGCACGCTCGATGCACATCCGCTCGCCCCAGCGCATCGCGCTCCTCAATCACCGTGACTGTGTGATTGACATCCGACGTGAGCATCTCCAAGAGTCTTTGTAAAATTTACTCTCTAAATCATCATTTAAAGAACCATTTGAGTAAAAATTGTTTTCTGTATCTTTACACTCTCTAACAGCTTTTCTATATCTTGTGCATAGTCTAGAGAGCTATTCTCTCTCTATGCCTAGCGAGAAATCCGGAATATAGGACGTCTATATTTATTGAAGAGAGATTGTTGTAGGGTGTTTTTTCGTCAAAATTTCTATTTCCGTAAACTAGGAAAGATATAAAGAGATGCTCTAATTGATTTCTTTGTACTCCCCCGGCAGGCTTCCCCACCCGGGAGGCTCTCTCAGTCGCCTCCCACTCAATCCTTATTAGCCACCCGCAACCACCATCGCTTAGATCGATGGTGCTGGGACCGGGAGGAGACATGCCGATCGGCTGCCGTCGAGGCGCTACACCACCGAGATAGATCCTCCTAGGCCTGGCCAAGAAGACGTCGATCTAGGTCGGCACTTTCGACTCCACCAAGGATGCCGCTTCCCCAGTGACGCGACATAGAGTCCTCGCCGTCATCGCTCCCTCTACGTCCCCATTACCTGCACGTCTGCACCAACTTCCCCAGTGACGCGGCGGTCGCGCGGGAAGGCGTGCGAGCGGCATGCAGTCGCGACGCTCGCGAATCAGCAAGGTGTCACATGCATAGTAGGCGTGCAAGCAGCATGGGTCCTCCTGACACAGAGATTCTTCTGGTCTACCTATGGTCTTGGTATCCCTTCCGCTTGTCCATCGGTATTCACAGCGCTAGGCAAACACGGCGGCAGAGAAGAAGCAGAATGCCGGCGCTTGAGAGCGCGTCCCTGTCACTTGCCACGCGCCCACGCTGTCCCCGGCCGTAGTGCACATGCACGGCAGCACGTTGCTTGTCACTTGTCAGACGGAGACGCCAGCCAACTCGGCGTGTGGTCAGCACATAGGAGTACTGTAGTATATATGACAGGCACATGCAGCACAGGCGACACATGCGCCTGCCGGGCTGCCACTCGGCACTCACGAGCTAGCGAACATCCCGATGGAACTTTGCTCTTGTTATCCTTGTCTCCAGATTGAGCATGTGGCGTTTTGTTGTTCTTATCGCACCACCTCTGATGGCGGCGCAGTGGGCATCTCTTGAAGATTGCGTGGGTTTGTTAATTGTTGCTTGTTGGGCATATTACGACGCCAAAGTTTCAGAGACGGGCATATGATGATGCACGCCTGCACTGCACGGCCTAAACTGCTCCTGAACCATGCACGGTTTTTCATTCCTTTGGGGAGCAACTACAAGTACAAGTACCACATATTCAAACTCACGCCGTCTTTTGGTTTTGGCCCGCAGGTTCAAACTCAGATTCAGGGCCGGCCCTGTCAAATTAAAGGCCCGGAGCGAAGCTACAAGCAATGGGCCCTTTAATACAACTCTAATCTAATAATATAATGGCTACTTTAATAAGTGTAATGCTTACAAAACATTCTTATTAAACAAGTAATACATCTTATCTTACCTTAAAAGTTTCTTCTGACATTGGCTGCTGCGAAGTCATTGATGATGGCCTCAATATCAATTTCATCTAATAATTTCTTCTCAATGCATAAAGTTGCCAAACCATTTAATCTTTCTTGGGACATTACGGACCTCAAATAATTCTTCAATAATTTTAGCTTTGAAAAGGTCCTTTCAGCTGAGGCCACAGTCACCGGCATAGTGAATAGGATCCGATAAGCAATAGAAATATTAGGATAACAATCCGCTTCTGTGACAAACTCAAAAATCTCCATAGCAGATATTGGCTTATCTGGCAGAATAGACTGAATAACAGCTAACTCAGAAATCATGTCATTTACATCAACATCCGATGAACCATCTGAAGAGAAAGTTTTTGCAAATTTAATGCAATGGTCTCTTAGATCAGCACCATCCAATGTCTTCAAGGATGTTGAATTCATTAGAAATCCAAATTTCTCATTAAATGACTGGAGTTCTTTAAATCTGCTTGTCAATGAACTAATTGCCATATCAACCATAACCAAAAAATAGAAAGCTTCAAAATTCTCCTCAGCTTGCAAAATAGCTTCATTGCATTCAGTTTCATCAAATTGTTTTTTCCTAACAGAAACACGCTTTACTGGAAAGGATGCCTCTACTCCCATTTCAAGTGTAATTTCTGTGGCAGCAACCACACTATCAGCAAAACCAGTATTTCTATAGTTCTGAAAGTAATTCACCATACCTTTTATATGTTGCAAGGTAGAATCAATGCACATGGATGGTGACTGCAACTTCTTGCTAACAATATTTACAGAGTATAAAATGTCATGCCAAATAACCATACCAAGTATGAACTCAAAGCTGCCAAGCACGTCATATAAATTTTTTGCATCACTTCTATCCTTTGCTTCAGTATCTGCATCCTCACTGAGCCACAACAAAGCTGACCTTAGTTGAGGAGCTTGATATCTAATTGCTCGGACACTTTTGATGCGACTCTCCCAACGAGTATTGCTCAATGATTTCACAGTCAAATCTTGAACATGTTCAAGCAAAACATTCCATCTTTTGGTAGAACTTGAAAATAATACATATATCCTCTGCACAATTCCAAAGAATGTAATAGCTTTACTGCATGATTTAGCCATATCACAGAGAGTCAGATTAAGACTATGGCATGCACATGGCATATACAAAGCTCTTTGATTTATCTCACGCAAACGGCTTTGTACCCCCTTATGTTTTCCTTTCATATTAGAGCCATTGTCATAACCTTGACCTCTAATATCATCAACATTAAGACCAAATGATTTGATGGAGTCAACTAATACATTGAAAAGCCCCTCGCCAGATGTGTCATCCACCTTCAAGAAACCAAGAAAGTACTCCCCAATTTTTATTTTCCTATCAGACATATCAACACATCGAACCAACAAACTCATTTGTTCTTGGTGACTCACATCTGGGGTACAGTCAAGGATAACTGAGAAATATTTGGCCTCTTTAACAATCTTTATGATGGAATTTGTAATGCTAGAAGCCATAAGCGAAATCAACTCATTCTGAATTTTATGACTAAGATAATGATATTGCAACTCTTTCTTTTGAATGCGTCTAAGGTGGTCTTGCATTACCAAGTCAAATTCAGCAACCATCTCACAAGCAGCTAAGAAATTACCATTTACATCATTGTAAAGTTGCTCACTAGATCCTCTAAAAGCTAAACTGCGTTTACCAAGAAACTTGATAATGGCAACAACTCTTATTAGAACTAGCCTTATGCGTTCTTTCTCCTTTGTGATTTGATGTTGCAACTCCTTATCAATTGTTTCATGTTTGCTTAATCTTACTCTTAATTCATTCCAAGAGTTCATGTTGGTCATATGATCCACGCTAACTTCATGCTCTTTTAGTCTCTCACCAACATGGCTCCAATCTCTATACCCATCATGCCCCAATGAACTCTTGCGGTTGCTAGAACCAAACAACTTACAACAAAAGCAAAACACTTTGTCAACACTTCTTGAATAGACCAACCATTTCCTGTCACGTACCTCTCCATTGCTCATTCTTCTAGAATAATGAGTGTATGCAAAACGTCTTGATCTGGCATCCATAGGAAACACAATATTTTCATCTCTAATAGGCCCCTTCTCCACTAATATGTCCCTTGCTTTGTTATCAAGATTATCCCAATTTACTGGATCATACATATCAATAGTAAAAGCTGGTTCTTCATCAACATGAGTAGATTCTGTTGTAGGAGAATTAATTATGGGCTCATGATCACTCACATTATTATCATCCATATTGATGCCAACATTATCTTCTATAGGGTCTTCATCTTCTGGATGTGTAGTTTGTTCCTCCACAGGAACTATTGCCCACTCATCTGGATTTGTAATTGTTGTAGTGCTTGTATCTCTCTTATAAAATTTATCAAGAGCTCATCTTTGTGATTCTTTTAAGTCCTCTAGTCTTCTCTTCTTTTTTCTTTTTGAACTTCCAGATTCATGCTTTTTGGGCAACATGAGGTCACTGTAAGTTTACAAAAGTAGTAAGTAATTAAATAAAATTATGCCATACATTACTGATTTTGCTGCACCATGCGATCCCAAATCTAAAGAAGTAAAGAGTAAAGAACTAAAGATTGGGGCCAATTAGCTTTTTACCTGAACCTGATGGCTGGCGAGCAGGAAGCCACGAACAGCCAAACAGATGGCCGGCGTGGCAGCGTCCGCTCGGACTTGCACAGGAACGATCGTCGATCGGACGGATTCGATGTCGATTTGATGATGTCGATAGCTCCTTCACTCGCACATGCAGGAACGAGTCGCGACCGCGCGGCGCGGCGGTAGGGCACGGGAGTCGGTGAGTCGCGGACGACGAACGCGGAGGCAGCTGATGAGCTGAATCAACGATTTCTTTTATTCTTGGGCTGTTGGGCTGAATACTATAGATTTGGGGTTGGCCCCCTGGCCTCATGGGCCCTGTGCAGCTGCTCTGCTGGCACCCCCCAGGGCCGGGCCTGCTCAGATTATACTTGACCACGGATTCAAACTGTAGTCTTTCCACTACACGGGATTCAGAAGACTGTCTCTGAACGAACCTGATGTACCGCAGATTCGAACATGTACGTGCTAGTCTTACTCAATCTGATGCTCGCTTGCTGCAGTATGTATCTAATATGGCCCTGTTTGGCTGGCTGTTTTTTTGGTTTATAAGCCAGCTATGACTGATTTGCTGTGAGAGAAAAACACTGTTCCACAGCTGATAAGCCGTGCTGATAAGTTCAGCCGAACAGGGTATCTCCGTTGGGCGGCTGAATACCTGCAGAGTTCAGACCATGATAATAATAACGGCATAACGAAAGTTGTGTTCACAGAAAGCAAGAAAAGATTCAGACAACAACGATGCCCATTTGTTACGACACTGGGACTGACCAATCCATGTACTGTATATCCATTGTGCTTGTGCGTCGCATCATGAAGAAGGAGAAACGAGAGGATGGTGGCCGTCCTGTGCTCTCGTTATCACGACCTAGGTTGCAAGCGTTCATTCAAAATGCATCTATTTCAGATGTATGTTGTAAGCGTTTTTGATGCACATGTTTCACACCTACGTTGTAAGAGTATGTTTCATCTATTTCAGTCTTATATTGCAATAAGTGTTTTCATGTTGTAATTTGCAAGTGTTTTTTTTATGTTGCATATGTTTCACACACATGTTGCAATTATATGTTCTAACTGTTTCATCTGCTTCAGTCATATGTTGATCAAGTGTTTCATGTTTCAGAAGTAGAGCGTCATGGGGGGCACGACCTGGGCACTAGGGGATAGGCCGCGGCGATCCGTGGGCCACCGGTTTGGGCGCTCATCGCACCTAGGATCCCGTGGACGGGGCGCGCTCGTCCTCGTGCCGACTCTCGAGTCCCGCCCGCCCTGAGATAGGGGGGTCGGGGGGAAGGAGCGGCGGGCGCGTGGGCGTCCAGACTCGTAGTCGCGAAGAGAGAGGAGAGGGCCAAGGGGAAAGGAGCGGCCGACACGGCCTTTTCCGCGAGCGCGGGTGACGAAGGTGGCGTAGGCGTCTAGACACGCGCTTTTGTCTGGACGTCCGGGCGCTCCTGTAGTTTTTCTCTTTCCACGGCGCAGCTGGATTTGGAACACTTCTCTGGTAGAATTAACGAACCTCATGTAGCGCAGGTAGTTGATGTGACTGAATCTGATGCTCACTTGCTGCAGTATGTAGTCCCTCCGTTCCAAAAAGAAGGACATTATGGGATGCGTACAGGTCAAACTTTCTCAACTTGACTAGGTTTCTAGAAAATATGTGCAACATTTATATCTCTAAATAAATTTGTTATGAAAGTATATTCAAATATCTATCTAATGATACTAATTATGTATTGTAAATATTAATATTTTTTTATAGATAATTAGCCAAAGTTAAAAGAAGTTGACTTCTCGGGAAGCGAGAATGACTTCTATTTTGGGATAGAGGGAGTACATATGTAGCACTTGGTCCTGTTCGGCTGATGGTTTCTGCGGCTGCTGCTGATGCTAATTTGTTGTGAGAAAAAAATACTGCTAAATGGCTGACTGATAAGCGGCAAGCGTAGATGTCTGCTGGGCGGCTGAATACCTGCAGAGTTCAGAGTTCGGACCATAATAATGGCGTGATGACAGTTCTGTTCACAGAAATCATGAAAAGATTCAGACAACGGCTCTGTTTAGTTCCACGAAAAAAACACTATGCGAAAAAAAGATTCTCCGTCACATTAAACTTGTGATACATGCATGAAGTACTAAATGTAGATAAAATCAAAAACTAATTGTACAGTTTGGTTGTACTTGACGAGACGAACGTTTTGAACCTAATTAGTCAACAGTTGGACACTATTTGCCAAATAAAGCCAAAACGTGCTACAGTACTTTTTTTACATCTTTTTTACCATCTAAACACACCCAACGATGCCCATCTCTGTTACGACAGTGGGACTGACGATCCATGTGTATCCATTGTGCTTGTGGGTCGCATTTATCATGGATGAGAGCATGGTGGCCGTCCTGTGCTCTCGTTATCACGACCACTCCAGGTCAGCAGCTAGTAGCTAGCCGGAGAGGAGCGCAGCGACTGTCCTTAGCAACAAAAGAGACGAAAACATCCTCGGAACCACAGATGCAAAGTCGGCAGCGTGGAAGCGAGGGAGCGACAACTGATATGCACGCATTAGTTCCTGCAGCAGAATACGTATGTGCTTGCAATTTCAGCTGATATTATTATATTGTATTATATTTTTAGTGTATAGTATTTTATATTATATTATATAACGACAAATATATATAAGCGCAACACGGAAGGCGCGGGGTGCAAGGGCGGTGCAGGGCACTGGCATGGGTTGGCGAAGGTCGGTCATCTCATCGGTGTCGGGGGTTGGCAGGTTCGGCCGGGGCGCCGTGCTGCTGCTGCCTCTCCTGTGGCAGTATGCATGGCTCCGCCGTCTGCCCTCCGCGGCGCCCGTACCGCGGATGGGCGCCGTTGCCGCCGTGCGCGCAGGCTCATTCGATTCTCGTCCCCAACCATCAGCTGCCTGCTTCTCTTGTCTTTCCGCCCGATGCCACCCGACCGCATCATCAGCTGCCGCCGTGCATGGTGGACACATGGACGCGCATGAGCACGGGCCACGTACGCTTGCATGCACCACCGTCCACGTGCTGCTTCTTCTCGATCTGCTTGTGTAAAGCGACGCGAACCCGCCGATGGATCGAGATGACATGCGTGCATGTCCCGACGCGACGCCACGCGCGCGCTAGCTGCCGCGTGTGGCATTCACGTGCGCCAGGTGCCACGGGCAAGGTAGGCGGCCGGCGCGCTTGCTTCCGTTCCTTGCCTGTCGGCTGTTGCTGGCCGCAGGTTTTTCGCCGGGCCGGCCGCGGGCTGCCGACTGCGAGGCGCTTGCGTGGTCTGCCACCGGCCACCGCCACGTTCCCCCGGCTGTGCGCGCACGCAGGCCGACGGCGACGGGTCGTTCGTTCCGCTGCTCGCCCCCACGTGAAATTAGGCCGGCTTTCCGCGCGTCGAAGAGTGAACGTGCATGCTGTACGGATGGGACGACGGACGACATGCCCGCGCGGCGCTACGTATTGCCTTGTTGGGATGGAGACCAGGAAGAGGAAAGAACGAACGAAGAAGGTAGCCCTGATCTTTTTTTTCGATCAAGGAGATTCACTCATTAAGAGGGAGCCGGATTACAATCCGAGATCAGCAGGTTCGAAACGCAGGCTGGGGCATAAGACCACCACCCAGCTCGTGTTTCGCCTGTGACCCATTTAGCTAGTGTATGCGCTACTTCGTTACATGATCTAGCAACAAACGAGAATTTAAAATCTTGGAAAAGCAAACTAAGCTCCCTAGTCTCCCTCTTGCCATCCAGAGCTTTATCACCTCCTGACAGTCAGTTTCAAGCCAGAGTCTTTGAACCCCCAACTGGAATGCCAGGTTCAGGCCATCTCGGCACGCCATTGCCTCCATTGTCAGAGCATCGAGGCAGTGGTCATACCACTTAGCGACGCCCCTCACAAAACGCCCCTGATCATCGCGTAGGACAGCACCTGTGGCTCCATTCCATTGCCGTTCATAGAATGCTCCGTCAGTGTTACATTTGAACCATCCCACAGTGGGCTTCTCCCATGTCAGTATTGCTCCGGATGTCACATTCTGTGGTTGAGCTTGCCAGGCCTGGTCGAGGTCGAAAGCCAGGTCTACCGCCCACTGGACGGCTGCCCGAACCGGCAGGCACTGCTCTCCATGTCTCCGCCGATTACGTTGCATACACAGAGCATACATACCTATAATAAACGTTGTTGAACATTAGAAGAAAGTTAGCTTAAACACCAACTGCTGCTAGGTCTCTCGCCCCCCGCGTCGCTCTGTGAGGGCGACTCGGGCGGCGCCTACCGCCGCCGCCACCAGGCCCCCCCACGTGCACTCCACTGCCTGGCCGCCGCCGGAGCTCGATGCCGGAGGCCGATGGAGAGCAAGGACGGTGGCGGCTGGGTCTCCCTCTCCCTCTCCCCCCTCTCCCTCTCTCTCTCCCGGAGGAACTCCTGTGCAAGGCAGCCGCCGATGACCGGCTCCAGCTTCGGGGCGCGCGGATCCGGCGACGCCTTGTTTTGATCTACATCGGAGAGGCTGTCTGCGTGCCTGTGCCTGTCGGCGCGCAAGGATCCGGCGTTGGGGAGAGTGCTTGCGTGCGTGTGCCTATCGGGGCGGCGGGTCCAGCTCGGCTGCTTCCGTCCATGGTCGGTGGAAGCCAGAGCGCACGCCCTCGGCCCTGTACCGCGCCCTGCCGCTTGGCCTGGCTGGATCGACACGCTCGGCAGAGGTGGATGTGGCTATTGCTCGCCGTCGACTACGGGCGCGGCCTCAGCGATTGGCTCAGGGGGCGGTGGATTTGGTTCTCTGGGGGGCAGATCTTGTCCTCTTGCGCTAGATCTGAGCGCGTTCGGCGACGGCGGCCCTCGCCCCGCAGGGTCTCGCAGCGGCGGTGGCGGCGGCCCGCAACCACCGGCGAGGGCAGCCGGCAGCGACATTGGACAGTTGCGACACTGCCTTGCTGCCCTGGGCTTGGGCGGCCTGGGGCCTGGTTGTGGCTTCAGTCTTGTGCAGGGTTGAGATCCGGATGGGAATGACGGGCGGCAACCCTTGCTTGGCAACGGTAGCATTGATACCTGTGCAGGGGGTCGGGGCATTGGTGAAACCGTGAAAGCCTTGCCCTTTTGGGCCGATGACGGCAACGCCTCCGGGCTCCGTTTACTTCCTTGGAAGCATCCATCGATCAGCCCTCTCCTCGTGCATGGAGCTTTCTTCCTGGGTGTAAAACCTTAACCTTCTGGTTAGGCAATGGCGGCACTTGTGGTGTCGTCCCCTTCGTTGGAGGTGTCCCCTTGGAAGCTCGTGCTTTGCTAGTCATGGCGGTTGCCGATGAGGTGGAGATCTAGTTGAGGATTCGGGGTTCAGTGTCCACGGTGTCGGAAGGTGGCAGGGAAGAGGACATTGGTGCAGCGTTTGGAGGGCTTGTCATCTGTTTGGTGGAGTGCGACGGTCCGGGAGGGACCGTGTGCTAGTTGCGCTCACAAGATGGCGAGGAGGCCATCATGGGCAGCACCCATGAAATTGGCGAGGAGGCCGGCGTGGGAGGTGATGGCCACTAGATTTGCGTTGCCGAGGTGACCTGCGTGGTTTTGGTGATAGGTGGTCCCGCTCAGGGGCGGCCTTTCTGGCGTAAGGAGGTCTTCTGACTGGCAGTTGGAGGACCCATGTGACATTTCTAAGCAGCTAGGTTGCTGGAAGCTATGGTGTACACGCCTAGATCTTGACTTAGTCGTCCAGGGTTTGACGGTGCAGTGTGGTGGCCGGAATTGTTGGTGGCTCTCTCTTTATTTTTATCCTGTAACTCTAATAAGGAACAACCATATGCATTGGTCGATGCAGAGACTGGGATATTAATATATTCCCTTTTCTAAAAAAATAATAAACATTGTTTGATTTTGCACCAAGCCAGCTCTTCCTTCTAACAGATCTTGTGCCTCAAGTTTCATGTTGCAGAGACGGAAGCCCTGGCAACCGTACAGTCGATCAAAACATGTCGGATGGATTCCAATTCCGCTCCACAAACTTCACAGTTTGTAATTGGCTCTATATGCTTGCGATGCAAGACCTGCTGAGCCGGAAGGAACTCATGAAGGACCCGCCACCAGAAAACTTTGATCTTAGGTGGCACTTTCAGTTTCCAGATTTTCTGCCAGCAGCTACTCCTAGAACCGCTTGCTGTTTGTTCGTCATAGTCTCTTATACGTGCCGAATCAAGGAGTCTGTAGGCCGATCTGACAGAGTACGGACCATGTTTCTCTGGTTCCTAAGCCCACACATCCTCCCATTGGGACTTTGCCATTGTACGCATGATGGCTGCAGCGTCCACCGAAAAGAAAATCTGTTTGATGACCTCCTCATTCCACTGACCATTTTTCGACAACAGCTCAGAAACAGTCATCACCGTCTGTCCTTCAGCTGGCGACCACCGAAATGGTTTGGTAGTCATCAATCACTCCAGATGTTTGTCGAGACTCCGTTTCCAATTCTTCTGATTATCCCATGAGATAACACCTCTCGGCCTGCAAGGATCGCACGCCAGGTGTGACTTGCATGTTTCCTCCGTGTGCTATTCAGAAAGTCACTGTCATGGTAGTATCTACCTTTAAGCACCCTAGCACACAAACTGCCTGGATTAACCATAAGCCTCCAACCTTGCTTCCCTAGCATAGCTAGGTTGAAGTTTCTCATATCTCTGAACCCCATACCTCCTAGAGCCTTCAGATATGTGAGGCGCTTCCAATTTATCTAGTGAATGTGTCTGTTGTCTGCAGAGCGGTCCCACCAATAACTAGCAATAGGAGATTTCATCTTCTTACATGTCGTTTTTGACAAAAGAAAACAACTCATCGAGTAGGTAGGGACTGCTTGGGCCATAGATTTCAGGAGAACTTCCTGTCCAGCACAGCTTGCCTCCCTTCCACTCCAAGTTCCAATCAGGTTCTTTATCCTTGTGGGCATAAACTCGAAAGCTTCAGAGGTTGAGCGGCCCACAGCCGTGGGAAGGCCCAAATACTTCTCGGCTAAAGCTTCAGTTTCAATGTTCAGCGATTGCCGCACCTCATCTTTCATATCATCTGTGCAATTCCTGATGAAAAACACTGCTGACTTATCACGGTTTACCAGCTGTCCTGATCCTTGACTATACATATCGAGCACTTCTTGCAGTCGTAAGGCCCCTCTTTTTGATGCTTTTGAAAACACTATGCAATCATCCGCAAAAAGTAAGTGCGAGATCCAGGGGGCATGGACACCCATGCGCATACCTCTGGATAGATACACCAGCCCCCTTGACTTCAACAAGCAGGACAGACCTTCAGCACACAAAAGGAACAAATAGGGGGATATGGGATCACCTTGGCGAATTCCCCTAGCTGGCTTGAAAGATTCAGTAAGAACACCATTCACTCGTACCGACAGGGATGCTGAAGTCACACATCTCATGATCAAAGATACAAAAACATCGTGAAAACCCATCTTCGGCATAACTCTTCTGAGGTATTCCCACTCAACACGGTCATACACTTTGGCCATGTCAAGTTTGACAGCACAAGCTCCCAGTTTTCCTTTCTTTCTTTTCAGGTAATGCGTGCATTCATAAGCTATTAAAACATTGTCCGTGATCAATCTACCAGGGACAAAGGCACTCTGTTCTTCAGACACAATCTCATCTAAGAAGCCTCTTAATCTGTTAGCAAGAACTTTAGAGCACAATTTGTAGATGACATTGCAAAGTGAAATTGGTCTGTAATGACAGTCAAAAAAATTGGTCTGTAATTCTTCATTTCCTGTGGGTGTTTCACCTTTGGAATAAGAACAATAGTAGTATAGCATTAACCTCAGCCGGCAACTCACCACCATTAGAAAATCCAAGACTCCCTTGGTGATACTCGGGCCAAGTAGCTTCCAATGATGCTGAAAGAAACCCGCTGTAAAACCATCAGGGCCGGGAATCTAACCTGTGTACGTCCACCAACGTACGTAGTAGTATCTTGCTTTGTTTATTACAGTGCAGGATGCATCAATGCACAATATAGTGCACTATCATCGTTCGTTCGTTCACATGCATATAACTAACTGTAAAAAAAATCGTAATAATATATGGCGAAAAATATGGAAGCACTCACTCATTGCACGCGCATATATGTTCCGTGAACAAGGACCGTCCGAGTCCGATTGACGTAAAATCCCTTTCGATATCGATCACTACGTACCGGTAGTGGTGCGTAGCCTGGTGGGTGCAACTGCAACCCTTACTGCGTAGAGAATCTATCACGAATACTCCACACTGACTAAAAAGCCCGTAGGAGTAGCCATGATTAAATTAAAGGACAAAGCGAGGTCAAACGCTACCTACACTACACTACAGATGAGTTGCGACTGCATGCGATGGTGAGTGAGATCATTCTTTCGTCTTTTTTGAGCAATGAATGATTACCTACACTACACTACACTACAGATGAGCCATGATTAAGGACAAAGCGAGGTCAAACGCTACCTACACTACACTGCACTACAGATGAGTTGCGACTGCATGCATGCGATGGTGAGATGATTACCTGAAGGACAAACTTTGCCGTTCCACACTTTTAATTTGATTTATTTATCGCTTGCGTACTAGTTCTACTTCACACGCTCAAACTCTTTTATTTGGAACCCAATAGTCCAATTGTGCACTGCAGATATCGATGTACTTTCGGCGCCTTGCTGCTTCTTTATATCAACAACTATTTAGGACATTTTGCTAGTCAAATCTTAAAAGTTCCACTTAAATCGAATCTAGAAATATACCATTTAACATTTGTGATCAGAGAAAACAGCTCATGATTGATTTATATGCCTAGTAGATATACTAGTACCCCGGCCACTTTCTAGAAAGATAGATAGATGCTCGCGTCGCCTACCACTAGCCGCTTCCCCAAAAGAAAAATGGATTATTGGAGCAGTACGTATGAACGAGCAGTGTAGTGTAGGTACGTTGTGTGGTAAAGGAGATTCTCGCCGCTGCCGGCCTCTCCTTCCCTCGATCGATCTCTTCTCTGCAGCGTCACATCGATCTATCCTATCCTAGCGTTTGGTTGGCAGAAATGTAATGCATGGGATACGATTACAAATGTTGGGTGTTAATTTGTTTCAGCCCCCTCAGTAATCAGATGCCGCGTTATTTAATACGGACTAGCTAGCTAGCAGACAGCTGATACCGCTCCAAATCGAGTGGAATGGGATGCTGCTCATTCTCGTCTCTTCTTCGCGTGGGTGTAGAAGCTGCTGACACCAACCGCCTGGAGCTGCCTCTTCACGTGCAGTGGGCGTGCAGGATCTCTGTAGAGAACAAAAGGCGCTCGGTGCTGGCTGCTGAGGACATGAGAGTGAGTGAAACCGTTTCCATTACCGTCTAGAACCAAACAAATCATACACCCTGTTCGCTGGATAGTTTCTGCTGCTGATAAGCTCACTGGTGCTGTTTTGTTGTGAGAGAAAACACTGTACCATGGCTGATAAGGTCAAGCGAATAGGGTGATTGTTTAAGTTTCTGGTTTAATTGGATTCCATTACCATTTACATTTACACTTACCAACCAAACAGCACCTAAAGTCCAAAGGAACTCTCAAACGGCTCATAACTCATCACTCATCAGCGTCTGAGCGTCTCACTCTCACTGCATGCATGCATGCATACGTCTTGTGATGGCAAGGAGGATCACGCTCGCGTCGCTTACCACTCTCACTGCATGCTGCATGCATGTGTACGTCTAAACGAATATATAACATGCAGATATCGTGTGGCGTACGTGTGATGACCATGTTCACTTAGGTGATAAGTCATGGCTGAAAGTACTGTTGGCTAATTTGTTATGAGAGAAAAATACTGTACCATAGCTGATAAGCCAGGCTGAACAAGTATGGCACAATTGTGCAGTTTGTTGTTCTCTGCGTGTGGTCGTCGTCCCCACCTGTCCTGACATGTCGTACGATAACCCTATATATACTCCATCCATCCCAAAAGAATGTAATCTAGGAATTCAAATCTTGTCCCAAAAAGAATGTAATTCTATGTTTTGATCAACTTTTTCAAGTGAGATCCAACCAATAAAAAAAACCACCGCATGACTCATGGCATTTGATAATGTAAAGTATTTTGAACTTGTGGAGAATTCTCTAGATAAAAAGATTACTTCCTATGAAACTCTGTAGAATATAGCAGAGGTAAATGCGAAATTTTATATGTCCACTAATCTAGCCTCAAAATTTGAGAGGGAGTATATTCGATCGACCTCAGCAACGAGGAAGCATTAAATATTCAGAAAGCAAGCCACACATGCATGCATGCATGCAGCACGAGGAAGCAGACATGCCAGTGATGATGCCACGGCCGGCCGGCTGATGAGCGGCGGCTACTTCCAATTAATCATTTTTTGAGCTCACGGCACGTACATACAGTGAGTCAGTGACCGATGCATGTCTTCAAAGCTCAGAATGATTCGTCGGTGCACGTACGTTTCGTGGCTTGAACCGATGAATTAAACAAGGGACAAAGAGATGTGCAAATTTTTGTTGTTTGGCTCAGCAAAGATGATTCTTCTTACTGAGAAACCACTATATACAAATTAAAGAGCATCGCCAAACGGCCTCTAAATAAGCCTTCACGTATATACAACAAAATCGTGAAGATGATGATCAGTTGTTGATCTAAGGATCTCGCGTGTCACAAAGTCGATCGATATCATTATATCATATACCATGCCACTGTGAGTCTGTGATACAAGAAAGTCCAAAAGGTCGAATGGAATTATTCAAATCAAAAGAATGAAATACAAGGACAGACGTTCCTTTGCACGACGATGGACATACACGGTTCGATCTTTTCTGCGAACAAAAGAAAAACGAAGTAATAAAGAGGAACTTTGACCTTTAGACGACGTAATAAGCAACGTGCAATGTTTTTCCTCCCTTGTGGCCTCGATCGTGTTAAGTTAGCTTTATTTTGCAAAGGTTGACATATAATCCATGTTAGATCATGCATTGTGGTTCGTCAAAAGAAAAAAAAAACTACTAAAATTTTAGAATCTGTGAGTGGATCAGTCATGCATGCAACGACTTGCTTGTTGGGTACTACCGGAATCCAGTTCTTCGCCGAGTGCCACGTGGTTTGCCGAGCGTTTTTTTTCAGGCACTTGGCAAAGAAGCTCTTTGCCGAGTGCTAAATAAAAAACACTCGGTAAAGAGCTGCTTTGCCGAGTGCAAAAAAAACACTCGGCAAAGACCTTATTTGCCGAGTGCTAAAAAAACACTCGGCAAAGAAGTTGTTTTGCCGAGTGCCAAAAAAAATACTCGGCAAAGAAGGTCTTTGCCGAGTGTTTTTTTTTTCGCTCGGCAAAGCAGTTTTTCAAAGCACATTTTAAAGTCCTAAACGAATTCAAATTAAAAAGTTTTTAACTACAAAGTTTCATAATTTCTCAAGATCTATAAAGTTTATTTTGGTCATTTCTTCATTTGACAAAGCGATAGTAACGTTGTTCACAAAATCTACATGTCTCTCATATAGTTTTATGAAAGTACAAGAGAGATATAAGATTTGTGAATAATGTTAGAACCACGACCTCAGATGGAAAAACTTCCTAAATGAAAATTGTAGATCTCAAAAAGTTATGAAACACTGTAGTTGCCAACTTTTTAATTTGAAAGCATGTTGTCATACAAAACTGCATCCGAATTTCAAAAATTTAAAATTTGAATTTTTCAAAAGAACTCAGATGGAAAAACAACCAAAATAAACTTTGTAGATCTCAAAAAGTTATGAAACTTTGTAGTTGACAACTTTTTAATTTGAAATCATCTTGTCATGCAAAACTACGTTTGAAATTCAAAATTTTAAAATTTGAATTTTTCAAACGACCTCGGATGGAGAAACTTTCTAAATGAAAATTGTAAATCTCGAAAAGTTATGAAACTTTGTAGTTGAAAACTTTTTAATTTGAAATCACCTTGTCATGCAAAATTACGTTTGAAATTCAAAATTTTAAAATTCGAATTTTTCAAATGACCTCGGATGGAGAAACTTCCTAAATAAAAATTGTAGATCTCGAAAAGTTATGAAACTTTGTAGTTGACAACTTTTTGATTTAAATTCGTTTAGGGCCTCAAATAATTAATTTACACTTGATTTGGTATAATGTTTGGGTAAGCGAAATGGAATATAGACACAAATGAAAGAGAGGTGTAGTGGTAGAGGAGCTCGCGCGTGTGTGAGAGGTCGCAGGTTCGATTCTCGCTCGGCGCGAAGTTTCAAAAAATTGCTTTGGCTGATCACTTGGGAGCAGTTGCCATATGCCTAGCCGATGGGTCCCTCCTCTAATTAAAAAAAAATTAATTTTTTTCCTATTTTTTTCCAGATCTCGGCAAAGGCAAAGGTCGCTTTGCTGACAGTTTTTTTTGCTGAGTGTATTTAGGGCTTTGCCGAATGCCCTGAACACTCGGCAAAGCGCCTGATTCACGTAGTGCCGGTGCCCTGATTGTACATCTTACGACACTTCGATAACATATATTTCGACATCCATCGATGACCCAAAGGTCTTGTGCTCCAGAAGCAGAACAAGATTAATGGAAGCAAATTATATATAATGCATTGTGATAAGCAAAGGGAGAGTATACTCTATAGCTAACTATAAAATAAGTTATTTTGTAGCCACCTCTATTTACGATAATTTTATATACTAATTTACGACAATGTCAGTATATATTTACGATAGTTGAATTACTATAACACATGGGGATATTTACCATAATATTATAGTAAATCACATAGCAAGGAGTTACTATAATCTCGTTAATTAGCATAGCAATTATCGTAACTCAAAGTGGCTACAGAATAAGTTATTTTGTAGCCAGCTGTAGGGATATATATATATATATATATATATATATATATATATATATATACACACACACACGGCAGCGCTATTCTACACCTTAGGTGTAGAATAATATTCTACACCACAAGCCAAAACTGACTAAAAAAATACTGAGTACTACTAAACCGTGTTCAGTATCAGTTAGTACTACGCACAGTACCACGAAATACTGAAACGTGACTACTGAACATTACTGAATTTTGTTTAGTATAACAGCTCGGTGTAGAATAATATTCTACACGTAGGGTGTAGAATAGCACGTGTGTGTGTATATATATATATATATATATATATATATATATATATATATATATATATATATATATATATATATATATATATATATATATATATATATATATATATATATATAGAACTATTACCTTACAGCTGGCTACAAAATAACTTATTCTGTAGCCACTTTGAGTTACGATAATTGCTATGCTAATTTACGAGATTATAGTAACTCCTTACTATGTGATTTACTATAATATTATGGTAAATATCTTCATATGTTATAGTAATTTAACTATCGTAAATATATACTGACATTGTTGTAAATTAGTATTTAAAATTATCATAAATAGAGGTGGCTACAAAATAAGTTATTTTGTAGCTAGCTATAGAGTATACTCTCCCTATATATATATATATATATATATATATATATATATATATATAGTTTAGCCAAATAGACATAGTACTATTCTTCTATCTACATTAAAATATGTAGACAATTATAGGTGTGTAATAATAGGAGCACACTGATGTGTAAGTGCGGTGTATGCGCATAGCGATGTGTGTGCATTTGTCGTACACCAATTTGTTATAGTCACAAAATAAATGAATAAAATTGTTTTTTTAATAAATATATGAGAAAATGGACAAAACTAAACTAGACATCAATCCGAGCACCAGCACTACCTTGGACCTCCGGTGATATAAGTATTATAAATTCGTGTTTAATACCCACAACTTATCAAAATTACTTATTTTTGTGCACTCACTTTATGTTATGCAGTACCCATATGTAGGACTATGGTGGCACTATTTTTTTAAGATAAAAAACTAGGGGGATGAACTGTTCTCACCTAAATTTTATTACCACATGTTCCGGCAAAAGCTAGTAATTGTAGTTACATTATTGGATCATGAACTCAGAGTAACAAAGCAAGAAAGTCGAGAAGAGAGCACAAACACCAATACAAACAACACCACACAATCACTAACAAACATAGGGAGAAACAACAAAACTACAACTCTCAGATAGAGGCTAGTCGATCATCGCCAAACATTGAACCACCGATTGGCAGAACTTTGATGAACTCCATTCCACAAGTGACTGTAAGGCACTGAGTCAAGATGACATGCGACAGTCGTGATGTACATCTTCTATGGAGTTCATTCGGGATCCAATTGCCTTCCACCTACATCTGTAAAGGGGAGGAAGCCTCAAGGGTTGTAGGACAGACAATTGAGGAACGAGGAGATCCAAGAGCGGGGATCATGGTCCCGCTAACCCGGCATATGGTGAGAAGATGCATTCAAGGAACCTGAAGAATGCCATAGTAAAGACACTGGCAGCAGACACCATCCAACAAACAACTTTTGTCCCCATATAGGAAGTGCAATCAAAAGGGTCACCATGCAGAAGAGTTGTGATTAAGTGTGAGCCGATCCTCTATGGTGATACCTACAAGTAGGATGCGACATCGAGGATGCCACCGGCCCCAGATGTCTAGAGCTAGGTTTTCACTCAGAGATATCCTATAGTTACATGGGTGGGGGGCTACAATGACGCCTGCAAGAAGGTTAGCAGTGCCCAAGGGCGTCAAAATCGATAGCACTGACATATCGCACATGGCTTTGCCTTACCACATCCCTAAGGCTCTTGAACCCATCAACTCTAAATTGCCTTCTCAGGCATGCCCATGCCCTCGCTCTAGTGCTTGGGCAGTGGGCCACTCCACCACTAAAGGCACCATGGTGAAGCCATGGGATCCCAAGGGCACGCCGACTGCTGGTGCTCTAAGTGCTTTGCCTTACCACATCCCCCACTGGTTGAGCTCATGAATTGATAGCTCTCACAGAGTAGTAGGGCCCACGCCAAATGGAAGGTTGTGGGTGAGCACTCAGAGTTGTAGGCCCACACCATGGGCTTGCGGCATGCCAAACGGCCCTAGGTCACACCACACTTGACGTGCAGCAGCAGCAGCGCTGGCATGGCCCCAGGCACGTCCCCCCAGGAGCATAGCCACCTCCGCCACCACAGAAGCCATAACTTGACTACTTGAACTAGCTAGGAACCTCCAACCGCAGCACCATGCCCCTTCGCCCGGACGCGCACGGGGTGCATCTCAGCCAGGGAGATAGAAGTGCCCAACCACCAAATGCCATGGGCCGCGTTTCACCAGATCCGGCCATGGGGAGACCCCCCCCCCAGCCGCCACCCCCTACCACTAAGAGTGGCCACGAGGATAGGGATGGGAGAGGGCATCGGAGCTAGGTGAAGATAGGGCCACCGTAGCGGCCTGTACGAGCTCCTAGTGGCACTATGGATGTCATGCCCACGAGCTCGGCCAAGCCCACACCGGAGAATGTGCAGTGCTTGGATCTGTGGTGGAGGAGCACGGATCTGGCCATCTCCCACACAAATCTGCTCCTTGCCCGCACTGCCACGCCACCACCAGCCATGGCAACATACGACCATGTACACGGAAAGGAGGAAAAATTAGGAGAGGAGAGGGTGTAGGACCCCGCCGTCACCTTCATCGCCTCTGCACGGGCACCCGCCGACAAGCTCGAGCAGCAGCAGGGTGGGGATGGGAGGGAGGGGGCAACGACGATGTTGGTTGGGGCCCCGCCCATCTTGCCCTTGGACGGGATGACGCGGGGGCCAAGTAGGCTTTTTGATTGTGGCAATATTCATTAGAAGCAAGTGCATGGGTGTGTGTGTTGGCCGTCTATGGATGGCCATAGGCCCCGTTTGGTATGACTTCTCTCCTGTTCCGACTTCTCCAGAGAAGCCCTACCAAATAGTTTAGTAGGAGGAGCCGTTTCAAGCCTATTTTCAATGAAAACAGGAGGAGTCGGAGTAGTTTTCAAGAAGTCATAATTTGTGGCCTCCAATGGCTCTGGCTCCTCTAGAGAAGATCTTGGGGATGGGGAGGAGCCATCCCAAACAAGGCATTAGAGTATAGAAGGCGCTTGCCACGTAAAGGGTTCCGACTCTTGCAATCAAGAACACAGAGAGCTCAGCTCAGTCAAGACGAATGGCTTTTATCCTAGCGAGTCTGAACATGGTTAAATTTCTCACATGCTTGGATCGGATCACCGGGCTCTCACCCTTCGGCTCCTCTCGCCAAACACCAAACCCCAAAATTAGCTGGTCTGCGGGCATTAGACTATTCATATCTTACATATCCCGCCGTCATGTGTCTTTGTTGGTCAGCAGAAAGGTGCAAAATTGTGTTGACACAATTGACAGGTGCAAAATATCACAAGCATATATAAATATATCTATACAATATACAGAAATCTATTATCCGCACATACTGACATTATATATACATCACGTTCAATTCCTTTTGGAATGATGGTCACCAATCCACCATTATTCGGTACTCCCTCCGTTCTAAATTATTAGACGTTTTGACTTTTCTACATACGCTGCATTTGTTATGCACGTAGGTACATCCTATGTCTAAATACGTATATAGTAAAAGCAATGTATATAGAAAAGTCAAAACGCATTATAATTTAGAAATGATTTAGTACTCATCTATATATGCTGAGATAACAGCAGGTCACGTGCATGCAACACGAGAAGCCCGCGCGCGCGTACTCGGCGATATGCCAGCAGTGATGCCGGCCCACTCGCTCGCTCACTCACTCGACCTGTGACTCTGTGAGACGGACTGAGCGGCTCCCTCCATTCATTTTCACTTTTTTCAGACATTACAGTGACATATCGTTTCAAAGTTCAGAATTACTTTTTTTAATCTAATTGGGTTTATGTGTCCATTAATCTAATTAAATTAAATAAATCCTAAGACTCATGTTAAGAGGTATGTGATTAATTAATCTCACATGGGCATGCGAGAGTGACACGTATGTCGTCATGCATGAATTGTTCTCTTCACGCACCTATCATAGTACAGTAGATACACACATCAGTACCTCAAGTCTGCAAGTACAAATAAAATCGTAAAGATGGTCAGCCGTTGATCTAATAATGTCGCGTGTCACAAAGTCGATCGATCTCTCGTATACCATGCCACTATGGTACAAGAAAGTCCAAAGGTCGCATTGAATTCAAAGAAAAAAATGAAAAAAAGGACATAGTACGTTTCTTTTCTGCGAACAAAAGAAAAATAAATAAAAAGGATCTTTGACCTTTTAAATGTAAGCATCGTGTGTTTTTTTCCTCATGTTGCGTTAGCTTTTACAAAGTAGGATAAAAGATTGGCATATAATCCATATGTTAGATTGTGGTTTTCGTAATAAAAAAAAAAAGCCACAGCTACGTACTAGAATTTTAGATTTTGTAAGTGGACCAATCATGGAACGACAAGGATGTCCCTGATTATACATCTTATACTTTGGTAACATTTTGACATCCACAACAAAGTTTTGTACCATCGATGACCCATAGAGGGATTGTGCTCGAGAAGCAGAACAAAATTACTTGGAGCAAATTATATATAAGGGTAAGCGGTTTCTATAGCCAAATGAGATACAATACTAATTCTTCTACAGTAAAATATGAAGAAAATTATAGGCATGTAATAGGGACACATGGATGTGTAAGTATGTGGTGTATTTTTAGATTGTGTGAGTGGCCATGAAACGACTTAGGTGTCCTTGATTGTACATCTTATACTTGGTGGTAACATTTCGACATCTACAACAAGGTTTTGTACTATGGATGAGCCAAAGAGCTTGCTCCAGAAGCATAACAAGATTACTTGAAGCAAACCATATATAAGGGTAAGGATTTCTTTATTCAAATGAGATATAGTACTAATTCTTCTACATTAAAATATGTAGAAAATTATAGGCATGTAATAGGGACACACGGATGTGTAAGTGTGTCGTGCACCCGTATAGTGATGTGCCTGCATTTGTACACCAACTTATTATAGTCACAAAATAAATGAATAAAATCCATTTTTTTAATAAAACATATGAGAAAATAGACTAAACATCAACCTATGCTCCCGCATGAGCTTGAACCGCAGAAGTTCGTGTTTATTTCCTATAGCTTATCAAAATTACTTATTTTTTGTGCACTCTCTTTATCTTCATTCCTTTTTTTTGGAATCTCTTTATCTTCATATAAATACATACTTTGCAGCCTCTATATAAATATGTACTTTGCAACCTCTATATCCAATTATAATAAAATTATAATTGGAAGTGCGTGCATGGGTGTATAGATGGCTTTGAAGTATAGAAGGCCCCACAATGTCGCGTAAAAGGGTCCAACTCTTACAACGAGTGCTTAGGCTCACACAGGACAAATTAATCTGATCCAAGCAAGCCTGAACCTAGTTAAATTTCTCGCGAGCTTTGATCTGAGCACCACATAAGTTATCGCCCTTCGACTCCTGTCACCAAACCTGCACTTGTAGAGAGAACAGACCTTCAGTTCAACACATTAGTCTCGGTTAGAATTGGGTCCTCCCGGGTCTAAGTTTCTTGGGCGTCCGAGGACCTTTAGCCTCGGTGGGCAATACCAACCCGGACTAAAGGGTCTACATTAATCTCGGTTGGTGTTACGAACCCGGACTAAAGGACCTTTTAGTTTGGTGCTACCAACCGGACTAAAGGTCCTCCAACGGGTTTGTTTAAAAGGAAAGCATCTCATCTAAAGTCACATGTGTTGTGTAAGTGGGGTGGAAAGGTATACGCGAGGCAATGCATGAGGTCCTAGGTTCAAGTCCCATGAGGCACAAGAGTGGGAACTATTATTTTTTTTAGTCATGGATGACCTTTAGTCCAGGTTTGAAGCAACCGGGACTAAAGACCTTTGCCAACCGGGATTGAAGCCACGTATTCTACTAGTGCTGAAATCCCAAGGATTCACGGGACTAAAGGCCCTTGCCAACCGGGATTGAAGCCACGTTTTCTAAACTAGTGCTGAAACCCCAGCATCAGCTAGTCCGCGGGCATTAGACCGTCGAGATATCCCTACAATATATCTTACGTATCTCAACAACATGTCTTTGTTGGTTAGCAGAAAAATGTACAAAACCGTGTTGACAGGTGCAAAATATCATTGCATTGCATCCTTTTTCTAGTGAAATTTCCGAAACCAAGTTCTATATCTTTGAGAGTTGATGCAGCAGGATTAAAGTTTGTGTACAGCCACAGAAGAGGTGAATAAAGGGCCGGGGCCATATTCCTTCTCGCCTTATTAGTTCCTTAGACTTAGATTGAGACCTACTAGACTTCCAAGTCTCAACCGACGTACTTTAAATATGAAACATAAATTTGATAGGGACTTTTAACACCAAATTTAGCTCAAGTTTAATTTTTTTAATTATTGTACAAGTAGTTTTGCACCATCAACTCAAAATGGGAACGGGTGGACATAGGTACATGTTAAGTTTAGATCTTCTTTGCATTGTCACAAAACAGAGTCACATAGGTGCCCTGATCTCAAAAAAAAAAACAGAGTCACATAACTAGAGGCATCACAAAGATACAGGTGAGATGCATTTCAGCACATAGTTTGTAAGTATTGGTTTTAGTTGGGAAGTATTGGCCGGACACATGCATGGCCATAGACCACATTGTAGGTAGCTCCACAGCTACCTTTTCCTACACCGAGGAGGGAAACGTTTATACTAAAAAATGGACAACACAAGCTGGCTAGAGCGAGGATAACACACGTGACAGGTCCACATTCCAAAATTCAGAAAAGAAGCACATGGACATTGCCTAGTATGGAGCACTATATTAGCATTTGCTAGTTTTGGTGCTCCACCACGCTTCTGTCTATTTGAGGCGAATTTGCTGGCCGACGGTTTCATGCTGCCTCTAATATCGCATCCTCACCACAATTAGGGTTGGCAGTAGATGCTATAAATACGTGCACATTTAGTTACATGGTGACTGCTGGCTCTTGCTAGATTCCATTCTTCGCTGCAAATATTCAAAATGTTCCTCAAGATTTGTTAGAAAATTTAGGGATAGATAGGGCACCTTTGGAAGGAAGCTATAGTCTTTTGACTCCATGCGTCAATATAGATGTAAGTACCACCATCTATGCTAGTTGTAAGTGATAAACATGCTTTATCATCATTGAAATGTAGCTGCTGGCCGGTATCATGGCTTCGTTCTGGGTGCTCTTGCCACAACTGATGGTCCAGAAGCTGCTACCTCAACATGAGTCAAGATAAAGTGCACTAATTACTCACTTGTGTTTGCATTTTTCTCCTAGTCTTGAGATATTAAGGTTAATAAGTTCGTTATGATTTTTTTATGCTAGGATGTCTAAACAAAAGAAATTCCTTCCGATTAAAAGTGGCACATGATTTGATTAGGCAATGAGTTTAGCATCCATTTCACATTTAAATTATTCAGAGTTGGAGAATAAATGCCACCTAGTTCGTTCTTAACAAAGCCCTTCCTCAAAGGAAAGCGACTATAGCTAGGGTACTGGGTACACTCCATATAACACAGCATGTAACTTGCCTTGGGCACACGTGTGGGACCCCAGTGCACAGTACGTACACGTGGCACATGCACCCAACGCTTATTATACTATAGTACTAAAATGATAAAAGTTTGTTTCATGATAAATAGTGTCCAGGATACGTACACAGACAAAGTGAACCTATACTAATCATTCCCCAGCATGTTAATCTCATGATTAAATTTGGCCACCCCCCACTGAACACAAAGTGATCCAGGCCCAGGGAACTAAACCCCACCAACTGCGTGATCATGAACCATGCATTCCAGAATCCAACACCAAGGCGGGGAAAAGATATTCACCTTCCACCAGGTGTTCTTTTACGTGAGCGGTGAATCTTCCTCTTGTGTTTCTTTTGGAAACTTGGGGTGGAGTGGATTCTCTAAAGCAGTTTCTAATAAAGCAGACTTGTTACAGGTTTGAATTAAGAAAAGAGGAAGACAAGAAACCGGAAATTCATAAAGGTTGAACTGAGAATCGTGTCTCCTTTTTTTTGTTTCAAGTATATATGGAAGCACTTATGTTACTGGTAATAACTAACTTGGTTTTAATTAAAATCCCATTTATACCAAAAGTTCCTTTGAGCCTTGTATGCCGTAGTTGTTGCTTATCTATCCAGCCAAATTATGTTGTTGATGGGTTATATATGGAATGACACTTCAATTAATATGGTCCAGTTTGGCACATGCAGACATGCTATCCTGTTTCTTTTTTTTCCATTAATTAAACAGAAATTATACCAAATAGCATGATCCTATAGCAATTTATCAGTAAATAGAATCCAAGACTTTTCACTAGCGCTTCCAAAACGCAAATTCTCACAATCACAAATTCACACCCAAATTTCAACCACTACACCTTTGTCTCCCATCCAAACCCTTGCGGCGCACGCAATTCCTCTTTCCGCTCTTTCCCTGAAAAAAATAGACTTGGCCTCACAAATCTTTTTTGTGCAAGACTTGAATGATCATGAAGACTAGATTTTATATATGTCATGATGGATTCATATATTCTGGGTCTATTATTATCGTAGACATAGATAAAAATGTTGCATTGAATTTATTAGATAAACCACATGATGATCAGGGTTGAGAAAAACTATGGAGACATGAACCAAAGGTTTGCGGAAAAATTCAAACCTGCATCTTCTCTCATTGAATGGAACCTACGTGTAGGAGGTGCCTTGGAACTACCTCACAACAAGGTTAGATGTTTTTTAGTTTCGTGCACCCCTATAATCCATACCTCCAACAGTTGTTTGAATACACATGCACAAATTTTTGAGAGGACATTTATCTCTAACAAACGATTAATATATAGGCTTATTTTTCTAATTTTCTATTTGTGTTTTCCTTTTTAAAAAACAAAATCCTAAATTTCTTAGACATCGCATTCTAAGAGATAAGAACATATCCCCTTTTGAAAACTTGGGTGGAGTGGATTCTCCTACAGATTCTAGAGCAAAGTTGTTAATATGTTAGTCCAGGTGCAATTTCTTGTGTTCCAATGGAGATTCCAATTCAAGAAAGGACCGACATGACACTAGAAATTCACAAAGGTGAAACTGAGAACCAAACTTTTTTCTTTCATATCTCTTTGTATGGAACACCTATTTTATCTTAGTGAAAGTAAAAACACTTATTTACTGTCATGTAACTCCATGTTTTATGGGTTTAGCATAAGAACCTTGCATTTTTGTAGTTGTTGTCGTGTATCAAGCCAACAACGCACCACTACAGATCATGTTATGATTGGTCACTTGTCATATTGGAGTATAATAGAGTTGTGGGAATCAAACTCTAGTGGTCGACTGACGTCCACCCTTATCGGACATAGTCCAGTTTGGCACATGTTATTTCCCAGATTTTTTATATATCAAACAACAGTATTCTGCAGCAAATTATCAATAAACTGAATCCTAGGCTTTTCATTGGTGTTCCAAAAAGCAGATTTTGCCAATCACACAGAAATTAACCATGACTCCTTTATCTCCCAACCAAACACCTATGGCAACACACACTTTATCTCTTCTCTGCCCCTCCCAGTAAAAATAGACCCTGACTTATTCTAGTGCAAAAAAGGTCTATTTTTATGCTAGGATGTATAATAGAATATAGTTATTATTAGCTAATAGAAGTTTGAGTAATTAAAATCCCATTATATTAGTTAACTGATTTATTCTAACGTTCTATTTGTGCTTTCCTTTAAAATTAAGAGCCTAACTTTCTTAGACATCACATTCTAAGAGGTATGAACATATCCTTTTTGAAAAACATGGGTGGAGTGGATTCTTTTACAGATTCTAGAGCGGAGTTGTTAACTTTAGTCCATTGTAGTTTAATGTGTTTCAATGGAGAATCCAATTCAACAAGTGGCCGGCACGAAACCAGAAATTCACAAAGGTGAGACTGAAAATCAAGTTTTTTCTTTCATATCTCTATGTATGGAAACACTTATTTTATCTTAGTGAAAAAAGAAACACTTATTTACTGAAATGTAAAGGTTTTATGGGTTTAAATTTGAGTCTTGCATTTTGTTGCTGCTGCCATGTATCAAGCTAATGGCGTAGCAATACATATTATGATGTTGGTTGGTCTCTTTTCATATTGGAGTATATAGAGTTGTAGGAATCAAACTCTAGTGGTCGAGTGATGTCCACCCTTACCATACACGGTCCAATTTGACATGTGCTTTTCCTCGGTTTTTCATAGATCATACAGCCGGATTCTACAACAGTAATCCAGTAGATTGTCCATAAACAGAATACAATACTTTTCATTGGCTCTTCCAAAAAGCAGATTCTGACAATCACATAGAAATTAACCACCATCGCTTGTCTCCCAACCAAACACCCGTGCCGGTGCCGTGCACACTCCCTCTTTTCTTTTCTGCCCCTCCCTGTAAAAATAGACCTGGTCCTCGATAATTCTTTTCTAGTGCAAAAAAGGCCTGAATTGCCACAGAGCAATTCTCGTTTGATTACTTTGAGAACAACTACAACAACTGGTCACATCCTTCAAAAACTCTTCCCCTCCCCTGCATCTGCATCGGGTCAGAGGAAGAGAGGAGGCAGCCATCACCATGTTATTCGTCCTGCCCTACCACTACCATCAGTACCAGTAGTCTCCATCTCCCCTAATTAAACACGATATTCTCCTCCGAGAAGCGCTCGCTTCTTCTACTGCTGCTGCTTCTGCTGGTCAGAGGACCGCCGTGCTCCCATCCTATGCAAAAAGGTCTATTTTTTTATGCTAGGATGTATAATAGAATATAGTTATTATTAGTTAATAGAATTTTGAGTAATTAAAATCCCATTATATTAGTTACCTAATTTTTCTAATGTTCTATTTGTGTTTTCCTTTAAAATCAAAAGCCTAACTTTCTTAGACATCACGCATTCTAAGAGGTATGAACATATCCCTTTTGAAAACTTGGGTTGAGTGGATTCTCTTATAGATTCTAGAGTGGAGTTGTTAATAATTTAATCCATTGTAGTTTCTTGTGTTTCAATGGAGATTCCAATTCAACAAATGGCCGACACGAAACCAGAAATTCACAAGGTGAGACTGAGAATCAAGTTTTTTTCTTTCATATCTCTATGTATGGAAACACTTATTTTATCTTAGTGAAAAAAGAAACACTTATTTATTGAAATGTAAAGTTTTATGGGTTTAAATTTGAGTCTTGCATTTTGTTGTTGCTGCCATGTATCAAGCCAATGGCGTAGCAATACATATCATGATGAACGGTTGGTCTCTTGTCATATTGGAGTATATAGAGTTGTAGGAATCAAACTCTGGTGGTCTAGTGATGTCCACCCTTACCATACACGGTCCAATTTGACACGTGCTTTTCCTCGGTTTTTCACAGATCATACGGCAAGATTCTACAGCAGTAGTCCAGTAGATTGTCGATAAACAGAATCCAAGACTTTTTATTGGTTCTTCCAAAAAGCAGATTCTGAGTTTTTTAAAAAAAAGCAGATTCTGACAATCACATAGAAATTAACCACCACCGCTTGTCTCCCAAACAAACACACGTCGTGCCGCCCACACTCCTTTTTCTGCACCTCCCTGTAAAAATAAACCGGTCTCAGGAATTTTTCTTTCTAGTGCAAAAAAGGCCTGAATTGCCACGGAGCACTTCTCGTTTGATTACTTTGAGAACAAACTACAACAACTGGTCACATCCTTCAAAAACTCTTCCCCTCCCCTGCATCTGCATCGGGTCGGAGGAAGAGAGGAGGCGGCCATCACCATGTTATTCGTCCTGCCCTACCACCACTACCATCAGTACCAGTAGTCCGTCTCCCCTAATGGCCAGAACACGATATCCTCCTCCGAGAAGTACTCGCTTCTTCTACTGCTGCTGCTTCTGCTGGTCAGAGGACCGTGCCCCATGCCCCATCCTATGCATCCACCTCAGGGTCAGCCGGCCTGTCAGGGCTGCGCCGCTTTGCATGCCCCCGCCGCGACGGCCTCCCCTACGCTGAAGAAGAGGCGGTCCGACCCGAACGTCTCGCCCACCGCCGAGTTGAAAATCCTCTCCGCCACCGACCCCAACGGGTTGGCAAGCACCAGCTGCATGCATGCGGCAAAATCCAGTCATTTGGCAATCCAAATCGATGAAAGCAACATCAGCCAGCAGCTGTATGCGTGCGTACCTTGATGTTTCTTTTGTCCATCACTTTCTTCAGCTCCGACAGCGCGTCCAGACCGCTCGTGTCGATCGCCGTGACGGCTGCAAGAATCGAACAAGATTCACATGATTTTTTTCTCTCGAATACGCAGGAGAGCTGCGTATCATTGCATTAAAGCGAGTAACTTTTAAAGTTCCATGGCGCTAGCTAGCTAGCTAGCTCGCTCACCGCTCATGTCGAGGACGACGCATCGGATGGAGGGGAGGTTGGACTTGAGCGCCCGCTCCTCCTCGTCGCGGAGGAATCGCAAGACCCGCTCCACCAGGTACATGGAGTTGGCGAAGTAGATCGCCGACTCGACGCCGACGACGAGGAACGCCGGCACGCGGACGGCCTCCCCGTACTGCGCCACGCTGCGGTAGCTCTGCGTGCCGGGGACCAGGCCTTCCACCACCAGGTTCGGCCGCGTCACCTGCAGCAGGATCTTGAACAGCGAGATGCCGACGGCGATGGCCAGGCCCATCTGCACGGACACAAGGAGGACGCCGAGGAAGGCCGACACGCACGCCAGGAAGTCCAGCTTGTCCACCTTCCACAGCTTGGCGGCGCCGCGCACGTCGATCAGCCCTATCACCGCCGTGATGATGATCGCCGACAGGATCACGTTGGGCGTGTAGTGGAACAGCGGCATCAGGAACAGCAGCGTCACCAGCACCATCGCCGCCATCACGATGTTGGACACCGCCGTCTTGCAGCCCGCGCTGTAGCTCACCGCCGACCGGGAGAAGGAACCCGTCGTCACGTAGCAGGAGGCGCAGGAGCCGGCCATGTTCATGATCCCGATCGCCATCATCTCCTTGTTCCCGTCAACCTGGTAGTTGTTGATGGATGCGAAAGTCCTGCCCACTGCAATCCCTTCCTGCATTTTTTTTATTTTTTTTTCGAAATAACAAATCTCCATCAGCTAGCTGAACTTTCATGCATTTTGAAATCAAAATCACAAATTCACATCGCTGCAGTGCAGTTTCATGGAAATCTGTCTTACAGTTAAGGACAAGATGCCTGTCATGATCCCTGTTTTGATCGCCAGCGCCACGTAGGAGCCGCTGAAGGTGAGCATGTTCGCTGAAGGAGGGTTCACTCCCCTGGGGAGGATGCCAATCTGTGTTTTTGCAGAAAGTGAAACCATATTTCAAGAAAAAGATATTTACAGATGAAGCAACGAATAATGATCTTTTGTTCTTTGAAGGGAACTGATTCAGATTGCCTATACTGAAGATACTTACAATACTGATGGTGGGGGATTTCCAGATGTAGGAGAGGATGGTGGAGATGATCACTGACGCCAAGGGAGCACCTGCTGCTACCAAGAAAAGCTTTGGATTCCTTTTGCTCTGAAAAAAATACAGCGAACAAAATTAGTGGTTGATAATTGCTTTTTATAATCTCAACAAGGCAATGTAGATAGATTTGTGTACTGTAAATTACTAGTAGATACTAGAATTTTTAGGAGTATAAATAAATAAATTATGTAAAAAGCTGTTGATTTTGGAGGCACTGATTTTTTGAAGATTTCTCAGGCATGGCCCCAGCAGAGTGGAATTCTCAGACTGACACTTTTAATCATATCATACCAAGTGACAAGGAGCAGCGTCCTTCTTAAGCAATTTTATCTGCAGCTAGCTAAAGAGTGATGAAACTATCATGAGTGATGGCGAATCATTTACAGTCTCAACTCTCATGGAGGTGCTTGTCGATCAGCCCTTTTCTGGAGATATTGGTGATATATCATGCACAGATGGCCATGGCCAACTTGCTGCATATTAACAGGTGACACATCGGAAGCCAAATCAGACGCATTCTCCCCAAAAAGGGCATTGGGTGAGGTTCCACTGGTGCTTTGTCAGAATAGATTCTAAAGCCACAAGCACACGTCTTACTCTATCTGATCCATGTGGTTTAGCCATGTGAATGCTTGCTAACATTCTATCTACACTACACATACAATTGGTACTTGCAAATTCACACCAGACTAACTATTCAAATCAAACAAAGTGTTGCTTCAAAATACATGTGTGCTTCAGCAATATATGCTTGGTTCTTATTTTCTCAAAGAAAACAGTGGTGCTTTTCATTTTAAAATAAAAAAGGAAACAAAATGATGCTTTAAACTATTCCCAATTTACAAATA
Source organism: Saccharum hybrid cultivar R570 (assembly GCA_038087645.1). Classification (NCBI taxonomy): domain Eukaryota; kingdom Viridiplantae; phylum Streptophyta; class Magnoliopsida; order Poales; family Poaceae; genus Saccharum; species Saccharum hybrid cultivar. Next base: position 10,749,150 of record JAQSUU010000807.1, on the reverse strand, counting down.
CACAACCTTAAAGAGGAAACACTTTTAGGCACCATGTTTCAGTCCATTGATAGCTAGCTTGGAAGATTAGGCCTGGGGAAGGACAACTTTTCTTGGCATACCAACTGTTTAGTCGAGTCAAGTAACTCTGAACCATTTTTCTTTAACTATACTGCATAGAGCACAACTAGCTTGGGTAACTAACTGAAACCGTTCAAAAGATCCTAAATTGGGGAACCATGCCATGCTGATTTTTGTTATAGAAAATATTTTCTTTTGCTGCAACAATGTGTTGAACTTAGGGATTCTATTTGCAGTAAGGTAAATGGATATTGAAACTAACGGAGTTAATTTTCTTTTTGGGTGGGGTTGGGGGTGTGAGGGGATGTGAACAGTACTAGTTCCCAAGAAGCAGGAGCTGGGCTCTTAATTAATCGCCCCCATGAATTATTGGACATTTCTTAAACTCTATATGCAGTGGAGTCAAAAATTCCTTGTTAAGTGGCAGGCACCCTTTGGGCCCCACCATGAACTCAGGGTTTGAATCACCACCTTCCCTTTTTGCAGCCCTATCTTTCCTAGATGCTAAGCTAAGCTACCTGTCCATCCAAACGCCATGGTCAGAAAAATCGTAGAGAATTTTGCCGACTGATGATTAACCAATCAATCTAACTGCATCTGCCCTTTAGAAATTCTTTTTAATTTAATGAAGAAAATAAAAGTGACAGAGATCAGATTCTACCCGGTTTCGTTTACACCGGTCGGTGTCGCGGGAGAAATGCAAAACCACTTGTACAAATGGTCTGTGTCACATTTTGTATGTGCGGCCACTGTTACTCCAGCTAGCTTTTATTTCTCTTTTGCTACTAATAGTAATTAGTTGTTTAATCTTAGCAATTTCATTCTTGCCTTTGTTCTTTGTTGAGGATTGTGATAACTGATCAGATGGAAATGGAATCCTATAACTAGTTCAGAAGAAATCTACATAGTAAAGGTGAATAATGAATAGTCAAATGATTTGGCTTATGTTGATATTTATGTTGGAATGTTGTAAGAGGAAAACGCTATTCTATGACTCAAAAGTAGCTCAAGCGAACAGGGTATAAAGATCTTACGATTTGGCGCGTGAGGAGGAGGATGGCGAGGAAGGCGCTGCCCATGACGATCGTCTGCCACTTCCACTGCATCCATTGTCGTCGTCACGAGCAATTGTGAGAACGAGGATGATTTGTTGCGTAGCTGGTCAATTTTATACTAGAAGCAGACAGTCTTGCTGCTCTGTCATTGCCGGCCGGCCGGATCATGGTCGGCAGGCGACGACAGAGCAGTCGCACAGAGCAGGAGCACGTACCTCGTCGTGGCGGCTGACGACGGAGCGCATGACGTCGACGAAGCCCATGTGGGAGGTGAAATGGACGATGCCGAGCAGGCTCTTGAGCTGCTGCAGCGACACGATGATGGCGGCGCCGCCCATGAAGCCCGTCAGCGTCGGCTTGGACAGGAAGTCGACGATGAAGCCCAGCCTGCGATGCCAATGCATGGATGGACGCCCATGCGTGATGAGCTGCTCTGCTCTGCCGCGCCGGCCAATCGAGATCGCCGGCGGCTAGGGCCAGCCAATGGAACAGTGTTGGTTCAGAATGGCACCTGAGGAATCCCAGGGACGCCTGTAAGGCGCCGGCGAAGAAGGTGGCGGTGAAGGCGAGCTGCAGGTACAGGATGGGCTGCTCGTCCGGCGACACGGCCTCCCGGAGCATGGACCCCATCACCAGCGACGCGATGGACACCGGCCCCACCGCCAGGTCCCGCGAGCTCCCCAGCAGCGAGTAGATGAGCGGCGGCACGAAGCTGGAATCTGCATGCATGCATGCACCAAATGAGATTTCTCCTACGAATTTGCAGGCAGGAGAAAGAGCAGGAAGAAACTCACATAGGCCAATGATCGGCGGCAGGTTGGCGAGCTTGGCGTAGCTGATTCCCTGCACGGCGACGGCAACCGTGTTAGAGCTAGTTATTACGCGCCGCACGCCGGCCGGCCTATATTCATTCTGGGTTGTGCCATAAAAAACCGTGCCAAAAGTAGCGAGGAAATGAATGAAGGCGAGGGAGGGAGGGAGGGAGGGGAGGAGAAGCAGGGGAAAGCAGAGCACGTGCCTGCGGGATGGCGAGGCTGGCAATGGTGAGGCCGGCGATGAGGTCGGAGCGGAGGAGGCGCGGGTTGTAGGTGGACCCCCACTGGAAGATGGGGAAGAAGTACTGCAGCGCCAGCACCAGGCGCCGCGCCGACGACTGGTTCTTGAACTGGTGCAGCGGGTCGTCGGGGAAGAACACCTCGGCCAGGCGCTGCCGCAGCGCCTTCGCCGTCGTCCGCCGCTCCGGCACCGACACCTTGTGCAGCTCCAGCACCGACGCCGACGCCGTGCCCTGCCGCGTTACGGGCGCGGCGGGATGAGCCGGCGCCGGCGGTGCCGCGGCGGCGGCAGGGGGCGGCGGCGCCTCGACGTCGTACGACAGGCTGTCCACCTTGTTGTTCACGACCATGCTGGTTGGCTGCTGGTCAATCGCTGCTAGCTGGTCGATGGCGTGCGTGGTCCCCGTCGGTTATCGCCGGCAAGGGCGGGCGGCGACCGACGCGCGCGTGGCCGTGGGCGGCCTTGTCGATTTGGGCTTTTAATTCGTGCCCTGGCTTTCCCTCCTGCAACGGCAGGGGAGTGAAGAGAGAGGGAGGAAGGTGTTTTGTTGTTGGCTTGCTGGATGGATTCTTGCGGAGGAGGAGGACGCCGCGGCACCTTTTATAGGGAGGGAGCCGGGAGCGAGACGTCGGAAGCGGGACAAGGCAGAAGCCACCCCCGGTTTGGACCACGGTCGACGAGTGAACCTACACAAGACAAGAGAAGAGAGACAGAGACGGTTAATTTGGGTGCGCCTATTACTGGCGAAATCGTCTTGTAGGATTTTGAGGCACATGGATGCATGGAATTTAATGGAGTACTGTGGATTATCTTGGGCCTTGTTTAGATACTCAAATTCACCTCAAATTCCACTATGCAAAAAGAAGATTTCCCATCACATCAAAATGTCGGCACATATATGGAGTACTAAATGTAGATGAAATCAAAAACTAATTGCACATTTTTATTTTACTTTGCGAGACGAATATTTTAAGCCTAATTAATCAATGTTTGGACAATTATTACCAAATAAAAACAAAATTGCTACAGTGTGACGGGACACCTACTATGCAAACTTTGCCTCCAAAGTTTGAAATCTAAACAAGGCCTTGGAGGATTTGTTTCGTCCTTATTCTAGAGAGTGTCTACTACTTAACTGTCAACAGATTTATGTGGTCAAATCTGTCAGATTTCCCATTTCTGTATAAATACGACCAGTAATCAGTTGTAGCATAAATCCTAAAGTACAGTCAAACGTATAGAAACCTATCAGATTTAGTATCAAAAAATTTGTCAATAGATAATAGCAAAAGTCTTCTTATTAATTGGTATAGATGGTATAAACCAAGTAGGTTTGTGATGATGGGCTGACTCCACTGTTGGAGGTGTTTGGTTTCGAGACTTGAGAAGTTGGATTCCTCCCGCAAGAGAATATTCCTCACAGATGCAGGTTTAAATGTTACTCAAAATCGAGTGGACCGAACCAACCCACTTTGGCACACGAGCGAGTGAGGGCTAGGGGTGGCAGCTAAAGATCGCAATGGAGCCCCGATCCCTGATTCCCCGCGTGAAGTTCTCCTACTAGAGGATAAGGATGTGAGCAATTTATCCCCACGGAGATTAATTTGGTAGAGATTCATTCCCGTCAGGGATGGCGGGGACGGGATGGTACCCGTCCCCCGATCCCCGATCCCCGCCCCCTGGCCCGCTATGCGCGTACAGCTGTTTGGAGTCGGAGCTTCAGGCAGCTGGCCCATCTAAAAGCCCATATTTGTAGCTGAGTATATATATATATACCTTTAATAACCATAGCCTTATATTCCAGATTTCCAGTCCATGCTCCGCACCAGCCGCCGCCCCCAAGAGGACTGTAGCGCCGCGCCACCACCAGTCGTACAGGCCTCTGCGTGCGGCGCTCGTCGGAGCCACCGTCGCCCGCATCCCCACGTGGAGCCGGTCGGCGGAGGTTCCCAGGCGGCGCTCGTCGGAGCCGTTGTCGTCTACATCCCCACACGGAGACGCACTGGCATGTAGTGGAGACATCTCGCCGCTCTTCCGCAGTCCCGAGTGCGAGCGCGGCCCTCCTCTCTCTTCCACATCTCTGCAAGTCAGAGCGAGCCAGCGATGCAGGTTGCTTACTCGCTCAAGCACCTGCACGCATCCTGAGCACCATGTTGTCTCGTGTGTGAGTTACAGAACATGGAGTGTAGTAGATTTGGAGATTCGTGACTTATTTATGCTTTGTAGTTTCCTTGGATTTTGTGAGATGGGAACTGGCATTGTTTCTTGCAATCCGCATGAGAAATCTAGCTCAGTTTATGCTTATTTGGAGCTCACACATTTTGTTTTACCTTGCTCTGTATGAACCGGGGACGGGGATCCTGCACGGCGCGGGGACAGGGATGGGTGAGAATCGTCCCCCGACGGGGACTGGGGAATTTATTCCCCGCAGGGGTGGGGATGGGAAGTTATCCTCCGATGGGGAAATCCCCGTTGCCCATCTTTAGTGGCGGCGCAGGCCATCGTGTTCACATGCGCATGCCCATAGAGCGGCGCGTTTGCGCATGCAAGCTAGGTCCTGTTGAGTTCTCTTAAAATTTTGCAAAATTTTTTAGATTTTCCGTCACATCAAAAACATTAAATATAGATAAAAAATAAAACTAATTACACAGTTTAGACGAAATGGACGAGACAAATCTTTTAAGCCTAATTAGACCATGATTGGACAATATTTGCCAAATAACAACGAAAAGAGCTACAGTGCCGTTTTGTAAAAAATTTTGGATCTAAACCGGCCCCTAGTACGAGGGTGGCAAGCGTAGGTGATTCACAATGCTCGGGTTGAGGAGGGCGTATGTAAGCAAGCGAGTTGGAGCATAGGGCATCAGCAGACGTAGGTGAGCTAGAGCATGGGTGGCAGTGGCATAGAGTATGGTGCGGGAAAGGAGAAGAGAGCGTAGATGACATGTAAGCCTCATTTATCATGTACCTCATTCCATCGTCTGTTTACCCATAACCAAACAAAAAGTAAGAGCAACTACAATCCCAAAATAAAAAAGACGATGGGTCAACCCTATTAGAAAAAGAGACTAAGTTTGGACCAACCCATTCCATATAGTCCCGAAACCAAACATGCTAAGATTTCTTAGGTACTTTCTTAGTTTTCACTATTTGTCCATAGATTAATTGTCCACATTCATAAGGGAGACATTAATTAAGAAATAAAAACAATTGAGGGTATATCCTCATTAAATACTAAAACATTAATTAATTAAGGAAACAGAGTGGATGACTACAACAACTATACTCTTTGACTTATTTGGTGGTCAAATATTTTAAAATAGATTCTCCTGAGGCCTTGGACAAGCATGGTTAAACAAGAGAGCAAGGGTAATCGTGTCCTCTTCAATCTAACCTTAAGATGACTATTATTTTACCTTTCTCTTTTTCTTAATGCTAATTTTATTTTCTCCCTTGGCTTAAATCCTTTTTTTCTAAACAAATGAATCGCCTAAGATTAGTAAAAAAAAGAAAAGAAATTCAAACTATCTACAGTGGCACACACACACGCTCTCTACCGGTAACTTGTCCATTTGGCACAACGACAACAAAACAATACTGCTTAGGTTCATTGGTCAACTCCCTCACAAAATAACAAGTTCATCCGTCAACTATCAAAGATAGAATCAGTAGTTGACTGTACCCTGCATTTATCACTAACTGTGGTAGGTAGGTCTAATGAGTATTAGGCCTACCTGAAAAATAACAAAGGCAGATATAAATTTGCAGATGATCTCGTTCCAGCAACAACAGGTTCATTATGCTTCTCCCGCTTCTATATAGATATGGAAGAGCCCTCCTAATATATTCACATTTTGTTCGTCCGTTGCTCCTTGAAACCACACGAAATGACGATAAAATTCAAAGTTTTTTTCCCCTCGAATTACAGTACAAATAGATACAGACGTTCACATACATATATTACTAACAAGGGTATTCCTAGCGTCCGGATGTCCGGACGCAGGTCCCATGCGTGCCCGACGAACACAACTCCATTAACCCCGTGCCCATCCCGTTCCGGAGGCAGCGTCTGTCCATCCCGGAGCTCCCGTGCCCTGTCAGACGCAGCTCCCTCGCTAGCGTCTCATCCAGCTCCCCATCCCACCTGATGCGCCACGCCCATCCCACTCCTCATCCTGGCTGATCCGCTGCGGCATCCCATCCCCGGCGCTCCTGCCTTCACAGCCTTCATCTTCACCACACCAGGGAGCCACATCAGTTGGACCACCGAGGGCTTAGGCTTCCTCCACATGTATATCCAGATCTACTTTTGCAACACTCAGATGAAACAATTACAACATACCGCGGAAATAGACGAAACATTCAGAACATACACTTGCAACATAGCTATTTGCAATATATGCAACATTCAGATAAAAAATTTGCAACATATGCTCTTATATATTCGCAAAAAAAGAAACATGCGTGTATAACCAAAGCAGCGCAACGTCCAGATATGCTTTACAACGTCCAGATGAAACACTTGCAACATAGGTCTGAAAACATCTAAAACATTTGAAACATACGCTTGAACATGCGTGTATAGTGTAACACCTCAGGTGTTTAGCTTCCATAATTGCATTACATTGCATAAGCATGAACATTCATCATCTCATTATGTTTTACTTTGCTTGCAACAATATTGGGTGTATTAGGGTTTTGGTTTGTTTCCAATCATGTGACCCTAGGGTTTTTGTGTAACTAAGGGGTAGAGTGGCTAATTATATCCTACAACACCTTAATTGCACTTAGGGTAACTAATGGAGCAATGTTCATGTTGACCAAATTTACCAAAATGCCCTCCAATGTGCTGTTGACCAACATTAGACCCTAGAATGCTTTAGTTTGACCAATTAAAAAGTCTAGCTTAGAGACCTTGCATGGAGGATCAACCTTAAGCAAAGTTGTAGAGAATTTCCTAGGGAACAAAAGTCTCAATATGGTCATCTCATGAAAATGATCATAACATGTTCAAAAATGGCCCACAAGTCAGTTTGAAGGGTTGTTTACACTTAGAAAAATTCTAAGTCTGAGAATTGAGGTTTCAGTTTCAATGTACCTCACTTTGATGCCTTGTACCTCACAAACCATGCCGAACTAGACCATGCTCCAATTGACAAAGTTGTAGCCCTCATGTAGCTCTACAACTTTGATATTAGCATCTACCACTAACTCGAACTGGATTAGGAGTTAATCAGTGTCAAACTTGCTCTGTCAGTCACTAATCGGAGGCTTCATTTCAGTCGGTCAGGGCAGCGTGGCCGACCGGCCATAGACCGACGCCGACGCGTTGCCGCGCGGTGGCAGCCGTACGCCGGCCGCGGCCCCACCGGTCAGCCCACGGTGCGCTCAAAGGCGCCACGAAGCCGACGCTCCACCCACCTCACTCCCTCCCTTCCCTCCTCCATCCCTCTGCGTGCGCCGGGCGGAAACGAGGCCGCCGCCATTGCCGCGAGCTTTGTCGTTGCCGCGCGCACTCGTCACAGCACCACAGCCCGCCAAATCACGCCCACAACTCCGCCACCACCTCACGTACCTTGTCGACCGTTCCTTTGAGGCATCCGAGCTTAGGGTAAGCGACATTGCCGATTTTTCCCTGCCTGGAGTCACCGGAGCGCCGCCGCTCTTGCGGTTCTCCGTGGCCAGCCCTGCACAGCACGCCTCCATCCCATATCACCTTCGTTTCGTCATTCTCATGACCGTTAGAAGCTTAGGTGAAGATGTTACCTCGTGATTTGAACTGTAGAGTTCGGAACGGACGAGAACCGTAGCGAGCTCTCGCCGTGGTCGCCATTGCCGTATGGGCAAGCTCCTCCCGTTCTCTCTCTGTAGTTGGTCTTTGGCCGAGATAGGGTGCGCATGGGGTGCGCCGTCGGTCGTAGTTCCTCCTCCGAAGATGTAGTGTCCAACCCCTTCGTGGCTTAGCCGGAACGGGGAGCTCGCCGGAGTGAGCGGTGCGCCGCCGTGATACTGAGCATGTGGTCCGGCCTCTCCGTCGAACCACTGCCCTTTAGGTGTCCCTCGTTTTATCCGCCTATGCTCGCTGGTCCTCTCCCCTCTCTGCCTTGCCGTTTTGGTCACCGGAGTTGACCGGAGCACGGCGGTCAGCCACCGTCGAGCCGAAATCTCCGTCGGTGAGCCGCCATCTCCGTCGGTGAGCCGCCTCCGACTGACCCAACCTCTCCATCCTATCTCAATCGTCTCGGGGAAGGACGGAGATCACGCTGGTGACCTCGATTTCGCCGGCCGGCTCGCCGGCGACGAGCTCTGACCACCGCCGTCCGCTCCCCTGTCCCTCTTTCGCTGACAGTGGGGCCCTCCTGGCAGGCGCACGCGCGCGCGCGGGACGGCCCGAGCAGGCCGCGCACGCGCGGTTGGGCCGTGTCCGCGCGAAGGCCGGCCCAATAGCGAAGTGGGATTTTAGTTTTTGATTTTCCTTTTTGTATCATCACAGATTTTAAATGAAGTTTAGGAAATTCCTATCTAGGGTTTTGCTTGCTCAAAAATTATGATTTAAATTTTGTTGAGCTCTGCAGGATGTGTAGTATTTAAGAAAAATATAAAATCAGTATGTGATGTTTATTTTCTAGGAGGATAAATTAGGGTTTTGAAATGTGTCTTAAATTGGATATAAACTTGTTAAATGAATAACTGGAGTTCTATTATCCCAAAAATTGTGAAAATTGGTGGGTAGGTTATTTTATGCATGTACGAGCTCTGGTAAAAGTTTGGGTACTAGTGCTTGAGTATTTTTCAAGTTATGATGATGTCATGTTATATTAGGGAATACTTGAATGAATTTTAGTAATTTTTCTACATGTGCAATGTTCATATAAATTTTTGGAGAGTGTCCTGGTACCCTCTGGTGCTTAAGAAAAATATGAATTCTGTTGTTTGATACTTTTCAATATGATTTGTTAATTATACAAAAATCAGCCTTTTTGGCTTGTGAATTTTGTGTAGGGAGTTTCTGTGAATAACTTTAGTTCAAAGTTTTACAGTAGCCTCTTTTTGGGTCAGAGAGTCTTCTGTAATTTTTGTAGAATTTTATGAACAGTTTACATATAGGTTTAATTTTCCACTTAATTAATGAAGTAAATTAGGAAAAGGGTGTAAATAAATGTTCTAGGTGGGCACACCTTACTTTCTGGTGTTTTTGTGACACAGGTGAACTATTGGTAACATTAGTTTGGTCATAGAGGAAGTTTGCCACATAAATAAATATTTAATCTTCATATTTCTAGGTTTTCTGGATAGCTAGTAGCAACTTTGGGTTTGACCCTTAATAAAAGTGTTTGCTGGAAAACTTGTGAATACCAAAGTTGTATTAAACTTGATAAACTAGCTTGTGTCAAAATTTGGGGGCATTTGGCTTAGTAGTCTAGGAGTTATTGCTGTTTTAAGTGACTGTCCAGAAATGACTGCTCTCTGTTTAGAGAGGACAGATTTCTGGAACTCTGGAAATTTGACCAGGAAAAATTAGGAATTTAGGGTTGAGGTCTGAAAATGATTTGTAGAGGATTTTATAAGCTTTCCAGATTGTCTTGGATCATATCTTTTGGAATTAGCAATCTCCAGTTATGATAGAAACATCTAGCGGCTGTCCAGAATGTTTTGCTTTGATATTTTGTGCTTGGACGTGGTAACTTAAGTAAAGTTGTTCTTGTGATTGTTAGGTGTTAGGGCCCTAACAGAGAAGGAACAACTATACCTTAGGTTGAGTAGATTAGGTGAGTACTTCTCTACCGGAGAGGAAATTTGTACTTAATAATTGAAGTGATTTGAATAGAGCTTTATGAGTGGTTGTAATGCATTTCATTCCGTGCATGCTGCATTTTTCATTATGCATCCATGAAATTTATTATGCACTCATGCAATAGGTGTTCCGGAGGGGGTGACTCTCCTCGAGTTTGAGGAAGCGATCCCGAAGGAAATCCAGGAGCAGCCAGGGGAGCCCGAAGGAGCAGTCAGCGAAGGAGGCGCCACTGAGGAATTGTCGGAGTGCCCAGATCACCGGCCGTCCACCTTTCTGAAAGGCAAGCCCCGGTGCATGCTGGCCCTATTGTTTTATAAATCAATCTTGAGTACTTTTAATTATTTACTGCATTAAGTTGTAGGAGTTGTGTGAAAACACTTGCTGTATTATACCTGTCCTTGTCCAGATATCGTACTTAATCCTAAATTAGGTTTAGGCACGTGTCAATGCTTAGCCCTGCTTAGTCCGGTAGAAGTCGGGTGATTTTCGGTCATCCGCGAGATGTAGGAATGGGTCACGAGTGGCTTTATGGCTATCGTGGATGGAACCATGCCTTAAAATAAAATTGAGACCGGGCGGGAGTTCGATAATACAGCCGCAAGACACTTCACATCTTGGGTGTGGAGCTATGCCCGTCTGAGTCGTTTAAGGACCGATTCGCTGTATGTCCTTGAGTCATGTTGAACGCAGTCTAACACTTAGTTGGCCGGATAAGTCGTTCCGACCGCGAAGTCGAGTAGTATGGTTCAGGCTGGGAATCGAATGGTAGGTTGCATCTTGGAGGAGAGAAAGGATGTGCTTGGGGACATTGGCGTGAGACAAGGGGGGTTAGAGTCCCTATCACCTGGCAGAGTGTCGCCCTTGGGGACGCGACATCATTCGGACTCGCGATTCCTGAACTGTACGAAAGGTGACCTGAGCAGCCCTTGCCAGGCGTGACTCGGTGAGTGTTAGAAATACCCCTCCAGCTGGATAGGAATTCGATTCGAATCGCAGTCGCTCCCGGTTAGTGAGCACTTGACTTGAGCAGCGGCAACGTAGATCTCATTAAATTCAACAGATGGTTAAGTGAATGATACAATGTTGCCACAATTTATACCTGCTATGGATATAATGATATTAATTGTTTGATTATAATCAAGTGTATGTTTAGTACATATGCTAAGATAGATGACAGGTAAATGCTAAAAGTAACTGCTAGTACAGGTTGAAAGAGTTCCAATTACTTATGCCTTTCTGCAAAATGTGATGTCAGCTAACCCTTTTATGAAAGCCTTGCATAATTCTTGGTGTCATCTTATTTCTGGTTTTTGACGGGTAAGTCTAGCTGAGTACATTCCAGTACTCAGGGTTTATTCCCTTCTGTTGCAGATGATATGCTTTACCAAGGCTTCTGCAAGACCTGTCTCCACCCTGCGGGTGACGAAGACTAGATCACTAGGACGTGATCATCCTTTATGTACTTTCCTTAATGCTTTTGCGAGATGTTGATCAGTAAGACTGGTAGTAGTATTTGAACAACTGGTGTGTGTTATGCTTCCGCTACTTTATGAACTTGGTTTGTAATAATTACGACTCCGTGTGTGTAAGTGGAGTTCGGAACTACTTGTGAAATGTAACGTGTGATGTGTTATGTTGAATGATGCGATCCTGGTTGTAAGCAAGTTGGTTTGAAATCCTTCGTGGTTTCAATTGACTACCGGGATTATATGGGCTCAAGTTCGAAAATTTGAGCGCTTCGGTGCTTGTTTTTGGACTTGTGCTCTTATAATTTGGTCGGTTCTGTTACATATAGCCATAGCAATATATGCAACATCAAGATGAAACACTTAAAATATACGTCTAAAAACAACTAAAACACTTGAAACATAGGCTTGCAACATGTCTGAAAACGCCTGTAACATTTGAAACACAACGTCACCGGCGACCATAATCTACCTGATGGGGACCTGCTGTGGCACATGCCTCCCCTTCCTGCTGACGGCGCGATGTGGATGGGGGCGCAAGGCGTAGGCCATTCTAGGCGTAGCGTAGGCCTCCCCTTGCGCGACGGGTGAGGTGGATGAGGGCGCGGCACGAGATGATGGCGCAGCGCTGGGCATGGAGCAGCGCAGGATGGGGATGGGTGCGGCGCCGCCACGCTGGAGAAGACCGCGGTGGGCAGGGCCCTTGTGATGGAGAAGATGAGCGGCGCTGGTTTTTTTTGGAGGAACGTTAAGGACTGAAGCTAAACCGGAGCGGAATGGGACGAGCGGCGTCGCGGGCAGGAGTGAGCTACGGGGAAAGACAGCAGCGAGATGGGTGTGTGGGCGTGCGGCGTCCGGATAAGGATGGACGCCCGTGTCAAAGTATTATCTTACTATCAAGTCAATTTACACAAGACTACCCTATCTATTTATTAGACATAAAAACATGCCATGATTGATAAATTGTAGCCTGACCATTGTGGAATTCCTGACGATTGTTTGGTCGGCTTCTTTTTATTTTCCCAATTCGAATCTACATAGCAGTAGACAATAGTAAAATATATAAAAAAAAGCATCTCTCTGCTCTACTAGCAGTGAATCTGTCTCGAATCCAGTGCCACCCCCTAGTTAGTACAAAAAAGCAGCAGCAGATTCACCACTCCTGTCGAGCATGGTCAATAACAGAGCCAAGTTGCTTGGCTGTAAGTCAAGTTACTAGAGCCAAGTTATATAATAAGTATATTCTATTTATCTTATAAAAGTCTCTCTCATATTCCTCCTCACAACATTTGCTACTTGAGCCCACTAATAAATATGCTTCCGTGCCCAGCTTGGTGCTTGCATGAAAGCCAAGCTCTCATCTCTCTCATCCCTTCTCTCATCCAAACCAACATTAACTTGGCTATAAGGCCATTACTGTACCTGCTCCTAAAAAGAAAGAAAGAAACTCTTGGTGGAAGGTGAATAGCTTTTGGTATTTGGCTCTTGGATTGGATGGATGCTGGATGCTGGAATGGCTGCCCGCAATTGGTGGGGTAAGTTCGCTGCAACACTTTGTGCTCATATGCTCAGTGGGGTGCCCAATTTTAACGGTCGTGTATATCCATCCGGTGACCATGATTAACTATGAGCACAGCTTTTTGTTTAGTGAAAGCAGTATAGGGGAATGACAGATTCCTGGGCGGCGTGTGTCCACGCCACGTGTGCACTGGTGGGCCCACATTTGTGGCGACCGGCGAGGCAAGTAACATGTGTAGGCTTAGGAGTTAGGAATAGGAATAATAATGTTTGGAGCACACCCATGCTTGACCCATACATGATTGCTTTGGGAAAGGGGTGTGTTATTTTAACTAAGGCCAGTCTCAGTGGGGATTTCATGTCACTGTTTCCAACACATCCAAATTTCGGAAACAGTGCAGAAGAGTTTCATCCCCATGAAACTCTCTCTACTCCCATGAAACTCTTATAATATCTCTCTTCATTAATATGGTGCCACATCAGCATAATTAATGTCTATGAAACTCTGATGAAACCCTATTGAGACTGGTCTAAAAGAAGCAAATGAAGGCATTCATTCCTTCTCCAAATATGATGCTAAAATATTGGCAGGTGGATTATATTCACTCTAGATAGCTTGATATCTACTCATTGTTCTGATTAATCAGGAGTTCATTTATTTAGTAATCTATTGTCAATCCATTTAACTTAAAATACCCCCCATTAAATAAATTCTTATTTGGCAGTGGAAAAAATCCTCAATCCTGTATATGACATTGATGTGTCCATGACATGAGGGACATTGCAGTGACGGCATATTAAGGATTATCCCTATTGGTTGCTAGCATTATTATTGGAGTGGAAGGTATATATATGGCACACAAATGTTTTTATATACCGTAATGAGTAAGAATATTTTAAGTAGAATCTATATATGGCAGGGGAATGCAAAGCTAGCATAAAAACTTAAGCTGAACATGCACACCAGTGGAGAGTCGTAATTGTTTGTTACTTTGTTCGGTGCAATGCTACTTACTACACTTTCACATTTTTGGAGACATGTTGAGCTAGCTAGTACCTTCTGAACCGTCAGCTGTGACATGAGGACCAAGAGCTAGTCATGATACCAACTGCTAACATTTCAATGACAAGGCACATCTATATCACTTACCACATAGAGTGGAACTTCCAATTATCCACCCTTGGAGTCAATAGCCTATATACCTTCCTTCCAAAGGTGACCCCTATGTACCTAATGTCCTAAATTTTCTTGCAAACGTTTGAGGACCATTTTGAATGAAGGTAAGGAAAGATGCATGACCACCTTAGTGGATGACCATGTGAAATGCATACACATATATAGCGCCTATCATCGATCGGGTCAGCAGCCCTAATCGTGGTGAGCGAGGATGTGATATTAGAGGCCAATTTGGCAACATGAACCTGTCGGCCAGCAAATGCACCCTCAAAATAGATACAAGCTAAGAGTGGGGAACCAAAACTAGCAAATTAATGCTAATAGACTGGTAGGCATTCTACATGCATGATGTGTTCTTTGCTTGCTCAAATTCATCTTGTGCATTATATCACCGATCATGTTCTAGACAGCTTGCTTGCCTTCTCAATTTGGGGCTCTAGCTAGATAGGTGTATGAGAAATAAGGTGTAGGAAAAAGGAGCTGTCGAGTCACCCACAATAAAGTCGATAGCCACATATATGTTCCGGCCAATAACCAAAACAAACTAGATAGGTACATACAAGGTGAAACGCATACATGTATCTTTGCTATGTACGGTTGATGTCGTCCGTGGATGTGTGTGATTGCGTCTCGACTTAATTGACAGCATGTGCTGATGTAGTCATGTAGCTAAACATCCCTCGCCAAACTAAATAGCACTAACCTGCTCGGCTTTGCCATGACTCACGTGCATCCTTGAGGCCCCTAGTATACCTCGACATCGGTGTGTGCATCATCATCTCTCAATCTATCCCTTGCTGATGAAGAAGCGCCATATCTACATCTACCTGTATACCATGTCAGTCACACAGATCACTGTTCATGTTAAACAGTGATCTCGCCGTCATGCCTATGAACAGTGCCATGACATGCTCATGAACAGTGCCCGCGCAACTGCACGGGCCCACCTGCTAGTATTCCCTTTATTATGTTGGAGTCATATATTTGAAAGTTACGAATTCCTATCCAAATCAGGGCTGTTTGTTTCTCTTTATTTGTTCTTTCAATGCTAAAAACTCAGGTTGGAGGCCTGGAGCTGTCAAACCGAAATTTCAAGTTCCAACTCGGTAGTGGTTCGTTCTCAAGATGAAATAAAATAAACTCTAAAGGTTAGGTATATATGAACCAAAGAGGGGTAGAAGCAGTCCCTAGATTTTGCGATTCAATCTAAATTTAAGCCTAGCTTCTAGATTGAATTTAGGACTGCAAAGAGGGTTTCAAGTAGACCTGAGCAAATTGAGTCTGGTCCCGCACAGCCCGTGGGCCTGGCTTGAGCCTATCGGGTTTTGGCCCATCCACAGAACTTAGTGGATAGGGCTTGGGCACATATTTTGCTGCCGAGAAATTTATTTATCAGGACGAGCCAGACCCGAAATATTTATTTTTAGCTATTTTACGTTGTAAACTATGCAGACAGCACGCCCACGTCTGGGCCGAACAAACTGGCCTAGTGGGATGGTCATGGGTGGTGGTTTTTGGCTCAAAATAACCAGGATTTTTTCAGTCCAGCCACAAAATGCTCAGGTCCAATTTTAGATTAACTAACCACTGGGATTTTGTGATGTTATATACCATAAATGACAAATGTAGATAGGGGAGGGGAGGGGGCGGACGCCGCTGCTGGATAGGAGTTGGTGGTGGCGCTGCGGGGTGGGTGCCGCTGCTGCACCGAGATGGAGACCGACCGGGCGGCACTGGGGTGGAGGATGGATGTGGGACAGGAAGGGGGCTGCTGGGGTGCGGCTGAAATGCAGTCCGCATGGACCTAGCCTGATGGGGGTTTTTGGGTTAGAATTTTTTTAAAATATGTTTGTTGTTTAGGCCCTGTTTAGTTCCCAGAAAATTTTGCAAAATTTTTCAGATTCCCCGTCACATCGAATCTTTGGACACATGCATGAAGCATTAAATATAGATAAAAAAATAAAACTAATTACACAGTTTAGACGAAATGGACGAGACGAATCTTTTAAGCCTAATTAGACCATGATTGGACAATATTTGCCGAATAACAACGAAAAGAGCTACAATGCCGTTTTGCAAAAATTTTTGGATCTAAACTGGCCCTTAGTAGAGTGCACCGAAAACCAGAGCGCCAACACGAAAAGCATCTTGCGCAGGGCGCCAATGCGAAAACTAGAGCGCCAATGTGAAAACCATCTTGTGCGGTTCAATTTCCCTGTGAGTAATACAGAAACCGATAGGGTAATCGAATTATAATCTGTGTGTAATATAAAAACCGACTGAATAATTATAATTTTCCTGTGCGTGTGCATCTTTTCTGTTTGTTTTTAAAATACTGACAGAATAATTGTAATTTCCCTATGTGTATTGTCACGCACAGAAAAATCATACAATTATTCTGTTGATTTTCGGATTTTTCTATCGGGATTTTTGGAACCGACACGTTAATTACTAATTTTTCTGTGCGTACTGAAAAACGTATAGAAAAATTGATCACTCACAGAGCTATTCGAGTTTCCAGTAGTGGAAGATTCTTTTGAACATGTTTGTTTTCTAAGCTCTAATGAAACATCTTTGTTTCTTTTTTGATACACAACACAAATTCAAATACTCATATAGATATAGGCTTAACTCACCCTAATGAACAATTTGCACACTCTATTTGTGTGAATACATTTAAGAGGCTGAGCCGGCACCCATGTCAGATTAGGACATGGAATTCGGTGCACCACAAGAAATCTAACCAACTTAGCTAAATTTTGTATGTAGCATGGAACAATATTTTTATCATATGCTTCTTATGAAAACTAAAGTACTATGCATCTTTTTTTTTTACCGAATACTTTGCATCTTTTTAGGTAGCCAATAGTAGTGTTGCAGTTGGCAAATGCAAATGAAGCAATTACCTTCACAATTTTCTTGCTGGGATTATGGAGAGCGAGGTCCTCTCCATATCTTATTGTTACTAATTTTATAGTCATTTTGGAGCTGCCATATTAATCCCAACAAGACGAGACAAGACAAGCCAAAAAGAAAGATAAATCCTATAAATTTCGATAAAAGAACATCTTATCTTCGATTTTGTAGACTTCATTATTTTTAGGAACAATAGTCATTTGATCTATTGCCTTAACCCCAAAATATAAGAACTTCTGGAAATTTAAAAACAAACTAAGCAGTGAGGGAAAAGTCCATCATGCCACTCATAAAGATCTGATTCACCTTTTGATTGTATTAATTCCGACCATCTCTTGGGCTAAACCATGCCATCACTGTTGGAAAGCAGAAATTCCTTGAAGGTGCACTTACAGTAAGGGAAACTGAAAATACCGTTAGGAAAATAGAAATCAAATTTCCCTGACGGCACACCGTCTGGGAATAACCGTCAGGGCTAGCTAGACAGGGAACTTAAAAAATGTCTGACGATGGACCGTCAGGGAAATTAATTTTGGTTTGCCTGACGGTGCTAAATCGACAAGAAAATTACAAACCGTCAGGGATAAAGTCTTTCCTCTGTCGGTTGCCACCGACAAAAACATCGTAGAATACCGACAGGGAAAATGATTTCCTTGACGGTGTAAAACCGACAGGATATAAGGACAATTACCCTGTCGCTCGTCAAACCATCAAAAAAATTATTTTTCCCTGTCAGTTTTCGATTTTCCCTGTCAACTTATAGCCATCAGGAAAAATACATTTTTCTGTCAGTGTTAAATTCCCTGTCGACTTATAGCCACAGAAAAATAATATTATAGTCTTTTCTGCATAATTAGAAACACCCTATATATAATATAATATACACAATCATAGAGATGTACCAACATAAATACAATACCAACAGTCTCTTTCACACCACCAGTACTAGCTAAAGGTTAGTAGTAGTACTAGCTAAAGCTCTCAACATCCAACCTAAGTGTATGCATAGGCAAACACTTTAAAAGATGAAACAACCAACATGCTACACAACCATTCAGTCTTGATTGAGACCAGCACCAGCACCTCCACATGTGGCTTGATTCTGATAGTTCCTATTTTTCAATGCAACTCTACTTCCACCATGGAGTCTCACATCTGCTGCAACATTGTCGTTAGTCGATTTGGAGCCCACATGAGATGATCCAGTCACCTGCTGCATGTGAATAAGTTTAAAATTATTAATTCTAGCAAAAGTCTCCTACCTCTTATATAGATTTTAGAAAACATGCTGAAAACAAATGTTGAAACTGAAAATAAAAGATGTTCAGCTAACAATGTGTTGCTGACCAAGATAGACATGTTAATAGATTACTATATTTTAATATCACTAGTTCAGAATATGTTCAACTAACAATGTGTTACTGTGTTTGCACCACATACTAATTGCTCCTTGTTCTTCAAAACTGAAATAGTGTGAATGCCTACCTTACCACGAGAAGTGAACTTTGGAATCTCAGTGTTACGTGATTATGTGCAACTAAAGTCCAGTAGCTACGAAAGATAATAGAGGCAGATTATAGCGAAACAAACTGACAAAATGAAAGGACTGCGGAGTGTCAATCCTGCAGTTGAAGTCCATTTTGACCAATACTACACCATATCTATTTTAGTTAGCCACATGTCAACTTCATTTTCTTTTATTCATCACACTGGTGGGTATCCCAGCAATATTTAAGTAATAGATACGGCATGGAAGCACAAGCACATACACTTTCGTTTTTGCTATTTGTCCATCCGAGGTCGTTTGAAAAATTCAAATTTCAAATTTTTAGAAATTCAAACATAGTTTTTCTTGACAAGATGATTTCAAATGAAAAAGTTGTCAACTACAAAGTTGTATAACTTTTTGGGACCTACAACTTTTATTTTGGTTGTTTCTCTATCTGAGGTCGTTCGAAAAATCCAAATTCGAAATTTGAGAAATTCAAATGTAGTTTTCCTTGAAAAATGAATTCAAATAAAAAAGTTGTCAACTACAAAGTTCTATAACTTTTCGAGATCTACAACTTTTATTTTGGACATTTGTTCATCCGACATAGTTGCAGTAACATTGTTTACAAATTTTACATATCCCTCTCTTTATAGTTTAACTATAAAGAGAGGGATATGTAAAATTTGTAAACAATGTTACTGCCACTTTGTCGGATAAAGGAATGACCAAAATAAAAGTTGTAGATCTTGATCAGTTCTATAATTTTTATGTTTATGACTTTTTCATCTGAAATTATTTACTCCTTCCAAATATTGTTTGAAGTTGCCATTTTTGAAATTCAAAATTTCAACTGATAAAACAAACTCACATGAAAAGGTGACATAATAGTTGTAAGAACACAATAAATTAATAGAGCATGATTTTAGAAAATTAAAAAAAATCATCAAATTTGAAGTTAGTACGAGGGAGAAAGACTAGTTACAAGTTTTAGCCAGAGATTAAAAAGAGAAATAAGAGTTTTTCAACAATTTTAAAATTAAATTTTCAACAGCCATTTGAAACAATAAATGATTTCAAATGAAAAAGTTATAGACAACAAAGTTCTATACCTTTCGAGATCTACAACTTCTATTTTGGTCATTTCTCCATCTGAGGTCAATTGAAAAAATTTGAATTTTAATACTTAATTTTTAATATTTGGCATCTATTTGTAGGGGCGGCTCAATATAGTACTAGGAAAAAGAAACACAATAAATTGACAGATCATGATTTTAGAAAGAACTAGGAAAAAGAAACATATCATTTGGAGTTAGCATGAGGGAGAAAGACTAGTTACAAAATTTGACCGCAGATTAAAAGGAGAAAACCTTGAGTTTCTAGTTTTTTCCTGTATGTTTTCGAGAAACCATCAAGATAATGCTATTTACCCTGACAGTTTATGCAATAACCGTAAAAAAATGAAACCGTCGAGGAATTTGGTACTTCCCTAACGGTTATGTACACTCATAAGTTAATTACGCATTTTCCTGACGGCTGTTTAATTTCCCTAAATGTTTTGCAGGAACCGTCAAGATAATATCAATTTTCCTGTGTGTTTTTCGCAAACTGTCAAGATAATAATATTTACCCTGACAGTTTATGCAATAACCGTAAAAAAATTCAAAACCGTTAGCGAATTTCAAGTTTCCAGTAGTGCATAAATGGCTGATTTTAATGTGATTGCACAATTTATAACCAAATACTCCTATATATATTGGCGCCAACTGATCCTTGCTTATAAGGGTTAGTCTTAATATGATTGCACAATTTATGACAAATACTTCTTAATTAGCAATCATGAAAAGCCTATAAAATAGTTCTAAACTAGAATTTATCACAACTAGATAAAATTACATAGTATCTTATTGGTATTTATCTAGAAAATAAGAACAAAAGTAGGCAAACATAACCTTGAGTAGATGTAGGCTCTAAATTTATCCACAAACTTTATAATACTTTTTTTAAGATGTAGGTTCTAAATTTATCCAAAAACTAATAATACTTCTTTTTGTTAAAATTTGTAGACCGTGCAGGAGAGCATGGGTTTCGTTGGACTAGTATGGAATACTAGTTAGAAACAAGTCAACGTGTTGTCAAAGTAACACGCCCGTTCAAGGGCGCCTCCTAACTAGCTATCTGCATGGTTCATCCACTTATCAAGTCTAAACTCATCTAACAGTGATATTATGAGTACTTAATTTGTTTCCTTTCTGTTCAACGCCTCATCTCCTTGAGCAGAAAAACGCGCTTTTATCTCACTTCGATGAAGGTAATTACAAGTAAACACGGTGCTTACGTTTTAACCTTTTAGGATCCAACCTTTTGCTTTCTCAGGGCCAACTAAAATGTATGGTTTGGTACAGTTGGAACAAGTGGATTGTTTGTTTGGCATCAGCTGTAGTGCTTTATTAGGCGTGCCAACAGGAACAATTATTAACTAGGTGTGCACGGCCGAAATGCGAGACTGAATTAACGCGCGTGCCAAGACAAAGACCTGCACCCTCAAAGGGTTTGGAATAATTAGATGCGATAAAGTGCACGGATTTGCGGCGCGAAATGCATGCAAATAGGGTGGTCAAAAGCACAGATTGAAAATAATATAAATAAAGGCAGAGAGTAACCACTATAGCCTCTTAAGCTTTCCACTCGATTTAGAGTGTGTTTGGGTTGAAGTTTTTGAAACGGATAAGGCAGGAGAGCTGCCGATTATATAAAAAAAACAGATGAGTCTCGGACTAGGCAAAAATAAACAGAAACAACTTCGGTCGGTTGGAGTGAAACATCAACCTGAGCCACAACTCAACAAAGACACAGCTTCACAACCACTCAACCACCACGAACTGGTCACTACACTGCACCGCCATCCCCCGAAAGACAAAGCCGTCAAGACGAAATCACCATCGTTACTGCTTGCGCCGTCGTTGCCGACGATGTCCCACACTGAGTAGCCCGCTGCTAAGCAGGGCTAGCCACTGTAATCCGCTGCAAGCCATGTAGCCCCTCCGCAGTCAGCTCCACTTGCGCCGTCTCTCAAGACGTTGTCCGACATCGGAATAGCCACTGCAAAGCAGGGCTACCCACCGCAAGCCACTGCAAACTGCGAAACCGACACCAAAGGAGTTGCCCTCAGGCGCACACCAAGCCGACCCCGCCAGCCGAGATCCACGCGTGCACACCGCAACTTTTAGTAACCTAGCTGTCTCATTGAGGTACAAGTGCCGCACACGCCCTCCGTGTGCCGGCCAAAAGGCTCCACGCAGGTCACCTCGGCAATGCAACTCTGCTAGCCACCGCTTCCCACGTCGGCCTCGTCAACTCCTTGGGCGTCTTCCACGCCAGCATCCTCACCAACTTTATGGTCACAACTCAACTACCAAACACATGCGAAACCCTCCAATCATCGCACCAAATCCTCCTCCCGACAACCTTCCGCCGTAGTGGACATCGGAAACTTGAATCCTCACTAGGCCTCCACCTTTCTCGCCACGATGGAGGCGGCCATCATAGACTATCATGCATGAGCTTCCAAAACGACGCCTCCAAGGAGGAACGCGACGCAACTGGCGCCACCAGCGCCTGACCAGAAGGTTAAGGTTTTACACCCAGGAAGAGCACGTCACACAAAGGGTAGAGGGCCGATCGATGGGCGCTTCCAAGGAAGAATACAATGCCGAAAGGGTCGCCGCCATCGGTCCACTGGACATAGCCTTCGCCATGGCACCTCAACCCTGTGCGCGGCGGTGGCCAAGACCCTCTCGTGTACTTGCTGTGTCAGCCGCCGTGCCCCGCCAGTGAAGCCAATCCGCTGTCGGCTACCATCGCTAATGCCGGATCCGCCGCCCATGCGCCAGCACAGGTACCGGCCGAAGCCGTCCATCCCCACGCCGGCACCTCGTGGATCTGGCCCAGGGACTGCCGGGGAAGAGGGCTTGCTCCAGGCTACCGCTGCCATGCCCAAACCAGGCACCCGCGTCGTCGCAACGTCGCGCCACCGAGCTGTCGCCCGTGCCTCTACGCAGCTGTAACACACCTGCACCTCTGCGCAGCTGTAACACACCTGCATCCAAAACTGCTTATATGGCCTAGTTCCGCACGTGGAACGAGCTTGCATACGCGTAGCACCTCGCTTATACTTTGGTCCTCGCTTCATTTAAAAGGGTTAACCCGAAGGTGCTACATTTGGAACGACAAGGCTTATAAGCTGGTCCTCACCCTCTTAAACTTCCAAGGTGGTATTAAACCCACCAACAACAACCTCACGTGTGCCACTTGGGCTATACTGGCCAACTTCACAACTATTACAGGCTACTAATGGACTGGGGTGTTACATTCACCCCCTTAAGGGCTGACGCCCTCGGCAGCTCACCACACATATGTGGCAGATGTCCAGGACCCTTGGTACACCCCTCCACGGGCACTTCTTATATGGACCAGCTCCACATGTGGAACGGGTCTGCATACGCGTAGCACCTCGCTTACACTTTCGTCCTTGCTTCGTGTAAAAAGGTTAACCCGAAGGTGCTATGTTTGGAACGTCAAGGCTTATAAGCTGGTCCTAAACCTCGTAAACTTCCAAGGTAGTACTAAACCCACCAACAACTCCACATGTGCCACTTGGGCTACATGAACCAAATTCACAACTACTACAGGCTACTAATGGACTGGGTGTTACATGGGCAGCCATGGAGAGAGGGAGGCCGCCGCCTCCTGCAGCGGGCAGCGCACAGATGTAGCACCGAGACGCCCGGATCTGGCCGCTGGGGAAGGGGACCTGCCCCGGGCCGCCGCTGTCACCACCCTAGCGGCGCCCGGACTCTACCGAGGCTGGAGAAGGGCAAAGGCCGGAGAACCGAGCGGATCTGGCCCTAGGACCACCAGGATAGGGGAGCCGCAACCGGTCACCATTGCCGTTGCGTTGCCCGAGAAAGACAACGCCCACGGGACAAGCCCGCGTGAGGGAGAAAAGAGGCCCCGTAGATGCTGTCCTTGCACCAGTACGGGCTTCCGGCCATGTGCTTGGGTGGCTGCGAGGAGGAGAGCGGTGGGGTTGGAGGCGCTAGCGGCGGCACGGCAGTTCCGCCCGTGTCACCCAGAAGGGAGCGACGCGGGGGAGGGGAAGTGCTGCTGTAACCTGTACGATTTTTGGGTTGGGCCTTGGTTAGATACCCAAATTCACTCCCAAATTCCACTATGCAAAAAGAAGATTCCCCATCACATCAAAATGCCGGTATATGTATGGAGTATTAAATGTAGATGAAATCAAAAACTAATTACACAGTTTTGTTGTACTTTGCGAGACGAACATTTTGAGCCTAATTAATCAATATTTGAACAATTATTAGCAAATAAAAACAAAAGTGCTACAGTGCTACAGTGTTGCACTGTGCAAATTCGGGAGCACCCGATTCAGTCATCTAAACAAGCCCCTGAAGTTGAACCCTGAGAGAAAAGTACCTCACCTGTAGGTTGCCTGTGGGAGCTAACTGCACCTTGTTTGGTTGCAACTTCAGGCATCTCCGGCTAGACTCCAGGCGTAATACTACTCTAATCACCGGTTTGATTGTCCTAGCTATTTAACTACACGTGCATTAGCTACTTATTAATTAAGGCAAACACGCAATGGCTATTTAATTAAGGCAAGTGTGTACCATTATTGATTTAATTTAATATGAATTAATATTTTCTTTCTATTTTTATTAACTGGCAAATATGCACGTGCGGCACGCACGTGTTTATCAAAAACATTTTTACACAATAAATATTACGCTAGAAAGACTAAATCATTAGCTTCAATGAGATTCAAATTCCACAATAAAGACGACACTGAGATCAGTAGTGTTGAGGAGGTTAATTAGGATAAAAATATGTGTCTATACATGTGAGCAAAGAACCTAAAAATATTACGATGATTGGATAAGAATAGAAAAGAAAATACATAACCTTCATTGAATCACGCTTTATTAATTTGATGAAGCTAGCGTCGATCGAGAGCATGCATATGCACGCATAGACGTGAGCGTCCAGTTGGTTGTGGCCTTGTCATAGACCCTGAGTTATGTGTCTATACATGTGAGCAAAGAACCCTAAAATATTACGATGATTGGATAAGAATAGAAAAGAAAATACATAACCTTCATCGAGTCACACTTTATTAATTTGATGAAGCTAGCATCGATCGAGAGCACGCATAGACGTGAGCGGCCAGTTGGTTGTGGCCTTGCAATAGACCCTAAGTTTATTGTCATAAATAGTATGTTCCATCATCAGTGGTGGCCCTAGGATTTCGCATAAGGATATATTTGCACTTTGATTCAAGTTTAAATACTGAATAATATGAGTCTTAAATTAGAATTAAGTTTAAAATTTCGATATAACAACTTAAAAAATTTCAGAAATAAATTATATGTGTACCAAGATTCAAGAAGTCACAACGCTCTTCATAAACAATTGTGACTTGAGATAATAGCAATTAGAACGTAGATGATATGTGATTGACTGACTACATGTTAAATGTGACGTGAGTGACGAAGACGTCCTCCTCAGTTAGAACGAGGTACCTCTACGGCTCTACTCCCTGGCGCACGCCGTCGGGGCGTTGTCCTGTGCCTTCTCGGCTCCTCCGCCGCCGTCGTCGCAGTCGTCGTACTCGTAGATGTAATCCTTCTCGTCGGCGCCGTTGTTGCAGTCGTCGAAATCATACATGCAATCCTCCTCGCCGGCGTCGTCGTTGTCGTGAGGCAGACCGCCGTTGTCGTGAGGCGCTGCCTGAGCATGCCGTCCGCAAGCGTCGCCTGGATGTGTTAGCGTCTGTTTGCATGGTCCTGTAGCTCTGCTACTGGCGGCGTGCTAGTACTACTGGTCGGCTGCTTACTGCTTACCTGGCCGGCTGGTGCCCTGCTACTACCCGACTACTACTGCTTGGTGCTTGCTGGCCGGGAAAGGGGTGAGGGCCGGCTAGGAAGGGTTGAGGGCCGGCTCGGAGAGGCTACAGCGAAGCGTAGATGCGACCGGCATGAGCATGGAAGGAGGCAGCGGTGAAGCCTAGATGCACCGGGGCGATGTCGCGCGAAGAAAGAAACTGTTGCACAAAAAAATCTTGTGGGGCCGAATCTTGAGTTTATAGGATTATCGGGGTAAGGGGTTAGGGTTTAGAAGGAATCTTGGCTTAGGAAGAGTCTAGGAGAAATCTTCGCTTAGGAGGAGTCTTACATGTAAGATGTAAGATCTCGTATGACGGAGGGCTCATATAGCACGAAGGCTAGATCCAACGGTTATTACGCAGGGAGAGTGAAAGCCCAAGTTTGGTTTTGGTAATTAATGACACCAAGTTGCTAATGCCATGTGTTAAGTGTTTTGAGTTAGGCATAAGCAACACATGTGATGAAGGTGTACGTGGCAAGGAGTGGTGGCCACAAGATCACAAAGAGATGGTGCATGGACATGAATTGTTGATCATGATGGAATGCACATAAAATGATGGACATGATGATCAAGTGGAGGAGAAGGATCTAAGAACGCAAGGCAAAGGTATAACAATAGGGTTTTTCTTTTGCCGGTCTAAGTTGAGTAGAGAAGTGATTGACCGGGTTTAGGATACATAGCCGACTATCAAGAGGGGCAATCACGGTTAGCTCGGGAATCAAGTGCCACTAGATCAATATCTTGAGCATATGCATTAGGATCTAGTAGAGAGCTAACATAACGCCTTGAAAAATATTTGTGAAATGCTAACACACACGCACATGGTGGTGTACACTTGGTGGTGTTAGCACATTTGCGAAGGCGGTGGAGTTTAAGCGGTAGAGAGGGGTTTGGCTTCCTCTCTCCCTCCCGCCGAGCTTGCGAGGTGGGATTCGGCGCTTTTTAGGGAAGTGAAACGTCTATTTTCTATTGCGCCGGAAGTCGGAAAAGAAACAGAGGCGAACGGAGGTCACTGTGGTGACCGGACGCTGCACCGGACGCGGTCTCGGTTTGACCGGACGCGTCCGGTCAGTTCAACTCGGTGCTGACCGCTAGGGTTTCTGACCGGACGCTGGTCTGGTCTGACCAGCGCGTCCGGTCAGTTCACCTGTGCGCAGAAGGAGAGCGCGCGACCGGCGCGTCCGGTCCCTCACGGAACCGGAGCGTCCGGTTAGGCGTCCAGAGGAGCGGAGTGCTGATCGGACGCGCGGCGCGTCCGGTCACGAGCGATCGGACGCGTCCGGTCTCGACGGGAGCTTACTGGAACGCGACCGGACGCTGGCACTGTCGTGTCCGGTCAAACGGTTGAGCGCGTCCGGTCACGGCAACGGCTAGTTCTGACGCGCACTGTTTTCGCTTGTCCTGTAGTGACCGGACACGTCCGGTCACCCTGACCGGAGCGTCCGGTCAGCGCGTTTTTAACTGAGTCGTCTGGTAACGGCTAGCTGCGTACCCCTTCGTTATAAATAGACGTTGGCCGGGGTTTGAGGGCAACTCTTGCACATTTTGAGACCTAGAGACATCCTTTGAGCTAGAGAACAACCCCTCCACTCATCTCTTTGCTTGGTTGCACATCTTGAGTGAGATTGAGTGAGATTCAAGTGCATTGCTTGAGAGTTGCATTCTAGAGGCACTTGATCTTCGAGTTGCTGCGGATTTCTTGTTACTCTTCCGTGTTTCCCGACACGGTAGACGGCTTGGAGCAGCGGAGGTGATTGAGGTCGCAATTGGAGATTGTTGGAGCCCTCACCAAGTGTTGTAAGGGGTTCTTGATCCTTCCCCGCGGGAGTTCGCAAATTGGATACTCTAGTGGAACTCGTGGCTTGGAGGATCCTCATCTTGTGTGCGGTTGTGCGGTGCCCGCCGAGGGCTCGACTCTTGATAGTCGATTAGCTCGCGAACCGACAAGTGGGTGCATCGCCACAACGAGAAGTAGCTTACCGGGAAGCAAGTGAACCTCGGTAAAAAATCTTGTGTCATCTCTTTGCCGAGGATTTCTCTTGTGGTTGATTGTTGTGATTGATTCTTCAAGTGCATTACTTCTCTACATCGTTGGTATAAGAATCAAGTCACTTGCTCTTTACTATCTTGTACTAGTCCTTTGTGTAGTTTGCTTAGTGTAGCCTTTTTCACATAGGAGTAAGTAGCTTAGTGACTTAGCCTTGTTGGTGTGTATTAGAGATCATAGCCTTGCTTCACTAGAATTGTATAGGTGGCTTGCATAGTGTAGTTGAGCTAGTGCTAGAATTAGCTTAGCCATCTTTTATACTAACGTGGTTGTTTAGTGAAGCTTGTAGATTTTTAAATAGGCTATTCACCCCCCTCTAGCCATTTGGACCTTACAGAGAGCCTCTTAAAAAAACTCGCTCTTTTATAGTAGGACTTACTCATCTGAAATAAATCTCATTATTTATTAAATATAGTTAAAGCTATTTGATTAGAAACAATTCTCTATTTTATTTAACTGAGAAAATCCATTGATATTATGAATCTTTCTCGCATTAACATTCTTAGGCACAGGCCTCCAACCAAATACATCCTCTTCATACTTGCCTAGCTAGACAAAAACCATCAACTTCTTAGGCATTTCTCAGGCATCACTTTCTGTTAGGCAAGTTCTTCAGACTTTCAACCAAACAGGCCCTAGTCCCTCAAGTTTGTTTGTCTATTATTCTAGTTCTAATTGATGTCGTTAATCACTAAAACAACAATGCCATTTTTTTTGATTCACAATGTCATTTCATTTGACTATTGGCAATACTATCACCTGCATCACTATCGTATGGTCCAATGACACTGTTCACCGAGACTAACTTCACTACCACCCTTACTAATGTGCACCGGATGATCCCTTGTTGCTTCTTCCCTGCTTAGCTTATAGTCATGTGACCCTATTCATCATTGTTGCTTCTTCCCTGCTTAGCTTATAGTCATGTGACCCTATTCATCATGGCCTTCTTTATTGCCACCCTTATTGATGTCTGGTCTTTGTTACCTTTGCCTTCTTCACTGTTCCATGTTGGATGACATGATGAGGACATGAAACCTTTAGATATGAAAATGCAAACTGAAATGCGAACTGAGCGTAGCTCAGTTGGTTGGGTTCCTTGTGGTGAAACCTGCTCACTCAGGTTCAAGTCCCCGACTTGACACGGGTGCTCGCATTTTCCTGGATTTATTCTAGGATTTAATGACGCCTAATATTGGTCAGACAATTATGTTTAGGAAATAATTTGAGGCTGTGATAAGCACTAGAGAGACACCTTCCATGGCCTTTACAACCAATGGGATGTGGATGCACCATGCGCAAGACCCATCTTGGGGTGCAAGCCCATTGAAGACACACATTCAATTTTTCAACAGCCCAATACTACTATATTATGGAAATTACAACTCTTTCTTTCGAAGTCCGATGGAGAGCCATGAGGACTTGATGAAAACCTTACTTGATAAGCTTTCAAAAGGATCTAGTCACACCTAAATATCATGTTTGCATGACCTCCAAATCATCACAACATATTATTGATGTTCTTGTCGTGTGTTGTGTTACTTTTTATTGGGCCTTAGGAGAAACTCTAGCGGGGCCTTCAAACAGTCCCATATACCCAAATTTCAGGTGTGACTATGTGAGGTAAAAAAATGTAGGTCTAACAATGCCCCTACTTAGGCCCCCCAAAAGTAGGAGACCCTCACATTCCCCACTAGAGCCCTTCTTCCTAGGGACCCTGGAAGAGGCACCTACTTTTAAGTTTCACCCATTTATCTCCACACACTCATCCAGAACTATGCTCGCTCGAGTGCTAGCGACACCATCTGACGCTCTACCCGCCCGACACTTAGCATGGCTCCCATCTCGGCACACCACCATCGGGCAACCTCCCTTGCCAGCTACCTCTATCTAACGAGCCCTAGGGCGGATCCACCTCTCCTGATATCCTCCTCCCCTGGTGGATCCACTAACAACATGCCTCCATCCGGCCTCCTCCCTCGATGTCCTCCTCTCTCGGTGTGGCATCTCTACCTCACGTAACGTAGAGATCCCCAATGGATCCACCTCCCCTGCTATCATAGAGACCTCTGGCGGATCCACTGCCCCGCCATCCTCAGGCATGGCTCATCATCTACCTCGGCGTCCTCACCCACTGTTCTCCCCCAGGGCGGTTCCTCTGCTTCGGTGCCTGGCATGCGTAGCTCAGTTAAGCGAGGAAGAAGGAAAAATAGCGAATGATGAGTGGGTCCCATATACAAGTGGATGAGAGTCCTCGGCTCCTGTTAGAGTGTGCCCCAACAGTGGAAAATGCCCCCAAGGTTCCCTAGGTCATCCTTCCATTTGGACACCTCCTTGTTCTTGGCCACCATCGTCCGATGTTGCAGCAATAGTGCTAACCGGTTTGTTTTAGGTGAATCATTTAATAGCTATTATAAAAACACTGGTGTTTTTACTTATCATCACTTAAATTTTGCTTAGCAATAGCTTCTCCTCGAAGGCATTCTGGCTCGGCCCCTGATTACATTTCACCAAAATATGCAAATCGACTAAGGGGCCGTTCGGTTAGCCCATTTCCGGGCGTGGAGCGGCCAGGAATTATTCCCAAGCTATGTAAATCAATGAAGGAATAGTGTGGCTGGGAATCATTCCCACGTAACCAAACGAAGCCTAAAGTGATAACCTGGAACTGTCCATCGTGTACCCATTCGTATCTACTGGCCAGATGCAATTTGACTTGTCACACTCTCCAGGCTCCAGCTGTGTAAATCACACACAAAGACCGAATGCAGGACCATGCATGCATGGTGCACCACTCGTGGTGAATGCAGCAGGCCTTCCGGCCTTATCACCATCCACCTGCTCCCTCTGTCCTTAAAAAAAAAGAGTTATTCTCGCTTCGAAAAAAGTTAGTAACTTTTAACTTTGACCAAATATATTTAACAAAATATTAATACCACCCCTTTTACCCCGCTCCTGGTCCTGGACCACCCTACCGGCCCGCATCTATCTTGGTCTCACGTCGGAGCGGCGTGCAGGTCAACCACGAGACCAGACGAGAGATGCCCACACCTCCAAGATGAAGTGGCTGAAACGACTCGAGTTTTCTGCTGGTACGGTGTGCTAGCTAGCTAGCTAATCTTCCCGGCCACTACGGACGGATGAGGTCAACGACGGCGCTCTCCATCTTGTTGTGTGATGGATGATGGACGTTGGACGCAACGCCAACACAGCAGCAGCTAATAAAGCCTGAACCGTCTGGTAGTCGTGTGTGCTTTTTGCTAGTAGGTTAGGATTTGGTCACTGTACACTATATACGGTATAGGCTAGCTCTCATGCATGATTGGAGCCACTCAGATCAGACGCATGCACATCACCATCAACATAAGAGTGATCGATGCGTTTCTCAGTTGTGATCACATATCATCATCATTCAGGCTCACTAGCTGTATTCATCGACCATGCATGCGAAGCACGCGTTGTAGATCGACTGCTCGTGCTGCATTGCATGCATGTGCTGCTCGTCCGGATCGGATCCATCTCTATCTCTCAACACCAACAAAATATGCTGCCGAAAAAAGAATGTGATCGATGTGTGTGCTTAAGCATGAAGTGTCACGGGTGTTGTATCGTTTTCCTTCGTTCAGAGAATACGGTTCTCCTGCATGCCAGCGGCCAGCCTAGGCTAACTGGCCAAGGACGTATAGTACACAACACATCTCCCCCCACAGAACAAATGCAAGCACAAGACGCCAGCTTTTGTCCGTCGTCGTCGTCGTCGCTGGTCATGATCAGTGCGAGATTGCACGCATTTCTAGCGCTTTGTTTTCCCTGATTCCCGGGATCAGCACGCCCACACACCACCACCACTCAATCAACATAAATATACTATTCCTTTCGTTCAGAACATGTATGTATGTGCTTGTACTACTATCAATCATCACCGGAGGAAAGAAAGTCTTCATTGCTTTGTACCAAAAAGAATCCATCAACTGAGGAGTAACGGAATTGATGACTGTGTTAGGCACTTAGGCATGAGCATTAACTCTGACCTGCAAGCAAAGATCTATCCATCACCATCCATCGCCTGCCTTGACTTGTTGGATTTATATACTCCCTCCATTCAAGAAACAATGGAAGTATGAGTCCCCTGATAGTCAAACGATCTTAAATTTAACTAGATTTATCTATACTCTATATCTGTATCTATACCTATACTAAAGAGGCAAAATTTCAGACTCTTTTTTTTCATCCATTCATTTTTTTCCACCTCCCTCTAACTACCGGACAATATAGAGTTCCTTCTATCCAGACTTATATATATAACCCGTGCTTATACGAGTTAGAATAGCTCGCGTCTATAGATACATAATCTAAATAGATCTCTTTGATGCAGAGTAATTTGAATATGAATTCTAATCCAAATAGAGTCTATTTATTATTCCAATATAATTCTAGATCCTTTTCTGGCTATTTAATTTGTCCGTCCATGTAGAGCCTCTCCTTTTCTCTCTGTCCGAGCTCTATCCTATCGTCATTTCTTATCTTTCTGTTTCCTTTTTGTGTTTTCCTTTTTTAGTTGCTTTCTATTTATTTTTTGTGTTTTCCTTTTTTTAGCGTCGATTATTTTTTTCTGAGCATTTTTTTTTGTTTTTTTCTTGTGTTTAGCTATCATAGATTCATGGTAATCTATGGTAACTGAAATATGACATCCAAACTTAAGCAACACGTCCATGTCACGTCAAATCAGTAGCCCTAGCCGCGCGCGATGATCATGTACGGCTGCGACGTCGCCAGAGATCCCGTGACCATGCTGGCGAAATACGTGCCGCCCTATGGCAGGCGCGCCGGCCTCGTGCCCAGGCGGCTGGAGGACTTCGGCGCCGGCAGCGCCTTCCCCGAGGTGCACGTCGTGCAGTACCCGCTCTCCATGGGCGTCCGCGAGGCGCCGCCGGGATCCAATGACGTGCTGGCCGTGACCGTGGACGTGCGCGGCCATGTCGCGTTCGGCGTGGTCGTCCGGCTGGGCGAGAACGCCGCCAAGATCATCTACTCCAGCCACGCCGACCTCATCCCAAGGATCGCTCCTCCGCCCGATCATCAGGACGCCGCCACCGACGAGGACGAGGTGGGGGCAACCACCGCCCGGACGCGGGACGTGCTGCAGGCGATCATCGACGCTCGCCTCTCCGCCGTGCAGCCGCCGCGTAGCCGGGACGATCCAACGCTTGTAAGTACAGGCCGGTGCGGCAGTTGGCGGCATTCAACTCGGGCGCGGAGGAGCGGATGGTGAGGCCCAGTCCTGCTGCCCAAGCACAGGCGCAGGCAGGTGCCGCGCCGGGCTGGGTCGCCGCCGGTCACCATGATGCACTCGCCGCCGCGTCCCGTGTCTCGGAAGGACATGTCGGACTGGAAGATTTCGCCCAACGTTTCGGACTAGAAGAACTCCAGCGGGTATTGCATCCCGCTAGACAAGCGGGTGGCAGCAGACGGCCGGCGGATGCAAGACATTCGGGTCAGCGACGGCTTCGCCAGCCTCTCGGAGGCACTATACGTCGTGGAGCAGAAGGCTAGGGTGGCCATCCAGACGCGCAGCAAAGTGGTCAAGGAGCTAGAGATGAAGGCGGACGAGCAACGGGGACAACAGCTGCGTGAGATGGCGAACCGAGTGCGCGAGGAGATGGCGTCCGGCGTTGCTGCGGCGTGGCCAATGGATGCGGAGTTGAGCGAGCAGAGGATACAGCGCCACATGGTACACGAGGAGCGGCGGCGCCAGAGGTAGTGTGAGAGGCAGCGGGAGGCGTCAGGCGGCAAGAAGAGCAGGATCACGAGAGACAGGGACCGGGACATCAGTGAGAGGATTGCCCTGGGCATGGCTAGCACTGGAGGCGGCGCCGGCGCTAGTGAGCTCACCAACGACGAGCGGCTGTTCAACCAGGACACGGGGATGGACTCCGGGTTCGCGGATGACCAGTACAACGTCTACTTGGGGAGACTCTTCGCCGTGCAACCAGTGGCGCTGTCGATGCTCTACAGGCCCAACAAGCACAACAACTCTGATGGCGGCGCGGATGAGCACATCGAGAAGATAGCTAGGACGGGCAGGTTCAGACCTGACAAGGTGTTCTCCGGCGCTCCGGACAGCCGACCGTCAGTAAGAGGGACAGGCCGATTGAGTTCGATGTGTAAATATTTCCATCCTTAAGTTGTCGATGTAATTTGATTAGAAAAAATTATTATTATTATTATTATTATTATTATTATTATTATTATTATTATTATTATTATTATTATTATTATTATTATTATTATTATTATTAAGTCGATGTCCTAACTAATCAAACTATAAACTAAAATCTTGATCAGATTGTCATCAAATCTAATCAAATTAAATGTTTCTCCAAGTTCCCCGCATATACCGGTGTAAATCTCTAAGTTGTTCATATATACAAATCTCAACATGGGCTAACATGTGCAAATCGAGAGAGATCTCGGTTATACTTCGTACTCATTAATAGAGAGACCAATTATTGACAGGATGACGACTAACACCTTGTAGATTTTAATAAGATATTAAAATTAGATATTTTTGTGGATCAACAAAAGAAGTCATTGAACATGATATCTAATAATTCTATCAACACATGAATAGCATCGGTGTAGCTGTGCAGCAAGTTGAAACGGACAAGTTGAACGTTTGATAGCTCTTTTTTTTGTTTTCCGTTGCAACGCACGGGCATATTTCCTAGTAGAAAAAAAGTATCAACGTTTGTATCTTTAAATATATATTTTTACAAAATTATATTATAAAAAATATGCTTAATCAAGTGACCGATAGTCAAATAATATTTATTATACATCATAGATATTAGTATCTTTGTTGTACACTTATATTTGAGATTGTTTGACCTTGGGAAGCCGATTTCTGTTCTTTTTGGAAAGGTAGAGATCGAGTATGCATGTATGGTGGAGCTAGCAGCTGCCACTAGGGAAAGGAACTCTAAAGCCCGAGGCCAAACGCGTTGACACATGGGCGACCAAAGCAGACCGGCCACTGAGAAGAGAGATGAGCCCATTCGCAGTCGATGGAGAGAAGCATTGGATGTGACAGTGCATGCGTCCACCAATGGCCGCCGAATGGAGAATCTCCTTTACTGTTCGTTCCAGTGCAAAATCATATCGATCGGCTTCTTTTTCGGGGGAAGCGGCGAGTGGTAGGCGTAGGAGACGCGAGCGAGCGGCCGGCCTTTGACGTGCGCCTTTGCAAATTTTATTCCCTCGGTGTCCCTCGCCGGCTGGCCTCCCTTAATTTCTCAGCTCAGATCATGTTGTTCCTTGGTCCTCGCGACACCCCCATTGGAGGCATCTAACCTAGCTAAAGCATATCGTAAAGCTAGCTCCCTCCCTCGTTTTGAAAGAAGGGGACAACTCTTATACTACTATCATTGCCGCTCGATATGCTGAATTTGTTCCCTCTGCTGCAGTGCGTACGTACGTGCGCGATTCCTTTGCGAATTTCTCGTTGCCCATCGTTTTGAAAATATATTTATCCTTGCTTTTGGAGAGGAGAGTACGTCTCAATTTGGTTCTGTGCTACAGGAAAGGAGTAGCTAACTACTACACCACCTTGTCTATCTAGATTGAAAATTCCTTAGTCGGAATAGCAAGCGTCCAGACGCTCAGGCGCCCACGCCTGCCTCGTCTCGTGCATAAGCTGATGCACCTGCTGTGTCTGCCCGCCCGCCCTGCGCCTACCAGACGTCCGCGACTCCGCATGCTTGTCGGCCACGCCTGCCCCCGCGCCTGCTGCTACGCCTACCCAACGTCCGCGGCTCCGCGCGCTCGTGGGCCGAGCTCGAACTACGACCAGAGATGGAGTGAAGGGAACGGAGGGGAGGGAGAGGAGAGGGTGAGGCGCGCCGTACGAGGAAGACACGAGGTAGGAGGCGAAGCCCTACGGTAGGCCGTCATCCGCCAGCCACAGGCGTCATTACAGCATGTGTAACATCCGATCTACTTTTGAAACATCTACATGAAACATTTGTAACATACGTATGAAGACAAATAAAACACTTGAAACATGCGTGTATAGCCATTTGCAACATGTGCAACACCAAGATCTACTTTTAAAATATCTAGATGAAACATTTGCAACATATGTCAGGAACACCTCAAACACTTGAAACATAGACTTGCAACATGCGTATTTCGTCATTGCAACATATGCAACATTCAAATCTACTTTTGCAATATCCAAATAAAACACTTGAAACAAAAGCCTAAAAACGCCTGAAACATTTGAAAACATATGCATGCAATATGCGTATATTGTCATTGTAACATATGCAATATTTCGGATATACTTTTGCAATATCCAGACCAAACACTTGAAACACGGCGGCGGCGGCGGCCACGCCAACCTGGCGGCGAACTGTTGTAGCCAGCAAACTTGGTTCAGGGAGACATTAGTGCAGCATACACCTCCGCTACAGGACATCGGCCCGTCGCTCCTCCTGCGATTATCCCGCGGCCAGTGATGGGTGCAATACGGTGGGGGAAGGGCACGGCACGATAGGGGACGGGCGCGTGGCGGGGGCGTAGTGGGGCAAGGCATATGGGCGGTGATGCTGCGACACCGATGCAAGTGGGGAGTGGGAAATTTCCAGAGGTGGAAGAGACGTAGAGGTGTTGTTGAGCCTGTATGCTGGGCAGGCCCAAGAAGGCTGTGTCCGGATGGGATGGACGACCGTGTGCAAGCATTTCTGTTCCTTATTAGCATGTCTATAGGAACTGAATGCACATTAGTTTTTTTATTCCTCTAAAATGGAATGATTATAAGAGATTATGGAAATTTTGTTCCTCACATTTCCTTTTTAAAATAAAACAGAAATAAAAACCGTAAATATACATGTCTTCGTGTTTGTCCTGCCTCATGCACTGAGCCTGCTTGCTAAGGATGTTAGTAAATGATGACGGTTAATGATGTCAATAGCTTGAAAGAGGATTAATTGCATATGATAGTAGGATATGCTAGTGAATGCTAATATGGACAGTCTGCGTGAGGAGGTAGAATGCTAGTGGGAATAAATATAAATATAGATATAAGTATAGGTATAGATATAGATATAGATCAGGTCGCGAACACCCTTCAACTATTGACCCGGACAAATCTATAGTCGATGACTAGTTCAAAGGTGGTTTTATAGTTTTTAAAATAATAAAAATCTGGTTTGATCTCTAAAATTTTATATATATGAATCAAAAATATGAAACTAGTTCCCGTTTCTTTCTAAAATTTTATCTATACGTAACTATATTTAAAGTTATTTGGATCTTATTTGTGTTTTAAATAAATAATGAGCACGACTACAAACAGTGAAGCTACAAAACAGAAACAAACCAGTTTGAATTAAACCATATATAGATCATAAACATGTAAACAACTTCTTTTTGAAGAAAATGAAACTAGTTTCAGATTTTTCTGATTTAAAATAAATTAATGATGGATTTTAAGAGATTGAACCACCTATAAAACCAGCCAGAGAAGCAAAATTTGTTTGATTTCGACAGTAAAAGTGTGTGTTACCCAGTTTTAGTTCAATGCTGAAAATTAGGCTAATGTGCAACTTAAACATTGAAAAAAAATGTACTTTGCTCATAATTAAAACATGATATATAGTTCATACCTCTTATGACTTATGTTACTACGTTTTGCACGACCAAAGGAACAAGTGATAGATGTTACACTCCATGGAATTTTGTTCTGTCAATTTTCTAATTCCCCCTGAGCTCTGTGTTACTGAAAAGCCCATAGCATTCCCACTAGTTTTGAGCAGTTCAATCAGGAGCTCGCGAGGCAAACGAATTGAATAGGAATATCTGCGCACGAAAAAAGAGCCACTCCAACGACAATCATTCGCGTGGAACTGCAAAGTTTGTCCTCCATGTATGCGTGTAAAGAATAATTTCATCTTGCAATTGCATTGATCTTTTTGCTTTGTGCAGTGGTTCATACTGGACTGTAAGTACTCCCTACTCAGCTTTTTATTGGGTTGCTATGCATAGTAGATTGGTAGGCACTACCTTTTGTTCTTGTCTGCTCTGGATATCCTTGGTAGGTTCTCTTCCGCGGCTTATATGATTTAAATCGCTCCTCAAGGGGGGAAAAATTGGAGCACCTCACACATATATGTGTATAATCATTAGACCACCGATTGAACGGCTCTTGTGTTGGGAGAACATATGCCCGGTCCATAGAACAAAAATAAAGGCAGCGGTCTGACATGATTTCGTGTTTTCGCCGGGCACTAAAACTTTGCAACTATATAGATGGTTTTCATAGTGCAATGTTGTGGCCAATGCAAGCAAAGATATATGTCTACACGAGTTGAATGACAATGCTTTGTTCTTTGCAAAAGCTAGTACAGATGTTGGACCGATAAATTTCGAGATTAACATGCATGTCGTTTACCACTGAAAGAATAGCGACAAATTCTGAAATAAATTAAAAAAATGCAAGCACTCATCAAATAAAAAAAACTCGAGCCACGGGGGAGAGACGTCCCCACGGTGTTTCATTAAGAATATTATTGACGGTCATTAACAACAATTATAAACCATCAATATAACCTGTATATATATTTAATTCCATCACCAAACATAGATCTGGGAGTTTAAACTAATAAATTCCACGAATTTTAGTGAATCTGTATTTTCAGTAGGTTTAATCAGAAAACCGTCAAGGATGACCTATTCGTCAAAGCAAATCACGTTTATCCGCAACGAAACCGGCGTGGGAAGACTCTAGAACACTCCGTAAGGCAACCCAAAGCAGACCTCGAGGGGCTGACATGTGGGGCCAGCCACCTATAGGCCAGCCGGCCCATGGGATCCACATGTCATGCTCTCCTTCGAATGTCGGTTTTCCACCACCTCCTAGATTGTATCTATGCCGTCCTTTTAAATCGGTTTGATCCGAGTGTCCAGAATTGACGCTACCACCTATATGTACAACCCTGTACCCCCTCCAGCAGAGCCATTCCTAAAACCCTAATTCATATCTTCAGGATCAGAGCCAACAATCAAGAGAAGATTAGTCCTCCGTAGGATCTAGTTTATAAATAGAAATAGTGAGATAGAGAGTGAGGGAAGAGTTTAGAGTGGGTGCCGGCCTGCCAGTGCTCTCTCTCTACGGCTTGTATCTTAGCGGATCCAAGTTCTATCTGAGCTTGCTTCTGATATTTCTCTAGTAATCAACTTCTGATTCAAGTAAGCATCTTGTTTATATTATTCATCAGGATTGCAACTCTTTTGAGTGCTTTATTCCTGTTCTAGAGGGAGTAAAGTATTAATCGTAAGTATAAGTGTGGTGCTTAGACTTGGGTTAATCGTGGATGCACCATGCATTCCGGATCGGTGGTAGCTCGCGAGGGTGACTCTTATAGCCTCGTTGAATCCTCTGTAATCACCTCCTATTTGTAGGCCAAGTAGGACCCGGTTACGAAGGAAAGTATTCTTTGTTGGTGTCTTTCTCTAGTTATGTCCCCAGTTGAATAGTAGAAGACATAGCTTACCAAAGTCAGAATAAGAGAACCTTAGTTATCCTCTCTACGCTCCTGTTTATCCTAACCTTGTTGCTACCCCTGGTTAAGTTAGATTGTAGTTAACCTCACACGTGTCCCTGTGGGATATGATACTTGGAATACTTTCGAGTGAAAACTATAGCAGTATCCATACGTTTGCGGATTTATCTGTGTGCGTTAATAAATACCAACAAAGATGAACTTCTCACGCAGCTCGAGAAAATCCCCGAACCCCGGCTCCACCCATATACAGCGGCACCTGCATCCCTGTGAGATGGGACGGCCACAGACCTGTACTTTGGTATGGAATAGACGAGGGGATTTTTTTACCTTGAAGCCTGAAATTCGTCCCCGTGGGGATTCGAACTCAGGACCTGAGAGAGCACTCATATCAAATCGAGGACTTTAAAATCTTGTGGGCAAATTCTACGAGCAATTAACTGAGCTATACTCAATCCGCATATCTGTTTCCGAATTGAATATGTACTAAATGGATGTATGCAAACTTGGTTGTTATCATTTTCATGATTTGAGTTCAGTTCTCTATCAAAAGTAAATGTTCATTAACAGGTAATCCTATATTTAGATATATCCAATTTTATATAGAGTAAATCATCTCATAATTGATTTAGTTTGAAAGTTATATATTTATCGATGTAGATCATTGTAAATTAGTCTACGTTTATGTATTTATTGTTCTAATTATTTATGTATATGTTACTTATTTATTGAAGTGTATAGTAAAGTATTTATTGTTATTTTCGATGAGCTAGCCACAATGTTACGTATATACACTCATACTTTTTTATCGGATGTCTCTGAAGAGACATATATACTCATACTTTGATCTTTGTTACTTGTATAATGATTTCGGTCTTCCAAAAACTGCCAATAAATGGATGCTTGCTATGGCGTATCAACTAAATTGAGTTATATCTGGATACGGGTTCAAATTTTAATTGAACTATTTGAAAGTATTCACATTTGAAATTCATAACTCGTATCCGTATCAAAATATTTGTTTCCATCTCAAGGATACAAATGTAGTATCCAATGGGTAGTCCTTGAATTACTTAGCTTACTTTATTTTAATTGGATTTCAATTTTATTTCTTTTCAAGTACAGATTAGTTCAAGGTGATGAACCGTCATGTCTATTGATAATTTGATAGAGGTGCCCATTGATAGAGATATGTCCGTGGGCATGTATTTATACTCTATTTATATAGGGACGAGTATGAATTTATATACGTGGGCTAACATTTGTTTGAGTGTTGTTTGAGTGTTGTGCTAAGAAAATAACACAAAGCTCAATCCTAAATGCAC
This sequence comes from Saccharum hybrid cultivar R570, assembly GCA_038087645.1. Taxonomy (NCBI): domain Eukaryota; kingdom Viridiplantae; phylum Streptophyta; class Magnoliopsida; order Poales; family Poaceae; genus Saccharum; species Saccharum hybrid cultivar. The sequence goes on along the minus strand of JAQSUU010000807.1, from coordinate 10,708,722 downwards.
ACAGCTAGTCAGTTCAGTTTATTTCATTTTTGTGTTTGTTTCTCCACTACTACAAAAACTAACTAAAGAAGTGGTGGACGTTTTTTTTCTTTTCCGTTTACAGAGACGGCAAGTTGCCATCCCTGGTAAATGGATCATTCGTAGGGACAACTCTTAATAAGGTTGGTCACCACAGCTAGCGGAGGGGTTATCTTTAGAAATATCATTTTTAGCAGGTCTCTACGAAGCCTGGATGGTTGAGAGTTAAGACAGAGACGGAGTACTAACAAGCTAGTCTCGGTACATTTCCATGGGTGACACTAGCACCCGAACGTCCGGACCTGGCGTCGAAAGTTAAGACAAAGATGGAGTACTAACGAGTTAGTCTCGGTACATTTCCATGGGCGACACTAGCGCCCGGACGTACGGACGGTGGCGTCTGTCCGAACGCGACTCTAGCGCCTGCACCCGACACAGAGCCCATGCCCACGCCCATCCTTGCTCCGGACACGGCGTCCGCCCACGCCCACGCCCAACTAAGCTCCCTCGCCTGTGCCGGTCTGAGCCCGAAGTAGTCCACAAACCTGGCGATGGCGTAGGCGAGCAGGCCATTGATTCAGGAGCAACGCGATGAGGACCCACTCCAGAGTCGCGTACGACAGCGCGGACGTGACCCTGCGCGTCCTCCGGTGGAGCACTACCGCCAGCTTACCAGTCGACGCCGCCATGGCTCCCGTGCTAGCTCTCTCTTCCTGGCTTGACCACCTTACATCCAGATCTACTTTTGCAACAGTCTGAAAAACATTTGGAACATACACTTGCAACATAGCCATTGCAACACATGCAACATCCAGTTATAACACTTGCAACATATGTCTGAAACAAATGAAACATTTCGAACAAACTCTTGCAACATACGTGTTAAGACATTGCAACATGTGTAACATTCGGATCTATCTTTGCAACACCATATGAAATATACCTTTGAAACATCTTAAACGCTTAGAATATACATTTGCAACACAGAGCAACAGTGCAGGTGAGGTGCTGGGCGCGCGGAACGAGTGCGCGGAACAGTCCATCCAGATGGATGGACGGACGCCCGTAAGCATTACCGCATGTTCATGGAGGACAAAATAACCGATGGTATCCAAACCGTTAACCCATCGCTTCGCTGGTCATGCAGTGGCAGAAACGAAACCATACTCCTCCTTCCGTCTCAAAAATAATTCTTGTATGGTGAGAAGTCAAACAATTCTATGTTTGGCCAATTATATATAAAAAAGATATTAATATTTATATGATGTAATAATCATCGCTAGATTAATAATGCAAAATATAAATTTTTTCCTAATAAACTTACTTAATTTTCTATATTTTATTATAGTAAAATTAAAAATGTTTCTGTAAAGTATGAATTAACTCCGCTTCCATTAGACGGATGGAGTACTAGCATACGCAGTACGCAGTATATCTCTTCGCTGGCCATTCAGTGGCAACCATATTCCTACGCAAGATCTCGTGTCTGATCGGCGCAATCGGGAGCCTGCGGCCAGGCTCGAAGCTTTGCGAAAAGGCTGCGGCGCAGACTGCAGGGACGGTGCGGTGCGGCAGCAGTGCGGATTGCAGAAGCGAGCAGCGGTTTGCCGGTTTGGCCCGCGCGCGATGCCGTCCATCCGTCCGCCATGCACAGCGCCAGCACGGCGTACGTAGCGAGAGGGCCGATCGAGGGGGCCGGCCGGCAGCGCGGCCTAATTCCACGTGATCCAGGAGTAGGAGGATCTCGCATCGATCGGAACCTGGCGGCCAGGCCACTCCCACGCGCTGGCCGGCCGGGCGGCCGGCCTGCCGCGGCGGTACACGTACGTGCGGGCAGGCAGGTCAAAAGGTTGCTGGTAGGGGGCCCCCGGCGAGGCAGGGAGTGACACGGCCGAACCCGCCTGCGCCAACCGGCCTACCAGAACAGCCAGAGAGATGGAGCTAGGAGCGCGTCACACGTTCTCTGTCTCTTCCGTCCCTCTGCCATGTCGGGCCGGCGCTAGTGCCTGCCTGCATCGGCCATGAGATCGAGCGCACTTGCACAGCAGACAGCACCATGCCGATTGCCGTCGTTGCCGCGTCGTCAGTGTCTGTGCTCGCCTTCCACTAGCTACTAGGCCTTTTCGGCGGCCGGACGGACGGGCGCTTCTGGATCGGCGGCGGATATCTTTGCTCGCCAGCAAAAAAAACAATGAAAGTGGCATGCCGCTCACCCCTGGTTGGCAGTTGGCTCGCCGATACGCCGGCGTAGGAGAGCCTACGCGTTACTCCCTGAGCGCTTTCCCTGGGCACAAATTAAAGACCAAATAGTAGTAGTAGTAGTATATATATATATATATATATATATATATATATATATATATATATATATATATATATATATATATATATATATATATATATATATATATATATATATATATACAGGCAGGCGGCTCATATGCAAATTCACTAAATAAAGCCATCCTTTATTCCTCGTTGATTTGATTTATCATCAGGCCGGCGTACGCGCTAGCTAGTTGCATCCACGCATGCACACCTAAAATGCATGGTTTGAAGAGTTGCATGCAACAAGTTAACAAACTAAAGGATCCTTAGGGATGTTTTTGTTTGCAAGTTCTTTGAACAACACTCCTGATGTCGACTTATCAGAACCTGACGTTGCTGATGACGTCATCGATCACCTGTCATGCGCACATGCATGGAGTTCACATTTCAGTCATCATCCAAATTCCAACAGCATGGAAGTTCTTCACCAAGGGTTTAAGATGAGTTCAGTGAGACGCTCCAACAGTGTCGTACACGTACCTTCAATGGTCCCTCAGTTATGTACTACTCTGGTTTCACTGATGGAATGAATGTACGTAATATAAACGAGCAATAATAACGAGTTAAAAAAATGGTCCCTCGTCCCCGTTTCTGTTGAGACCAGGGTACAAGATGGCGATTTCTACCACGATTCTCCACGATCATGCATGGCCAAACTAGCTAGCTAGTAGAGCATCAGGTAGCCAGCCATGTGGTGGTTCCAGGCTGCAACTACACGCTGGGTTTGGCTACAAACGCCGAACACAGCTTAGCATATCTGAATTCTGATGGACCAAAGCATGCATGCAGCTGGACTGGACAATGCCCGTCGTCATCAGATACTCGCGAGGTTACATCACACATGTACCAAGAAGCCAGCTCTTTATGTTACGTATAGCAGGCAGGCGGGCAGCAGGGAGCAGCTACGCTACGCATATGCTCAAGGCTCTGAAGCGGCGTGTCGACAAAGGCATCGTGCGCCAGAGGTGGATGCAAATTAAATGTAACACCCCTGGTGTTATGAGCTTACTTAGCACCTGATTAGGATCAAAAGAAATTAAGTAAACGAGTTCTCGAGTTTAAAAATTTTACTTCACATAAATGATAAACGGATAATGTCGCTTAATTGGTTCTACGTGAGGTCATGCTAATAAGATTTAAGTTGTTGGAATTAATGAACAGGAAAAACAATTTTTATAAATAAAAAATAGGGTGACGTGCGTGTAGTGCTTGAGCAAAAATTGACGAGCAAGTTATGGAAAATACAACTTTTGTTTTGGAAAACAAATATTGTTAAATAGTATGTTGTGAGCTCAAAAATCGAATTCGGAATTCATTCCGAACTTGACTCGGGACCTCGTCCAGGTTGGAACCGGCGTTAGACATAGCCGTTTTGGCATTCGATTTCTAACCAAAATGTTTAAGCACTGACTTCTTGATTTTGCGCGATTAGTTGCATCAAGGTGAGCGTTGGAGTAGGGTGTGGATCATAGTGGCTTTGGGTGTCGAATTTCTCTCTTAAAAATTGCTCAAACTTTGTTAGAACGCAATAAAAACCACGTTCGGCGCTCTAATCGTGAACTGGTGGTCAGCATGACAGGATCGTCTTGGCATTTGCATAACTCCCTCTCTAGTTCGTCTTTGTCTGAGGTTGTTGCTCCGTTTGGCAGCCGTATATACCCTCTTGAGCTCTGTTGAGTTGGTTTAGTCCTGGCCGGGATAGATTAGGCCTTGGGCATGCTTTAAAAAGTGTGCTTGTCACCTTTTGGTCGCTTGGCCCCCGTAGGTGTGGTCACCATGCGTGCGTGGCCGACGTTTGGGCGCGGTTCTTGGCCGGTCGCGGCCTCTCCCTGCGGGCCAGCGCGTGGGCCGCTGCCGCGTGCCAAGCTGATGCCGTGGTGCGTCTCTCACCTCGTCTTGCTCCTTGCTGGACAAGCCACACCGAGCCGCCGGGTGCGCTTAGGGAAAAATCGAGGCAGCGGCTGGCTTCGTTCGGCCGTCGTGGCGCGCATCTCGTCGCTCGTTTCGGCTACGGTGTGGAACTCCGCGTGCGCGTTTGCTTGCCGTGGCGAGGCTGAGGACCCGGCCACAGTTGGGATGGGGATCTCCCTCTGCCTCGGTGTTTCCGGATAGCCGGCACCGACGCGACCGCACCTCGCAGGTCCTTGCGTGCCGCCCTGCACCGCTTGCTCCGCTTGCCGCCAGCAGTGGCACTGCTCGGAGTTGACCACTTCGACTCGAGAGCACGCACAACACGCCAAGCCCTCCCCTGTGTCTCGTCCGCGAGCGTACTCAAGTCGCCCGATTGATGGAACCGCTTTGTTTTATCCGTGCGGCTCGCTCGTGTAACCTCCCTTCGTCCGCGCTGTGCGCTGAGCTGCTGGGCATCTCCCCTCTCACCGTCAGCTCGCCCTCGTAGCAAATTTTTCTCGCCTCCGAGAGCTGTAGGGGTAGCGAGCCAGATGCCCCTTTCACAGCGAATCCCGACGTGGTTCTGCGGTGGTCAATTTTCGGTATACCGTCGGCGCCGGTCGTCCGTCCACCAGAGCAGAGTGGGATAGGGGTAAGCCCCTTTCGTTTTAGTTCAATTAACCGGCTAGTTTGGCTCGCCGTGATTTCCTCCGGTTGGTGCTCGCCTCAGGTTGGTCGGAATCCTCACCTGTGATCGGCTGGCGCGGCTGTGCCATGCTTGGTGCGCCGCCCCCCTTCACTGCGCGCGTGGCCAGGCTCGTCTGAGCCGCCTCCAGCTCAACCACCCCCTCGGTCGTATGCATGGTAAGCCTCTATTGCTCTGCCGCCCTTCCGGTTCGGCGATAGGTGCGCTAGCTCGTCGGAACGGATGCGCCATTCGTGGCGGTTAGCCGTCAGTGTGAGCAGAGCAATAGGAGCCACCGTGTAGTCTCCAATCACCGCCTAGGGTTCCGCTTGAGTTCCTAGATGCTCGTCGGCCCGCCCGGTGCACTGATTCGGCCCCCGGGTGGCCGGCGTGGCCGTGTAGCGCCGGCCGGAGCCGCGCCGCCGTGGGCGGAGGTGTCGGGGACCGGGTCTTGGCGAAGTGAGGAATTTCAGGGTGTTTATCGTGAAATGTTGCTCCTTTGTAATAGTGTTCTCGGGCGTTGCGTAGTAACCTGCTAGTTTAGAGGTTCCTTTGCAAAAGCGCGAGCGGGCACGGGTTCCCCACCTTGGGCCGGCTCCCTGGGCTGCTGTTAGGCTGGCCTGGTGGGTGCGGTCGTTCCGCGCGGGCCGTTTAGGTTGCTGGGCCGCTTCGTTGGCCCCGGCCTTTTTCTTTTTCTAAAATGTTTTCTCAAATTAGTTTCTAGGGTAAATTTGTAAATTAAAAATAGAATTGTGTAGAAGTCCAAAAATGGTGAAACCAATTTTGTTAGGCTCCAAAAATCAGGATCTATCTGTTCGTATGTTTTAACCACATAGTTGCATAATATTTTTAGGAGTTCGCTAATTAATTCAAAATGCTTAATATTGTTAAAATATAAACTTGTGGAACATTTTGTGGGGAAATGGGGATAGTGTTGGCCTTGAAAATTGTATAGTAAATCCCCAATATTAGTAGCTGCTCACTGTAACTTTTGTGGCTCCATAATAACTAATGTGTTAGGGTAGCTAATGAACCTGAATTAGAATATATGCGTTTAATCGATAAAATGATAAACTGACACCTCGGTCTGTAGGACAAAGCAATGGTTGGAAAATAATGTCTCATCCGATGACGTGGGTACGTGGCCTAGTGCGTAGAATTAGCTCGTTAGCTTGCAAAGCGTAACATGTCTCCTAGTTGCATTTATCATTGTCTATTTACATCTATGCGTTGCATTCCACGAATGTCATAATAGGAGCGATGGTGGATCGCGGAGTCACCCGGAGGTAGCAGAAAAGATGGTGCCTTGATGATCGTGTCATCGTGACGAAATGCTAACTTGGTTAATTGTTACTCAGGCAAGTCCCGGTGCATAACCCCTATTATTCTGCACTTTAAATTATGCTTGTGCATTAAGTTTAAAGGAGTTGAATGAAACCCACTTGCATATATAAATCCATATCCTATAAGTCTTACTAGTATAATAGGATCGTGTAGCTTGCTATGCTATAGGGTTCTGGTAGAAGCCGAGTGATTGCCTGTCACTCGCGAGAGATAGGAATTATAATATTGTTACTATTATTATGTTACTATCACATGGAATATAAATGTATATGGATAATTGGAGACCGGGCGGAACGGGTTGGATGGACTTGGACCTGGTTGGGCAACAGAGCGGGGCTCTGGTTGCATTTGTTCCGCCTGTGTCAATTAAGGACCGTTCGTTGCATGGACCCAGGTCAAGTCACAGATTTATTGTCCCAAGCATATACTTGCTTATGGGAGCAGGTGAAAGTCCCTAGTTTGGTTTTGGCTAATTGATGAAACCTAGGACTAACCTTTGTATCTAAAGTGGATGATTTAGATAAAGGTGGTCATTAAATATGAGACATGACATTGACTCATGTGACCAAGATGGTGAAGACCAAGATGAGGCTTGGCTCGATGGACCGGTTGTGAAGGTGAAGGGCAAGTCGAGGCTTCGAAGCGAAGGACCATGCGATGGTGAAGCTTGAGCAAGACTTGACGCCGACGGACCGATGCAACGGTGAAGAGCAAGTGAAGTCAAGGTCGATGGATCGAGACGGTCATGTGATGATATGAAGTGGATCATATCGTTTGGAGAAACAAAATGGGCTCAAGGCAAAGGTATAACCATAGGGCCATTTTATTTTACACTCAAGACACCATAGAGGGTGTGAGTGGTTTAGGATCGATAGCCGAACTATTAAGAGGGGAAGTCTTTTCGGTTATTCGATGCACGGGTGCCACTAGGTGAATTCATGAAGTGCATTGCATGTAGGGCCTAGTGAGCTAACTGGAAAACCTTTGAAAATGATTGAGAAAAAGCTAACACACAAGCACATGGAGATGTATACTTGATGGTGTTGGCACATTTGCAAAGGTGGCGTTGGTCGCGCTGTGGTTTACGGGTAGAGAGGGGTTTGGGTTTCTCTCTCCCTCCCGCCGTGCTTGCGAGCGCGGGATTCAGGCGATTTCAGGGAAATGAAATGCCTATTTTCCACTACGCCGGAAGTCGGAAAAGAAACGGAGGCGAACGGAGGTCACAGAGGTGACCGGACGCTGCACCGGACGCGGTCACGGTTTGACTGAACGCGTCCGGTCAGTACAGCGCAGCAGTCAGGCGCGCGGGCTAGGGTTTGCAACCGGCGCGTCCGGTCATTTGCGGGACCGGAGCATCCGGTCAGTCACCTAGAGGTACAGTGCGTGGCGAAGGGCTGAGCGGATGCTCGACGCGTCCGGTCACACGCGATCGGACGCGTCCGGTCGTGAAGGGTGCTTACTGGACTTCGACCGGACGCTGGCTCTGTCGCGTCCGGTCATTACTTGGAGCGCGTCCGGTCATGGTGTCGCGCGCGCGGGTGCTGTGCGCATCTGCGCGTCCGGTCGTTTGAGCGGCGTGTCCGGTCGTCGCGTGTGACCGTTGGTGCACTGTGTCGACCGTTGAAATCAGACGACCGCGTTTGAATTCGAGGGACACGTGGACGGTGCAGGGAGACCGGACACGGTGAAGCGTGTCCGGTCAGTTTTGACCGGCGCGTCCGGTCGTTTCGAAAAACGCTCAGTGGAGTGGCAACGGCTCTATTTTTATGGGATGCTTATAAATACTCGTTGGCCGGCCCTTGGGGAGGTAGCTTGGCATTTCTAACACTCTTGTGCATCCTTTGAGCTAAAGCATCTCCTCCCACTCATCTCTCTTACTTGATTGCAAATCAAAAGTAAGATTGAGTGTTCCCAAAGTACATTGCATAGCTTGAGGGCATCTAGTGACACTTGTGGGTGGTTTAGCCGGTGGATTTCTTGTTACTCTTGGAGAGTACCGCTCCTAGCCGGCTTGAAGATTGTTGGAGGCGTTGGCAAGAGAAGGTGATTGTTCTTGGCCACCTCCGGTTGTTTGTGAGAGGTTCTTGTGCTTTCCTCGGCGGGACGCCAAAAGCAACTCTAGTGGAATCCGCGTATCATTGAGTTACCTCACTTGAGAGTGGTGTCTTGCGGTGCCTTGCGGGGCGTGTCTTGAGGGGCAAGTGACTTGAGGGTCACACCGGGAAACCATCTAAGTGTTGGTCGACACAACCGGTGACGTAGCTTATCGGTGCACAAGTGAACACTGGGTGAACAAAAATATTGTGTCTCTTGTCTCCCGATGATTGGTCTTCATATTGTGTTGTTGTCAATATTGGTTGATTGTATATCATGTTGGTGATTGGCAACATCTTCACTCCACCGTCGGTATAAGAATCACAATCCTTTCTCTTGCACTTATTTTTACTAGATTATCTTGTGTAGCTCTAGTGGTAGCTTTGCTAGTAGTGTTATTAGCTTGTTCTCTAGTGTAAAATTAGTGACATAGCTCTTATGTGAACTAGAGATCATAATCTACTAGACTTGTGGATAGGAGGCTTGCATCATAACCTTAGGCTAAGCAAAACTCGCTTTACGCCGTTTGTTTTTCTAACAAGTTTGCTTAGTGGTTCTTGTAGAATTTTTATAGGCTATTCACCCCCCTCTAGCCATCTAGGACCTTACAGCAGGAAGACTTGTTTCTCTCCTGTCATGGGTTCCGGCCCTTTCCGGACCGGCTTTTTAGGGTGGTTATATATATTGGGTTGAGGAGGTCTAAGCACCATACTGAGGCCGGGCCTGCAGTGTTGGGGGCTTAGAGTCCGAGCTTGGACGGGGACCTGGACCCCTTGACAGGAGTGGAACGGGTTGGTCTTGCTTGTGCCCGGGGTACAAGCAAGGCGTGTGTTTTCGGGGCACCCAGCTGGGCACATTGATTCGCGAATCGCCGTTTCTGCATATGGTACGGCTTGACTACGTTCTGGCATCGTAGTAAGAACTGGCAGTTGAAAGATGAAGAAATGGTTTCTTTTGCTCAACCCTGCTTGATTATAGAATAGGTGCTTACATAGAAGGTTGGATAAGAAATAAAATACGGTTATTAAAAGTAATAAATCAAGGACACACTCTTAGTGCTGCTTCTCGCAAACAGAAACCCACCAGTCAAAAAGCCTTGCATAATCCTTGGAGTCTTTTTCTTTCCTTCTGACGGGTAAGTCTTGCGGAGTACAATTGAGTACTCAGGGTTTGTTCTACCCTGTTGCAGGTGACAGGTGCTGATGAGCTGACACTTGGGTATGGAAATCTCCTGGTGGGCTCAGCGAGGATTTCCTTTTCGACGCGGAGTGGAGTTTATTTATTAAAACTCTCACCAAAAGTTTTACAAGAAAAATACTATTAATCTGTTATCATTTCATGCATTTAAACGTTCTTCAGGTTAATGTTAATTTGTCATCAAATGATTTCATTTCCGCTGAACTCTGATAATGTTTTATATTCCGCTCTACATAATGAATTACTCCGATGTTGTACTAAAAGTGATGTAAGAAATGGTAAGGATGTTGTAAACTTTACTCTCTCATCTGTGATCCTGATGTAAAAATGTGGATCTTCGAGTTCTCCCTTGCGATGTGCTCGACGGAATCGCGTAATTTAGTGTTCTTCCCGAGGTACTTAGTGTCTAATGGAAGATGAGTATTCTTGGGAGGGCATTAGATTAGTCGATTCTGCCACATTAAACGGCGCGGTCGGTCGCTGGAACCACGGGTCGGTGGCTCCATCGGTGCATCATCAATGGCGGTGAACTGAGTTTTTTAGATCTTTGCTGGTCGTTTGCGGTGATACTAGACATCTCCGGTGCAGCTCCTGGACAAGTTTATTTGCGTGGTTTTGCTCCAGCTCGGCCCAGTTCTGTTTTGCTGTGTTCTCACTTCTGCTCTAGGTTTATTTAGTCACCGGTTGCAGTTGGCTAGAGTGAGTTCTCGTATCCGTATTTGGTGCTTTGGTGTATATTTTGGGACACGGCCGCATTCGAAAGGAAATTGGAATTGACTCCCATTCAACCCCCTAGATGCAAACGGCGCGGTCGGCCGGTGAACAACCACGGGTCGATCGGTGCGTGGCTCCATCGGTGCATCATCAATGGCGTTGGCAATTGGCTTGCATGCATATCGCCGTCGGGGCTCTGTACGTAGCTGGCCTTCGCTTAAAAAGTACTGTTTAGCTGATTTGCTGTAAGAGAAAAATACTATTTGTTTGGCTGATAAGACAAGCGAACAGGCTAGCTCCCTCCTGTGCCCTTCCTTTCCTTCCCCGGCCGGCCAGCCAGCGTGCTGATCCGTCAAGTGTGCAACGCAAGCCGGCCGCCGATCGAGGGGAGGCGGATATTCGCGGCATAATCCCCCGCACTTGCTCCGACATTGCATCATGCACCATCGTCGTCCCTCCGACGATTGACCCCTCCTCTTTCTTTCCCGTCCGTTTCGTCCCCGCTGCCTTTGCCTTTTCTTTTGCCGCTTGGCCTCGCCCTTCAGTCAGTCACTCCGACCCACCACGAGCTAGCTAGCCATCCACTCTCGATCGAAAGATGACGATGACCTGCTAGGCTGCTACTTACGAAATAAACTAGCATTATTTAGCAATAAACAAAGCTTCTCCGTCGCCTTTATGTTCTGACTGCCATTATACAAACTATATGTTGCAATAAGAAGAAGAATCCATTTTGCCTTTTGACCTCTGTTAAGCAGCGTTATAATGATGGTAACTCGCTGCTAATGGCCGTTGGTTTCTCTTGCGAGTAGTAGTAGTATGAACGCATGCGTGACAACGTCACTCTGGATGGATGGAATCAACCGGTAGTGCTCTGTTGCGATTACCACCTGGTTGACTGATCATCTAACTAGTTATTAATAAGCGTGTTCCAGACGATAACAACAATGTGCATGCATGTGGCTAGCTAGGCCCAGCAAGGGCTGCACACTTTTGTGACGTGTCGCTGCCTCCTCATCCTCAGGCCGGCTCAGTGGGTAAAGCACTTGCCTAGCAGATAGCTGCACAACTCTCTCGTGCTTCTCGCTGCAAAAGAGATCGATCGATATGATCCGGCCCTGATAATGCAGGTCGTTTTTGGATGTGATGTTGCTAATGGCTGCCTCCGCAGTCTGCATGCCCTGGATGGCTGGACGACCCATACAGCTAGCCGTTCTAGCTATTTGCATTGGAGGCACTGTCCGCGTACATATATACCCACGGTTGCAGGCTACCTAATGCATGACCATGGTGCGTGCATATACGTGCCTACATCGACAGTAACAGTGCACGGCCAGCTCAGGATCAGCTGTTGCTCTGCTTCATCATCTACAACTGCAGATATTTTTCGTTTTCTCTGCAGGGTCGATATCGTCGTTGCCAACTTTTATTTATATATCTTGGCTGCTTTTTCCTTGTGATCGATGATCAGTGAGAACAAATTGATGCTGTGGCCTGTGGGGATGACTTGTAGTGGTAGTATTAGCTAGTGATGTGACCATTGAAGGCCCGCTCTCTTGTATTGCCGGGGAGAACTGGGCTCCTTCGTGTCCGGCTACTGGGGAATCTCTCTCTCAAAAAAAAAGCTGGGGAATATGAGAAAAGGATGCTACGATAGGGACACGACATTACATCGCGCGTGGTACTCTACGCAAAATATCTCTTCAGGCCATGAAGATTTCAGGTTTCCTGTTTCAGTTGTAGATAGATTTCTCTTTGTATTTTGTTAGAGGCTGCATTTTCCTGGATTTAGTATGCATGTAACTGATAAATATCTCTCTCTTCAGGCCATGAAAATTTTATGTCTCTTGTTTCACTTGCAGATAGATTCCTCATTGTATATTGTCATTTGTTAGAGGCTGCATTTTCTTGGATTAAAGAATGAATGTGGTTCCATCCATGCTACAAGATTCGCAGATCCTACTAACGACCAACGCGATGTTAATTTTCAAATGGGCAAAGAAAGAAAGAAAAAGGGTCAAATAGACAAATACTCAGGACACTGTATTTTGCCAGTAGGCCAGTAACAGGCTGAAAAGTTCCGGAGATCCTCAAAGGACCAAATCGGAGACCAGCACGGTTTTTTTCACGTTAGTTAGCAGCCCAATAAAGTCAGTAGCATGTGGTACAATAATGTAAAGGCAGAGATTGCTTACACCAACCCAATCACATATTGCTTCTGTAGTTGGCATCATGTTACGCACAAGCATGTTTGACTTGGTAACTCCTATAGCCTGTAGGTGCTTTGCAAAGTGGGAACTGACGTGTATTTCTTGTTGCTCATGCTACCGCATTTTGTTGTCAACACAAAGGAACTATCTGCTGCTAGCTGTACTTTTGCTGAAGATCAACAATGGCCAATGAAATAGCAGCTTCCTAGAAGGTAGAGCATCGTCACACAACGCCGCCACCTCCCACGTCCCACCCCCCACCCAAAGAAAAACTACATCCTCCCTCATCTGCACCAGACAATATACCCTTGGGATTGTGATATTTTTCATTCATGCAAAACTTCCATTTCGGGTACATTGCTCATCCTTCAACTTATACAACAACTGGGCCGTTTTAGTAAGAGCCTATGTGAGTTACAAAACTGTCCTAGGGAACAAATCCCTCTTATACAGCAACAGGCCGTCTGAGTGATGAGTATCTATATGTCAGCAACCTTGATGCCAACCTTGACGCCGTTTTTCTCTTGAAGACTAAATAGAGGGTCAGGAGAACGGATACGATAAGAAGATACAACCAGAGGTGAGCTTCTTGAACATGGAACAGCTTGGCATTGTCGCAGTAGCAGTCCTGGTCGTTACGGGGCAGCTTCATCTGCCCATCAGTTCCGTCCGGGTCCAAGATGAAATCTAGGTTGACCGCTTCCTGCTCCAGCATGATGCGTGTAGATTTTTGCCGGAAGCCTTCCATTGATGCCACAACTGCCACGAATGACGGGCAGAAATGTCACTGATTTTATAGAGGGACAGTACAGTAGCAATGGTATGCAAATTCAGGTTATTGATTTCATTTGTCTATATCTATGGGCGGTCAACTTGACCTTACTACCCCAAAAAAAAAAAGAGGAGGATGTACCTTCATTCTGTGTTGCATATGGGATGATAAACTAATGAAAAGAATTTACATAAATGCTGTGTTGCATATGGGATGGTAAACTACTGAAAAGAATTTACCTTCATATGTCTCACCAGGCGTAACAATTCGATGGTAATCTCCGAAAGTACTGCTCGCGCTTACCTATAGCAAGAAAAAGTTATGTAAGTCTGAAAACTCATATCAACAATCTATATTCATTTTTCAGTTCATTCGTTCTAACATAACATAATTAATGCAGCCAAAAATGAACTAACCTTGGAATCAATGCCCTTTATCATCACTGAGCCTGGTACAGGCTTGCCAGTATCTGCTGCAAATATCCTTCCATGAACTCCTGACTAAAACTAGAGTCAATATGATGGGACAGCCAGATAAACTCTGGTAACTCTTGCGGATAGCGCAAAAAGGGTAAACTCCCAGAAGCAAATAGGGGAACCACAAGGTTTCTCCAATAAATACTCGGCATAACTTTTGTCATAGAGAGGCAAGTAAGTTTGTGGGGCTAAGAATGGATGGTGGCACCAGGGGGCACACTTAAGAACGATCATACATATCATAATAACATCAAACCTACCTAAGTAACCTTTGGAGGGTCACAAGTCACGACTCAACAGAATTCCTCCAGTCCAAACCAAATTCCTTTTTTTCCATTTAAAGACAATGATAAGGATATCTTGTAATGGAATCAAACAATGGAAATTGGGAAAACTGCAATATTACTTGATAAACTCTGTTCTTACCAAATATTTCCTCCGTCCCAAAATAAGTGATGTTTTAGGTTTGTCCTAAGTCAAACCATTTCAAGTTTAACCAAATTTATAGGAAAGAACATCAATATTTATGACACCAAATAGGTCGAATATGAAAATATATTTCATGATAAATCTAATAATTTGGTATCATAAACATTAGTACTTTTGTGTATAAATTTGGTCAAATTTTAAAGAGTTTGATTTGGAACAAACCTAAAACATCACTTATTTTAGGACAGAGGGAGTAAGAGGAAACACATCGCACAAAATCCTGGCTAAAGAGATATGGCAGTCGAGAAGATCTTTGGGGTATAGAAGCCCAAAAATATACAGATCAGAACCAGAGACAGTAGTGGCAAAAACACTGTCCCAGTTAGAAAAACGGTTATCCATCATGAACAGTAAAAGGTTTGTTGAAAAGGAAAGCAGGATAAGCTTCCTAGTGATCATGCCATTGCAGTGACAGTGAATGCAATGAGAAACTCTAATAAAAATTGGTTGGGCTTGTTCAGAACTCAGAGCAACTAGCCAAAATGGGGTGCCCTGAACCAGCTTGATTTCTAAAAATTTGGTTGCCCTGCAATTTTAGTTATAGGAAATAATAACTGGATAGCTACAAACAATAGACCAGTTACCAGTACATGATCCAGACTCTGTTATAAACATGAGCAACCATGTGCCACAACTCACTAACCATTTCATTCTAATTAGTACAAAAATCACCCTTTGCAGTGTATAAAAGGACTGCTGTGGAAACATATTACCTTTATTAGGCTTGCAAGAAGATTGAGCATACTCATCCTATTGTGTTCCCAGATGACAGGAAGCTGTAGCAAAATGTTAGGATAAACAACAGAACAGAAAAGGAATTATCAAATGGTCTCCAACAGTAGAAGTGGAACCTAACTAGACACAAAGGTACCTCATCTGCTTTTGGCCACTTTGTGTCACTAATCTCCAGAGTTAACTCAAAGCAGCCTCCATGTATATAGTTCCAGTCTTGCATACCACCATATATTGGATACCTGAACCACATGTTGTTTGATTCAAAGCCCACACATACACAACCTAGATAAAGAAAATCTCATATGCAGTATGAGATTGCATTTGTTTGTTTACCAGAATGCTCCATTTGTTATCCCTCCTTCAAATTCTTTGCTCAAAGACATGTTGTAGTGGGACCGACTATACACAGATGCCATGTGCCGGAATGTCTTATCATCAGGACATCCATAGTAATGTTTGCTGTAAGAAGTAAAATCTTTGTTGAGAATGTTACAATGTGAAACCAAGGAAGTCACATCGAGCCCTAAAAACCAGTGGTGACAATCAGCAAATCAAAGAAAGCGACCACATGGAGGATTCAGAAAATAGGCTTATCATCACTGTCATGAGGGGGCGGCAGTATAACTGCAGGCCCAGAGCACGAGATGCAGCCAGGGGAGATCCCAAGGGCGTACAACAGCCCAAGGAGGCACAGGCGGCTGTAATCAATGTAATTTAGTATGTTGGTTGAGAGATTAGAGTTAATGAGAGGGGGAGAAACGAAGAGTTAGAGGGCTGGGCGCCAGCTAGAGGAGTTAGAGGGCTGGCTGAGGCCCTCTATTTATACCATGTAATCAGATTGAGATGGGTAAGCAATCACCAAAAAAAGTCAAATGCTCTATTAGATTCTTTATTGATCAGAGCTTGGACAGGCTCTTTAGCCTGCCACTGTCAGTACAAGCGGCTGCACAATTGGAAGAAATTCAATCTATCTTGGCAGAAAGGATTTGAGATGAAAATACTAGTGATATGTGGAATTACAACTGGGGATCATCAAATTTTAGTAGCAGGAAAGCTTATCATATTCTGATTGGAAACACAGAAGCATCACCTCTTTTCTCCTGGCTGTGGACCTCAAGTAATTTGGGAAAACACAAATTTTTCTTTTGGCTGCTTCTTAGGGACAGGTTGAATACAAGAAACCTACTTAGAAGAAAGAATATGGACTTGGATGATTACAGTTGTGTCTTATGCAGCACAGGACATGAAGAAACTAATTTTCATCTTTTCTTTGAATGCCCCTTTAGTCAAGAATGCTGGGAGTCCATACCAATAAACTGGAATATCAACCTTCCCCCTCTTCATATGGTGATAGAAGCCAGAAGTGATTTTGGAAGTCCTATCTTCAGAGAAATTGTTATCAATGCCTGCTGGTTGATCTGGACTACAAGAAATCGAGTTGTCTTTGATAATGGTCAGATCAATGTTGATGTTTGGAAAAGGGAATTCAAAGAAGAACTTGGCTTGGTGTGTGTCAAAGCCAAAACCAGTAGGCAAGGTCCTCTTAATATTTGGAGAGATAGCTATATTGTATAATTTCTCTTTTTGTTTTGGGCCTAGCTGCCTTGTAACTTTGTACATAAACCATTCTTTTATTTAATGGAAAAGCAAAAAAAAAAAGGTAGGGGGCTCCCCTGCTGATTCAGTCAAAAGAGATGGGTAAGCAATGAACAAATCTATTCCTAATCTCCCTGTTTTATCTTAATCTCATCCCCTTCACCATAGGGCACCCTGGGGAGAAACCCAGCGCTATTACCAACCAGAGCTATGAGCTTCGTAGTCCAAGGCCTGCTACCTTGAGCACCGACGCCCTTGACAATCACATCGTTGGATATTTTGAGAGAGGGAGACCTGTTTGATGGAGCAGGCGAGATACCCTGTGTGTGTATAAATCCAGTTGTTTGTGACAACACAGAATAACTCAGAAATTCTATATTAATGGTTCATTTCAGACATAGTAATTTATTGATCAGCTGGTTAAGACTATGTCAGGCATGAAGCTGATCCTAATCTGTCCCAACACTCGACAGTCCTTGCCTTGACACCCCCCCCCCCCCCCCCCCCCAAAAAAAAGAAAGAAAGAAACGACCAACTGCTCACTCAAACTCTTCAAATTAGTGAAAAAACAGCACCTAATGATTTTTCTTCGCCATGTACATGTTGTGTTGCTGGTGTAAATTTGCGGATTGATGGATGGCCACATACCTTATGATACAAAAGTATATCAGTATTTGAACAGGGAGAAGCAATAGAATATTTTCATTATGGGGTGAACTGGCCCAGTTTAAATAGTTTGGGAGATTAGAATGAGTCAAAATTCTGTTTAGGGTGTCAAGAGGACAAAGTGATAGTAAAACAGACCATTTTCATATAAAGAATAAACTGCAACCAACAGTGGCAACATCTTATTAAAACAGATTAAGGCACCTACTTGCGATCCAAACTTCAAATAAGTGAATAACAATTAGCACCATTGGAAGATAGTAAAAGAATTAAAAGAAGGCAAACACAACTATCGATTATGCATACGCTAACACAGCTTTTGGGCAATACTTCATGAAAAGCTCGTCAGACTTTCTACATCTTTAAAAGTTTGAGAGCAACACTGTTGATTGAGATACTTGAAAAAAAAATGAATGTAAGTAATTAAGTAGAAGAAGAAATCACCTTGTGTCTCTAGTTCCATCCCATGGATAGTTGGCAACAAGAGCCCCCTGAAAAACAAAATCAAATAAGAGAAAAGTATAGGACCTCATTTCAACAAGATAAGTGATATTACGACTACAGGAGGTGAAAATAGTTACCCCATGCAAGCTAGCAGAAGCCGTGAAGTGTTCTTGCTTTACCCAATTCATAATGGCTCTAGTTTCAGGCTGTCTGTAGTCAATATCGTTGTTAACGGAGAAGAACTGTCAATTTTGGCTAGTGTCAATTGAATGGCTACAAGAAAAAAGGAAGTACAAAGAGGGAAGTAGAAGCTTCCATAAGGAAAAGAGATGCAACGTAAAGAAGTACTCACTTGGTCAGGAAAATCCCTGTTGAGATCAATATTATTTGCATTACCACGCCATCTAAGAGCAAATCCATCAGGGTTCATTGTTGGAAGTATATGAAGGTGGATGTTCTCAACAATGAGAGTTGCCTACAGAAATTAGTTCAACTGCTGACCTTTCCATATACAGTTAACCATTTTCACAGATTAATGAAAATATGTTGTGCTATACTGTACATCATAGTTACATGGAACACCATATCTTAATGTTGCACAATATATTGTAAACTAAGTAAAAACAGCATCCTTTAGAATTTCATCTCGTACTTCTTATTTTGAATAACTTTCATGTGTTATTGTATTTGTACCAAAATTATGATATCATCAGAACAACAAATCAAAAAATACTGGAAGTTAGTTATCACAGCTAAAAATTGCAAGAGGTTCGCTATTGGTAAACTGCAGGGTGACCAAAGAGCAAGTAACAACAGAGGAATGTTGCTTACCAGTGAATCCTTCAGATAGTTATCACACAGCCAATTTGCAAGATGCATAAGAACCTCTCTTCCAACAGGCTCGTCACCATGAACATTTCCAATGAACTGCATGTGTAGCACAAATTAAATCACAATAAATTCTTGCTATCTTTAATACTGAGATTAAACTCCGCCTATGTTGGGGTGCCTACGGTGTTGATAAAGGAGGAGGGTTGTGTTAGGCTTGGCGAGCCAATGTAAAAAACTTAGCCACTAGTATGGAGATGAAACCCAAAATAGCCTACCCCAACTTGTTTGGGACTGACTGGCTTTGTTGTTGTTGTTTAATACTGAGATTAGGATAAACAACCTAGAGAATTCATCATCGATTTCAGTTGAATAAGAACATAAGAGGTCATTAACTCCAGCAACAGAGCAAGTCAGCAGAATAATTGTCAATGCACTTTGTTGCAGGAAAACCATTTGTTTAAGCATGGATCTAGTATAGGAATTCAGCTTAGTAATTGTCAATATGGCATTAATTGATTGCATGTTTGCCGCTCAGGAAAATTTGTTTAAGTGTGAGCCAACATAGGTAACATTTCTGTGCTCAAGATGTGGGGAAAAGAGTTAGTCCCCAATGAATTAACAAGAGTGAAAAAGGAAAGAAAGGGTATGGCATTGTGGAAGTTGAATTCAAGAAATGGAAGCAATGAGATGATCATCACAAGAAATCTCCAACCAAGAGTTTATTTCCATTCTCCAAATTACGAAAAAGTAAAGCCCCACTCAATAGCGTTAAAGAAAATGGTACCACAAACCTTGAATGCTGGTTCAGCTTCTCTTTGCCTGGGCTTGTCTGATATTTCAATCACCCACTACAAGAACAAACGGAAGTGTTCCCCAGTATGTAATTTGACACTAAGAGAAACATTAGAAAATGTACAGCCATTAAAGTTACATACCAATGGAAAATGATTCACACTCTTTCCAACGCTGATAACAGGTTTGTGTTATCCCTCAAAGAGAGAAGAAACAAAAGGTAAGTGAAGTGTGAACATATGAGAATACTGGAGGGCAGAAAATAAAGGAAGAAAGAAGTAATGCACTTAAAAACTGTGATAATCAAGGACAATATCAAAGTTGCATAACAAACAAACAAAATAAAGAGATTGAAACCAAATTATTCTGTTATTTAGCAAATGCTTAGAAAAGGCGAATCATGGCCAATGAACATGGAACAATTCAACAATCTGAAGTAAAACAGAACTATACATGAATCCTATGAATATAATTATGTTTATAAGTTGGCATGTCATGATTGATTTTCTTTTGAAAGCTACATGTTTCATTTTAGGCATTTGCTGTTACCTATCAACATGACTGCATATGCATCATTGATTCTCTCATGATTTTGAATTCTACAATATACCGTATATCCACCAATGATGCAGGCATTTAGATGGCTTTAACAACTGATGGTCTTAAAAGTTTGTTTAGAAGCTCCAAATGTAACAATCACAAAGAAGTAAAACATTACACATCATGTACCTGTACACCCTGGAGATATTAGAACAACGACTTCCAAAGGCATGTACAGCAGCCTCAAGCTCAGCATTGCTCATATATCCACGGACCATTTCTTCTCTAAATGTATTTCAAAATCATACACAGCAGAGTCAACCAATAATGTCAACATATAAATATATATATAAACCTTAAGAGTTCTAATTCTAAACATACGTGATCTGAGGCGGCTTATCTTCAAGAAGTTTACGTGAAAATGACTCATGAGCTCCATCATCTGCACACGGTGGACAAACAAAATAATAGATACGTCAGTAACTGCATAGTGAAAATAGGTATGTATAGGCAGAAACATACATCAGTTTAGTGTGGAATATGTCTAATTAAACAGATAGAAGCTGAGGTTGGTCAAAAACTCAAGATAACAGTAACTTGATAAGATCAGAGAAGGGCATGGGTATGAATCTGTTTTGGATGGAGCGTGGACAAAATAAGCCATTATAAAACTCCAGCTTATTGATTAATCAAGCCATTACAAGAATGTATAACATTGTTTTATATAACAAGCCAAATACATGATAGCGTCCACAGTCAACACACACATCACGTATTGAAGAGCATGAAACTCCGTTCATCCCCAATCAACGATGGTTGTATCAAAATGACTTGTATTGAATCCGAGGCACCGGAAATCCATCAAAAAAAAATCCTATAAACCCCCACCAAAACGAAACGAGCTGCCGGATCCGCAGTGCCCGGAGCGGAAGCTCCCAAGTGGGACACCGACCCCACCGCTTCACACGGATGGGGAACGGTTATAAGTTCCAACCGGCGCCATGGCCCCCATTGCAATGCATATCCAACCTCGACATCACAGGGTCAGAGGGGAAGAGAAGGGAGAGAGAGACCTGACGGATCGTGGCCGCCTCTCGCGGCGGCCTGCGTGGGAAGCGACGCGAAGGCGCGGAGCACGAGGAGGATGACGACGGGCTGGAGGTGCGAGATCGCCATGGGCGCGGGAGGACTCCGCCCACGGGAACAGGAGAGGGACTGAGGGAGGTGGGGAGTGCCTGTGTTTGACTAGTCCGTTCGGGCCAAGCGCACCAGTTGGGCGGCGACCCGGACTAGCGATGAAAACGAACGGAAACGGACGGAAAAACCCTATTTCTACTTTCGTTTCTATATTTTTTTTTTTTGACGGAAACGGGATCGGGTTCGAAAAATACGGGTTCGAAAACGGAATCGGAATATACGGACATACGGAAACGAACAAATACGGATGGAGAGCCGAAAAATTAAATTAAGATTACATAATATAATATTCTCAAAGTATACATATATAAAGTCATGTAATAATATATACAAAGTTTAATATTCATTTACATGCTATGTACGTGAACATAACAGGTATATTTGGTGATTCGTAGTTATATTAACATAACATAAGGACATGTAATTGTTGAACATGTTGAGTATAGATTGAAAACGGGATAAAAACGGAATAAATACGGGTCTATTCCATATTAAAACGGGATTACTCGGAAACGGACGGAAAACACCATTTTCTACTTCCGCAAATACGAAAACGGGATCTCGCAAATACGGAAACGGACGGAAAAATATAGAAAACAGGACGGGACGGTACGGGAAAAATTCCATCCGTTTTTATCCCTAACCCGGACACGGCCAGTAAGTAAGGCCGTGTTTAGATGCCCGAACAGAGGCTGCTCGAATCACTATTGAACACTGGAGCAATTTGTTTTTATTTGCTAATAATTATTCAAATATTGATTAATTAGGTTTAAAATATTCGTCTCGCAAAGTACAACAAAACTGTACAATTAGTTTTTGATTTTATCTACATTTAGTACTCCATATATATACCGGCATTTTGATGTAACGGAGAATCTTCTTTTTACATAGTGAAATTTAGGGGTAAATTTAGAAAACTAAACCAGGCCTTAACCGGTGGCCGAGTGCCCAAGGGAGATCCGCTTCCGACGGAGATTTGTATTTCAAAACCATCACGCCAACCGTTAGCAAAACAGCACCAGTGGTCTAGTGGTAGAATAGTACCCTGCCACGGTACAGACCCGGGTTCGATTCCCGGCTGGTGCATTTTTTTTGTTTTTTATTATTTTTATTGCTCCTCAACTTCCTTTCATGTTTTTTTTATAAAAGAAACTTCCTTTCATGTTATACATTTCCATCCGTTTTCATTCCGTATGTTTGTTTACCTTATTATTATATTTTTTTTCATATGTTCCGCAACTTCCTTTCATGTTTTTCTTTTATAAAAGAAACTTCCTTTCATGTTATACATTTCCATCCATTTTCATTCCGTGTGTTTGTTTACCTTATTATTATGTTTTGTGCTCCTCAACTTCCTCTCATGTTATATATTTCTATCCATTTCATTTCGTGAACACATTTTCTCGTGTATTCAATTCATGATGAAAAGGGCCAACCAGGCTCGATCGCACGTCATTCTGCAAAAAAAAAAGAGCATGAATATTTTTATTCAACTCGCTGCATTTTACATGTACCACATTGTTTCAGTGACCAATTGAGGTGTATGAATATGATCCATTGCTTTTGCTTAAATAAACCCAAAAAAACAAAAATGAGGTGTAACCGTGGCACGGCAGATGCTCAAGTCAGAACTCGGAACAAAGGTAGCAACTAAGAATGGGTTCAGCAAGGTACCCCAAACTCCATGATGGTTTACCATCAATCACCAAATACAAAAAGATGGCTGCTCTGCGTTGTTACAGGAATTCGTCTGTACCAGATGAGATTGAGAAGCCTTCTGCATGTCGCTACAGGAATAACTTCAAGCACAGGGCTCAGCAGCACTGCTTAGCTCACACAGGTCAGCAAGACAAGGCTGCAGTGCTTCGGTCTCTGGAAATCTTTTTAGCAGGCGCAATCATTATGTACTCAATGGAATAGTTGTGTTTGGACTTTTGAGTCTGTAGCTTCTCTCGCTAGATAGCGAATAAAAGACATGTTTTGACTAGTATTACTAGTTCGATGGTGCTATGGTGTCTTTGGAAGTTTCGTAATAAAATTTATTTTCAGGGCATGGTTTGGATGGGAGAGAGGTGTGATGATTTGGATTGCCAAGACTTTGAGAAGATGTAGGCCAACGTTCAATCAAGAGTTGGAAGTGAAGATAGAGATGATTATACAAAAGCTGGAGGAGTGGGCGAATCAACCACCAAGAATCGGCTGAGTTTCGGAGGCGTAATCAAGATTGGAGTTGTTGGATGTTCAGTCTTTGGAGTGGGTCTACACATATGTGAATCAGCGAGAAAGTGAACTGGAGTCAAGTTGAGTGCCTTACAAATTGTAGTCGCCGGTTATGATGGCCTCTAGGCCTGTTTTGCTTTAATTTCTGACGGTCGTGCCTATACACTTTGAACTTAAACTGTGTGAAACGCTTTATGATCAACAAAGAGGGAAACCTGTAATTACGTTCAAAAAAAGAGGGAAACCTGTTCTCTAAAAGAGTAGTTGTGGTAGGGCTTGTGACAGAAGATAACACAAAAAGCGTCACGTCAAAACAAAACACAATAGCACCAGTGGTCTAGTGGTAGAATAGTACCCTGCCACGGTACAGACCCGGGTTCGATTCCCGGCTGGTGCAAATTTTTTTCCCCTTAACTTGTGTGTTTGGAGCTAAACGATGCTCGCTGCCTACAAGGGGTTCATTTCAGGATGAAGAGGACAACCAAGGCAGGCACGAGCACGATTCAAGATGGCAACGGGGACCCGATCCCCGATTCCCCGCGGGGAATTCCCCTATTAGGGGATGGGGATGGTGCTACTTTTGTCCCCACGGGGATTTAAACGGTGGAAAACTAATCCCCGTCGGGGCTGACGGGGACGGGGACGGTTCCATATCCCCCGAACCCGATCCCCGTATCCCCGCCCCGTAAGATTCCAACGCATGCGCGATCAAAAGAAAGGCCCATCTAAGGGCCCAACTACAGGCAGCTGAGTATATATACCGTGAGTAACCCTAATCCCCTCCATCTCACCTTCGACTCCCACACCAGACGCCACTCCAACGAGGCGCTGCCACCATCTCACTTCTCAGTTCTCATCCTCTCCTCTTCACCTTCCACTTTCTCCATGTGCCACCCACCTGCATCTCCACGGTCCACGCGGCCATGCGTCGAGTGCCTGAGCCTACACGGCGTGCTGCGTTCCAAGGAGAGAACATTGGCGTCTCAAATCTGGCTAGAAACACTGAGCAACGGAGCAAGCAACAGGGACAGGATGTCGTCTGTGGAGATGCGGCTCAAATCCATTCGAGCCTGCTCCTGTTGTCTGATGATTCGAGCTTGCTCCTGCTGTCTACATCAGAGGACTACTAGATTCATCTACAAGTGCAATGTGTATGTACAGCGTGCTTCAGTACTTGTGCATTGGAGCCTGCTCTTGCTCCTGTCCTCTAGATCTGTGTGCTACTAGATCTTCTGTGAGTGCAACGATGTATGTACAATGTATTACGTGTTTATGCAGTAGTGATTTTGTGTTGGAAAAATATTAGAAACTCTTGGTGTTTAATTTCTCCTATTCTTGCACTACTCTATGATTTCTATGGCTGTGTCATTGGAACGGGGGCGGGGATCCCCGCGGGGATGGATTCCCCGCTCGGGGACGGGGATGGGGGAAACTCAAGCCCCGACGGTGGTCACGGGGACGGGGATGGAGAATATTTGTCCCCGTGGGGGCGGGGATGGGGAGCCATCCCCCGACGGGGAATTCCCCGTTGCCATCTTTAAGCACGATCGCCCGAAATTCCAAAACCATGAGATATCTTTATTCAATTCAACTCCTTTTATTTTATTACATGTACCACATTGTTTCAGTGACCAATTGATGTGCATGATCTATTGTTTTTGCTCAAAACCATTATCTAAGACAAAATGGAGTGTAACGTGACACGGCAGATTATCAAGTCAGCAGCGGAAACTGGGTTCAGCAACGTGCTCAAGGATGCTTCTCCATCAATCAATCAACAAATACAAAATGGCGGCTCTACTGCATTGCTATGGGAAATTCGTCGGCACCAGTTGAGACTTGGCCTTGCTTAGTTCGCAAAATTTTCTAGGAAATGATACTGTGGCCCTGTTTACTTCCCATGTAAACCCAAAATATTTTCTCTTCCACCCATCACATCGAATCTTTGAACACATGCATAGAACATTAAATATAGGTAAAAAAAAATAACTAATTGCATAGTTTGTCTGTAAAGTTCGAGACGAATCTTTTGAGTCTAATTAATCCATGGTTGGACAAATTTTACCAAATAACAACGAAAAGTGCTACAGTAACTTTTCACCCAATTTTTCTCAACTAAACACACCCTGTAGCACTTTCATTGTTATTTGATAATTAGTGTCCAATTATGGTCTAATTAAGTTTAAAAGATTCGTCTAAAGTGTGTAATTAGTTTTATTTTTATCTATATTTAATGCTTCATCCATGTGTTCAAAGATTCGATGTGACGGGAAATCTTGAAAAATTTTGCAAAATTTTAGGAACTAAACAGGCCCTAAGAATCCCTGTGTATATCACCGCAGTCCACAGGAGGAACAACTTCCAGCACAAGGCTCAAAGGTCAGAAGGACAAGGCACGGGAGATAACTCAAGGGAATAATTGTGTTAGGGCCTTTTCGGTCCCTGGTAAACTTTTTAACAGGCGCAGGCACCATTATGTACTCAATGGAATAATTGTGTTAGGACCTGTGACAGGAGATAACTCATGAGATTCAACTCTAGAAACTACTGACGGTTTAACATAATGATATGCACAGCAGAAACTCACCTGTCAGAAGACGACTAGAAGAGGTTGCTAGTCATCACCACACAGCTACTTTCAAAATTAGGACAACTAAAAAAACTACAGTTGCAGTGGATCCCATCTATTTTGAATTGGAGACCTTCAGTAGCTCATGGAATGCTTCCTGAGGAATGTCGACAGATCCCACACGTTTCATGCGCTTTTTGCCTTCCTTTTGCTTCTCTAACAACTTCTTCTTCCGAGTAATATCACCACCATAGCACTTTGCCAGAACATTCTTCCTCATTGCTGACAGGCTGAAAATGGTTAAAGAGAGCAGATAAGCAAAACCTGTGTGACAGCAACATATTATTCAACTCTTTACCTCCCGTCTACATGGCTTTTCAGGAAAAGTTAGTTAACCTGATAATGAACAATGTATTTAGTACTTATTTCATACTGTGCCGAAGAACAATGCCGCTAAAACTAGGACAGCTTCCTACATGTTGAAACCTAAACCTTCCAGATATGCTTCAACCAGATAGGGCAAGACTGGAGGTGATTTCCCAATGCTTTCTTTTTCTCAAATGCGCGATTTCCCAAGGCTGATTGGTAGTAATTTTGTATTAACTGAACAGGTACATCTTTTAGGCCAACAGAAAGGTTTAGTTGGAAAGTTTTTGAAACCCTTTCCACCTGTTGTAATTAGTTGCTAGAAATTTGGTTAGTTTATTACAGAAAATGCTCAAGACTACTGTCTTAAATGTTCTGGATGAATGGGTAGTAGTGCTGTCGTAAATTCAGTTAAATGAACATAATAATTTCAAAGCAGTTTGATATAAAGAATAATCTTCAACCAAATAACAATGTCAAAATTGGTAGAATATACTACAGAAAACTAATAGCAGCTTTGAAGATCTTACGTTTCCCTTGCAATAACCTTTGAACCAATTGCTGCTTGTATGGTGATCTCAAACATTTGCCTGCATGGAAAGAATGAAATAAATTATGCTAGGCGGCACAAATGTAAATCATGTCGCAATTCAACATGAGCCCATAGCAAAGTTCTGCTCTAAGCCTTGCAAAATTCACCAAAAAAAACTGCTCTAATATTTTATTCTCGCTTGCAAGTTCATTCCCTTTGCAGCAAATTGCACTTTTGTAGTGTAATTAATATTGACCCAAAAGTAATGTACTCAAACAGATGCTCATATCTCAAGCACAGTACACATGTTCAAGAAAAGGAGGTTGATGAATACCTATCTATAAATTTCTTGAGTTTCTCCACTAATTCCTTTCCAACCCGCTGAGCCTTCTGGTTATGCACTATAGTTGCCATAGCATCAACAGGTTGACCATTAAGAAGGATGTCCATCTTAACCAGATCAGATTGTTGGTATCTGTCAAAGAGAAAAGGGGAATAAATTAATGATAAACCACATAAATTTCTAGTATATTTTCTTCTCATATCATCTATTATACTTTGGAACAGATTTTTGTGAGCCACTTAAAGAGTGATTTTCACAAAGTTGATGATGGATGCATTACTTAATAAGTCAAACAATCCCAGATCTGATCAAAAGAATGTTTCCGAAACCATGTATACACAAGACAAGTGCTCTCTGTGTATGTAATCACTAGTCATAGGCTACATTAGAAAAAAGAAACTCCATTCAGAAAGATGTACTAACACCTTCAGAATATAAAGGACTGCAAATAAAAAATAATGATGATGATGAAAGCATAAGAGGAAAAAAACATTATATTTTTCTCATCTGTAAATTCCAGAAATAAAAAAAAGGTGTAGCCAGACCATGCCTTGTTATTCCATTCACAACAGGACTTACTCAGAATCTTCATAATCAAAAGTAGCATAGCCAGACGTAATGCCCTTCAACTCATTGTAGAAGTCCACAATTATCTCCTTCAATGGTAACCGGTACTTCAACAGAGCCCTTTGGCTGCATAAAAAATAGCCATATGAATAAAAAGCAAATAATGGACGAGCATTTAACAAAACTGAGAGATTTGGAAGCAAAAAAGGTTTACGCGTCGATAAATGTATATTCTAGCTGTTCGCCCCTTCTTTCTGAACAAAGCATAATGACAGGCCCAACATACCTGAAAAGGTGATTGAGCATGATAACAATTTTCTACTTGTAATGCTCAAATATTGGAAAAGAATGTAGAAAACTGGTGACAAAGGAAGCAGGTCTTACTCACTAGGGATAATGATTGTTGCAATAACTGTGGGCTCCCAACAGGCTGCTACACGCTTTCCAGGATTCGAAGCCAAAGCAGCAGGGTTCTCAACTTGCACCTTGCTGATAAAATAGCCTAAAAGTTTTAGTATCCTACCAGAAAACTGAGGTAGCAAATACAATTGTGAGTGCACACCTTCCATCACCATATTCAAAAATATAAGGTACGGTTGGTATGGTCGATATGACCTGAGCTCCATATTCCTAAATAAACGCAGTGACAATCAGAACCTCAAGGCAATTTAAAGGTCACACAAATTATTTACACTATATCCGATCTTATAATTTCCTCTTTTTTGCCATCATATTCCAATTTTCCCCCCCTTATATGTTCAAATGAATGGAAGACTTTCTAGGTTGACACAGGTAACCAATGTACTTAAAAATAGTCAAATATATAGGACCATTAACCTTATGAAAAAAAGATATCTTCTAGTTTTTTCTGCAAAAATATTTCATGCTTCTAAAGGCAGCACCTCAAAGTTACAAATTTCCTTGAGATACTAGCATAATAATTAGGAATGAAGCTCTTTAATTACCAACATCAATTGATGTATTGTGTGTCCTGAGTACAAATTCTGCAACAGCAAAAAATCAACATCAAAATTATGCGAAAAAACTATACTTGCTCAAGCCGTTGATGGAATACATCCATGTGTAGCAATCCTAAGAAGCCACATCTGTAAAGCAGTCATAGAAAAAGTGAAAAATAGATTACAGCATGTCCCACACTCAGTGTATTGAAAACAACAGAAGTGAACTAGTTCATATGTAGAAAATCTGGTACGGTGGTACCTGAATCCCATGCCAAGTGCATTGCTTGTCTCCTTTGTAACAGAGACACTGGCATCATTACATGTTAGTTTCTCAATCGCATGGCTAAGAGCTTCAAAGTCAGAACCATCAGCAGGATAGAGACCAGAGAAGACCATGTGTTTCGCAGGCTTGAAACCTGAAAGGCTATTCTGAATGATGTCGCATACAACCAAAAACGAAAGGAAGGGGATATGAAACAATGCTATGGGACTGCAATAAATCATGCGTGCTCTTTTCAGGCTAAATCAGACAAAATGAAAAGTGAAAAATGCAGACGAGGCCATAAAAATGTTTTAAGAATGGGATTCCATACCAGGAAGTGGCTCGACAATACTCTTTGCTTGGTGAAGGGTATCACCAATGCGTGCTTCTTTAGTTGAACGCATTCCACTAATAACATATCCAACTTGTCCAGTGTAGAGAACTCCAGTAGGTGTAAGCTCAGGGTGCATAATGCCGACATCAAGAACATCATATGCACGGCCAGTTGCAGCTGAAGCAATCTTATCACCTTTACGCAGAGCACCATCAACAACAGCAACATGGCAAATCACTCCTTTGTATTCATCATAGTAGGAATCCAAAAGCAACATCCGTACAGGTGCATCACATTTCCCAGGTGGGGAAGGTATGCGTTCAATAACAGCAGGCAATACCTGTTCAAGGCCTTTACCAGTCTTGGCAGAAGTAAGCAGAGCTTCACTTGGATCAATATCAAACAACCTCTTCAATTGATCCTTTACATTATCTGGATCAGCGGTCGGTTGATCAATCTTGTTAATCACAGGAATGATGCTCAAATTTGATTCGAAGGCAAGGTAAAAGTTTGCTATTGTTTGAGCTTGTACTCCTTGTGCTGCGTCAACTACTAAAAGAGCACCCTGGCAAGCTGCAAGGGACCTGGATACCTCATAGCTGAAATCCACATGGCCTGGCGTATCAATCAGATTAAGCAAATATCTTGGCGTATCTGAGTCCTGAGATGCAGTAATGTGCCTATAGAACATAGTTGCTGTTTGTGCTTTGACCGTAATCCCCCTTTCTCTCTCAACCTGGTCCCAACATAGATAGATAAATGTTACAACAGAAGACACACAATATCAAACTAGACATCAAGGACTGATCCAATATCAAAGCAGTTTTCTGAAAGTAATACCCAAATCAGAGTATAATGAAAAGGGAGTTGAGGTTGTGAAAATAAACACTCTTCATTAAATGTAGTTGAATCACATAATATTACAATAAAAAAAGTTGTACTATCTCAAATTCTGAAAGTTAAAAAGATGTATACAGCAACTCTATTAGCATTCTTTGGAATAAAAAATAGACCTATTCATTTTTGGGATCTGATAACCCTCAGATGACCTGGCAGCTAAAAATGGCTTCTCATATTAATAACTGTTATACTCCCTCAGGTCACAAATACTTGACACATTTGACTTTGCACAGTCTTCAATGTGTATATTTGACCACTAATTTCTTCTAGAATATATTCTTAAAATCCTGCAATATAAGAGATTTTGACAAGTATTTTGAAAACAAGTTGACCAAATCTTGTCAAATGGATAAGACACTTGGCATTTAACTTGCATGCTTCCACACTAAATAATGTAATTGTAATTGATGTTTGTAGTTTTAAAGATTTGACCAATCTTGTCCTAAATAACAAGTTTCTGTGACCGGAAGTAGTAAGAGTTTAGATTGTAGGTAAGATAAATACAGTAGCTACAAGATACAAACTCACAGAACGTGGATAAAAATTGTAGAAGTTTCAGCCATGAAGCTAGTAGCAGTATAGGCATCAACTGATTACTGATATGGAATTAGTGTAACATTGTGCCCACAAATAGACCTTGACACTTACTAGCAGTGCAATGGTAAAATCTCAAAAGGCCAAAACGTAACAACTATTTATAAAACTAATGCAGACATCAATGCAGTTCCAGAATCTGATCATGAAAACAGTATGGAAATGGTGGCCTAGCTGACTGATCACCTCTCACCATCTGATAGTCGAGCGGTAAAGGACCAACATTTTACTTATTTCTCTAACTTATCGAACAAGAAGGAGAGTGAGCGGGAAGAATTAGCGTCGCACTTGCAGCTTGTCGAGGTACTGGGGCTGCCCATGGCCCTTCTGGATGGTGCCGGTGAGCTCCAGCAGCCGGTCGGCCAGCGTCGACTTGCCATGGTCGACGTGCGCGATGATCGAGAAGTTCCGGACCCGCTCCGGAGGGTACAGCGCCAGCTCCGACCCGGACACCGCGCCGCGCGCGCCGTGCTCCGGCGACGACTGCGACGACAGGAGGCGCTCGGGCTGCTGGAGCGCACTGCGGGAGAACGCGGGGGCAGCGGCGAGGTGCCGGGAAATCCGGCGAGCGGATCGCTGGAGCACGGCGGCGCCGGCCATTCCGAGCCGCGGGAGGGGCCGGTCGGCGGCGGGAGCTAGGGTTTTGGGAGGGATTTGGCGGAAGAGGCAGATCGGTGGCGTGGAACCGGTCTATGGGTGTGTGGCTGACGTGGCAATTTGGTTTCACAATTGCAGAAGTCACACGATCCAGATGGTTAATTGTGTATGGCCGGTTCTGCTAGATCTCTGATTGATGGTAGTCATCCATCGACTTTAGCGAGTCAGTTTGATGTTTTTTCGGGCCTCTCCGCAACCAAACAGAATTAAAAGTTTCAGTTTTTAGCTAAACAATTTTCTGAGCACAAGGCACAAATTCAAACAGCAAAAGCTAAACATTGAGCCTTTTAAAAGAAAATTCATCAACATTTGTACTTCAAATATATTTGTTATGAAAATATATTTTATAATTAAACTAGTGATATTTGTTACATGTCATAAATATTTAGTCAAATTTGAGATTGTTTGACTTTTCGAAAAACAGATTTATGTTTTTAGGATGGAGGAAGTATTTGCTAGCATCATCTAGAAAGTGTAAACTTTTGGAGTGTTGGCAGTGGCAGAGGTTGAGCGAAATCTCTTTTAAGGGCCCAATGGTAAATTGTAGGGGCCACTAACAGGACAAAATTGATATTAGCCAAGGTCTACTATATGGTGATTAAGAACTTTTGAGATGCCAGGGGATTATGGCCCGGTTTAGTTTAGCCTATGCTCCATCCCTGAGTGTTGGGCATAGCTTGTTGTTGCAGCTACAATTTCTTAACTGCCAACCATTGTCGCATTGCATCAACAGCTAACAGCTATAGCTACTATAGAAAGTACTCCCTCCATTGCAAATTATAAGATTTAGATATACGTTATGTCTAGATACATAGTAAAAGTAGACTAGAAAAGACAATATACGTCTTATAATTTGGAACATAAGGAGTAAAAGCGAACAAAGCCTTTGTCATATGAGGATTGATGGTAGCCATCTTAGTGTCTTGTCATCAGTCGGTTTGGTGTAGTTTCAACTGCTAACACCATTACAAATACGGCCCCGTTTGGCAGGGCTTCTCCAGCGGCTTTAGGAGCCGTTCGGAGCCATTTTCTGCCAAACGGGGTAAAATAAAACAGCTTCAGGCATGGAGCCCCTAAAAAGGTGCTGAGACAAAGAAAAGGTGAAGGGTGGAGCTAAAAATTGTGGCTTCTCCCGGCTTCACCTCCTCCACGTGTACATCGAAGAGAAGAAAGACTCGTGGTACCCCTGCCAAGGAGGGGCGCGACCATCGGATGCGCGCGGCCGCCTGGGGAGGACGCGAGGGCACGCAGGCCATGGTCGCAAGGTGCCAGGGCGTGCGGTCACCGGAGCACCGCCTCCAAGCGCGAGGGCGGGATGGCCTGGCCGCGAGGGTTGTGCGGAGGGCCGCAGTCGCAGGACGACCGCCCACCGCTCAGCCCCGGCTGGCTTCGTACTCAATGGCGCGAGGTCGACAGGCCGTCGACCCTCCTCGAGCACCAAACGCAACCACCACCACCGCCTCTCGAGGAAGCAGGCGGCGAGAATTCCAGCCCATCGAACGCAGCAGCCGCATGTCCAATTCGAATTCGAATTCTCACTCGCTCGGCTCGCTGAGGGCAAATTCACGTGGACGCCCGAATCGAGCGGTGAGATGCTCCTGTCACGTCGCGTGCTAAATAGATCAGCTCGGCTCACGCAAATGAAACCCTCTTTTTTCCATGGAAGAAGATGAGGACCGGGAAAAAAAGGACATTCTGATCTTTTCATTTGCTTTGTTCACTGTAAGGAGCTATTTTGCCAAACGGAGTATCAAAACAGCTTCAGCTACATAGGAAGAGCCGTTCATGGAGCCGAAGCCTAAAAAATGGCTTCACTCGTGAAGTGGAGCCATGCCAAACGGGGCCTACATATAAACCATTTTGTATGTTTTATGTGATGTCAACCGCTAACACAACTGGAAAAAACATATAAACCCTTTTGTATGTTAATGTCATGCGAAACTCTCAGCCACCGCTCACATTTTTAGACCCAAGGTTCTCTCCAAAAACTATGATGTGGAGTCTTGACCAACTGGAGCTATGATTAGTCTGTTTGTTTCTACTATTGACGGTTGTTGTTGATATACATCTACACACGACTGTTCTTAGTGTTGGTGCAACTGTAGCTATAGTGAAGGGTCGAGATGGCGGACTAGAGGGGGGGTGAATAGTCCTTTCTAAAACTTAAACACGTTGGCTAACCGAAACAAATGCGGAATTAAACTTATCGGTCTAGCCGAGACTACACCCCTCTATCTAAGTTCTCTAGCACCTTGCAAAGATCCTAATTAAGCAACTAAGGTGCTAAGCTTATCAAGAGCTCACCTACTTAATTCTAGAGCAAGGTCACACAAACCTATGCACTAGTACTTTGCCAACCGAGGGAGCTCCTACACAACTAGTGAAGCAAAAGCACAAAGCTCCTAAGCTCACTAGCAAAGCTCAATAACAAGGCAACTAATGCCAAATTAGAGAGCGCAAGTCACTTAGCTACACAAACTAAGCAATGTGACTAACAAGGTTACACAAACCAAATTAGTCACGCAAGGGGAAGCTTCTAGCTACACAAGCAAGAAGACAACTAGCAAGCTACACAAGCAAACTAGTTAAGAGAGCAACTACACAAGCACAAGTATATATGAAAGTAAATACGAGCTTGTGTTACACGAAGGCAAACCACCGAGAAGAGTAGACAATGTTGACACGGTGATTTTCTCCCGAGGTTCACTTGGTCGCCACCAAGCTACGTCCCCGTTGTGTCGACCAACACTTCGTGGTTCGGCGGCTAATCGGTCACACACCGAGCCTCTCAAAAGGCACCGCAAGAACCCACCATAAAGTGTGGTAGCTCAATGACACGCTCAACTAGAGTTGCTCTTCGCGATCCCCGCGGGGTGAGCACAATCCCCCTCACAAAGCTTCTCCGGAGCCTCGCACAATCTTCTTGCGAGCTTCGACGGAGCCACAAGCCACCAAGCCGTCTAGGAGGTGGCAACCTCCAAGAGTAACAAGCACCACCGGCTTGCAACACGATCACCTAGTGCCACTCGATGCAATCTCACAAAGCACTCGCACTAGAATCGCTCTCTCACTCGATCCGATGAACACTATCAAGCATGAGTGAGTTAGAGGGCTTCCAAGCACTACCACATAAGCCACCAAGGCCAAAGTGTGCTCAGCTACCGGCCAAGGCCGGCCACAAGGTCTATTTATAACCCCACAGTCAAATAGAGCCGTTACCCCTTCACTGGGCAGAAAATCGGGACGACCGGACGCGTCGGTCATACATGACCGGACGCGCTTCACCGCGTCCGGTCGCCCTGCGACGTCCACGTGTCCTCCGATTTCAAACTCGTCCGTTAGATCCTCCAACGGTCACTGCGCGCCAACGGTCAAACGAACGACCGGACGCGGTGCTGCAAACGACCGGACGCCACAGTACCCGCGTCCGGTGGGAGTCCAGTAAGCTCCCTGGACGACCGGACGCGTTCCTCGCAACGACCGGACGCCACAGTACCCGCGTCCGGTGGGAGTCCAGTAAGCTCCTTGGACGACCGGACGCGTCCGATCGTGTGTGACCGAACGCGCACCGCGTCCGACGTCCTCGGTTCCCTCAGGGCGCATGACCGGACGCGCCGGTCCCGTGGGTCACCGGACGCGCCGGTGGCAAACCCTAGCTCGCGTGCCTGACCACGACGCTGTACTGACCGGACGCGCCGGACGCACAGTGCCCGCGTCCGGTGCAGCGTCCGGTGCTGCGTCCGGTGCAGCGTCCGGTCACTTCTGTGACCGCGTTCGCCTCCGTTTCTTTTCCGACTTCCGGCGCAAAAGAAAATAGGCGTTTCACTTCTCCAAAAAGCGCCGAATCCCGCCGAGCAAGCTCGACGGGAGGGAGAGAGGAACCCAAATCCTCTCTACCACTCAAACTCCACCGCCTTCGCAAATGTGCCAACACCAACAAGTGATCACCACCTTGTGCACGTGTGTTAGCATTTTCACAAACATTTTCTTCGAAGGAATTAGGCACTCAACTTGCCTCGCCACTCGATCCTAACACGTATGCAAAGTTAGATCGCTCAAGTGGCACTAGATGACCGATATGCAAACAAGTTTGCCCCTCTTAATAGTACGGCCATCTATCCTAAACCCGGTCATCAACTTCTCTACACACCTATGACCGGTGAAATGGAAATGCCCTAGGTTATACCTTTGCCTTGCGCATTCCACTCCATCTCCTCCGACATTGATGCAACACATGCACCAACCATACCACAAATGATATGATCCACTTCATGTCATCATGTGACCTTGGTCCATCGATCTTGACCTCACTTGCTCTTCACCGTTGCGTCGGTCCATCGGCGCCAAGTCTTGCTCAAGCTTCACCGCCTCACGGTCCATCGCTCCAAAGCCTCCGACTTGCCCTTCACACTTGCAACCGGTCCGTCGAGCCAAGCCTCATCTTGATCTTTGCCACCTTGGTCACATGACTCCATGTCATGTCTCATATGCAATGAGCTCCTTCATGACACCATTACCTGTGGACTAATCTCCTGTGTATCTCACATAACCACATATTAGTCCACCTAAGTTGTCACTCAATTACCAAAACCAAACAAGGACCTTTCAATCTCCCCCTTTTTGGTAATTGATGACAATTCTACAAAGATATGGAAATTAAGCTTTTTCAAGCTAGCACTTCACACAAAGTGTAAATTGCTAACTTGTTTTGGATTTTATGCTACTTATCCAACATTTAAGCTCTATGTCAAGATTTGGATAAGCACCATAAAACCCGACTTGGTAGTGATAACTCCCCCTACATATGTGCTCAAATGGTTTGGTTTCAAGCTTGCACATATGCCTAAATATGAAATTTGTGGGAGGATTAGCACTACTAAGTGATGCTAAGGTGTATAGAATAAACCTTTGTAGTTCGATACCATTTGATAGCTTGATACCATTTGAAAATCACAAGTTTGCCATCATCCTTAGCATCATGAGTAGCTAGACATCAAAAACACTAGAAACCCCGTGAGATCAACATTATAAGCAAGGTTCTAGTTTTTGCAAGATAATCACAAGTCTAGCTAACATCCTATGCATGCTAGTTATCAAAGCATCAATCAAATTCTATAACTAGCATACACCACACAAGCATGCATATTAAATATAAAACTTATGCAATGCTAGCAAGCACATGAATATGCATAAGTCAAATGCAATCAATCAATGTTCATGAGCTTGCTCCCCCTACTTGTGTGCTTTCTTTGTCCAAGACTTTTGATTGCTCCCTCTTTGTCCATATCCATGTCCAATATCATCTATCTCTCCCCAAATCTATCTCTCTTGGTGCATTGACATATCTTTGTTCCAACTTCTCCCCCTTTGTCATCAATTTCCATAAAGGGTGTACTTCTCATTGATGCAAAGGCTAGCATTGGGGTAGATGGTTGAGACTTGAATATTGCATTTTTGATGGACATCACCACATATGTTGGAATGACATTACTAGTATGTTGCTCTTGAGATACCACTTAGGATCTTTGACCTTGATACCATTAGGTGAGGCTCCTCCCCCTATGTCATAGCATGTGTCATTCACTTGAGATACCACTTGAAGATGAGGGTAGCATTTCTTGATTTGATCACTTAAAGTTGAGGACCATCGTCTTGCATGAATGATACCACGTGAAGATACCATGAGTAGGAATGTGATACCATTTGAAAGAGCTTTCTAGTATGGATCCACTTTGAAAGATTTGACAATAACATTCACTTCTTGAACATTTGCTATCTTCATGAGTACCACTTGTAAGATATCACTTGTAGATCATGATCTAGACACCACTTGTAAATACCACTTGGAAGATCAATTTGAGTCTAGATACCACTTGAAATAAACTAGATATCCATTTTCTTTGTTGTCCTGTGCTTGTACTCTTATCATTGTCATGAGCTTCTTGTATAACTTGAACTATGTTGATTTGCCTAAGATTCCAAGTCCGGTTTGATCCAATGACAAGCTTCTTCACACCTCATGCTAAGGGTTATCTTGCCAATGTTGTACTTGTTACTTGTTAGCAATCCAAACTAGATCAAGTACTTGGGTTTACTAGCTCATGAACAAATTCATACACATACCACTAGATCATTTAAACAGTTCAAGCAATAGTGGTAGGCTATGAATTTAAACATTTCATTTATTATGCATGATCGTAATAAGCATGTACTATATGCACTAACCGTATACTAGTAAGGGATGAAATGATCATGCACATTACAATGATACCTTTGCTATTTTGGAGTAGAGGATAGACACATAGATTCCAATTCATTACTCCAATAGCAATGTGAAGTCCAATTTATAAGCATGGTGAAGACCAATCATCATAGATAAATCCATTCTTCACCCATTTGAAATGAAAACCACTTATGATCAAGTGCACTATCTCTTGAGTTGTGGTTGGCTTGCTTCATCTTTTTGATCAATGCTTGCATGAGAGAACTACTTAGAATACCACTTGAAATACATGACTAGTTCTCTTTTGGGTGTTGCTTGCTTTTCTTGATCAACCCTTTTGATTGCTTCAACTAAGCATCACAAGTTCCTCGGATCACCACTTCCATATTAGCCTTCCAAGTCCCAAACTTGGTTTCACCTACACACGGCGGCAAGCCCCTCACTAGGGAGAAGTGACCTTTCTCTAAAGAACCACTCTTGATACTCACTTGAAATGCCTTTGATTGATTGATCTATGGACTTAACTTGATGAGTAACCTTGAATTATTTTTTAAGCCCTTTTCTTTCTACCAAATGATCTCCAATTATTACTAGAACTTGAACCTCATCTTCATCTTGAGTTTGATCTTCATTTTCAAATTTGAGTACCAAATTTGTACACTAAGTACATTCCATAATCAATGCCCTTGTACTCATTCGTTGTCATGCTTCTAGATCAATTCAAAACCAAACTTAGGTACCTCAAACACTTATAAATATGTTTCCAACTTGAGGACCTTTCACTTAAAGTGACTCTAGATCAATCCAATAATTGTCACTTTTCTGGCAGATTCTGTACCCTTCAAAGAATAATTCATATCTCCCAATGTACAGATCCAAATGCCATGAAATTTGGTGGAGATGTGATTCACGAAGTCATCTAGCAACTGTGAAAATTTGAGCTTCATTTGACTTTTAGATTGCTACCAGATTTCAAGTCTTCCACCACTGTTGCATGCTGAAAACTGCTGCACTATAGCTGACAAGATGTGCTTTAAAACCATAGCATTTCTTATCCAATTATCATGAAATTTATACAGCATCTCATATCATAAGTCTAGAGCATGCATACCAAATTTCAAGTCAATCCAATATGATTTGGTCACTCAAACTCAGACTTGATCTCAGTTAGCTCAGATTTTAATAATGGACATATTTCAAAACATTGAGCTATACTTCACCAAAATGAATCAAAACTTGAAACTAACTTGTTTGAACACTTTCATAAGACATATATCCATTCAATCCACTTACTAAATGTCATCTCATGAATTTATCCAACACAAATCAATCCAAATTTGATTGCTAGGCATTGAATCCATTCAATCATCTCATAGCAAGCAACATTGCATATATATCCAATTCAATCAACTCATATGCATCCAAATGAAATGATCAACAAGCGATATACCTTGGTTAGCTCATGATCATCCAATAGCAAGCTCCGACTCAAATATTTGCATGCCATCAAATATATCCAATAAATCACCACAATCTTTAATCGTTGCACTTGTATGTTGTAGCACTTGGACTTCACTTATTTTGACTTAGCATTGGGATTGTATATGCATTTGAGCTTCATAACTTGACTCAATATATGATGAACAAGATGAAACCAATTGAATCAAGCCTCCAATACCGATGGTACCTACAAACAATTATCCACTCTTTGATGGTACCCAAACAAGTTTGGGTCCTCTCAAGTTAGGTGCAACATACTTAGGCATTGCCTTAGTATGAATAGCGGGATGTTTTGCAATTGCAATCATAGAGGTACCATTGCCATCCTTTCTAAGCACAATATTATCATCAATTGAAATAGGCTTAGAATTATTACCTAGGGGACATGAATGAGCCATGTGTCCCCTTTCTCGGCATAAGTAGCAACTTCTTTTAGAGTGAGCCTTTTCTTCCTTGCTCATGTGTTGCTTCTCAATGCCTTGCCTCTTATGAGTTGCTTGAGCCTTCTTCTCAAGCTTGGTAGGACACCCCGAGACAAAGTGTCCCATATCTTCACATTTGAAGCACTTGATGTGAGTCAAATTTCTTTTCTCATTTTGATTCTTGCTCATCATCTTGGCATCTTGAATTTGCATTGGATGCCTTGCTTTACCACCCCTTCTTGTTTTCTTTTTCTTCTTCTTCATCAAGTCACTATCATCTCCATGGTTGATCTTGATTTGCTCTTGGAGTGTCTTCTCTTGCTCAACTAGTGGCTTTGGTTGAGGCTTTACTTGTTGCTTCACCAATTGCTTGGTTGGG
This sequence comes from Saccharum hybrid cultivar R570, assembly GCA_038087645.1. NCBI lineage: Eukaryota > Viridiplantae > Streptophyta > Magnoliopsida > Poales > Poaceae > Saccharum > Saccharum hybrid cultivar. The sequence continues at coordinate 10,668,874 of JAQSUU010000807.1, read as the reverse complement.
CACATTGAGGTGAGATGACCCCAAGTGCGGCACTTGAAGCACTTGACATATTTTAGCCTCTCTTCTTCTTTCATCTTCTTGAGCTTCTCAATGTTTGGGCAACCATTAGCAAGATGTCCCGCTTCATGGCATCGATAGCACATGGAATGCGAGAGCTTCTTTTGGAGTAGTCTCTTCATTCTCTTTTCTTGCTTTCTTTCGCCCCTTGTCAATTTTTTCTTGAAGCCAAGGCCACTTTTATCACCAAGGTTTCTTTGAGTCTTCATTATGTGCTCAAAGGTGACTTTTGAGTTGTAGCACCTCTCTAACTTGTTGCTCAAATTCTTCACTTCACTTTTGAGCTCATTGTTCTCCTTCAAAAGGTTAGTCTCACACGACATAGAAGTAGAACAAGCATTTAATTGTGAAGAACATGGCATATATAATAAATCATCACAAGAGGTGGATACATGCTTCTTGCCTACATCACAAGGGTTAGTAATTTGTGATTGATCATTTGACCCAAATGATGAGCTCTCACTAGATTTGGTTTCTTCATTAGAAGGCTTCTTAGTGAGTAAAGCATGTTCTTGTGCCAAATTATCATGAGCAACACTAAGTTCCTCATGAGCCAATTTTAGCTCCTCATGTGAACAAGTAGTAACATAAAGTAGATGATTTTGTTGTTCACATGTGGTTTTTAGAAATGAGTTTTCATTTTTCAATTTACTTGTTTTTGTCATCTCATTTCTTAGGGCCTTTGAGAGTTTATATAGAAGCTCAAAATTTGGACCATCACAATCGACAACATAACCACCAATAGATACCTTAGTGTCACCATGTGATGATATTGATGAGCTTGTTGAGGCATCACTCTCATAGCCATCATCTTCACCATCAAGTGTGCATGGAGTAGAATCATTGCTTGCATCACTTGTGGCATTATCATCATTCTTGTCAAGTGATCTTGTGGCATGATCATCATCATCATCATCACTTGACATTGAGGTGGAGCAATCCTCCACAACCACCTCGTTGTGGTCATGCTCAACATCCTCATGTACCTCCATCACTATGTGATCATCCTTCTTGAATTTTCCATCATCCCAAATTGAGGAGCCACAATAGTGATGCTTGAGCGCGGTCCACATGCTATGTGCACTTGAGAGACCCCTCACCTTATCAAAGATTTCATCATTCAAAGCTTTGATTAGATAAAACTTAGCTTGTGCATCAAGTGTTCGGCAATCCTTTTGAGCTTGGGTACGGTTACCACACCCATCCAAGTCATGAGAAAAGCCAACAACTATGATCCACCAAAACTTAGGGCCAAGAGCACGAAAATGATCAAGCATGTGATTTTTCCACCGTGCATAGTGAGTGCCATCAAAAATGTGTTCCACACAATCATCTAGCCCATAAGCCGCCATCCTCTCGGGTCGGTGAAGACCACAAATGAGAGACCTGGCTCCGATACCACTTGAAGGGTCGAGATGGCGGACTAGAGGGGGGGTGAATAGTCCTTTCTAAAACTTAAACACGTTGGCTAACCGAAACAAATGCGGAATTAAACTTATCGGTCTAGCCGAGACTACACCCCTCTATCTAAGTTCTCTAGCACCTTGCAAAGATCCTAATTAAGCAACTAAGGTGCTAAGCTTACCAAGAGCTCACCTACTCAATTCTAGAGCAAGGTCACACAAACCTATGCACTAGTACTTTGCCAACCGAGGGAGCTCCTACACAACTAGTGAAGCAAAAGCACAAAGCTCCTAAGCTCACTAGCAAAGCTCAATAACAAGGCAACTAATGCCAAATTAGAGAGCGCAAGTCACTTAGCTACACAAACTAAGCAATGTGACTAACAAGGTTACACAAACCAAATTAGTCACGCAAGGGGAAGCTTCTAGCTACACAAGCAAGAAGACAACTAGCAAGCTACACAAGCAAACTAGTTAAGAGAGCAACTACACAAGCACAAGTATATATGAAAGTAAATACGAGCTTGTGTTACACGAAGGCAAACCACCGAGAAGAGTAGACAATGTTGACACGGTGATTTTCTCCCGAGGTTCACTTGGTCGCCACCAAGCTACGTCCCCGTTGTGTCGACCAACACTTCGTGGTTCGGCGGCTAATCGGTCACACACCGAGCCTCTCAAAAGGCACCGCAAGAACCCACCATAAAGTGTGGTAGCTCAATGACACGCTCAACTAGAGTTGCTCTTCGCGATCCCCGCGGGGTGAGCACAATCCCCCTCACAAAGCTTCTCCGGAGCCTCGCACAATCTTCTTGCGAGCTTCGACGGAGCCACAAGCCACCAAGCCGTCTAGGAGGTGGCAACCTCCAAGAGTAACAAGCACCACCGGCTTGCAACACGATCACCTAGTGCCACTCGATGCAATCTCACAAAGCACTCGCACTAGAATCGCTCTCTCACTCGATCCGATGAACACTATCAAGCATGAGTGAGTTAGAGGGCTTCCAAGCACTACCACATAAGCCACCAAGGCCAAAGTGTGCTCAGCTACCGGCCAAGGCCGGCCACAAGGTCTATTTATAACCCCACGGTCAAATAGAGCCATTACCCCTTCACTGGGCAGAAAATCGGGACGACCGGACGCGTCGGTCATACATGACCGGACGCGGTTCACCGCGTCCGGTCGCCCTGCGACGTCCACGTGTCCTCCGATTTCAAACTCGTCCGTTAGATCCTCCAACGGTCACTGCGCGCCAACGGTCAAACGAACGACCGGACGCGGTGCTGCAAACGACCGGACGCCACAGTACCCGCGTCCGGTGGGAGTCCAGTAAGCTCCCTGGACGACCGGACGCGTTCCTCGCAACGACCGGACGCCACAGTACCCGCGTCCGGTGGGAGTCCAGTAAGCTCCCTGGACGACCGGACGCGTCCGATCGTGTGTGACCGGACGCGCACCGCGTCCGACGTCCTCGGTTCCCTCAGGGCGCATGACCGGACGCGCCGGTCCCGTGGGTCACCGGACGCGCCGGTGGCAAACCCTAGCTCGCGTGCCTGACCACGACGCTGTACTGACCGGACGCGCCGGACGCACAGTGCCCGCGTCCGGTGCAGCGTCCGGTGCTGCGTCCGGTGCAGCGTCCGGTCACTTCTGTGACCGCGTTCGCCTCTGTTTCTTTTCCGACTTCCGGCGCAAAAGAAAATAGGCGTTTCACTTCTCCAAAAAGCGCCGAATCCCGCCGAGCAAGCTCGGCGGGAGGGAGAGAGGAACCCAAATCCTCTCTACCACTCAAACTCCACCGCCTTCGCAAATGTGCCAACACCAACAAGTGATCACCACCTTGTGCACGTGTGTTAGCATTTTCACAAACATTTTCTTCGAAGGAATTAGGCACTCAACTTGCCTCGCCACTCGATCCTAACACGTATGCAAAGTTAGATCGCTCAAGTGGCACTAGATGACCGATATGCAAACAAGTTTGCCCCTCTTAATAGTACGGCCATCTATCCTAAACCCGGTCATCAACTTCTCTACACACCTATGACCGGTGAAATGGAAATGCCCTAGGTTATACCTTTGCCTTGCGCATTCCACTCCATCTCCTCCGACATTGATGCAACACATGCACCAACCATATCACAAATGATATGATCCACTTCATATCATCATGTGACCTTGGTCCATCGATCTTGACCTCACTTGCTCTTCACCGTTGCGTCGGTCCATCGGCGCCAAGTCTTGCTCAAGCTTCACCGCCTCACGGTCCATCGCTCCAAAGCCTCCGACTTGCCCTTCACACTTGCAACCGGTCCGTCGAGCCAAGCCTCATCTTGATCTTTGCCACCTTGGTCACATGACTCCATGTCATGTCTCATATGCAATGAGCTCCTTCATGACACCATTACCTGTGGACTAATCTCCTGTGTATCTCACATAACCACATATTAGTCCACCTAAGTTGTCACTCAATTACCAAAACCAAACAAGGACCTTTCATATAGCCAACCATTCCAATTCCAATTCCAAACAAGCTAATAAAGGTATCAGAAGAGGGTGCTGTGGTGCAAGCGGTGTTCTCACAAAATGTTGTTTTGTAGAAGTGGTATGACATAGAGACTAGACAATTGGAGCTAAAACGTATTGGAAGATGGAAGTGTTGTGTAAATGTCATGACAAAATGTTGTTCGCTTCTATAATATTGGTCTACGCAAGTTTTACCCATGTATATTAGCATGGTAATGGTTTGTTTGAAAATTAGTTATCTTGAATACGATTGTGAAAGAAAGATGCCTTTGCAGGGCGTAACATGGTCATACTTGCAAAAAGGCCACAAGATCCACACGGTTAATATATACTTGATAGAGTGTTTGGAAATTTTTTTAACCAAGGACAGAGAACATGGTAATACATGACAAGTTACTAAAGCTCTTTTTTGTATATCTTTGCATTATCCATTTCTAGCTAGTTTTTTTTTCTCCATATACATGTTTTTTTTAAAAACTCTAATCTATTATTGTTTTTCATGCAACATACGAATTTGTCATTGACCGGCTATAGAAAAAAAATGGATTGCTCTTTTAAATGTACTAGTTGATTATGTAAGATTGTCGTCTAAAAATTTCTAGTTTGACTACTCATTTTTTCTAACGGATAAAATCATGCAATCGTTTCACTAGTTTGTTGAATTTGGTTTAGTGGAAGAGCCTAAACTGGAGAGGAGAGAGAACTCTTACTGAGAAGCAAAATGAAGTTATCGTGTACACTACACATGGTATTAGCAAAAAAAGAAAAAAGATATATGTTCACCTCTTCTTGCGTGGATTAGAAGTCAAACTACTCCCTCACATCAAAAATATACTATCTCCGTCTCAAAAAGTATGCAACTATGGGATTTAAACAAGTCAAACTAACTTAACTTAAGTTTATATTAAATAGTATTAACATTTATTTCTCTAACCAGGTTTTCTACGAATATATATATTTCATAATTAATTCAATAACATTTATTTAGCATCATGAATATTAATATTTCTTATTATTTTGGTCAAACTTTAAATCGTTACATTTTTCATGGACGGAGGAAGCATTATATTTCTGGCTATATGATCTTGTACAACTTGGGCTATAATTGTTTATAAGAAGATAAGTTATGATGTCTAATGAATGTATATATACGGTTTTACTCCAGACAAACAAATTATTTTCAAAGTTTTAATTTTTCTATCCTTATACCAAAAAAAAGTTTTAAAGTTTCTACCATGTTTCTGCCAAAAGGGTTAGCGCCACATCCCCTTTCTCTGTGTCATGGGAAGGATCCAATCACCAATCAAACATTCACGCTGTCAACACCATCGTTATCGCCAACCACTTACCATCTCAAGCCATTCCAAATGCTCGGCATGTGTGTCAACTGCCAGAAGCCACGCATGCGTCCATGTCCATCCATGCACGCGCAAAGGGCAACTCTCCTATCCCACCGCCGCGCCCGTACGTCCAGCTGCTCGCCTGCCAGTGCCAGGCACGCGGATGCTCGCCAAACCCGGCGAGCGGCTGCGCCCGCGCGCGGATCACGGCGCGACGCACGTCCGCCTCCCCACCGCGCGCTATAAGACCCCGCCGAGGACCGCCCACAACCGCGCCGGCTCTCCCTCCCTCCTCCGATCCACCTCGCCTATGTCCGCTCACCCGGGAGGGCTCAGCATCCTTTGGAAGAAGAAGTAACTCTTCTCCCTGAGGCCTGAGCACCTCACCGCGGTGAGTCGAGCCGGCGGCGGCGCACGTCACCCCCGGGGTTCGATCACGCTCACCACCGAGCCCCAACCCATTTAATAATAATAAATATAGAGCTAGTAGGATCGATCAGTAGTAGCGCGACGCCAAAATGGCGGGCTCCGCCGTCGTGAGGAGCCCCCTGTCCATCCTCTTCTACATCCTCGCCACCGTCACTGCTGCCACCGCCGCAGAGACGCCGACCGACTCCGCCATCGACAAGGCGTACGCGCAGCTCGTCAACGTCACCGCCAACCAGGAGTACTGGGCGGAGCGCGCCGAGGTGGCGCACGCGTACAACCGCGCCGCCTACGTGAGCGACCCCGTGGCCGTCATGGAGCGCTTCAACGACGGCGTGCGCAGGGCCACGGAAACGTCGACGCGGTCCCGGTCCCTGGCGCACAGGGCGCGGGGCCCCTGCACGGCGACCAACCCGATCGACCAGTGCTGGCGGTGCCGCGGCGACTGGGCGCGCAACCGCAAGCGCCTCGCCAAGTGCGCCATGGGCTTCGGCCACCGGGCCACCGGCGGTCTCGCCGGCAGGATCTACGTGGTGACCGACCCCCGCGACGACCCGGCCAACCTGGTCGTCCCCAGGAAAGGCACGCTCCGGTACGCCGTGATCCAGGACCGCCCCGCTGTGGATCACGTTCGCGCGCGACATGGTGATCAACCTCTGCAGGGAGCTCATCGTCAGCAGCGACAAGACCATCGACGGCCGCGGCGCGCAGGTGCACATCACGGGCGCGCAGATCACGCTGCAGAACGTGCACAACGTGATCCTCCACAACCTGCACATCCACGACGCCGTCCCGCGCGGCGGCGGCGTGATCAGGGACTCGAAGCACCACTCGGGCGTCCGCGGGGAGAGCGACGGCGACGGCATCTCCGTGATGGGGCCCAGCGACATCTGGATCGACCACGTGTCGATGCGCAGCTGCGCCGACGGGCTGGTGGACGTGGTGGACGGCTCCACCGCCGTGACCATCTCCAACGGCCACTTCACCAAGCACGACCACGTGATGCTGTTCGGGGCCAGCGACAGCGCCGTCAAGGACAAGCTGATGCAGGTGACCGTGGCGTTCAACCACTTCGGCAAGGGGCTGGTGCAGCGGATGCCGAGGTGCCGCTACGGCTTCTTCCACGTGGTGAACAACGATTACACGCACTGGCTCATGTACGCCATCGGCGGCAGCCAGAACCCCACCATCATCAGCCAGGGGAACCGCTTCCGCGCAGTCGACGACAGGAACTTCAAGGAGGTGACCAAGCGGGAGTACACGCCGTACAGCCAGTACAAGGACTGGGTGTGGAAGTCGCAGGACGACCTGTTCCTCAACGGGGCCTTCTTCAACCAGTCCGGCGGCCAGAACGAGCGCCGGTTCGACAGGCTCGACCTCATCCAGGCCAAGGGCGGCCAGTACGCCGAGTCGCTCACCAGGTACGCCGGCGCGCTCAACTGCCGCGTCGGCAAGAAGTGCTAGAGCGGCCCTGTGCATGCTAGACTATTACTTTGATTGATTGGGGATCTATCGGGCGATCGATGCTGCTTCGATGCAGGCGCAGGGAGGCGTAACTCGAATGCAAGGTTGTGTTGTGTATAACTCTTGTATTTGGAAATGCCATCTGTAATGGTCAACGTACTACTGCTTGCCTGCTAGCGACAGCATGGTCCTGTGCATGCTAGTTTTTTTATCAATGGATGTAGGATTGTCAGGGTGTGAGACAGTACTTTGCACCACCAGATTCACGCGACTGCTGTAAGAGCAACCCCCAATGTTGCTCAAAAGTAGTCCATAGGCATTATAATAATCTGTATCAGCTAGTTGAAATATTGTGAGACCAGTCCATAGAGTAGTTCATAGTAAAATATACACATAAGCTTATGGAGTACCCATAAAAAATAAAAAAAACATTATTTTCTTACTCCTCCCCTTCTCTCTCTCCCTATAGTGGTTGATGCATTGAAGATAAATAATTTTTATTCTCTTTGAGTCCCATCTTATAAACTACTCCCTCCATTCCAAATTATAAGACATTCCAAGAATCTTGGAGAGTCAAAGCATCTTAAGTTTGACCAAAATTATAGAGAAAATTATAAAAATTTATAACATCAAATAGGTATACTATGAAAATATAATTAATGAAGAATCTAATGATACTTAATTGGTGTCATAAATATTATTATCTTATTATATAAATTTGGTCAAACTTAAGATCCTTTGACTCTCTAAGATTCTTGGAATGTCTTATAATTTGGGATGGAGGGAGTACTTAGTTTATGTACGTTGTGTGAAGAAAACAATAGCTATGGACTAATTACATAGGTCTTATATATATGGACAACTTGATCCATATACACTGTGGTTGCACAATACCAATTGTTAGCAAGGTCACTCACACACAGTCACACTAGCTCCAATCATGGGGATACCCCGCTCCTAGCTCGTCGCCATGTACGGCCAGTACTCGGGCGCACCGATCCTACGTGCTCCTGTGCATCATGTGGTACACTGCCACCGGACGTCAGGATGCACCTCGTCCGGTTGGTTTCACCGCGGCCGTCCAGCCTGACGGGCGTGGAGGGGATCCAGCAACTCGCACACGCCGACATCATCTGTGCCGCCGGCGTCGCCGCGCCACTGCAAAGCGCGCCACTGCAAATATAATAGAAGTACGTATATTTCATGACGAACCTAATGCTACTTATTTCGTATGATAATATTAGTACTTATATATAAATAAATTTGGTCAAACTTCTCATACTAAAACATAGCACTATTCTAGAATTGCATCCTTTTTGAGATGGGGGCAGTAATATCATTAAGTCCAAGGCACATTGTCAAAAAACAATCTCGGATACACATTTGCAGGACCAATGCTATGACAGGTAACACTAGCTTAGAGAAATATGGATAGACAAAACTACAACGCTTGACTGCACTCTTCAATCGTAAACCAAGTGCTACGTTTTCACTCGAGACAAAATGTTTTATCGTATTTTCAAAAAAAAAAAGTTTTTATCGGCCGGAAGCATACATCACAACAGCAGCATCTTTGCCGAGTCCTATTAAGCATAACTAATGCCTGGTCTTCTTCTTGGGATGTGAATTCCTTTTTGTTCTCGAGGGCGCCTTGTGTGACAATGGCTGGCGCTTGTTCCTCTTCTTCAGCTTCGCCTTCTTTTGTTTCTTATATTCACTGTCAGGGTCTACAAAGTCTTCATCACTATCACCTTCAATCCTTTGGGGTTCTGCACACCGAACAATGGTATGATAATGTGTTTTCCACGGCAAGTAATAATGGAAAAAAGAGGGAAGGAAGAACATACTTGGGTTTCTTATTTTCAGCCAACCAGTTCTTACTGAAAGCAATAGTGCCTTCATCATTGTCCTGCTCATCCTGTTGCTTCTGCGCTTCTGATAACCTCTGTGAGAATGTTGAGGACTCAGCCCCCACAATCACACTGGTTGGCAAAAAGGAATTAGTGAACCCAATGCCATTAATCAGCATGCACTTCTGTACTTACAAGATAATCATGATACATATGTTCTTGTGGTTTGTACAGACTACAAAAACATATAGCGCGCGGCTAGATAATATAACAGAAGTTGCACCTAACTAAATCACAGAGGATGCTTGTTTGTGATATGAACTTAGCTGGTAGATGGAACTAACCTGGTCTCGTCCAGAGTATCCATCCTATCCTGCGCTCTCTGGTGTAGAGTAGCAACATATTTTGAGAGAGGACTGCAACGTTCTTCCTTTTCGGTGTGTTGGGAATGATTGCTAAAGTTCATTAAATGACACAGGAATGATAGTATAGAAATACATAATGTCCAAAAGGCAGGAATGATCGCTAAAGTTCACAAAATGACACAGGAATGATAGTATAGAAATAAATAATGTGCGTCCCCCCCCCCCCCCCCCCCCCCCCCACCCCAAAAAAGAAGAAGAAATAAATAACGTGCAAAAAGCATAGCCACAAAGTCAGAACTCATGCCTGCAGAAATGACTCTATAGCTGGGTCATTGGGTGAAAATGCAATCCCCACGCGTTTTGACTTAATGAACTCGACATTAGCCTCTATCTGAAATCAGACATGATGATAGAAATTAGCATATGTTCAACGGATCAAATACTGTAATTCAAACTACACATGCTAGGCAAACCTGATAGATAAGATCCTTCATCTCTTTCCTAAATCTGTCAGCTTTAATGGTTTTGCAAAAGCTTCGGAGCCGAACAAGTGGAATAAAGGACATCTCAAAGAAGGCAATGGAGTAGCTCCATTGGGCCAAATGTTTAGCCAGCTCATCGACCACAGAATAAATGCAAGCTTCCTGAAAGGCACGTGTCTTTACTGTTTTCTTGTCCACCTGCCAAGAAAAGAGAACTGTTACAAGCTTCTTCAAAAGGCGTTCCATAGCGAAATGTTCTATTGCAAGAAAACAAACCTGTTTAACACTGAACAAATTCACGGCTTTGCCTACACCTCCATCTGGACGCCCTCTAAGTTCTTTCATTTCAAGCATATCAAGCAGCAGGGAGGACACAGGAATGAAGGTACCAGTGGCTTCAGCAATACGATTAAGCATTCTGACACACCTAAGGCGCACGGGAAGTAACGTGCGCTAGGTACAAGGCATGCCACACCATGTATTATTTGGGTCAACGGATAAGCTAGAGGTCGGAATTCTTCCTCAGAACTACATCCGCACACAACACTGGTCCAAAGCTCAAGGCAGAATATGTATTGCCACTCATAAATTTTTTGGTAAGATTTCTGCAAAAGAAAAATGCCAACTCTTTAGAAGCCAGCAACAGAAAACTGCTTAGTGTTGGACAACAAAAGGTATACTATTAGCACTGTGGGGGAAATAGCATTTTGTAAAGGTGAGATTTTTCTCAATAAAGAGGTGCAAGAATAAGGGGATTTACTGTATTGGAGAAGAATAAGGGAGTTACTTAAGGTCTGAATGTATTTCAAAGCTTATACAGTACCAGTGTAGGTATTTGAGTGGCAGTATGAATAATACCTCCACTTGTTTTTTTGATGATTTGCTACTTTCTTTCTGCCTTTTGTCCTTCGCTGACTTTCAAAATAAAACAAGAGGCAAATATCTCTCTGTCATGTCATAGGTAGACAACAAAGTTCCAGTACATGGCAATGAGTTCAATGGATACCTTTGGCCCCCTTTCAGTAAGAGCTCCTCTTAGGATAAGCCCCAGTTGACGGATGAAAACAAAAGCATGCTGATACGCACTTTGTGGATCCAGACTATACAATTCTCTGACACAATTTCCAAGGAATTGAATATGTTGCAGTTTTGATCCACTGATAGATTTGGACAGTTTGCAGTTCACCAAATAAGCCTTATAGATACCCTTGAGGCACATATCAAGGCAATCTGAACCTACTTGAATGCACAAGTCACGAAGGAACATAAAAGAAACAAGAGGCATTGCACCTCGTCCTCTAGCCCAGGTATGGAGCAGAGCCTACAATTGAGGCACGCAAACAGAAGTAAATAACAAACTTGGTAGATGGACAGCAGAGCAATGCCGAAAGTAACTCAAAGGTAGAGCAGAGATTGTAACCTACGCACCTTAACATACTTCCTCAGGAGCGATGGGAAAGCTGCCAGAAAAACAGCTGATGCTCTGACACGGTGTATAGTAAATGCTATCATTTGCTCATCGGTCATCTCTGTTATCATATGAAGCGCATTGGCAAGATAGATCCTCATAAGATTACCATGCCTCTTCCATGGCTTACTCAGCATCAGCTCACTGATTGCCTCTTTCTTCCCTCCAAAGCTTGGGGCACCAAGTAATTGACGGAGGACTCTATCCATGTGTTTCAAAACAAAGTGCATAACTTTATCAAGTACGCTACCAGACATGACACTGAACTTCGGAGTTGAATTGTCCCCGTGATCTTCACCATAATGGCAGGCTCTGCGAAAAGCTTGAAGAATAGAACGGATAGAACCTATCTTCTCATTCTCTACTCCATTGCACCAGGAATCAACCATTTCCATTGTAATAGGTTTCACATGCTTCAGTTCCTCTTTAGACACAGATTCCTCCTCACCATCAACCCCAGTTTCCTGGTCATCCTAAATGTAATATTGAACAATGACTCCACTCTCATCATTCTAGTATAGAAAACTAATAAAAAGGGACCAGCTTACCTCGATTTCATCATCATCATCATCAAACCCCAACAAATCTTTATCAAACTGTTCTAAATATTTATAGAACTCAGGATCCTACGTCAAATAAAAGTACATAAGCCTAAAAAACAACCAACATTGATATGGTGGCATGCGGCACAGCAGCAGACAGACAGAAACTAGGAAGTGGAGGAATACATATTTGTAAGAACGAAGTATAGCACCTTGTGGGCCTTAGGCTAAACTGTGCAACCATAGTTCACATAGTTCAAGATTTAAGCAACAAATATCATAAGCGGAACACCAGTACTAGACAAAAAATAATCTACCAGAGAATATGTTTCTAACCAATGAATGTAAATTGAGCAAGTAAGAACCAGGAAAGTTATACCAGGGAATAAGAGTAACAAAATGTTATGAGCCTATGACAATGCCATTTCCACAATCTTTGAATGGGGCAAGTGAAAATTCAAGCCATAAAATTAGTGTGTAAGTTCAAGGGATCACTTATTGGAGGATGCATGAGGTAAAATCTAATGCAACAGCAGCATAAGCCAAAACAGTTATTATGTGGCATACCTTACTCAAATTTGCAGCATAACTGCCATTACAGTATGGTTAAATTGGGAATGAAACAAACATACAAAAACATCATTGCTCTACACATTGTCCACCTCTCAACTTATCTCTATATAACACAGATCCTATGACCTGGTGAGTTTGCTTTCAAATAATTATTTACGCCTAAATGCCTAATATGCTGAGCAGGGATGAGAAATTTCTTTTATCACTTGTGACAAAAACATAAGACAGCTAAACCTCTGGAGGAAGTTGGTCTTATTAATACTATTTTGCAACCATCCACTTTATAGCCTACGCTGCAATACCTACTAGCAGCAGTTTCAAATACTACATTAACTGAGAAGATTGCCAGATTGCAGCCAATTTCTGAATCTGAATCAATTAAACTATTTACTGTCCACAACACAGGGGCAACCACACAATTTATGCTCAATGCACACAACTGAGCAAACAGTAACGAGCTAGTATTAGGCAAAAACCACACCAGCTTGCAGAGTCAACTTAAAAGTATCGACAGGACAAACATCACAAGGGCACAGTCGAACCTAGAAGTCATATATCCAGGCGGGCAACCAGTGATAAAGTATAAGAAAAATCGACTTACACTGCTAAGCATCATTTTTAAGAAGTAAGCAGTAACAATAAAAATGGATTGCAAAATTTATGTTCCACTCAATTGACAGCGAAGAAACCGGAGGCACAGCGAACGAACCTTTTGCTGCAGCCGCTTGAGCTGCTCCACGTGCTGCTTGGCCTTTTTCTTCGAGCTTCCACCACCACCCTCCTCCTCACTATCATCCATCTCATCTTCGAACTCCTCCTCTTCATCCTCGTCCGAGACGGGCAAGTCCACTAATCCCCCGCCAAAACCACAGCGGAAGGAGAAGAGAACCAATCAAAATCCATCCCGAGTAAAACAAGCGCAAGAGCATAGAGTAGTGGCCCATAGAAATGTGGCTGGATGAGGAGGAGCCCACCGTATTCGTCGGACATGGCGACAACCGCCGCCGGCGCTCTAGTTCAAGGGGAGGCGGCGGCGGCGGCGGCGGCAGAGGGCGGTATCGCGGAGAGGACGGACGGTTCGGTGGCGTTTCGCGTTGGGGGTTCGCCGCCGGTTGGGGAGTCGCCAGGATGTGCGGCCTGCGGGCACTGGCTGGGCTGGGCTGGACAACGCTGGGCGTTGGGGAGGCTACCTGGGCTGCTCCCAAGAATTCTGGGCCGCGCCACGGGCTGTGGGCCACGTCATGATTTTCAAGAATTCAGACATGCACCTATCCAAAAAAAAAAAGAATTCAGCATGCATGTAACTTTTATTGTCAAGATATCCCTTCCCTTTGACATGCATGTGAATCAAGGTTATATTTAGCAATCCCAAAAAACAAATCGTTATCGTTGGCCAATGCGCCATTAACTTGGCCAGCGCACGGACTCATTATGATGTATCAAATGAAATTATGTGCGTTAATTTCTACCAAAATTAGTCTACACACCTCCACCAACCTCCTGCAAAATTCGCCCTATATATAAAGTTGTAGGTGCACTGCATAGAAACACAAGGATTAAAGGAAAAAAAGCTACTAAGACCAGCAACAATGGCTAGGTAAAAGAACATTGCTTCTTTGGCTTTCATGTCATTTCTCCTTACCTTATTGCTTGCAGGGTCGTCACTCCCGCTACAAGCAGCAGCGGTGGCACATCCAAAGCGTGGAGGCTGGGAAAATCCTGTTCCTCCAGGATATGATCGTCCACCTAGGACACCTCTTTTAGCTCTCATGCTGTTGGTTCCACCGTTGACCAAGCAAAGCATGGGCGGACCCAGGGCCCGGCGACCCTGGGCCCTTGCCCGGGCTCCCCTCCTGGTAATCTCTTAGGGCCCGGTAGATTGTCCATTAGTTGAGCATGGTTTCTGGCGCTAGAAGCCGGGTGCTAGTGCATCACAGTTGTCTTGCCCGGGCTCCGTCGTCTTCCTGGGTCCGCTACTGAAGCAAAGCATCAGGACTAGGCATAGTCCACCGGCATTAGAGTACCCTTGCAACCACACGACTTTCGACCAAATGAAGATGTAAAATGGCATGGATGTATACATATTTATTGGAATAAGATTAGCAATTTCTACAGTCCCTGAGTTTTAAGCCGCATGTTTCATATGCACCCATTGTACGTTGGTTATGCGTTCAAATAAGAATACATCTAATTAAAATTGGACCCTTTGCCATGCTTTCATATATTTTTATTTTTATTTGTTCACATTCAGGAGCTCTGTCATTCATGTAATAACCATCACTACCACCAAGGAAATACCTAAAACCGCTAAGGAAATAATCCTTGACCACCAACCGTCAAGAAATTACCAATGTAAGAATATCCATGGCCCTCAACTTTCCTTGACAGTTTCATTTTGACACTCAAGACAGTCCATAGCCCTCAAGCCCTCAAGGTAATTCCAGATTATGGTAGTGCAAGATTTTCAAAGAATGCAGACATGCATGTAGCGCTAACTTTTATTGTCAACATTACCAATGTAAGAATAAGTCTACATAACCCCTCAAGTATCGAGGTTCATCTTCTTAACCTGCAGTAATAAAACCCGATATAGAGCACCACGATGAACTATCCCAAGTTGTCTCAATAACTCCCTAGGTGTGGTTTTGCCGATGTGTGCCAAAATTACCCATGTGGCATGCTATGTGTCATTGTATACTTGCACATGCATATCAATGTATTTCTACCTATCTCTCTACTCCCTTGAGTGCCCATCTCTCTCTCCATCACCCATTAATCATCACAACGAAGTAAGTAGATGTAGGCCTTGTTTGGTTGCCAAAAAAATTTTGCAAAATTTTTCAGATTCCCCGTCACATCGAATCTTTAGACACATGCATGAAGCATTAAATATAGATAAAAAATAAAACTAATTACACAGTTTAGACGAAATTCACGAGACGAATCTTTTAAGACTAGTTAGTCCATGATTGGATAATATTTATCAAATAACAACGAAATTGCTACAGTAGCGTTTCCCAAAAAAATTTGGGAACTAAACATGCCCGTAGTCATACGGAGATGCCCCATATGTCATTGTTTTATTTAAGTACATGCATATAAATGTATTTCTACCTATCTCTCTACTCCCTTGAGTGCCCATCTCTCTCTCCATCACCCATTAATCATCGCAACGAAGTAAGTAGATGTAGCCATACGGAGATGCCCCATATGTCATTGATTTATTTAAGTTATTGCCACTTCATGGTCATCTATATAATGTGCCATATAAACGAAAACACCCTCTCCAAAACCATCCAAGGGGATACGACAATACTAGAGCACGAACGTCTAGACGGACACCCGCGCCTGCTGCACGCCTGCGCCAGCGCCTGCTGCACGCATAGGCGGGGACCGCCCGCGCCGCTCCCCGCGCTTCCCTGCTTCCCGCACCACTCCTCTCCTTGCCGCTCCCTTGCTTCCTGCTCCCCTCCACGTCTACCGCGCCACTCCCCTGCCTCCCGTGCGCAGGCGGTGACCTTTTGCGCCCCTGCCGCCATCCCCCTCCGCTTCCCGCGCTCGCCGCTGCACAACGCTCTATTCCTCTATTTCCCACACGCATGCATGGCACCCCAATAGCTGCAACATCTATATGAGACACTTGCAACATGCCTTTAAAATCTCTGAAACAATTGAAACATACGCTTGCAATATGTGCTTTCAGCACAACATCTCCTTGCTGCTAGGAGAATGGAGACTCGTCGGCGCGACTGGGAGAGGCAGCCGAGCACCGCGACTTGGAGGCGGCCGCGCGCTGCGCCTGGCAGGGGCTAGTTGTCGAGCACTGCACCTCGGAGGTGGCAGGGCGAGCGGATAAGAGCGAGTGTACGAGCGGATTTTTTTTTTGAGAAATGGACGAGCGGATAGGAGGGGGTCGTTATTGGGTTGGCGTCGCGGCCCACCAACGGAGCGTCACCGCTTCCCAGCATTACCTAAGGGAATATGCCTAGTTTTGTAGTTTAGGGGGTTATAAGTAGACGAACTTCAATAATTAAGGTGGTTACGTAGACTTATTATTTCAGTCAACGCAGGATGAAGTTCAGTTCAATCTCATCATAAAGATATTGAAGAGTTTGCTATTTTGAGGCATATAGCTAGTTTGCGTTTTTCGCTGATGGATGAGCTGAAGCAGATCATCTGTATTCAGCGATGATTCAATCAAGCCATACAATTGTAATTACACACACACGTGCACGAGATTAGCACCAAAATGTACCAATGGATGTACCAAAATGTACACACACATGGTCGTGCTGCACAACTTTGCATTGCCCTGTCTGAGTTGATATATAGCTGTAGTGGTATTAACTTGCACGCATTACATCCTTTGCATTAATAATTGCTTGCCAGAAACAGCAAATATACACACACACACATATGCCTGCCCATCCAATGCACATCCTATATAGGAATAGGAGTATGGTTTGGTTTCTCTTCTGTGCCGGCCCTCGATCCGACAGCACAAACAAACGTGTTCGAACAAGGCCGGACGCGTGCATGCGCCGGCGGCTAGCACGGCTGGCCGACGATGCACTTGAGTGGTCCGGCGAAGCGCGTGAGCTGGCCGACGTAGCGGCCGTGCTTGGCCGGGATGAAGTCGAACTTGTCGTACTTTCGCTCGTTCTGGCCGCCGGACTCGTTGAAGAAGGCGCCGTTCATCATGACGTCGCCCTGCGACTTCCACACCCACTCCTTGTAGTCCTTGTACGGCGTGTACTCCCGCTTGGTCACCTCCTTGGCGTTGGGATCGTCGGGGGCGATGAAGCGGTTCCCCTGGCTGATGATGGTGGGGTTCTTGTTCCCGCCGATGGCGTACATGAGCCAGTGCGTGTAGTCGTTGTTCACCACGTGGAAGAAGCCGTAGCGGCACCTCGGCATCCGCTGCACCAGCCCCCTGCCGAAGTGGTTGAACGCCACCGTGATCTGCATCACCTCGTCCTGCGGGTTGTCGTTGCTGGCGCCGAACAGCAGCACGTGGTCGTGGCGCGTGAAGTGGCTGTTGGACACGGTGATGGCCGTCGACCCGTTCACGACGTCGATGAGCCCGTCGGCGCAGGACGACATGGACACGTGGTCGATCCACACGTTGCTGGAGGAGAGCACGGAGATGCCGTCGCCGTCGCTGCGCGTGCGCAGGCCGGTGTGGCGCTTGGAGTCGCGGATCATGCCGCCCGAGTGCGCCTTGGCGTCGTGGATGTGGAGGTTGTGGAGGATCACGTCGTGCACGTTCTGCAGCGTGATCTGCGCGTGCACGATGTGCACCTGCGCGCCCCGCCCGTCGATGGTCTTGTTGCTGCTCACGATCAGCTCCTGCCGCAGCCGGATCACCATGTCGCGCGCGAACACGATCCACAGCGGGCGGTCCTGGATCACGGCGTGCCGCAGCGTGCCCTTCCGCCGGATGATCATCTCGTCGTCGCTCGGGTCCCTCACCACGTACAGCTTCCCGGCCGCGCCGCCGACGGTCCTGTGCCCGAACCCGCGCGCGCACTGCGCCAGGCGCTTCCGGTCCGTCGCCCAGTCGGCGCGGCAGCGCCAGCACCGATCGATGGGGTTCGTCGCCATGCACGGGCCGTTGTACCTCGCCAGGGCGCACCGCGTCGTCGCCCTCAGCACGTCCACGTTGAAGCGGTTCATGGCGGCCACGGGGTCGCTCACGTAGGCGGCGCGGTTGCGGGAGCGGGCCGCCTCGGCGCGCTCCGCCCAGTACTCCTCGTCGGAGGTGACGTTATTATTATTGGATGCCTGCGCCGCGGCTGCAACTGCCGCGAGGACGACGTAGAAGAGAACGGACAGGGGGCGGCGGCTCATTATCATTACGGCCGCCATCGCCATTGTGTGTGTGTGGACGCCGGCCGGTCGTCCGTGCGGGAAAGGGCTCAGAGATGTATGTATGGGGTGGAAGGTTTCTGAGCCCTCTCCGGCCGGTGAGCGGATGAGCGGCGTGCGGCACCTGGACGCAGGAGCGAGCGAGGTGCGCACGGTGCGGTGTGCGGTGGTGGCCCGGCGCAGGTATATATAGCGCCTGCGACCGCGACCCATGCATGGGCTTTGGCTGGACGTCGTTGCTGCTCTGTTTTGGAAGCCGGGAGCGCGAGGAGGAAGGCGGGCCGCTACCTCTGTTTGGTGCAGGCATAGTAAGGCATTTGAGTTTTCTGGCTGCCAAGCAGGAAGAAGATCGAAGAACCTAATCAAAAGGCCCTGCCTTGCCAGGTAATCAGAAGGCCAAAGCTCTGCTGTCCCGATTGGAACGTGGGTTTTTGCTAGTTTTCATGTGACGGGAAAGTAGAACAATTCAGTTCAGTTCGGTGTGTGGTGCTAACACTGTGATCGGCGTGGAGATACGTGCACTTGGTAAGCGGCAGAGCCAGTGCCGGTCCTATGATTTTGAGGGCCCTCGGCGAACTCGTCGCGACGACCTCTCTAAAATCTTATAATATATAGACGCTAATTTTACTTGTAAAACGAAAATAATTCAATAATATATTTTTTAATCTAATATCTAAATTAGAAGAAAAATATAACTATATGAGTATAAAATACTAGAACTCTGGAATACTATACAAATAATTAATTTAGAATAAGAAATGAATAAGGAAAAAAACACTTAGGGTCTGGACATGAACTGAAACAACTGATCGGCGATCGCAATTCGTAAGAAGGCAGGAACCAAGATGTCATCGTCGTGGAGACCTGTTTGGTCGTTGCCGTCGTGCGCCATGTCCGTGTCTTCGGCAATCCAGCTCTCCACGCGGTGCGGCTCGCTGGCTCCGTGCGCGCGTCGGCGTGTCGCGATCAGAGTCTGCGGCGTGGCTCCTCGCCTCCTCTCTGCCTAGGAAAAAAAGGTTGACGTTGTCATTCTTGGACCGCCTGGGCAGTTCTCTGCTTCTCTTCTGTCTTCTCATTACTTTGCTGATGATGCCTAATGAACTATAGGGTCTGGGGTTTGTATACCTGGGCTTGAGCCCCTCCCCGCCTGGGCCCTCGACCATCGCACCTAGTGCCCTGCCCCTAGCGCCGGCACTGGGGTAGAGCACTACCAGTGTTTTAAATAGTGGGCTATGACGTCTAGTAATCACCCTTCTTAACCAGCTAATAGCAAGCTAATTCGGGCTATAGCGGCTAAATTGTACACAGGACTACCGCCCTGTTCGCTTGGCTTATAAGCCATACTTTTTCAGCCAACGAATAGTCCCCCTGTTCGGCTGAGCTTATCAGCACGGCTTATCAGCCGTGGAACAGTGTTTTTCTCTCACAGCAAATCAGCCACAGCCGGCTTATAAGCCAAAAAACAGCCTGCCGAACAGGGCCAGTGTTTTTCTCTCACAATAAATCAGCGAACAATACTTTCAGCCAAACGACCAGGGCTAATAGATTTATCTCTACAAACAGCTATATCCGGAGGTAGTGGTAGCTATAGCTGAGATTTAGAACCTAGAGCACTATCCGTTCTTCTGCGGTGGGACAGCAGTGTCATCTTCACCAATGTCGACGACGATGTGCTGGCCCCCCTCTTGGCTTATGGGTTGACAGGCAACAGTGCCTCCCGAATCCCGATCTTATCCCCGCTGGGTGTTGGAAGAAGGCGGATAGGATCTCTGATGAGTAATAATAATCTAGAGTAAATTTACGCTGGTCTTTAAACTTGTATGACTGTGTTCATCTAGTTCTCTAACTTTCGTGAGTTAGGGCCGGATAACACACCACGCAAATAGAGGGACCACCAGTAAATTTTACCTAATAATATAATACAAAAAAGAATGCAATTTTAGATATGCATTGAGTCAAACTTTCTTAAGTTGACTAATAAATTTATAGTGGTCCGCCGCCTCCCGTGCTGCTCGCTAAATCCCCATTGGCAAATAGTATCAACATTTATGTCTCCAAAAAGATTTACAATAGAAATATATTTCATAACCAATTTACTGATATTTATTTTGTATCATAATTCTTAGTAATTTCTTTTGTATAAATTTAGTTAAACATTAATTATTTTTTTTTGTTGGGAAATAATTATTTAACTTTTTTGGAAATTGGTAATTAGATTCTTTTTAGGACGAAGAGAATCTTTTGGTTTATTTACCAATGACAAAAGGGGAGATGCTAATGACAGACGCTAGGCTTGGGTTTGCTCGCCGGGATAAACCATGGAAACCCATTTTTTCTAAGAAAAATATAAATTGGGTTATCTTTCAAAATAAAATTATAAAATTTGGTGGATAATTCGACTATTTGTTTCCCAAAAATTCAAACTAGCAATCTTCGTAATTGTCAAATTAGAAACACGAATCCGACGTCTTGGGCCTTTTTTTTAAGAGAGAGAAGGGCCGGCCTGTGACCAGAAAAGGAAGAAGGCCGCACATATAATATAGGGTGGGGAAAAAAAGAAGAGTCCAACAAACCGATCCCCTCCGTCGCCGTCTTCTTCGACTCCGCCGCCGCCGCCGCCGCCGTCCAATTCTTCGGCCACCTCCGCTGCAAAAGGTTCGATCCACTCCACCTCGTCAAGTTGCATTTTCCACAACCATGTGTTTCACGTCATATATCGCCGTCCTATCGCATCTGCCACCCATCAGGCGATCGTCGGCGCCGGCGCCACCGCCGCAAAGATGCCGGCCTCGAAGACGGTGTCGACGAGCGCCGCGGAGACGGAGCTAGGCACGCACGTGTTTCACGTCGTCGGGTACAGCCAGCAAAAGGCCATCGGCGCTCACAAGGATAAATCCATAGTGTCCGGCCATTTCTCCGTCGGCGGCCATGACTGGGAAATGTTTCTTATGACTGATATCTACAACAAAAACCACCCTGATTGCATCGCAATTTCGCTCGTGCTCTTGAACACTGTTACCGCAGGGGTACTGGCGTCCTTCGAGCTGAGGTTGGTCAACCAGAGCACTGGGTTGCCCTTCACGGTGCACAAGGAGGCACTGAAGGTGTTCGATGATGATGATAATAACATGGAAGCTATTTGTTGGATAAAAAGGAGCCTGTTAGAATCGCCAACATACCTCCAGAATGATCGCCTCACAGTTGAGTGCATTGTCACTGTTATCAAAGAACCACAGGTATCTAAAACCAAATCATTTCCCAGAATCGAAGTGCCACCGTCCAACATGGCTGAGCATTTTGGTAGTCTGCTGGAAACAGATTTGGGAGCGGATGTCACATTCAGTGTGGGAGCTGAGACTTTTAAGGCACACAAGATTGTCCTTGCCACACGGTCACCTGTGTTCAAAGCTGAGCTCTATGGGCCTATGAAAGAGGAAGGAATGGGACCTATAACCATCAAAGATGTGCAACCAGATGTTTTCAAGGCCTTGCTGCATTTCATCTATACCGACTCTTTGCCTCCCTTGGATGCTCTTGAGGCAGATGATCATAGTGAAATGATCCGTCACTTGCTTGTGGCTGCAGAACGATTTGCCATCGAGAGGCTAAAGCTCATTTGCCAAAGCTTTCTTTGTGAAAATCTTAATGTGCAGACTGTGGCAACCACACTGGCTTTAGCTGACCAACATAATTGTGACGTACTCAAGGAGGCTTGCATTGAATTTATCACCTGTTCAAATGTGATGGACAATTTGCTGTCAACTCAAGGTTACAAGAATCTGAAAAGAACCTGTCCTGCTGTTGTAATGGATGCACTTGAGAAGACAAGCAAGTTCCGTAAGGCGTGAGCAGTTTATCTTAAGCTGAATCTATCTGTTCAAAGTTGTTTCACTAAAATGATTAGCTTGCCAGCTTTTAGCAGTGCAGCTCATCCTAACTTGAACCTATGGATGAATAGCCCACTGTTAAATGAGTCTAAGAGAGGTTAGCATAGTTTTATGTAGAAATAGCTTGCTAGTGTTAATGTGTCCTCTCACCATTTGTTGGTGAAGTCTTAAGACTTTGTAAACTGATTGTATCTCCTGTTGCCTGAAGTATGATTGTGCGCTTTTCTGCAAGGCTGATGCTCCCGATATTACCATTAGACTTCTACAGATGTTTCCTTACCGTCTGCGACCTTTGTTGTATATTTAAATTTCCATGTACTTTAAACTTTTGATGCTATCACAATTTTAGTTGTGCTTCCATGGAAATTAAGTTTAACCATTTATGCAACAATGGAAGTACAATTTTGCATAAGTTTTTAGGCTAATGTGCTCTGACTGTTTCCTCAAATAAAACATTATCATGCTGAATTCTTGTTTTGTGTTAATGAAAGTGACTTATAATGGTGCCAAAGGTAATTCTGAAGACTGGGTTCTTGTAGTTGATCACAGCTACAGTCATAGTGTTTAAGCCCTTTGTTGCAGGTGTGTCTTTGGGGTTGCTGTTCAAAGGGCTTAGGCACTGTATTTTGGAATGACTTGGGCCTCCGAGTAAGTATTGACCTTCAGGAAATTGTTTTTGACGCTTTGATTTCAATAGACAATTACACTTAGATTTACAGATTGGATTGACTGCAATTAGACTTTATTTGCTTCAATCCTAATTAATGAATATTAGGTTCTTTGTCAATTGTTCTACTGTCATATCCATGTTAACATTAAGAATATTGTTGCAATAGTCAAGCAGTCTCGATGAACGAAGAAACAATAAAATTAGGTAGTTCTAGAAGAATTATCTACACTGACCTGCATAGAAATGCAAAGTTTCATGGCATTTTGCTTAAGTGTCAAAGTCAGACAGCACCAAGTTCATTCTGTCGTAACTCCTTATTTAGTTGGCATTGTTCAGACAACACCAAGTTGATTCTGCCTTAACTCTTTAGTTGGCATTGTTCCTTTTATGTTTAAATAATTGACGGAAACATTATGTGGACAAGGACAAGTCGTCTAGTTCGATGGTGGTAGGTAGCTTCAGCGTTGGGATGCAGTTAGACCGTGCTCATAGCGTCTTCACTCTTCAGGGCTTGCTTTTGTTTGTCTGATTACCTTGCATGTCTGTTCCATTGATTCTTGCGTACACTGATGAGGAAAGGGGAGACGGCAAGGGAACCGAATGATCTTGTGGCTGTTGCCTATGCTTTAATTGAGCTAATCTTGCCATTATAGCATCTCCTGAATTTTTAGCGACACAGGTAAATCCTTTTTTTTACCAAGGTAAATCCATTTTCTGAAGCTTGAACTATGTTTCTATTTTGCTGTCCTCCAATGGCAGCAAGGTACAAATACTCATAAGTATTTATCTCTTCTTTCAAAAGTCTGTCATACTTGTTAGGATCTGATCTTTCATAGCAAATCCACATGCAATTTTTTGTTTTAGAGTTGCATACTCTGAGGAAAGCTCAATTTTCTGATGGGGAAGCTCAGTGTGAGAATGGATTGATGCTGAAGTCCTAGGGGGTTTATCCAGAAAGAGGCCGCCACGCACATTAGATTAGATTTGCTAATTGGCAATGGGATTGATTGAGTTGGGGCGATCTGTTTAATTCATTCGAATTGGAATACATGAGTGTTTAAATTTTATATGGCAGATCTGTAATTATCATGATCATTTTGTATGTACAAGGTCAGTAATTAGTTGGAAACCAACAAGCCATTTCCATATGAGAGGTCCTCAAGATGCCCTAATCCAACTACGAGATCGATTTGTACCAAGGCTATTTTTGTCCTTTCATTCTTTTTTTTCTCAAATAAATAGAAAAGATACATGTCATTGCTTTAAAGAAGAGAGTCTAAATGACACACACCACAGAACACCAACACTTGATTAAATTAAACATATGCACCCATGAGAAATAAAAGAATTAGCCCACCCACGACATCTCAACCATCAGATCTCAGGCTTGACATTAAGAATAAGCCCTTCGGCCAATAAATTGCAAAACAACACGTCCACCAAACTGAGTCCTTGATTTGACACGGGTGTTTAGGATGTTAGGACATTATTCTTTTAGTGATAGATAGATGTTCGTAGAGATGAAGAGTGCGTACATGTATATGAATGTAAATATCTGTACGGTGGTCTAAGGACACATCTACTCTGTTGGCTATGAGGACAGAGCAGCAAGACAAAAATGACATAGGACAATAAACTAGAACTACTGCCGAGCAAAAACACAAGAAGTGAACAGATGATCGATCTTCCCATCCTCTTGGTTACAGAGGTAACGCTTGGAATGAGGTAGGCCTCGCTGCATCAAACGAACTGCAATCCAACAACGGTTGTGCGCAACTGGCCACATAACATGATGTGTTCAAAGGATTAAAATGGACACCCTGAAATAAGGTTTCATATGCTGATTTTGCGGAGTACTCACGGGAGTCTCCAAATATGCGAGTCAGGATACCGAAAAGCTGAAAAGGTGCTAGACTAGAGAAGAGATGCTGGATTGAACAAAAATGTATTGAACTTAAGACTTTTTTGTGCCATGTTTTGTTCTTATACATACATGAAGTTCTAGATCGGTCTGGGCTCCACCCCTGCTTGGTCATAGTTTCACTTCTGCAAGAATGTCCCGAAGACGTACATCTTTTGGTTCATTCATGCCAACATGTGTTAACCTGCATGGTCGTGCGGTGAGCGAAATGCATGGTCGTGCGGTGAGCGAAATTTTGATTGGTAGCCTTGTTTAGTACCACATCGTCACTCTCCCCCTCCACGCAACACCACTGCTAGTCTGCTACGCGCCCAAGTGTGGCGTCGATCGATTCCATATATGCATTCGGTACGTACAACGGGTTTTTGGTCAAATTTCCGAGGAATTGGTATGCCCTTTCACACGCGTGAAAACTAGACCACCTCCCAGCAGGCAGCAGCAGTAGGGCATAGAAGTAGGGATCGATGATACATAGGGGCCAGGGGTAGTCATCCAGTTACATCTGATGCATGCATCACCTCTATCTTCATACTGTAGACCAAGGACTGGATTGTTAATGAACGACCGATAAACAAACCCGTTCGTGAGGTTCGAATGGCACAAAAAATGCATGGCAACGTTTCAACGATCCTAGCGTCTCTGCAGAGATCTTTTATTAGGTGCAGACCAGCAGTTTGGTGAACCACTTCCCCAGCAAGGTCACCAGATCGTCCTGTTTATCCTTCCCAACGTAGACTCCCTTTTACTCAGCTGGTGATGCATCATTGTTTACCTTGTCAGTTACGTTTTCCAGCATTTCCTAAATCCAAAGGTGACAAAAAAACATTAGTAACAAAAAAAAACAGCGCCTAATTCTGAAAAAAGAAAACTGTTCTTAGATTACAAATCCATTGCTCACCAAGTAATTTGGTAGGTTCCTTTTATCTTCCAACTGCTTTTTCAATATTGCACTCTGCATGCTCTGCAGATTTCAATCCTAATTGTGGAAGAAAAACAAATCACACTTCAATTTTTAGCAGATAGAAGAAACAAAACACAAAACTGACGGGAGGTTTTATTCATTTGACCATTTCAATTAGAAGAGGGAATGTGAAAAAAGGTAGAAATATGGTAGGAAATCAAAGCTCATAAAATAGAAGACATGAATGTTGATAGACAAATTCACAATTCCATATGATTCATCCTGAAAAGTGGCAAGGAAACAGGTTACATATGATAGCAACCTTATTGATGCCCACTGCCCACAAAGTGCAAGGAAATGAAGAAGGTGAATGTAACTGTTCAATATGCTACAAGGAAGTAATATGTCTGTCATGGATGAACCTAGCACGTCTTGGAAGGGGAAAAGATAATCATCCACAAGCAAGATTTCTTGTGACATTATTCTGAAATATGTATAAATGGTTTGAAAACTTACCCATACAACTCATCATGGTAGTCTGTCTCTTCTCATTCACAGATTTGCTGCCTTAAGTATTTACCAGAATCTACAGATATGCCACCAGCAGAAGAATCTTCTATTTCAGATGAACTGTATCTGCATATATATTCAATAACATATCTACAAAACCAGATCTTCGGCTATCCTCAGTATCGACAAAAAGCGTAGGTTTTGATTGGTAATCTTGAGTTGTCATCTTTTGAAAGAGAGTAACTTGCTGGATGGACACCTTGATGTTGACGACAATTCACCAGTTTTATGAAAACATGCAATTTGTAGCTCAAAAAAGACCCATTACGATGCTCAAGTCATCACATAAGAAAACCTAAACCAATAGCTCTGATCTTCTTGCCATCTTAAAATAAGTGATGAGTATGCTCTGTAAGCAGTTGCCGGAGTAGAAGGTCAGCAAAGAATTGATACAGAGCAAAAGCTGCAACTCGACTTTGTGCTTCCTGTTCATAAATCCAGTTTAATAAAGGCATTTTAGATAAGAAGAGATAGGATAATATTCTATTTTGATGCACTGATATCTTAGTGTATCATGTACATATAATGATAATTCTTATCATGGAGAGAAGTGCCATAACAGAATAATAATTAGCTGAATCAAATTATTTGTAAGAAGCATTATCATACAAAATAACAGAAAAGTTATAACCTGAACAGATCCATATTCTTCATCTAGTTCAGGTAACTGGATTTTCATCAAGCCTCCAGACTTCTGACTCTTACCACGGCCAGTAGCTCCCCGCAGCACATTAACAGAATATACAAATTTGCCATCTCTCTCAGATATTTTATTATACTTTGGTGCTTCCCAACCAAGTTTATGACAACTTTTGTAGAACAGCTTTCAGCATTTTACCATAGTCTCCCTGTAGTTGAGCAAAAAAAGAAAGAAAAGAACGGCTACAAAATAGTGCATAGTAAAAGCACAAATCAACATGAAACATGTCCCACCAATATGAAGAAAAAAGGGAAAAAGCACTTGGACCTTCTTCCATATATCATCTATGTTTCCAAGAAGATGGCCCCAACCATCATGTGATAATTTCTCTATTTGTTGCTGTTTCAAGATTTCTAGAGCCACTGCCTCCAAGCAGATGAGTCTTCAAAGAACATGTTATCAAGCTCTACCACCTCTTCATCTACCTCCTTTGTATAAGTTCTATGGACATCCTTAGGAATTGCCTTTTTCAAATCAGATCCTTCATCAACATTGCCTATACTCGCAGATTTTTTCTCAGTTGCCTCTAAATCATTATGAACACCCTGGACATTTGCAGTTTCAGAATTTGAAGATACAGAATTGGCAGGATGGCTTATACGTCCGTTCAGGCTTCCATGCTCGGAATTCTTTTTTGCAGCTGTAAAGTGTGGGAGGGAATCATGAGATAGATTAGTGTAAACTATCAACTATGTAAAACTTCCAAAAACTTGTCAGGGCCATTATTAAAAACTAGTAGACGACATGTGTCATAGTTACAACATGAATGCCAGTAATACAATGAGCAAAGTTACCTTGCTCTAACGCCTATTTGGCTTTGCTTTGACAACTTCAAAACTTTGTAAGGAGTGATCTTCCCATGTAGAGGAATCATTGGAATTTGCGTCCTCCTCCTAACATCAGTGAAATCCAAAAGAAAAATTATACGATTATATATCAATAAACATGATATTAAAAGAAAGGAAAAGGAATAACAGCTAACAAAAAGACTTTATAAAGGAAGAAAGAAAGTGGTAGAGGAATCATTCAATTCATTGCGAAATTGTGTGCATAGGACATTCTGATGTTGGGTACATGCAATGCGAGTATCAGCCGTATATTTATAATTTAATGCAATAATCCCTCTGATACATTGATACCATTTTAAGTGAACGGTGTCATGTTTTCATAATTTCCCATTCATGTGGGTTGTCCCCAGCTTGGAACTTGGAAAAGCTCGTATCCTTTCTTTATAAGAAGGGTATTACGTCGCTCTACAAAAAAAGTTTATCTTTTGTTTCAATCTGTTAACTATCCTCACCACAGGGTATTACTTCGCTCTACAAAAAACTACACATTGGAGACCATGTCAACATCTGAAACTGCGGTGAGGATAGTTAACAGATTGAAACAGAAGATAAACCATGAGCGAAAGAGATAAGAAAAGACTTGAATTGTTGTGAAACAGATTTCTCAGTGAATAATAGTTACCATTTTGAGTTTTTTTTTCAAACAATAAAAACATTGGGCTACTTTAGCACAACAAATCAATCATTTGTCTTCTAAACTGCAAGTCGCACAAGTTCATGATGTAGAGGCTTTTAGTATCCATGAGAAGTTCAGTACAACCTCAGGGAAGTATGAAACAGAGCGATACAATTACAGAATAAGCATCTATACCTCCTCTTGCTGGTCTATGTATTGACGAATCAATGCAGCTTGCAACACCCGCCCATCATCCAGTGACACATTCTCTTCTCTCTGCCCACCGATTCTAACTTCCAATCCCTCAGTGCATCACCTTCACCTCCTCAGGTTCACGACTCTGGCACCCAATTGCCCTTGGATGTGGACAGTACTTCAACAGAACCTTCAGCTCCTATATCACATACCAACAATTGGATCATCACATGATTCTAGCATGAAAGAACAACACCTAATTAATCAACCAATCAGCGCCCTATATAGGTGGAAAAGAAGAGACAAACTCAACACTTCAACATTTATACAATATTGGAAAAGAAGAGACAAACCAGCGAGTTCATGGACTGTCAAGAGTATTGGCCCAAACAACATCTGAAGAGGAAGCCTAAGGTCTAGACTGAATCAGAAAGAAGCATCAAGCAGAACAGAAATATATAAGACAAACAGAGGAAAGGAAGCAAATCTTCCTGCTCCCAACAGAAATATATAAGACAAACAGAGGAAAGGAAGCAAATCTTCCTGCTCCCAACAGAAATATATAAGACAAACAGAGGAAAGGAAGCAAATCTTCCTGCTCCCTATCGAGACCCTCTTCCCAATTATCCCTGTGATTGCTCATGTAGTCTTCTTCTTTTTTTTTTTTTGACAAGTCACATAGTCAGGTTGTTCTCACCGGTGACCACGGTTGTGACAGCCACTTCACAGATAAACAAGAAAATCACAGAATGCAGGCAAATGATCAATGATGTAAAATCCGTAAAACTGTAGGAGAAAAGACACATCGCAAATGAGCACCCTAGTAGACTGATGAGAACACAAGCACACACAGAGAGGAATGTGTGTAAACATGTTGAACCATTCATCGCCTAATAAACCTTAAACCCTTGAAATTTCATACCTGTGAGAGGTGGTGGTGCTGGTGCCAGCGCTGTAGAACTTGAGGGGGAGCTGATTGCCAGGCAGATTAAAGCATAGCCAGTCCAACGCCGAGTCAAACGTCGCTGAATCCTACCTCATAAAAAACAAGACACAAAAGGAGAGAACAAGCTGGACCAAACAAAAACAGATTTCTACACAAACAAGGGCGATGATTCCTGATCCAGTGCACCCCAAACATTTAGAGTTCTTGTTCACATGAACAAGTCAACACCTCACAAAACAAACAGCAGCCCCTCTTTTAGCCAACGACTATTTTTGATTCACCCCTGAAATCTGTGTATCATAAAAAGAAAGGCAAATAAACCCTCCTTTTGTATGAATTCATGAATCAAATAGTATGATTGACTGGATTTTAGATTTTTGAATGCATCAGTAATTCACTACATTTCATAAAGTTGGCTCAAAGAAAACTGGGTCTAATTGGCAAATCAAACAATATATAAGAGAACACAATCCAGAACAATAATAACTTAGTATAGAACATCCTGTGACAGCATGTACCAGATTAAAAACGAAATTATCCGCGATTATTTAACCACCCCAATCCTATTACAAGATCACGCAGGCAGGATTGTGATCCACGCAGGCAGGATTGCGAAGCCACAACAGCCAGCCAAGCCTAAACCATACCACCACATACTAGAACAGAAGTCACACAATAATAAAGTAGCCCGCGAGGAGAAACAGATTTCTTAGATCTTGTCGATGTCCTCGTCCTCGAACTGGATGTAGTCGCTGCCCTCCTCGCCGTCCTCGGGCCCATCGACGTCGACGCCCTCGTTGAGCCTGAGCGTCTCGGGAAGCTCCCCGTAGGCCTTGAGCAGGCGCGCCTCGTCGTTCATGTACTTGAGGATGACGTCGGCCTTGTCGTCCTGGTAGTCGCGGAGGCCGACGAGGACGATGTCCCCGGCCGCGATCCAGACCTTCTTGTGCATCTTGCCCCGGATGTGGCAGAGGCGGCGCGTGCCATCGACGCAGATGGCCTCGCACCGCCCGTTGCCGAGCATCCGGGTCACCTGCGCGTACTCCTGCCCGTCTTCCTTGAAGACGAGCTCGCGCTTGTCGTCGTCGGCCTCGTTCTTACCACGCTTCCGGTTCTTGCCTCCCTTACCCTTGTTCTTCGGCATCTTCGCGGGGGACGGGAGCGGCGAGACGAAACCCTAGGCGCGAGATCGAGGTGGGGAAAGGGAGCGGTGCGGGTTGCGGTTCGTGGGTGTGTTGTGTTTGGAGGAGGGTGCGGCCGGCGGCGGCGAGTTTATAGGGTGAACGCGTGGGGAGGAGGGGTGGAGGCCTATGGTTCGTTGGATCTAGGGTTGGGCGCGTGGACCGCTGGGATAGGGAAGGCGGGGTCTCAGTTTCTGGATAAGGTCTCGTTTGGTGACCAGGTACTCCGCGTGCTTTTTTTTCAACAACGGGTCCGTCACCATGCCAATTTTTTCTCCAAATTCTACTACGCAAAAAGAAGATTCCCCATCACATCAAAATACCGGCACATGTATGGAGTACTAAATGTAGATGAAATCAAAAACTAATTGCACAGTTTAGTTGTACTTTGCGAGACGAATCTTTTGAGCCTAATTAGTCAATGTTCGGACAAAAATTCACAAATACATACGAAATGCTACAGTGCACGGCCCTGCACTGTGCAGATTTTGTTGATGCCAAATTGGCGCAACTAAACACGGCCTCAAAAAGGAAAACAGGTCCGTCTCAAATAAGTACATCCTCAAAAAAAAAACTCAAAATAAGTACACATTAAGCTTTCTGGAGAGTTAATTTTTTAAAATTTAACGAAGTATATATATAATACACATATTTATGATGTGTAATAATTATCGTTAGATTGATAGTGATATATATTTTATAATAAATTTATTTAGAAATGTAAATATGTATACTACTTTCTATATTTGGTTAAATTCAAAAATATTTGACTCCTCAAGAAGTAAGACGTGCACTTATTTTAATAACGAGGGAGTATACAAAGCGGTAGGGTGTACCAGGTCAAAAAAACACGCTACGCGAGCAATGTGGTTCACTTCCGAGGGAGCTACCATGTTAGGTCTAAATTCACATTTGTCAATAGTGTGTGGGAGTGGATCGTGGCCTGTCCATATCGACCTATGAGGAAGAGAAAAATGTCCACCCATGTCGTGGAACGGTCAGACGCTCATGAGTTACGACCTCGCGTCGGATTCTTCTCCTCGCTCGTCGCTGCCTCCGAGAGTTGAGACGTCTATTGTCTTCCCGCCGATGTCGTCCAACAGCTCCTCAATGGATTCAGGTGTTAGGTTCCTCCCTGATCTCTATCTCATCTTGTCTCCCTTCCCCTCCTCCTCATTGATGGAGACAAGGAATAAAAAGAGTTCTGAGTTTTTTTTTAAACAAAGTTTGGATTGGAACCTGAGTGTTAGAAACTTTTTGCGACAAAATCTCTATGCTAATGAGAGCAGCATCGACAATTGAAGCATTTCTGGAAATGTGTGCTTCCTTTTTGGTAATTAAATTGGGTAACCGTATAACCAAACGTACATGGAAATTAGACAAGCCATTAGCCTCAAATACTGTACATTTCCTTTTGATTTGATATAGTATATCGCTTGGCATGTTCTGTGAGATGGAGTACTCAGATTTATTAATTTGGCAGTGGATTGATTGAGTTGGGTCGACCTGTTTAATAATTTATATATTAAATAAAATATATAAACTTTGAGAAACAAATAATAAATAATATATGAGAAAAATAAATAAAATATATAAATGTTTGAGGTTAGGACCTAGGAGTACCTGCATATGGGCCGGTTCCGATCCTATTTCCTATCCGACGCGGAGAAGGAAACATGTGTACACCTCCCGGCCCCATGACCATAAATCCCCCCACGAACGGATCCTGATGGGCCAACCCAAAATAACACCAGAATCAATCACACCGACCGGCCTTTTCGTTCGCCGGCCGCACTCTCTCGCTCGCTCCTCAATAAATGGAGACGTTTGGCGCGGCGGTGGACAGCGAGGACGACGACGATTTCCTCGACCAGCAACCAGACCAAGGTGGCGACGACTTCATATCCGACGATGACGATTTTCTTCACCAGCAGACGGGGCAAGGGGAGGAGGAGGAGGAGGAGGAGGAGGACTACTTTATGACCGACGACGATGACGATTACTGGTCGACGCAAGGTGACGAGGACGAGGACGAGGACGAGGACGAGGACACCAGAATCAATCACCCCTTCCCCGTGCACGCGCCGCCAGCTGCGGCGTCCGAGGCGGCGATCGTGGCGCTGGAGGCGACCGAGGCGCCGGCCGACGACTGTTGCCCGGTCTGCCTGCAGGACGGGGAGGCGCCGATGCCTGCGCCAGTGCCCGCGGCCACGCCGTGGAGCCGGGTCACGCCATGCGGGCACCGTTTCCACACCGCGTGCGTGGACAAGTGGCTGAGGGTGAAGCTGAGCTGCCCCGTGTGCCGGTGCCGGGCTGCACCAGCCGCCGCGTGCCGCCGTGACGCTGTGCCGGAGCCCCCCCGCCCGATCCCGGACATCGTCGAGGAGTTCTTGGCGATGGGTTACGAGGAGTCTCTCGTGTTCGACATGAGCCCGCGGTGGATGGAGTACATGGCCGACCTTCACCAGGAATTCTTCCCTTCGGCCGGTGCAGTATGAGACCGGATTAGGGATCTTTCTTGCTTGAACAGAGTGCTGCTGCAATTCTGCAAAGCCATGATGAGCCAATCATGGCGTTCATCTCCAACGACCACCCCGGCCCCTCCGTTTTCTCTTGACTAAAATTGTTGGAGCGTTGCAGCGTTAGACGGTCACACGTGGGCTGGTTTTGACTCTTTTGCTGGGCTCCTAGGCTGTGAAGCCCATGTACATAATTTTGCTAATTGCTGTTCTAGGTAGAGTGGTAGACAATGTTTTCATTGGCTATTTTGTTCATCTGGAGCCTAATAATAATATACTTATATTATTTGCCACATGCATGGCCCACAAGTGCTTTTTTTAACCAGGCAAGTTTAATTTCGGCCCAGACTATATGTTTGGCTATAATATTCTACTTCCCTTTCCTTTTTGTTACATCTGTTTCCTCTTGTTTGCTTGTTTTATTTAAATACAGTATTATCTTGTCTGACTTTATTTGATTTTGTCATAATGTTTTCATTCCTAGTATATTATAAGCTACAATCCTTCCGATCTTTCAAATATACTATTGTTTATTTCAAATTCTATAACCGCAGGTTTTTGTTCTAATAACATTGTTTCACTGTTTTCATAGAAATTTTAATATGTTTAACTTTGGCTATAACTTTAGAGTAAATTGCATGGCTGGTCTTAAAGTATTATGCGATTCTCACCAGGGCCCCCAAACTATTAAATCGTCTATTTCACTTCCTAATGCATTTAAGTGATCTCATTTCGGTCCGAAATAGACACGAGGGTAATTAGAAGCTAACATGACTGTCCACGAGGATAGTTAGAAGCTGACATGGCTATGCAGGATGTAGCTATGAGCCTGTTCACCCGGCTTATAATCCGTCTTTTTCAGCTTGTTTTTTCAGCCGAAACAGTATTTTTCTCTCACAACAAATCAGCTAACAGTGTTTTTCAGTCGGCTTATCAGCCCAGCCGAACGGGGCGTTGTCCCAGACGTTGGCAAATGAAGCCACTGAGTAGTTCTCTGTCTACCATTTAGCTTGGGAGACTATGTCGAGTTTTTTCCCCCTTTGTTTTGTCTTTCTGTTCGTAACTATAAGGCCTGTACTGCTTTGTCTTATAATAAATAAATTGACAGAGCACCTGCAGAATTTGCTAAAAAAAAAATCTCCCTATCAGCTGTACTAGCCGGCTCTTTTGCTGGAACTTCAAATAAAAAACACTTGAATCCTGTACTCCAAGTCCCCAACAGCATGTTCATCGCCACTACTCGAAACCACAAGCACACTGATTCACTGCTTCTAGGCTTCTCGCGGCACCACCAGCATGGGCTCCGGCGTTCGAGTTCTCAACGCCACCCATGTCCGACCCCCTGAAACCTCCAATCCTCTGCCCGACAACGACGACCACACCATCAAGGTTTCGCTCTTCGACACCATGTTCCTCGCCTACCAGCCGATGCAGCGCCTCTTCTTCTACGAGGGCGACGACCTGCCGCCCTTCCCTGCCCTGCTCCGCACGCTGCAGTCCTCCCTGGCCGCCACGCTCGCCGTCTTCACCCCGCTCGCCGGCAACTTCGCGGTCTCCAAGTCGGGGGACGTCGTCATCGACTACTCCCCGGGCGCCGTCTCCCAGGGCGTCAGGTTCGTCGAGGCCGAGTACGCCGGCAGCACCGACGACATGCGCCGCCTTGCCAGCGACGCCGAGCACGACGCCGAGGCGTACGCGCAGCTCGTGCCCACTCTCGTGGTCAGCGCGCTGCCGGCCCGCGCGCTGGCCGTGCAAGTGACGAGGCCCGCGGACGCGGACGACGGAGGCGGGTTCGGAGCCGTGGTGGTCGGCGTGTCCATGTGCCATGGAGTGGGCGACGGCCAGGCGCTGTGGGAGTTCATCCGAGTGTGGGCTGCCGCGGCGCGGGGCGGCTCGCCGACCTTGCCGGGACTCCTGCCGTCGGTGTTCGACCGCGCGGTGATCAACCGCCACCCCAAGGCAGAGGCGGTGTCGCGCACGTTCCTGCGAATCTTCGCGCCGGCATTGCCGATGGTGAGTTGCTCCGTCAATTCAGCGTGTTTGACTGCCAGTGTTGCGGTGCCGAGCTACATCAGTTTTTTTTTTAATTAATCGCCGTGGAAAATGAGGACACCGGACAAACATTTCTCAATCATTGTGATCCAATCAAGTTGGCACAGTGAAGTCTTCTCAAATGTCAATCACTGTTCCTGATCACTCGCTGCCACAGCAGAAGACAACGAGGATCAAGTTGCTTGAGAGTTGAGACGACGCTGAAAAAAAAAGAAATAAATTTGTGTGTACCAGGATACCCCAAGACTATTTCTCAGTTGAATTATACTTTTTAAGGTGTCAAAAAAATTTGGCAGCCATGGAATCTCAGTTCACTTCAATTTTCTTGAAAAATTGCATGGAATAATTCGCGTTGCAATCACATCATCGTGTGAACAGGTGAACGCATTCCCAAAACCGGACACGACACTCCAAGGGAGAAGAACCTACCTTCTCAGCGCCAGCCAGATCCGGTCGCTGAAGCAGCGCATTTCACCGCAGAGCAGTGGCAGTCTCGCCGACGGCGACAGCAAACCACCGGCCGCCGTAGCGAAGCCCCCGACGACCTACGCCGCCGTGGCGTCCCTGGTCTGGACGTCCGGCGTCCGCGCCAAGAACGCGCTGAGCCGCGCCGACGACGACGCCTACCTCCTGTTCGCCGCGGACTGCCGCGCCCGCCTGCGCCCGCCCATGCCCGCCGCGTTCTTCGGCAACTGCGTCAAGCTGTGCTACGCGAGGGCTACGGTGGGCGAGCTCAGGGACGGCGGCGCGGGCGCGCTGGGGCGCGCCGTGTCGGCGGTGCGGGAGGCGGTCCGGGAGCAGCTGGAGGACCCGCTGGGCGACGTCGACCGGTGGCTGAGCGCTACCAGGCAGTCCCGCCGGACAGGTTCGTGCAGATAGGGTCGTCCAACCAGTTCGCCGCGTACGAGATGGACAGCCGAGCCGGGTGGAGCTCGCGGCGGTGTTCGTCAGGGAGTTCGTGGCGGTGGTCGGGGCGCCGGACGGCGCAGTGCAGGTGTCCGTGGTGCTTGACCGGGGACGCATGGAAGACTTCGAAGCCAACTTCTTGTCGCAGTTGGACGGTTTGGAATTACTCCTCTCATTGGTACACTGATACTCCTATGGGATTGCCAAATGAACTCCTCTTTATTAACATCTGAATTACTTGTTTCCCTTTTTCTCCCCTTGTGTACTCTCTTCGTCCCACAACATAGTGTATTCTAAAATTTTTAGAGCAGACTAAGAAAGAATAAAAAAATGTATGTGCCTCACTTTATTTTCTAACCAGGCTATTATTAGCAAGATTAATGGAGATTGGTTGATAAACCGTATGGATGCAAGAATACACTATATTAGAGGGTAGGAAGTAGATTTATAGTGATTTTCTAAAATTGTGGGTACAATCAATATAACTAAATTTGGTTGATGAACAACTCCTCAGCCTAGGCATTCGGTTTTAACCGAGATTTCGGTTCGGTTTAATCGGTTTATAGAAAGTTCGGTTTTCAGAAAGTGACACCCGATCTGTTCTTCAGAGCAAGAAAAACCGACAACTTCGGTTTTGGTTTTTTAGTTTAGTTTTTCGGTTTGAACCGAAAAAACCGATGAAAATAGAGGCAAGCGCTTGAACCTCCATCAGTCCATCTCCATGGCCACATGGCCGTCCTGCTCGTGCACCGCGCCGCTCCTGCTCGCCCCTGCTCGCGCCGGCACTACCGTCGCGCTGTGGAGCAGCCACGTGACGCAGCCACCGAGCATGCCGCGCCCGCACCAGCGCCGTGGAGCAGCCGTGCGGCGCAGCCACCGAGCATGTTGCGCCCGCGCCGCCGCAGCTCGCAGCAGTCGCGTCACCGCGCCTCGCCCCGCCCGCTGCCGCTTCCCCGTCCCGCCAGGCTGCCTTCCAGTCACGCCGCTGCCGCTAGGTTTTAGGGTTCGGATAGGGAGTTGCCGATTCGGGTGGGCGAGGGAGAGGACTCGGATGGGAGACAGGGTGACTAGGTGAGGGAGAGGCCAGAGGCAGAGGGGGTCGGACGGGAGAGGCCAGAGCGGTGCGTTGTGGGCCTTGGTGGGCTCTAGGTTGAAACGGAGAATTATGGAGAAGCAGGCCTACATAGTGGAGATTGTTGCTAACTTTGGTTCCGCGGTTGTTTGGTTCCATTCGACTAAAAAACCGACACCGTAGCCGAAGACCGAAGTTCCCAGGATCCAAAACCGAAGCCGAACCGAAAAACCGACATTTCGGTTTGGTTTCGGTTCGGTATTCGGTTTTCGACTAAAATGTGCCCAGCCTGAACAACTCCAAAACATCATAATTTTATATTCCCTCTATTCTAAATTATAAGACGTTTTGGTTTTTCTCTATATATACATTGATTTTACTATGTATCTAGACATAATGTATCTAAAAAAAGCGATGTATCTAAGTGCATAGCAAAAGCTATGTATCTAAAAAAACCAAAACATTTTATAATTTGAAATGGAGGGAGTAATACAGTACTTTTAATCTAGGTGCTAAACATTAAAAGGATAGTTGCATGCATGATCATAAAAATTCAAATGGGCCTAGTAGATTGTCTCCATTTATTCCTTAGATCTAGTAAGCGCGGTTGGTCTATGTATGTTGTGGATGACACCATGATGGATTATGTTGTTTGTGTGTTAATTTTCCAGTGGCACTATAATAAATTAAAAGAGATTGGGTTTTGTTGAGATAAGTGAAGAATTAATGAAATTTGAGTACCCACCGTCTTTTAATGAAGTGGCCCGTCGAGTTAGATTGCTTTTGGATGTTGCTGAGGATGCGTGTGAAGCTTTGGTACCTAGTAGGTTTGATACTTCGATGCCAGTGAAAAATGACTCACTATGTGCTCATGCGAATTAAGTCACATGGAACTTTTATAAGAATTTAGTGAAGAGATCTCAAATGAATTGTAGGTCGTAATTGACAATACGCTAAGGGTTGAGGGCGATAGTTCCATTGCGAGGGAGCATTGATATTGATAAGGAGCCAATTGAGCAAGTAAACCAAGAAGGCCCATCATCACGCCAAGAAAAGCTTCATACCAGACTTATCTTATGTATCGATTGGTGAGATGACCCGAGATTGTCCTCGTTATGACGAGGCTCATGTTAATAAGGACTACGATGTAGAGACCTTTGAGGAGTAGGCGAATGGAAAAAGGGTTGTCGATGATCAAGATGGTGACGATGAGGGGAATGAAGAAAGGGTAGATGATAATGTCCATGAGTTCCAGTGGCATGGGGGTGATGTGGTGGTAGAGGCTAGTCAAAGGCATGAACAAGTCATTGGGGAAACACAGGCATTGCCCATCATGATGAAGTCATTACATGGTCGTACCCATCAGCCATGGACTATGTCAGGCATAATGATTCCACCATTGACATTGAAGGAGAGGAGGTAGCTTGACACTACAAGTGTAGTGGTTCTCGATGTTGGTATCTTTGTTCGAGGACATTAGTTTAACAAAGCTTGTGTTTCGTAAGGGTGGATAGAGGTCCACGGAGTCGAAAGCAAATAGTGAGAAGGTGTTCTTCCATAAGGGTATGGTTTTTGAGAGCCTTGAGGACCTCAAGTTCTGGCTTAAGGATGATTTGGTGCAACAACAATGTCCATAAGATGTGGTTCATTCGTTAACCAAACTTAGGTAAATGGTTCGTTGCCAACAAGGCTGTGGATGGGGGTGTATGGACATTTCCCGTTGACGATGAGGTTCAGAAGTGGAGGGTCACTAGAGTGAATCAACCACACACCTGTGGTATCTTAAGTCCGTCCCAAGAACACTCTCACGACAAGGCACATTTGGTTGCTAGATAAATGGTATTGCCGACCTGAACGCTTGTGTCTCCGTGTTAATTGGATCCAGTGTAGGGTTCACCAATTACCATGTAAAATTCATGAAGAATTTTTTTATGCAGTAAGGAATATTGATTTGTCAACTATGATTTGATCTATTAGATTTCAATAAAGCATGGTAACTTACCATGTTCATTTTTTAATCGCCACATCCTAAAATATAAGCGAGTTTGCCCCAAAATTAAACTATTTCAAATTTGTCTAAGTTTATAGAGAAGAGTATTATCGTCTATTTAGTTACATCAAGACGCAGGGATTTGCAACCAAATTGACTGGAAATTGGAGGCACTGGTTCCATTCGTCTTTGTTAGGCCACAAAAGGGTTGATATAATGTGTCTTCTTGGAGCGATCGATCAGTCGCAGTGTGTCCAACCATGCTTGCCAAATGGTAGCATTCTAGCCTCCACAGTTTATATTTTACACATTAGAAAATTGTGAACTTCGATATGATCTAGGAACCGTAGGATAATAAATTGTTTGCAACTCAAAAGCAGCAGGCAGTGATCAACAAGCTACCAGCACCATGAGGTCCCGGGTGCGAATTATCGCCGTCACCCATGTGCTTCCAGCCCCAGATCATCAGACTGCCATCCGGTCACCAGAAGGCGCCCTCCCCGACGACGGCCATGTCAAGCTCTCGTTCATGGACGCCTTATTCGTCGACAGGGTGCCAATGCAGCGGCTCTTCTTCTACGAGGGCCCCGACGTCCCGCCCTTCCAGTCCCTCGTCCGCTCCCTGAAGTCCTCCCTCGCCGCCGTGCTTCCCGTCTTCCAACCCCTCGCCGGCAAGCTCACGCATTGCGCCTCGACGGGCGACGTCGTCGTGGACTGCTCCCCGGCCGCGGTCTCGCCAGGCGTCAGGTTCGTCGAGGCCGAGTACGCCGGCAGCATCGACGACATGGGCCGTCTCGCCGTCGGCGACGAGCACCACACGGAGGCGTTGACGCTGCTCGGGCCGGAGCTGAACGCGGGGCGTCTGCCTGCCCCAGTGCTCGCCGTGCAGGTCACGAGGCCTGACATCGGAGCTGGGCGCGCCGGCGTGGTGGTCGGGGTGTCCATCCACCACTCCGTTGCCGACGGCCACTCCGTGTGGCAGTTCATGAGGCAGGGGCGAAGCTCTGTGGGCTGACCCGAGTGCACCGGCACCAGGGTAAAATCAAAATACAAGTTAACACGAAGTAAATTTTACCTCTTATGCACCACCGTGGACCAAACATGTGCACCACCGTGAATCCATGCTTGATGCGTCCACAGGCCACAAGCAGGCCAATCTTGCCATGCGGCTGTCCAGCTAGGATGTCGAGGGAATAGATTAAATGCTGAACGCATGACGTATCGTTTCCTTCGCGTAGAAACTTTGACTGCGGCTGTAACTCTACAACGACTACGATCGGACAGCCGGAGTGGGCAAGGCTGTCGCTTCGCCTGCCCAAAATTGTGACCATCGCGAGGGGGAAAACGCCGCTCACAGCTCACGGATCACGGGCTCATGGCCAGCAGATTGCCACGCCGGCAGGACTGCCGGAGCTCATCGCCAAGTTGCTCTGCTCATCGCCAAGTTGCTCTTTGATCAAATGAAATATTTGTTTTTTTTTGCTCACTTAATTCTTTGGAATAACGTGCAATGGCAGGTAAGCTTATGGACACAGGTGGTTGAAAAGGAAAGCCCCACATGATGTTAGCAATCAGAGGCCTATTAGCAATGCTAATACTTCTCATGAACCTCGTCAACAAGAAACCAATGTTCGTGTTTCAGCTCCAAAGGAAATCAATTGGGAGGAGGAGATCCAATTTGATCCAGGCAAAAGGAAAGATATATGTTCTTATCATCCTAAGAAGAAAGTGTCTGCTAAATGAGAGATTCAGTAAGAAAGAAAGATATACGTGCTTATCATCCTAAGAAGAAAGTTACCAATGATGCTGTAGTGGATCGCTTCAAGAAAATGAGAGATCACAAATACTAGAGGTGATGCACTACTTTCATATTTTGGGCTGGTTCGGCTGGTGGAAAAGCCGGCTGGTTTCGGCTGATTCAATAGTGTTCTGTGAGAGAGAATAAGCTGAAACAAGCCGAAACATGATCAACAGAACAGGACCTTTATCGTTTTTCAGTTCTGAATCCATCTTTTCTCGACATATTTAGTCTTCTAACTAGTACTTCTATTATGGGTATTTGACTCATCAAGGACTTCGGCATAATATGTATTTTGTCCTGCAGACCATGTAAATTTTGGTTGTTTTTCTGAATTAACTATTAATATCTTAGATCCAGCATTTTGCATGGTAAAAATTTCTGTAGTTCTACTGTTTATGTACCGTCACTGTACAGAGATAATCATTATGCTTATGAAGTGTGCACTCGGGTCCTTGATGCTCTAGCTTCGCCCCTGTCATGAGGGCGTGGTCCGCAGCGTCTCGTCGTGACCCGGCGTCGGACATGGTCACGCCTTCGCCGACATGGGATCGGACGGCGATCCCGTACCCCAAAGCCGAGGAAGTGGCTCGCAAGTTCTTGCGCACGGTTGCGCCGGCGCTGCCTGTGGCAAGATCGCCGTCCTTGTACACGTCACTGGAGCAGCGGAGGAGAAGCTTCCTGCTCCGCGCCGACGACATCATGTCGCTGAAGCAGAGCATACTGACACAAAGCCAGGCCATCGGCGGACACTTGGGCACATTCCCAAGCACCTACGTCGCGGTGTCGTCGCTGGTGTGGACGTCCATCGTCCGCGCAAAGTCCCTAAACGACCCCGACGGCGGCGACGCCTACTTCCTGGTGCCAGTGGACCTCCGGCGCCGCCTCGGCCCGGCGCCGGCGGTCGACGAGCGCTACTTCGGGAACTGCGTGGCGCCGTGCTTCGCGAGGGCCGCCGTGCGCCACCTGCGCGACGGCGGCGCCGGGCTGGGACACGCCGCGGCGGCTATCAGCGACGCGGTCCGCGCGCAGCTCAAGGACCCGCTGGGCGGCGCGGATCACTGGCTCGAGGACTTCCTCGCGGTGCCCAAGGAGAGGCTCACGTTCACGGGGTCGTCGAACAGGTTCATGGCGTACGAGACGGACTTCGGGTGGGGTGCGCCGAGCCGGGGTGGAGCTCGTGTCGCTCTTCACCAGGGAGCTGGTGCTGCTGCTGGGCGCGGAGGACGGCGGCGTGCAGGTCACCGTGGCGCTGGACCATGCCCACATGGAGGGCTTCGCAGCCAACTTCATGCAGGTGTCACGACGAGGGGATGAAGGAGCCAAAAATTAGGAGTAAAATATGATGACACATGTGGTCGATAAAAAATCAAAACTTGTTCATTTGCTTGGGTGTACTGCAGTTTCTGAAACTCATGTGCCTGTAATAAGCCAAACAAACAAGAGCGGTTTGGGTGGGGGGGTTGCTGCATTCCTTTCGTATGCACCTCAACCCACGTGAACTCAACACATGTGGATTGAGATGGATACGAGCACAACTAAAAAAGCCATCAGGTGATTTTTTTTTTCTCCCAATAATTAACAATTGTTGTATTTTAAGTAGGGCACATTTTAATTAAATAAAAAACAATTATATCATAAGTCTCATATCAAATGCTAAGTTCGAGTCCTATATAGGATTGTGACTAAATTAAAGGTTGCCCAACTTAAATAAATATCATCAACTTAAGTTGGATGTGTCCACTGTGGAGAAGGGCCAGCGGAAGCCCGGGAGATGGCTATGGGGGCGTCGGGGAGGTGGAAGAGGCGGGCTGGGACGGATGCGGCGGGCAGCGGCAGGGAAGATGGGAAGTCGCACGGGTTGAGGCGGAGGAGGGCTAATGGTGGCGGCGGACCTCCTGATCTGGCTGATGGGAGGTCTGGCGGCGGACGAGGTGCTGGCGCTGGCGGGGAAGAAGGCCGACGACAGGCTCCCTGCGGGCGGCCGTGTCGGGTGGTTTCGAATCGCGTGGTGAACTAATCGGAACAAAAATTTGGATAGCCACCTATTGGTCCAATAGGATTGAGGGGGAATTTGGAGGCCAACTCTAAAGTTAAGAAGCCGAGTTGGTACTCTTCTACACAGTATTGAAGTAGTAAAGTGCTGATGCAAATATCAATCAGCATTCAGCAGTCAAGGACCCCCCAACTAATAACTATGCCTCGTTCCCTTGCCCGCTACCCGCAGGCCGCAGCCGCAGGAGGTTGGCCGCGAAGCCCTCCATATGCTCTGGATCGAGCGTCACGGTGATCTGCACGCCGCCGTCCTCCACGCCCACCAGCAGCACCAGCTCCGTGGCGAACAGCGACACCAGCTCCACCCGGCTCGGCGCGCCCCACCCGAAGTCCGTCTCGTACGCCATGAACCTGTTGGACGACCCCGCGAACGTGAACCTCTCCTTCGGAGCAGCGAGCAACGAGTCCAGCCAGCTCTCCATGGCGCGCACCGGGTCCTCCGGTTGCGCGCGGATGGCGTCACGGATGGCCGTGGCCGCGCGCGCGAGCCCGGCCCCGGCGTCGCCGCACAGATCGCGCGCGGTGGCTCTGGCCACGCACGGCACGACGCAGTTGCCGAAGTACCGCTCGTTGTTCACCTGAGGGCCGAGGCGGCGCCGGCGGTAGTCCACGGCCACCAGAAAGTAGTAGTTGGCGTCGCCGTTGACGGCGAGGTGTGGGGCTTCGGA
Organism: Saccharum hybrid cultivar R570; assembly: GCA_038087645.1. NCBI lineage: Eukaryota > Viridiplantae > Streptophyta > Magnoliopsida > Poales > Poaceae > Saccharum > Saccharum hybrid cultivar. The sequence continues at coordinate 10,625,017 of JAQSUU010000807.1, read as the reverse complement.
CTTGGCGCGCACGATGGACGTCCACACCAGCGACGACACCGCGACGTAGGTGCTTGGAGGTGTGTCCAGCTGCTCGGCGACGGCGGTCTCTGTTTGTGTCCGTATGAGCTGCTTCACCGATTGGATCTCGTCGGCGTGGATCACAAAGCTTCTCCTCGACCGGTCCGGCGGCGAGCACGAGGAAGGCGATCTGACCTGCTTGATCGTCAATCAAAATCTGCTTCAGAAAATTGTCCATATACAAACCATGTAACGAAGAGGATCGATATCCAAATAGCTAGGTGCAGTGGCAGCGATTACCACAGGCAGCGCCGGCGCAATCGCGCGCAAGATTTTGGAGGCGAGCTCGTCAGCTTCGGGGTACCGAATCACCGTCCGGTCAAACGTCGGCGGCATGAGGCGTGCCATGGCCTCCGAGCCCTCCTCCGCCCGAGCCATGGCTGTCCACGCCCTCATGAACTGCCACACGGAGTGGCCGTCAGCCACAGCGTGGTGGATGGCCACCGCGACCACCACAGCGCGCCGGCTGCTGACGGCCGGCCTCGTCACCTGCACCGCTATCACCGGGGCCGGCAGCTGCCTCGCGTCCAGCTCGGGCCCGAGCTCCATCAGCGCGTCCCTGTCGCCCTCGTCGTCGTCGCCGCCACTGGCCACGCGGCGCATGTCGTCGATGCTGCCGGCGTACTCGGCCTCCACGAACTTGACGCCAGGCGACACCGCGGCCGGCGAGCAGTCCACGACGACGTCGCTGGCTGATGGGCGGTAGGTGAGCTTCCCTGCGAGAGGGAAGAAGATGGCGAGCACGGTGGCGAGGGAGGACCGAAGGGAGCCGATGAGGTCCGGGAAGGGCGGGACGCCGGGGCCCTCGTACAACAGCCGCCGCATCGGCATGGCCCTGTCGACGAACAGGGAGTCCATGAACGTCAGCTTCATGATGCCGTCGTCGTCGGGGAGGCGTTGCGGCGACGGCGAGTAGAGCGCAGCTCGATTTTGATCCGGGAGGACATGGGTGACGTTGAGAACTCGCACGCAGGAGCTCATGCTCATCGTACGGATAATCTGGCGATGCAAGAACCAGCCAGCCAACAGGAGTATGATCAAAGCACATCACACATCGGTCTCACTCTCACCTGCTGCCGGCGACTTCTGGCCACCACTGTATCGATTGGAGACAAAGGCCAGGGTGGTTGGGAACTTGGATGGTGCTGTCAGTGTCGGTCGCTTGTGTTGCCTACTGCTTCTTCCCACGATTTCAGTAGGGTTCTCAACCCCTCCGGTTCTCTCTCAAAAAAATATACAAGTCAAATATAATTATATTTAACTAGGCTTATAAATTCTATATTTATCATCAAATTATGTTCCATGATTATAATAATCCAATATACTTGTCACTCATCATAATTATTAGTACTTTATTATATGGTAAACTTTGTTTAGAGACACCATTCATATGTGGTATCTACTGGTAAACATTGTTAATCTAGAAATTTGCCCAATATCATTATATTCTTTTATATGCCGGCCATCTAAATGTGTAGAGGGTTAGGATTTAGGGATTTTGAGGGACCTATGTCTACTGACCTAATATAGAGGGAATTGCAAGGCGATCGTTGAACAACTGGCAGTAGTGGGACGGTGAGAAAGGTGGTGATATAGCAAGCTACCAATCACAGAGAAGAAGAGCGTTTAGGAGGAGTTGAAAAGGGATTATGGGGGAGGTAACCATAACCATTGTGCTTTATTCCGCGTCAGCGAGGAATCGGTTGGGTTTGGACCTGTGCTACTACAAAATCGATTTTTGGAGATTGGCAACCTGATTAACAAAGGCAGACCATCTTGGGGTGCTGCCTCTAGATCGTTAACAGAGGTAGGTGTTCTAATGAGATTCACTACTACACAAATGATTTTGCGAGGCAGTGCCATTTTATTAACCGAGGCAGTCGCAAAAACCAACCGCCTCCGTAAATGCCGACGGAGGCGGTCAGAAAACAACCGCCTCCATAAATCGATTTACGGAGGCGGTCTGCCTCAAAAAATAGTCTATTTTCGAAGGCGGTCGTCTTAAGGCATCCGCCTTCGTAAATCGATTTTAGGAGGCGGGCAACTATGAGGCCCGCCTTGGTTAATCGTGGCCGAGCCCACCTGGCCCATCTAGGCCCGGTAATGGGTCGTAGTATATACGCTGAGCAGCTATAAACCCTAACCCTTAGCCGAGCCCGTGCTCTTTCTCTCCCACAGCCGAGCACCTTCCCTTCTCTCCCACTCCCTCAGCCGAGCACCTCCCCTTCTCTCCATCTCTCTCCTACTCCTCCAACAGTGCACATGGCATTGGCGCCCCTCCCTTCATCACAACCCCCTCCTCCCCGACGGGGGATCTGGACCCCACGTCCTTGGCGGAGGAGGATCCGACCCTCTCCTCCTCGGTGGCGGCGGATCCGGCCTCCTCTCCTCGGCCACGGCGGATCCGGCCCCCTCCTCCTCGGTGGCAGCAAATCCGGCCCCTTCCTCCTCAGTGGCAGTGGATCCGGCCCCCTCCTCCTCGGCCGTGGTGGATCTAGATCCCTCCTCATCGCCCGCGGCGGATCCGGCCCTTTCCTCCTCGGTGGCGGCAGATTCGGCCCCCTCCTCCTCAGTGGTGGTGGATCCGGCCCCCTCCTCGGCCCCGGCAATGGATCCGCCCCCCTCCTTGGCGGTGGCGGATCCGACCCCCTCCTATTCCCCGACGGCACTCCCGGGGCCCAGATCTGGGAGCAGCGCTGCGGAGGCGGCTAGAGCTGGGGCGGCGGATCGATGGCGGCGGCGCGAGGCCCAGATCTAGGCCCGTGTGGGCTTTTTTCTTTTTTCTTTTATTTTATTCGAATTACGGAGGTGGGCAAAGCAACCGCCTCCGTTAATCTTCCATTTACCGTGACCTTTGATTGGAGGCGGTTGTAATGCCCGCCTCCATTAATCCATTTGGCCTGCCTCCAAAAAGATTTTTGTAGTTGTTATTGCATTTGTTATTTCTTTTACAGAGACAAGCAAGTTAGGAAGATTGCCTCTACTAATAATTTTATAGAGATGGCTAAGTAACAAAGATCACATTTCTAACACCCCATTATTAACAGAAGTGGTTGTGTTGAAACACACTCCTCTGTTAATGATTAACAGTAATGAGAGGCCTATATCAACCACACCCTCTTCTTCCTCTCATAGATCACTCACTTGGCACATTCTTGCTTGAGTTGAGGTGCTTTAGGAGGCCCAAAAAGTGTTTTCTCAAGGAGGGAGGTTTTGATCTTGATTTGTTTGGAAGAGTTGTATCTAAGTGGCTAGTTTGTGGCTCCTATGTACTTTATATTTGTTAACTTTTTATTTTTGATGGATTTGGTGGTCTAGATCTAGTTCTATATATATATATATATATATATATATATATATATATATATATATATATATATATATATATATATATATATATATATATATATATATATGAGATCTATATGGTGGGGATAGAGAGAAAAGGATAGATGTGTGTGTGAGGCCAAAAGAAGAAAAGAAAAATGTCTATATACATGCTTTGCAAATTATGGAGAATAATTTTCCCATATAATCCTATATTTTGTGACATGTTATAATTTTTTTTTCAAAAGTAGAAATTGTATTAAGGAGCCATAGCACAGTACATCCACTGTATTGCAGAAAACACCTTGGCAAATTTTGAAGTTATAGCATGCAACACCCAAAACATGAGAATGTTCTTATCGTCGACCGAACAACTTCCGCCAGAAATGACGATCGAGATCAAGCCAAGATCCACCTCCTAGCCTCACAGGGGGTGCCAAACCTTGGATCTGCCGCAAGAGCGAGCGCTTGGAAACTCCACTGCAACACATTGTTGACGCTAAATGAGCATCGACTGTCGACATGTGAAGAAAAGGAGAGGAAGAGGGATCCGTCACCGCCGACCATGAAGATCGACGATCAGAAGATTTAATTCTCTATTACCAACGCTGTTAGCAACATAAACAAGGAACCCACCAAAGGGATGCCAAAACTGCCCACCCTTCCACAAAAAGGGGGAAGGAAAGCCTTACGCTTCTGCCAGTAATGGAGTCAGAGCGCCGCGTGCCGAAGGGCAACCCACAACCAGTCGCGCAAAAGTCCTCCACATGACTATCGGTGATGAAGCGAAGCCAGCAAAAACACTTGTGCAACGTTGTTGCCATGGGTAAACTGAGCGATAAAGCACTCTGGCAAGGCTGACGGGCTGGCCAGCATGCCTCTCCAGTAGGGCCCCACTGTGGTGGTGGCCTTCTCTCTCCTTCCTCTTCCTCGTCTTCTTCTCCTCTCTTCTCCCTTATTCTCCTATTCTCTCTTCTTTGTTCTTCCTCTGGTCCTTGTTCTAAAGAATGAGGGATACGAGAGAGTGGACGGGGGCTGGTGCGGGTGGTTTTGTGAGGGACAACCAGGTGTACTTACCTGCGGGCCTAGGGGGCTTTAGAGTTTGACAAGTTACCATTTGGTGCATGGTTGTGATCTATTGAACTGTTCGATAGAATGATGTGTGTTGTCCAAAACTGTGCAGACATATCAAACATGTTGAGGTCTTAATGGACTATCCGATAAGTGGTGTTAAATTGCTTGATAAATGTCAACAGGGATCAGAAAGTGCAGAAAAAAATTGATGTACAAGTTTTTGAAAATAGAAATTTAAGTGCAGATGATGCTCATGAGTCCATTAGGCATATGTTATTCAAAGTGCACGACTGGGTCATGATAGCTTTCATATCCCCAGCCACCAATAAACCCCATCTCCTCCTCCCACAAATAAAGGAGGAGTTGCACCCAAATACTATCATACCAAACCCAACCATCAGTCCGAGAGAGAGAGAGAGAGGGGAGGGAGGGAGGGAGAGGCCAATGACATGTGAGCTTGACATGTCAGTGGTATTAAGGGAGGCATATTGGGGTCGAGCCAATGCAGCTCTCCTGGTAACTACATGTTGAGGAAAATATTAGGATATTGTTGAAGATGTCTTTAGAATGGCCAAAATATATAGACGCACACATAGGATCTTGTTTTGATACTTTTCCATCCATCTATCAATTGCACGCAGCTTTTCAGAAGGCCTACATTAAAGACAATCCATTGTCTCTACCTCTTCTCTATCTCTATCATTATCTCTACTCTCTATCTCTTCTATTCTCTGTCTCTATGTCATCCATATAATCACATAACAAGTTGCACGCCGTTGCAATTCATGAGTATATTTGCTAGTTATATTAAAAAGAAGGAAACAACCTAAATTAAGCGTCAGAAGACTTTATTCAAATTCCAATTTAAGTAAAACATCGTGCAGTGATAAAGCTCGTGGTTAAAATGGGTAGGGGGAGAGTACGTACATCCTTAGCTGTAATCGCATCGATCTCCTGACGACTTGTTGGCAATTGGCATGCTGTCAGTGGTTATTGCGGAGCCACTGAATGGGTGTGCTGCTCGCTGCAGCTGTGGCTGAAAAAGCAAATTAAATTGTACAGTAGATATAGAGGTTGAACATTGCCACCTTAAGAATAAAACTGGTAAACATAGATTCAGATATTTTAGTTGACCTATTCTTTTAGCTAGAGCGAGAGGATGCCTGCGAGATACTAGCAGCAACGCCGTGGTCGGTGGTCCAAATACATAAAACCCACGGGCCACGGCAACGCCGGCACCACCCAGCGTCATCCCATTCCAGTTTCATAATTCCTGGCACCGTACCTCGTTCTGAGTCCGTGATTGTGAGATACACCTACAGCCCTACCCACGAGCGAGCAGGCGGAATGGAGCGCCGCGCCGAGAAGTCGCTCCTTGTGCTCCTCGTGCTGTCTTGCCTCCTCGTCTTCCCCCTCGACCCTCGTCTCCTCCGTTCCCATGCCAAGTGAGTTTCGATCGGTCGCCACTCGCCACCGGTGCCTTCCTTCATGGTCTTCGCTCCCCCGCTGATTCCTTTCTTGATCAGTTGCTGATTTTGATGTGCGTTCGTGCGATTGCAGGAAGCCCGCGCCTGGGGAGCCAGCAGCAGCACCTGCCGTCTCTGAAGCTCACTTCTTCTTAGGTATAGTTCTACTAATCGGCTGTTTTGCTCTGATCTCCCGCGCACCCTGCCTTCCTGCCTGTGTTCCCTCTTGATCGATTTTTACAGAACTGTTAGAGAAAATACAGAGGTTAAATTCGTCGATGGTGGATATGTATTTATTTGTCATCTAGAGCTGAGGTGGCTTCTGTAATTCTGATGGTGACTTTGTGTCCCGAAACAGGAGACGACGATCGCGGCGGCGATGACTTTGTGTCCCGAAACAGACGACGATCCGGAGGCGAGGATGGATGTGGAGGTAAACGACTACCCAACGCCCGGTGCCAACGACGACCATGACCCAGGTCATGGAAGAGCTTGAACGGAGCTGGACCCAATAATCCTTCGTCTTTATCAGTAGTACAAACTTTTTTCACAATCGGCCATTCACCCGTTTTTCATTAAGAGGAGAAAACGTGCAATACAACGGAAAGATCACAAAGGCGAGAGTGATCATTCCCAAAGAGCAGGATCCTAGCTACAAACTACAAAGTGCTTTGCTGGTGCTCCTGTATTCTAGAAAGATTATTAAAATATACTACCAGTCCCTAAATTTGGGAGATGTTGCTATCCAGTTCTCAAACTTTTATTTTTGATTTCTAGGTCTCTACACTTATCGTGGATTCTAGCACTAGTCCAAACGTGTTTCAACTCGCACCATATACATACGTGGCATACAGATTCAACATGATGTGAATCTGACATGTTGTCTAGTGCCTAAATTTATACGTCGGTGTCATCTAAGTCCTAAATTCTAAATTCACAAATATATATATAGGTCTCCAAACTTGCTAAACAAACCACATGAGGTAACTAAACTTGCAAGACGGAGCCATCTAGGTCCCTAATTTCTAAAATTATAGATCTAGGTTCCTAAACTTGCTAATCAGGTCACATGATGAGATTCAAAGTACCATTTTATTTACAATAAACCACCAGCGTAGCTACTGATTGTGCATCTAACATGTAGGGCTCACATGGCATCCCTCTTTCTCATCTTCTTTACTATTTTCCCTCGTGCCACTGCCACTCTCTGTTGTGCCGCCACAGCTGGAGCCCCAGCACAAACAATAGCCCATCAGCATTTGAAGTGGCTCTGAATAGAAGGAGCACCGCCACCATGACCAAGTCGTAGTAGCTAGCCTCCTCATGCTCCCTGCTATTATCCACACGCTTGCCGAGCTTGGCCACAACCAAGGCCGATGGTGACCAGCCATGGGTGAACAGGGCTCCCTGCCCTCGACTTTGGCGACAGCCGGATCCACACTTCAATAAGGTTTTGTTGTATAGTGTTGTCCGAACACCACTGGGCCAAGCTAGGCCCAAGGGCATGGAGCGCTATCCGAACGAATGCGGGAGGGAATCCATCTGGACGAAACAAGTTTAGGGATTCAGAAATAATAAAAAATAGAAATTCAGGAGCTAGATGGCACTACCTCCCAAATTAAAGGACAGCCAATAATTTTTTTTCACTAGAAATTATGGTAGACAAAAAATTACCTAGTTATATCTCTATCTAATTTTAATCTCTATCTCTATATCTATCTTTTATCTTTATATATCTCTACTCTCTATCCCTATATATCTCTACTTCCTAGCTTTATCTATCCCTTCTCGTCTCTTCTGTTTCTAATATAAAAAAGAGGAAGGTTTCTTGGTCCGTCATTGCTCACAACCATTTGATCTCTAATCTCTATCTTTTCTCTAACTATTGGACCATTCAGTGCTTATAGTAAGAAAGGCACCAGGCAACAACAACCGGTTAACATATGCACTCTCTCTGCTAAGCATCTCTAATTGTCCTAGATAAGCTCTTGTCCCTATAAAACTGTGCCACTATTGAGGTTTTTATTGCTCGAATATTATCCCAAAATAGCTTCCATATCCCTAACTTTTTTGCCGCCACTCCTCTTTCCACAAATAAAGTTGTCCCACCAAACCCAACTCCATCAACCAGAGAGAGAGGCCAATGACATATGGGTCTCACATGTCAGAGAGAGAGAGGCCAATGACATATCACATATGGGTATGACATGTTAGTGAGTATTAAGGGAGACATATTGCCGCAACTCTCGTAATAACTACACATTGAGGAAAGTATTAGGGTATTGTTGAAGATGCTCTTAGGATAGCCAAAATATAGACACACAAATAAGATCTCGTTATGATACTTGCGCATACTCTTGACCGTCTATCAATTGCACGTAGCATTTCAGAAGGCCTACGATACCATGACAACTTGTCTTTCATCTCTTCTCTATCTCCTACATCTCTATCTCTACTCCATGTCTAGCTCTATCTCCAAGTCATCCAGATAATCACATAACAAGTTATAGATAATAGATTCAGCCATTTTAGTTGACCTACCTTTTAGCCAGAGCGAGAGTATGCCAGTGAGCTAGCAACGCCGTGGTCAACGCTGTGGTCGGTGGTTCAACTATAAAACCCGCGGCAACACCGGCACCACCCCAGCGGCACCCCATTCCCATTGCAGTTTCAGAATTCCTAGCACCTTCGTACGTTCTGAGTTCGCGACTATGAGATACTCCTGCAGTCCTACTCGCGAATCGCGAGCGAGCAGGCAGAATGTGTTGGTGTAATCCTGGTCACACAGGTGACACCGAGAAGCAACATCGTGATGTGGAGCAGTCAGGGAAGCAAGGGCGCCAAAACTCAGTTTGAATAGAGGTGCAGTTGCTGGCCAGTGGTGACCGCGCCCACGAAGTTGCAGTTATCTGCATAGTGTGTTTTACACCATGTTTAGTGTGAGTTTGAGCGGTTTCCGCTCGTGTAATAGGTGTATTAGCTACTGGTATAAGTAGCTGGGTCTTTAGGGAGTGTGTTATCACAATTGTAAGCCGGGAAGGCACAGTGTATCCGAAACTATCGTGAGCCAAAAGGGGGGCTTTCACCCTGTCGTCCAGGTGACGGTTTCATCGAGTGTGTTCCAGTTTCGTGTTCATCTTTTCTTGCTTGATCCAAACCACATACAACGTTCAATTGTGTGATCCTTGACTAACATCTGGTATCGGAGCCATACAATTGATCGCGGAGTCACTCATTGATCCAAACCATGTCCATCGTGGCCAGTGGCGGCGGTGGAGGCAGCGGAGATGGGGCGCGAGGCGGTGGGGAAGCGCGCCAGGTGTATCCCTCTCTGACGAACACGAATTACACCAGTTGGTGTATCCGTGTTCAGGCGATCATGGAGGATCGGGAGGAGTGGGAGGTGGTGGAGCCAGATGCAGAGGCGACGGTGCCGACCGAAGCCGAGGCGGCGAAGATCAAGGCGAAGGAAAAGAAGATCAAGGCGAATCTGCTTCAGTGTATCCCTGATGATATTCTGATGCAAGTCGCCAAGAAGAAAACCGGCAAGGAGGTTTGGGACTCTCTGAAGGCCAGATTCGTCAGCGCAGATCGAGTCAAGGATGCTAGGTTGCAGACGCTCAAGAGCGAGTTCGATGCAGTTCAGATGAAGGAGACCGAACCGCTCGATCAGGTTGTTGGAAAACTGACAACTCTGTCAGTCAAGTACAACAGCTTGGGGGGAAGTCTCGATGATGCGGCGTTGGTGAAGAAGTTGTTCGACATCGTCCCAGAGCGCTACCTCACGGTGGTGGCCGGGATCGAGCAGTTCTTTGACCTGAAGACGTTGGCGTTTGATGAGGCGGTGGGGCGTCTGAAGGCGTTCGAGGAGCGCACGCAGCGGAACAGTAGTAGCGTGAGATCTGATGGGCAGGTGATGCTCACGCAGGCGGAGTGGGAGGCCAGGCAGCGGGGAGCCGTGGTGACTCTTTCGGGAAAGGGAAGAGAGGAGACGGCGGCGGGCGAGGCCGTGGTCGTGGCTGTGGCGGAGGGAACAGTGGCTGCGGTAGCAGCAATGACGCCGAGAGAGGTGGCACGGGGAAGCGTGACAAGAGTCACATCAAATGTTTCAAATGTCACCAGTATGGGCACTATGCAAATCGGTGTCCTGGAGTGAAGAAGGGAGATGATGCAAAGGGAGAGGAGAAGGAGCCGACTGTACTGCTAGCAGAGACTGTGTTGTCGGGTGAGCTACAGTACTGTCAGGAGAGCAGGGATCAGAAGGTGTTTCTGAATGAATGTAAGGTGGTTCCTGAGCTCCACTTGTCTGAGGGAGGTGATCCAACAGGCAAGTGGTGGTACCTCGACAATGGTGCAAGTAATCACATGACTGGGGATTTGCAGAAGTTCAGAGACCTTGATCGAGCAGTTCATGGCAAGGTGAGATTTGGGGATGATTCTACTGTTGAAATTTTAGGAAAAGGTACAATTGTCTTTCAGGGGAAATTGGGAGATCAGTGGGTGTTGTCTGATGTTTATTACATACCTAGACTTAGAAGCAACCTTGTGAGTCTTGGTCAGTTGACAGAGATGGGGCATAGGATTTTGCTTGATGATGACATGCTAGAAGTACTAGACAAACAGACTGCTAGAATGATCATGAGAATACCCAAGACTCTGAATAGAATGTACAAGATTGAGTTGAGCACAGTAGAACCTAAATGCTTGATGGCTAACATTGATGACCAAGCTTGGTTGTGGCATGGTAGGCTTGGGCATGTAAATTTCAAATCAATGAAACAACTAGTGAGCAAGGAGATGGCCACTGGGGTGCCTAGCATCAGGCATCCAGATCAGGTATGCAGTGATTGTCTGAGAGCAAAACAGACAAGAGCTGCATTTCCAAAAGCAGCAGGGTGGCAATCAGAAGAAAAGCTCAATTTGGTGTATGTTGATCTGTGTGGACCAATAACCCCAACAACAGCAGGAGGAAATAGGTATTTCATGCTGATGGTGGATGACTGCTCAAGATGGATGCATGTGTATTTTCTGAAAAGCAAGGATCAGACATGTGACATGTTTGTCAGATTTAAGGCAGAGGTGGAAAACTTCACTGGGTGCAGGATCAAGACACTCAGGTCTGATAAAGGAGGGGAGTTTCTAGCTAGTGTGTTTGCAGGTGTATGTGAACAGGCTGGGATTAAAAGATAGCTCATAGCTCCATACACACCACAGCAGAATGGTGTGGTGGAGAGAAGGAATAGGACAGTGTTGGACATGTCCAGAGCACTACTGAAGAGCATGATGTTGCTAGGAGAATTCTGGGGTGAGGCTGTCAGACTTGCTGTGTACCTCCTAAACAGACTGCCTACTAAGGTGATGGGTGATAAAACTCCATATGAGGCTTGGAATGGAAGGAAGCCAAGCCTTGGGCATCTTAAGGTGTTTGGTTGTACTGCTCACTCTAGAGTAGTTACACCACATCTCAAGAAACTTGATGATAGAAGCAGGCCTTTGGTTTATTTTGGTGCTGAAGAAGGAAGCAAAGCATTCAGACTCTATGATCCTGAAGCAAAGAAAATTGTCATTAGTAGGGATGTAGTGTTTGAGGAGGAAAAAATGTGGGATTGGGGCTCAGTGTATGAGGGAGACATCTTGGGAGAATTTGATGTTGAGATGGAGACAGGTTTTGTGAGTGATGATGTTGACGAGTGTGTTCAGCAAGAACAGACAGTGTCCACTGAAACAGTTTTTTGCAGATGAACAAGCTCATTCTGATGGTGTGCCAGATTCTGTACAGTCACCAGGTGCTAACTCAATGCAAACAGATAATTTTGCAGAGTTCAGCAACAGATCTTGCAACACCACAACACTTAGTTCCTGTTTTTAATGATTCCACATCTTCCTCAGCAGAGAGTAGTGAACCAATGAGATTCAGAGGTCTAGATGAGATATACGATGAAACTAGTGAGGTGGATCTAGTGGACTCTGATGTTGAGGCTCTGTTAGCAGAAAATGAAGAACCATCCTGCTACAGAGATGCTGCAGATCATCAAGAATGGAGAGAAGCAATGGACAAGGAGATGCAGTCCATAATTAAGAATGAGACTTGGGAGCTGGTCAAGCTTCCCATGGGAAAGAAACCCATTGGTCTTAAGTGGGTTTATAAATTGAAAAGAAATTCAAATGGAGAAGTGGTTAAGCACAAGGCCAGGTTAGTAGCTAAAGGATATGTTCAAAAGCAAGGCATAGACTTTGAAGAAGTGTTTGCACCTGTTGCTAGATTAGACACAGTGAGGTTGCTTATGGCCTATGCAGCAAACAATGGATGGAAAATCCACCACTTAGATGTCAAGTCAGCTTTTTTGCATGGAGAACTTGAGGAGGAAGTGTATGTCTCTCAGCCTGAAGGCTATGCAGTAAAGGGTAAAGAGCAGCATGTGCTGAAGTTAAGCAAAGCTCTTTATGGACTTAGACAAGCTCCTAGGGCTTGGAATGTCAAACTTGACAAAAGCCTGAAGAAATTGAATTTTAGAAGATGCTTGAGTGAGCAAGCAGTGTACACAAGAGGAACATGATCTAACACTGTCATTTTAGGAGTCTATGTAGATGATCTCATAGTTACTGGAGGGAATTCAGAGGAGATCAATCTGTTCAAGAGGCAGATGATGACAGAGTTTGAAATGACAGACCTCGGTTTGTTGAGCTACTACCTAGGCATAGAGGTAGAGCAGAAGCAAGATCATATCACAGTAAAGCAAAGTGGGTATGCAAAGAAGGTACTGATGCAGTTTGGTATGAGTGAGTGCAACTCTACCAAGTTCCCATGGAGTCTGGTTGTAAACTAAACACTGACAAGGGAGGGCAGCAAGTTGATGCAACAGAGTATAGAAAGATGATTGGTTGTCTGAGATATCTGTTGCACAGCAGACCTAACCTAGCATATTCAGTTGGGGTTTGCAGCAGATTTATGGAAAAACCCACTGTCATGCATGCTAAAGCAGTAAAGCAAATCCTAAGGTACTTGAAAGGCACAGTTGATCTTGGACTGGTTTATGTTCAGGGTGGGAGTGCAGACAAGTTAGTAGGATACAGTGATAGTGATCATGGAGCTAACACTGTTGAGAGGAGAAGCAAAGGAGGAATGGCATTCTATTTGAATGAAAATTTGATTACCTGGTGTTCTCAGAAGCAAAAGACAGTGTCACTATCCTCATGTGAGTCTGAGTTTATGGTTGCCACAGTAGCAGCAAAGCAGGCTCTATGGCTGACAGGGGCGAAGCCAGGATATATCATCATCGGGGTCAAGTGGAAGTACAAAATTATGGTTTCCTTTGGCAGAACTTTAGCTCCGGTTCTTTTGTGGCTCGTAGCAAGGAGCCCCACCAAACGGACCTTAAAAAAATGGCTCCTTGCAAGGAGTCTGGAGAAGCTGGAGCAAAGAAAAAATTGTTTCTCGTGACTTCTCACAAACATAACACAAATTACTACAAAACTACTCACTAGAGTTGTTTTTGCCAAACATTTTTTAAAACGGCTCTAGCTTCACATGAGGAGCCAGAGCCGAAGCCCTTTTAGGAGAAGCCGGAGCCCTAGCAAACAGGTCTATAACTTGCGATAATACAATAACATGTATAACATAACCCTACAATGGATAAGATAGAAGCAACAAAATGACATGTTTGCTTTACGATTATATATTAGACCTTGCTATGGTATTCCTGTCCCACTTAAGAGGTAATATTCAATTAAATTTGAACTCTTGATTTTTGTGTTTTTAAAATGCATGCAATAAATAAATACTCCCTCCGTATCGGATTTAGAAGTCGTTTAGGACAGCGACACGGTCTCCAAAACACAACTTTGACCTCTTATTTTTATAAAAAATATTTATAGAAAAATAATATATGTATACTTTTATGAAAGTATTTTTAAGACAAATCTATTCATATAATTTTTACATTTGCAAACTCAACAACTTAAAAGTTATTGATGATTTATATTCTCAATGTTTGACCCAAACCTTGTCCAAAACGACTTCTAAATTCGATACGGAGGGAGTAGTTAAGTTATTTTTCTTTTAGAAAAGAATATCCCAGAAATCTTGACTAAGTCCCTATGCCTCCGTCCTTCGTGTTCTGTTTCCTATTCAGCATTTCCGTCTCCCGTCGAGCCACTAGGGCCATTCACGGTCAGGCACACAGACATGAGAAGGCCGACAAGGCAAGAACGAACATCACAAGGACGGGGAAAGGCCGAAAGCGACTTGGAGCGTTGGACAACCGGAGTGATCAGAGTAGAAGGGGATCAAATTGGACTGCTACTGGGCTGCTGCATGCGTTTTTTACTTCCATTAACTTATCATTAGATGGGCCATCGGGGCTGTCGGGGTCTCGAATATTATTTACCGGGGTCACAAATGGTGAAAAATTGCAGGGCACAGGAGGTTAGCGGAAGGTCGTTGGGGTCGGACGACCCCGACGCCATAACGTAGCTTCGCCACTGATGGCTGAGGAATTTGATGAGTGAGATCACAAGACAAGACCCAAAGGCAGTCACTCTTTTTGTGGATAACAATTCTGCAATTGCTCTCATGAAGAACCCTGTATTCCATGGTAGAAGCAAACATATTGACCTGAAGTACCACTTTATCAGGGAGTGCATTGAGAGGGGGCAGATTGTGGTTAAGAGGGTGAGAACTGAGGAGCAGAAGGCTGATGTACTAACCAAAGCAATGCCAGCAGTCAAGCTGTCAATCATGAGTCATCTGATTGGGGTTAGAGACCTCAGTGTGTGCCAGGCTTAGGGGGGAGCATGTTGGTGTAATCCTGGTCACACAGGTGACACCGAGAAGCAACATCGTGACGTGGAGCAGTCAGGGAAGCAAGGGCGCCAAAACTCAGTTTGAATAGAGGTGCAGTTGCTGGCCAGTTATCTGCATAATGTGTTTTACACCATGTTTAGTGTGAGTTTGAGCGGTTTCTGCTCGTGTAATAGGTGTATTAGCTACTGGTATAAGTAGCTGGGTCTTTAGGGAGTGTGTTATCACAATTGTAAGCCGGGAAGGCACAGTGTATCCGAAACTATCGTGAGCCAAAAGGGGGGCTGTCACCCTGTCGTCCAGGTGACGGTTTCATCGAGTGTGTTCCAGTTTCGTGTTCATCTTTTCTTGCTTGATCCAAACCACATACAACGTTCAATTGTGTGATCCTTGACTAACAGAATGGAGCGCCGCGCCGTGAACCCGCTCCTCGTGTTCCTTGTGCTCCTTGTGCTGTCCTGCCTCCTCGTCTACCCACCCTCCCCCCCCTCCACCCCACCACCCGTACTCCTCCGTTCTCATGCCAAGTGAGTCTCGGTCGCTACCAGCAGCTCGGTGCCTCGGTCATGGTTCATGGATGGCCTTCGCTGATTCCTTTCTCGAGCTGTTGCTGATTATTTTGTCTGTGCATGCGTTCGTGCGATTGCAGGAAGCTTGCGCCTGGGGAGCCAGCAGCAGGACCCGACGGCTCTGAAGCTCACTTCTTCTCAGGTACTACTACTAGTTAATTCAATAATTCGCGCGCTATTTTGCTCTGGTCTCCCTCGTAGGCTCGTACCGTGCCTTCCCACCTGTTACAGAATTGTTAGTGAAAATATAGAGGTTAACTAACTCACCGATGGTGGATATATATTAATTTGTCATCTAGAGCTGACTGCTGAAGTAGCTGCCGCAATTCTGATGATGACTTTGTGTTCCAAAACAGGAGATGGAGATTGCGACGGCGATAAATATGGGCAAGCCGGTGGCAAGGATGGACTTTGAGGTAAACGACTACCCACCGCCCGACCATAAGCACCACCATGCTGGCCCGGCGGCCACTGAAGAAGTGAAGAGCTTGAACGGAGCTGGACCCAATAATTAATCATCTTTACCAGTAGTAAAACTCCAAAGTGCTTTGTTAGTGCTCCTGTATTCTAGAAAGAATACTAAAGGTCATCCCTAAATTTGGGAGAGGTTGCCAGCTAGATCTCAAATTTAATTTTTTTGTGTTCCAAGTCTCTAAACTTGTCATGGACTCTAGCACTGTTCAAACGTGTTTCCACTATAGATATTCGGCACGACACTTAGACACTATGCTCTAGCCGTGCCATGTCGGGCCGCTGTACCAAACCCTCGGCTTAGGCACGACCCTAACGGTCATCGCTGCAGCCGTGCCTTGCACGTTGAGGCCGTGGTGCCGCCGCGACGCCTTATCGAACTCGTCTCCCCGCAGCCACGTCATCGAGGGAGCCCCAGCTCTCCGTACCGAGGCATCGCCCCGGCGCGCGAGGGAGCCCAGCTAGCTCCACGGTTGATAGGGAGCCCAACTCCATGGTTGAGGCTGTCGCACCGCTTGACATCGTGTGAGAGGGAGCTGGCGGCACATGAGAGGGAGTTGTGGCTGTTGCGCGAGAGGAAGCGTGTACGCATCTTGGTAATGGTAAGAGAAGGCGGTAAAAGGAACTGTTATTTTGGAGTATAGATGGGCAACGGGCTAGCCCGGCCCGGCTTGGCACGGCAATGGGCCGGCACGGCCCGATGGAGGTCAGGCTGACAAGGCACGCCGTGCCCTGCGGGTCGTGCCTCCCTGGCCTTCGTGCCTCGCCGACGGCCCAGGTACGGCCTGCCGGGCCACTTTCATGCCGGGCCGGCCCAATGAGCCCGACTTTTTTAGCAGGCCGTGCCAGCCCGAAGCCCATTAAGAGAAGTGAAGGGGAGGCCGGGAGAGTAGGAGGCAGCAGTAGCTCTGCGAGCCGCACTGGTGGCGTGGAGAAGGCGGAGGTGTTCGGTGCCTGCAGTGTGGTTGCGCGGGGGCGTGGAGGAGGAGGTGGTCGGCCGACCAGCAGCCACACTCGACACCGCCGCGCTCGATGCCGGCGCCTGTGGTGCGGCCACGCAGGTCGTGGAGGAGGTGGCCGCCGCTCGAATGGGAGGGCCGTGGAGGAGGAGGCCACCTGCCGGCGCGCTCGAGCTGCGACCGGACGTGCGGAGGGAGCGACGAGCGAGAGCCAAGTGCGGGTGAGGACTGAGAAGTAGAGTGGGAAGTACGGACTGCGGCGCCACCCGATGCGCGAGTGCGGCGTAGGGCAGGCCGGGAGGGAGATGGGGATAGGGTTTTGGGGGGAGTTGGAGCGTGGGCCTTTAGCAGGCCAAGGCCAGCAGCGGGCCGACACCAGGCCTCCACCAAATTTTGGGCTGTGCCGTGCCAGCCCGCGTGCCTGGTGTGCGGGCCAGGCACGGCCTGCTCCCTCGGGCTATGCTAGCCCGGGCCCGCTGGTCATAGGGTCGGGCCGTGCTTGGGTCGGGCCAAAAAACGGGCCTCGTGCCGGGCTAATGGGCTCGGGCTGCATGCCCACTATATTTGGGAGCTAGGGTTTGGAATATTTTTGTACTCTCTTAGCTTTTTCGGGCCATGCCCGTGCCGGCCCATCTGCCCCGTTTGTCCATCTAAAAGTTTCCATTCGCTCCATATGCCTGTGTGATATGCTGAGAGTTGATGTGAATTTGGCATGTTAGATTTAGTACCTAAACTTGTACGTTAGTGTTATCTAGGTCTTAAACTTCTAAATTTACATATATACAGCTTCCCAAACTTGCTAAATGGATCATATGAGGTAACTAAACTTGGAAGACCGTGTCATCTAGGTCCCTACTTTCCAAAATTACAAATCTAGATTCCTAAACTTGCTAATTAACTCACACGAGATTCAAATTACCATTATTTGTGATAATCCACCAACATGGCTATCGATTGTGTACCTAACTTATAGGGCTCACATGTCATCCATCTCTTTCATCGCCAGAGGCGGATCCACCAATATGGCAAGCTCTGGCGGTCGCAAGACCTCCCCGCCGGCGAGCCCCCCACCCCCACCCCCGGTTTCCAGCGGATCCTGGCAGCCATGGCCAAACGCCCGAGCTTTTGCGTCTCTATTTGAGGACGGAGAAGAAAACCATTCGTCGGGGAGCTAAGCATTACCACACTTGGGCCTATTGGGCCGTGTCCACAACTCCGCGTGATTGATTGGAGCCCAGTCGGAAGATGAAAGGTTTCCGCAATTCTGCGTAGCTGACTCTGACTTGACGATTCAGTTCTCACCTCAACTCGCAACTCGCGGATCGGCGATCGCCGTCTGGCCGGCTGCCTACGAAGCGATGCCGATGACCGATCCTTGAAGCATGAAGCCTGCATCTAATCGACAATCGCTGCTGCCGCCCGCTTGATCTTTACTACAGAAACAACAATTCTGCTGCCGCCCGCTTGATTCTTCTTGAGCTGTATCCAGTGACGAATTTGATTCTTCTTGCAGCTGTAGTCCAGCAATTATTAGCTGATGGTTTAAACTTCAATTTACACATTCTTTGAATGTTAGTTATAGGCTAATAAAATAGTATATTGTAGCATGGCTTTGGGTCCAAGCAGCGGTACAGATGGAACCACGCTGACACGAGAAATAATTCATGGTAAGTTCATTCATCGTCACTAGAATCATCCAATGTTTGATTTCATTTTTTAGGAATGCTTATGATCAATTATGAACAAAAATTTCAACTCTAATATGATTAGAATGCTATTTATGTGATTGTGACAGTTTATGGATACATATATAAATATATCACTATTTTGCCACATTATTATATTTTATTTTTCTATATATAATTGTTTCGCTACATAAATTAGTAGTACAAAGTTTACCATAGGTAGATTTTTATCCTGGATCCACCACTGCTCATCACCATCCCATCCCCCTGTGTCGCTAACACTTTGTCTTGTGCCGCCACAACCCGAGCACTATCACCAACAACATCCCACCAATAACAGTCGGAGTGCCTCCGAACAGAAGAATCAGCACCGCCAACATGACCAAGTGGTGGCGACTAGCTTGTGCATGCTCCCTCCTCTTCTCCACATGCTTCCCAAGCCTGGTCACAGCCAACGCCGATGGCGACGACATGGGCGAGCAGGGCTCCTTGCCCTTGGCTCTGGCGGTGGCCAGATCCATACTTCAAGGCTTTGTTGTATAGTGTTGTCCTAACACCACCGGACCAAGGGCATACAGCACTATCTAAACAGACACAGGAGGTAACCCGTCTAGACTATTGTTGCTAATGTATTTTACTCTTCCAAAAATTAAGGTAGACACAAAATTGCCTAGTTATATCTCTACCTCGTATTAATCTCTATCATCTTCGTATCTCTACTCAATATCCCTATCTCTATCTCTTCTCTTCTCTTCTCTTCCTATCCTATCCTAATATTAAAAAGAGGAATATCTATCTATTCTCTTCCTAATATTAAAAAGAGGAATCTCTATCTCTTCTCTTCCTAATATTAAAACAGGAAAGTTTCTTGATCCGTCATCGCTCACAACTGTCTAATGGGATATGATGACATAATCTCTCCCGTCCTCATATGAGTTAGTGTTTAGTGTCCGAGCATGGGGCAGGGTCCAATTTCAAAGCGAATTAGAATACAAAGTGTTGCATGGTAAGCCACTCTCCTATGCCCATATGAGTTAGAGTAGATTGTTCAGGCCGGTATGGTGAAGAGTTTGGTCCCAAAGTAAATTGAAACGCATGATGCGATCATTGATAAAATCTCTAGAACTTCTGTACCCCTCATGAGGCAGCACACATGTAGGCATGCATAGTACATAGTTCGATTTCAAGACATATTAGAATATATGATGCAGCGCTATTGCATAAATTTCTGAACCGCAAATTGGTCAGATGACTATGCATGAAGTTATGTTCCGATGCAACACACTAGTATGTTTGCTACTCCAATATTAAAAGGAGAAATTTTCTTCTCCCTATTTTGGATTGTTAATCTCTCTCTCGATCCTTCTATCTCTCCACTCGTCTGAGCATTAGAGTCATGACAGGTTTTACTAAGAATAGCAATAAGAAAAATTTTGGTTGGTTTTACTAATAGTAACAGGACGTGGTGTACTAGAGATGATATTACTTGTTTTAATGTCTCGTCTATAATCTGAACTCATGTCTCGTGCTCTTACGAGATATAATAGTGTCATAGTGTGCCTAGCAACGATGCAGAGTCAGATTTGAAGACGTGTCCATAGAGGTTGATTCCAATACGTGTTGGAACAAATGACACAATCGTCGAATAGATCTCCAAGACGCAAATCATCCACGTGACAACGCAATAAGATGTACATTTTGTTGTAAAGCGCGCATGGGTACGTTCGTTACACACTATGTAGTCTAAATCCAAGACGCGTTCAGTGATAGTATGGAGCCTGATTCCAAGATGTTTTGAAACAACCGATGCGATTGTTGAATAAGTAGCTAGTGAGGCACGAATTATCCAGCAGTTGACCACACGACAATCTATATGTTCTGTTGTAACATATGGGTAAGTTTGCTGGTATTATTATTATTCTACAATGCATGTGTATGTACCTATCAATTTCACACATATTTGAATGTCATTCCGATTAGCTATGGAACAATTACGACGACCGAAATCCACAGAAACTGATAACTGACGCACGTCACCATGTACTCTTCCATTTTTCACACCTCACGCACCCAGCTCCTAACACTCTATACTCCAGCCAGCTACTCATTCGCAGCTACCTAGTGGTTCTCTCTTCTCTCCCCATTTGTTGCAGAAGAAATGAAGCACAAGTTCCGAGCCATAGCCATTGTGGACACATTTGTCAGCCGTTGGGATCAGAGATTGAGATCAGATCCATCCGATGATCGTAGGCAGCCCCAGAGCGACTGCTCGATGCGCGCGAAGCTGTCGTCGAGCTCGTACATGGAGCAGGCCAACGCGTCCTCGTCCTCGTCCGCCCCCGCCGCGCCGTAGAGCTCGCCACCGTGGCCCAGCTCGCCCTCCGCCTCCGGCTCGTCGTGCTGCTCAACTTTGGCGTCAACGACGACGTGCCGCGACACTGCCCCTTCGCCCTCGAGCACGAGCTGCTGATGCTGCGCGTTGCCGCCAGCGTTCCGCGCCACGAGCTCCTGGAACATCGACGAGCGCAGCAGCAGGCTGAGCGCCGTGGTGGACGACGACGGCGACGGCGACGGAGACGGCCTCCCGACGCACAGCGCCGTGGGGCTAGGCCCTGCGCTGCCTGCGTACACGGATCCCACGTCGTCGAGGCCGCCGCCGGGGAACAGCGCGGCCCCGCGCGCCGCGGCCAGGTGCCCACGGTAGAGGTCGTCGACGTCGACCTGCAGCATGCCGGGCGCGGCACCGTGCGGGTGCTGCAGGAGGCCGCCGGCCTGTAGGGACAGCGACGACGCCGGCGGTATGCCCGGCCCCCTGACGCCCGACGTCGGGGTGCCGGCGGCGTCGTCCTCGCTTGCCGCGGCGGCGCCACCGCCGGGCTTGAGCCAGCGGATGTAGGTGCTGAGGTCGAAGTTGGTGACGGCGTTGATGCCGCGGTACTCGATGGCGGCGATGTCGTAGGCGCGCGCCGCCTCCTCCTGCGTGCTGTACGTGCCCAGGTACAGGTACTTGTTGCCGAACACCCGGCCGATCCGTGCCTCCCATCTGCCGTTGTGGTGGTGCCTGCATGCATGCGCGACGTGCGTGCGTTCAGGCCATGCATGCATGCCGCCGGCTAGGCGCGGCGAGATGATCGGAATTCGGACAAGCTGTCGTCCGTACGTACCGTGCGACGCCCCTGTACTTGGAAACTCCGCGGGAGAAGCCGTTGCTCTTCCTGCTTGCCACGGGTGGAAACAAAAACATTATTCTATCACTCTTGGATCTTTCTGCGAGCTGTGGAGCACATCAGAACACGTACGTACAGTTGGTGCATAAGGGCTAGTGTATGCTCACCTTCTTATGGAGGCAAGGTACTCTTCCTTGGACACATTCTGCATCACTTTGAGCTCTCTCTCGTAGTCCACAACCTGCCGGATGTACAAAAATCATATATTGATCACAATGCTCGAAATCTGAAAATTATTTTTATATAACATATATACAGCTTGCGTAGAAATTTTATTTGGACTGTTCTCAAAAGTACCTTCTACAACTGTCAGTACTGATGGTTGTACAAGATATATATAGGATTTTCCTTGTACGACTTTGGATATAAAAAAAACTCGATCTGCGGGGTAGACAACCTGCGATAAAATCTCCAAACCTTTGTCCTACTCATACAGCGGCACCACTGCCCACGTGAGATTAGGCCGGATTTTAGACCTGTGCTTTGGTGTAGGACAGACGAGATGATTTTTTCTATGCGGAGCTGGGAAGTCGAACTCCCAACCTAGGGCTTCTCACGACGGGGTGACCACCAACTGAGCTACAACTTTTGGATATCAAACTCTGTAAGGAGAATTTGCAACAGAGTTCCTAATTTCCTATGCCGGGCAGAGAACAGTGTCACGGAACAGGAGATCTAACAGTATGTCAGTCATCTAGTGCAAATTTGTTCCTTGTTGGCCGGAATCATTTACAACTTCCCTACGGCACTCTTCTTATTATTGTGTATTTTTAGAGGTTTGTTACATATATATACTGGTACATACCCTATTTTTTTTTTCACGACCCTACTACTATACTACTACTACTACGTATTTCGTAAACTCCGATCCACACCATACGAGTATACGACGTACCGGAAAGTTGGTGTAGGTGGTAGGTCCCCAGTACTTGAGCGCCGCCAGATCATAGGCTCTTGCTGCCGCGTCTTCCTCGTTATACGCTCCAAGGTAAACTGTTCAACATCGTGCACGCATACGTACGTGTCATACAAAAGATCGATATGTATAAATCTTGTTCAAGCTCTATTTTGTACGAACTACGTACCTTGCTTCCCCTTCTTCTTCTGCGTAGGGTTCCATGTCCCTTTGTCCCACAGGTGCGCCTCGAACCTGCCCGTCCACCGATGCCTGCGTGTGTACACGTGTAGCAACAAGCCAACAACGTTCACGATCAACACGTACGCCCAGATCGACCAACACGTACATCGATACATGCATGCTCTTTGCTCTATTACAAATAAAAGCACAAATAGCTAGCTTAATTACCTGCTTACGCCTCTGAACCTTGAGCTCCTCTTGGTCGCGTTACTGTTGCTACTCGCCGACTTGTCGCCGCCGCCGGCGACCGCCTCGTCCTTGCCGCCGTCGTTGCTCATCGTCACCAGGGACGACGACGACGGCTCCCTCTTCCTGCTCCTCTTATTACTCTTCGCAGCACCGTCCCCGCCGCCGCCGGTGGCCGCAGGAGGAGGCGCCGGCGTCGGCGTAGCACCGCAGTACAGCCCCTGCCCTCCTCCTCCGACGCCGACGCCGATGCCGATGCCGATGCCGCCGCCGTGGAGCTC
This sequence comes from Saccharum hybrid cultivar R570, assembly GCA_038087645.1. NCBI lineage: Eukaryota > Viridiplantae > Streptophyta > Magnoliopsida > Poales > Poaceae > Saccharum > Saccharum hybrid cultivar. The sequence goes on along the minus strand of JAQSUU010000807.1, from coordinate 10,601,774 downwards.
ATCCTTCACCTGCAGGCTGTAGGTTGCCATGGCCACCACCAGAACAGATCACTCAGAAGGCTAGCCTATAGCTAGGTGTTGTGCTTTGGAACCAAAGGGGAGGTAGCTCCGCTCCTACGTGCGTGTGAATGTTTATATGCAGCTGAGAACAGATGGCAGGGCTTGGTATTCGTCCTTGTTTCCATCTATCGCTGAAAACGACAGCAGGCGACGGTGATCTCGGTGCCAGGCCCCTTTGTCTCTTGCGGAACGAGATGCCGGGACAGCTTACACGCCTTGCATTGTGTTGCCACTGCGTACTTGGCGCATATTCATTGGCCGGAAAAAATGTCCTTGCGTGTCCAGAATTATATCACAAGCTAGCTATACATTCACACTTTGTAGTTTCCTGTGGGAAAAAAACAGTCAATGGCTTATTATATGATATAATTTCTCTTCAAAATAAAATAAATGTTGGTAAATCCAGTCAGATGAAACAATTAGCCTATAATATCTGACAGAAAACCCTCTCTCAGAATGCAGATACAACTTGCACTTTCTTGTGGACAATATTATCAATGACATATTGTTTTTTCTCTAGACACAAATGTCGGTAAAATATTAGCCTATTTGCGGGTAACCCGCCTTGCATCCCTGTCTGATAGACCCCCTCAGAATGCAGATACAACTTGCACTTTCTTGTGGACAATATTATCAATGACATATGTGATTTTTTCTAAACACAAATGTTGGTAAATTAATATGGATGATACAGCTGACAACAGATATTGGGATTTGGGAGGCTCAACAAAATGCATGTATAATTTCAAGTACTTCATCCGTCCCAAATTATAAGTCATTTTAATTTTTTTGAAGAGTCAAAGCTTCTCAAGTTTGACCAAATTTATATAATAAAATAATAACATTTATGATATCAAATAAGTATCATTAGATTTTTTATTAATTATATTTTTATAGCATGCCTATTTGATTTCATAAATGTTTGTGATTCTCTCTGTAATTTTGATAAAACATGAGATACTTTGACTCTCCAAGAAAGTTCCAATAACTTATAATTTGGGACAGAGGGAGTAGTTTCTATTCCTTTATACTATGACTGGCCTGTTCGTTTCGCTGAAATTTGGCTTATGCTGATATTCATGCTAAAATATTATGAGAGAAAAACACTATTCGTTCGCTGAAAAGTACTGCTGAAGTAGTGCAGCAGAACATAGGTACACGTGGACACCGAGTTGTATTTATATCCTTATTACTTACAGCTGCTGAAAAGACACCAATCCAGCCATCAGCAATATGTAACTGTTTTCACTTAATATTAATATGAACAGGACATGGCCAGGCATAAAATTACCGAAGTTATCAATAATACGTGCTTGTTACGTTGCATATGGTACATCCTGGATGAGTGTAGTAGATCCTTTTTTCCATTGTGCCAACAATGGAACTGAACTAGTTAGTTCCGGACTGCTCTTTTTTCCAGAATATGACATGCAAGCCCTTCACAGACAGTTATAATTGACCAAACATAGTAGTTACGTTTATTTCTGGAACGACCATTATCATTATTCCTAAAATATTCTATCCCCTCTTATAGTTAGTAGCGCTGACCAAACTTAATAAGTTGACCACTATTCCTACCTTATTAAAAAGTCCCCAAGCATAGTTGAGGAACAAGATCTGAAGATGAGAATCGCATGCAAGCTGTAAAAGAGAGGGATCTGGATTGCTTGATTACCGTCGTCCAATCACAAAAAATGCAATCCCTTTCAAGATCATGATAACATCAAGGAACTCGCATAACTTGATTGTTGTCTCATTAATTGTCCTTGTAAACACTGTACTTGTTCAACGGCTATACCACTGGTTTCGCAGGAAGTTTCACCGCATCTCCCTTTCCTTTTCAGCGTACCTGCTCTGTACATCAAACTCTGTATGAGCTCAATGCTTTTGCACCATATACCAAGTGTCCATCCTCTACGCATATTGCAGCTCACTACTACAAAAAGGGTTTTCTCCTATGGTATTTTCACCGCTGCTGGCTCGGGCAAGAACCAGTGGTGAAAACCAGGATAGTTTTGATAGCCGGCTTCGGACAACCACCGGTTCGGAGATAGACCGACCCAACAGTGAAATCCCAATAGCAGCTGCACTCATCTCCCACTGCTTTGTGTTTTCTGTGGGTAGATGACAAGTGGGACTGTGCGCGCGTGTGCCACCCTCTGAATAGCTGGCAGGGCATCGCACACGGGTCCTATGGCACACCGCCTCATCTCTCCCTCTAGTGAGTGAAGAAATATCTCTCCTCTCTCGCTCTCTCTCTCCCTCGATCCCTCTCCCTTCCTGTGAGTCGGCGGCGGTGGGCGACCTACCATGGTGGCTCCTCTACAGCAGTCCCCTGACACACGAACACAACCCCCGACACCTAGCCCTTGGTGCATGCACGAGCTAGACGGCATCCATGGCATCGCGTGCGCAAGATTAGCCCATTAGGTGGCGGCCATGGAGGTGTCCCATGGTGTGCGGCCCCCGGTAGGCGGCCCCCTAATGCCATAGCCACATGGATGCAAGTGCGACGACGACGCATGTGTGAGCTCAGCGATGGCCATGGTGGCGTGTGAGTGAGTTCATAATGCTAGGAGCATATTATTTGTTTTTTTCTGATTATCATTGTCGGTTCATATAATGAACCGGTATAGATCATTGTTTTCATCGCCGGATTGAAATAGATGATGATGGAGCTTATTATCGTTGTCCATTTTCACTACCTAAGGGCAAATCGTTAGTGAAATGGATTCTAGAGCTGATAATGATCAACTTTCTATAGTAGTGGTTCACATGTGTGCTCTAGCAAAGTTGTGTTCTTCCTCTACTTTTCCCTTTAGTGGAAGCAACTAGAATCTAGCATCTAGCAACAATTTGAGAAAACAAATCTACTCACCACTATTGCAGTAGAACAATGAGTAAACATCTTACTCACACTAGTTCCATCAATTCGTTTCCTAGCAATTAGGCCATTTGGGGGCACTCATATTTATGCAATCGCACCTCCTTTGCGCTCTCGCGCGCCCAACTCCCTTCCCCTCTCCATGCTCTAAACTTCTTAATATAAACCTACCCATTTTTAGCCAAATCTCTACCTTTCCCCATTAAACCCATCTTCTTCTCTAGGGGACGTCTCATCCTTCCCATAGTCTCCGCGTGTCGCAAATGGTGTTGCCTTTGTGTTGGGTCAATCTTGTCGACTCGTCTAGTCCCTCCAATTAATAGTGATGGTAGTGTACGTCCATGTCTCATGTCTCTCCCCCTTGCCTAGGGTGGATATGCTCTACGAGACGTCGTTTGCCAAGCCTCTTCCTGTCACGACCCAACAGTCGTTCCAACTTAAACTTTTCAGAAACACACCCCTGGAGGTTAAAACTTTCACCAACCTCTCCCTGAATCCTGATTTGAACCTTCGGTACACATCACTATATGTTGGATCACGAACATGGTCAACCATGGCACCAAGCCTTAGTTCTGGTTTAGCTCTTCTCTGACAATAGGCGACCTTATCATTTCAATGGGAAACCTTGATTTATCTCATATAAGACAAGGACTTCAAATTTGCTTCTCAATTCACCTAATCTTCTCCAATCAAACCAAGTCAAATAGGGTCAACCATGGTCAACTCAAAGGTTGAGTTAATCAAATTCTCCAAACTATCACTTGAAAGAATGATCTCTAAACTTAGAGTGGTTTATACCAACTCTATAAAGTAAATTAAGGACCCTAATACCAATCTCTCCTCTCCAAATTCAATATCCCAAAATCTATGTTCTATCGGACCATCCACGAGATCACTTAGTCAGCATAATCAGTTTGGATGAGCTCTCCACTTCTCCTCCACCTTTGCCCCACTTGTCAGCTCAAAGTGGATATTTCCAACTATCTAGTTTAGCTCCCCCACTCACTCTCGTCTCTCTCTCCCCACCTCAAAGTTGGAGAAAACAAGAACAAGCAAGAACTAGAGAGAGAAAGGAAGAGGAGGAAGATAAAGAAAAGAAGAAAAGAAAGAGAAGATCGAGCCAAGCTCAAGCATGACCATCTCAAGGAGAAGATGAAGATCTTGACCACCAAATTCACCCTTGGATGAGATGAAGAAATCCCTTTTCATTTCTTCCCAAAAATAAACCCAAACCCTAATCTTGATTTCATCTTGCATGAGTGGAAGAAGGATATGGCCAGCAACTCCATCATCTCAAGTGTAAGCTCAAACCTCTCTCTCACTCAACCATGTCATGAACTTCTTGAATTTCTCTCTAATGGAAGATATGTGAATTTTTGCAAGAAATTCTTGATTTTGCTCAAATTCATCTCCCTCACTTGGAAGCAAGATGGAGCAAGGCATGAGCATGTTCTCGGTGGCAAAGGGTCACCCAACTCTTAAAGTTAAGTTATCTCTAGGTTGTACACCACCCAAACACCTCACCCAAATACTCCAAGGTAATCACTACACACCCCTAGAAACCCTCACAAACCCTAGCCTCCCACTCAAGAACACCAAGAACACATGAATCACACATAAGTATGTCAAGGGAGCACACTGTCCGGCAGATCACCAGAACGTTAACAGATCACCAGACCGTCCATGGTATCACTTAGAGCCGATGACAAGGCAATGCATGCGCGAAACATTCTAGTGAACCGCTCAACGTTCCCATGGGCCGTTCATGAGAACCTCGAGCCCCAATCTAGAAAAACACCCCCTTCGGGTTTGCACTTGTGGACCGTCCGCTAGCACGCCAGACCATCCACTAAAAATTCATGAATTTTAATTTCTGTACACCCTTGACCCCGACCTAACCACCCAATCACATGTTTGGATACATTCTAGTACACCACTAATCCACCCTTTGATCCATCCAAAGAACTCTCTATCTTGAATCACAAGTTTAATCTCTTTATCGCTCAAGTTTATCGATCTCTTTGAGCCATCTCAACTACAGCTCTTCTAATGTCCTCTTGCAAGTTAGAGGTACGCGTATGAGTCATCATGATCATCCTCGATCACTGGGACTTCATCACAGGCAGGCACCACTACCAATAAACCCTCGTATAAACCACACGTCATGTATGGGAGCGGTAAGCTGAGTACTTAGTGGTGACTTGACAATCTCGTGGATTTGGCCCAAGATGTAGCGAGGTAGCTCTGAGATGAGTGCTTCGACTCGTCACTGTACTGTTCATGGGTTAGATGTAACACCCCGGGTGTTATAGTGCTAATTAATCTGCCATGTCATCATAATGCATTGCAAAGCATCCAGGATTAGGTCAACCTTGTTATGCATAAACTAAAACAAGTTTACTTATCTAGATTGGATGTGCTTCTCAGTGGTGTGCTCCGAACCCAAAAACCCTAATTTCGAATGCCACTGCAAATACTTAGTCCATACCATGCGTAATTTGAGGTGTGTGACTGTGTTGCACACTAGTGCCAAGTGTAGGGTACGAGCTCAAGTACAACACTAAAATGAAGCTCCAAGTTTGAGTTTGAGTTGGAGTCCAAAAACTTGTCACGAGTTTTCCGATTCGAATTCAAATTCAAATTTGGGAAAAAATATAAAAGAATTTCAAAAGCTAAATTGGTTAACCAAGAGTGGCATTTGGTCAACCATGTCATGTTGGTCCAAATGATGCCCTTGGATGATGGTTTGATCACTAAGTACTCACAAATCAAAGTAGCAACAAATTCCAATTGAAAATTCCTCCGAAAACCCTAAGTTTCAAAACCCTGTTTTACCCCTTTTGAAATAATTCAAATCTAAGCAAAATTTAGGAAAAAGTTCAATACCAAGTTTGTAGAACTTTTCAAGGGCTACAACTTTGGTGTTTTGAGTTTCCAAAGTTTTAATATAAAATGTGGAGCAATTTTGAAAATAAACAAATTTCAGATTTTATTCATTTTTATCCCCAAACTAAGATTTCAAAATGGAGGCAGAATTTGAAAATGTTTTGAACAACAAAGTTGTAGGTCTTGTTAAGATGTACAACTTTGGTGTTTGGAGATTTTGAAGTTTCAATATGATATCAAAAGTAATTTCTAAATTACTAAATCCCAAAAATGTGTCCCCTTTTGAATTTAAACTCAAATTTCAAAATCCAGTTAGAATTTGAAAAAGTGTTTAATACAAAACTTGTAGAGCTTGAAATTCTGAAGATTTCATATATTGGAAGTTTTCAAGTTTCCACATGAATTTGAGAAAACAGTTTGAAAATTCAAAATTTAGGGGGGGAGTGCTACAGTACCGCGCCAATGGCGGTCGGCCACCGCGCGGTATGGGCGCCGGCGAGCCGCCGTGGCCGCCCAAACCCTTCGCGTGCGACCGGGAGCGCCAGCGTGACGGCGTGAGCATTCCAGCTCTGTAGCCGCGACCGTCGTCTATAAATACGTCGAGGTCACAGTGACGTTCTTCGTTTTCCTTGTGTTCGCCACCGCCGCCACCGCAGCTCCGCCGCTCGCCGCTGCCGCCGTCAAGCCGCCCCTGGCCACGCAACTCGCACCAGCAAACTCGCCTCAACCTCGCACATCTGTTGGTCCAATTGTTCGAGCTTTCTTCTCGCTCGAGCCTCCGCACCGCCCGCTCCCGTGTCCAACTCCGGTCGAAGCACCGCCACCATCGCCTCCCGTGGCCAAGCCACTCCGGCTCCTCTCCGTCATCCCCGAGACCGCCATAGTCATCGCTGTGAGCTCCTGATCCTTTTCCTCACACTAATTTAGCCGCTACCGCGCTATACCGTCGGGTCGTCGGACACCGCGACCGTCGAGCCGCCACCGTCGTCGGTGAACTGTCACCGGAGCTCGAACCGTAGGGCTAGCTAGCAAAATGGAGTCGTGGGAGGGTATAGATGGTAATGGTAGGGTCAGGGTGTCGACCGAAGCTCCGGTCACCAGCCGGCCACCGCGCGGAGGTGAGAGAGCGCGCGGGAGTGAGCGAGGGGCGGGAGGTAGGCGATGACATTTCTTTTTCAAAATTATGAATAGTACTGCTATTTGTTTATTTCACTAAAAATTGTGTAGAGTTCCAAAATTCCTGAAAATTTTTGTGTGAGCTTCTCAATGTGTAAACTACCTAGGAAAAATGTTAAATCTTGAATTTGCTTACTTTGTGCAGTAGATTTAATTAGTTCCAATAAAGATTAAATGCAAATTTCAGAAATTTTAATAATTAATTTATTAATCAAAAAATTATGAAATTTATTGTGACACTGTTTTAAATCATTCTTAATCCATAGAAAAAGTTTGAGCTTGTTTAGATAAAGTATGATCAACTATTCATTATGCCCTAATTATTTAAATAGTTAATAAATGTTAATTTGAGAACTTTAAGTATTGTGTGCCCTTTTGATTGAGTGATGTCCTTAGGTCACTACTCTTTGGTGATCTTTGGCACCTTAATTCCATGTTTGAGCTTGTTAGTAACTTACTTAGTGATAAAAGCTGGTATCGCTAGAGTTGTTGCTACTAGTTAGCAGGTTTTCTGTTCGCGACTGTACTGTGAAGGAAAGTTGTACTCAAGTCGTAACTCGTGGTATGTTATCATCAAGCATCATGTTTATCGTCGAACATCATGTTAAAGCATGTTATGTACTCGTGTAGTTTCCGCTTTCGACGAAGTCGAAGTCACCGAGCAAGCTTCCGGAGAAGAGCTATCGTCGGTGGGTTCCGGACCAGACGTTGGAGTCATCGAGTCTGAGTCGGTCATCGTGTCAGAGCAAGGCAAGCTTCGGTGCATTTAAACCCTACCTTGAGTTTTTACAAAAGTTTTATTAATTATATTATGGTTTATTGCATTAAGTAATTAGGAGTTGAGTGATAACCTAATTGCTGCATTGTCATCCTTGATTATTGCGATATCAACCTTGATACCTGTTTTACTGAAAATGCGTAGTATGCTTCGCTATGCTTAGAAGTTAAGCTTTTAAATGAAATGTTTACATAGCCATGACGGCATATTTAATGAACATTGAAATATAAGAATGAACTTGAAAGATCGGGCGGGTGGTTTGGCCACTGCTAACATGCATTGGGAAATGAGTCTCAATGTAGTGTTTCTGCCTTGTCAGTTAAGGACCGTTCGTTGTAAGCCTGCTTGTGTTTCGAGACTTTGCAACTAGCCTCATGCCTTGGGTAAGCCCAAAATGTTGGTGATTCCATTACGAGAATGTCTAACCTCGCACTGGGAGTGGAGAGATGGCGGGAGTAGCGTGTACCCTCGGGGCTAGAATCGGGCCGGGTTCGAGGAGTACTGTACTCTCGGGTGGCGATGGACATGTTCTGGTTTTGGGAGATCTAAATGAGGGTTGATATATGCAAGATTCGGTTCTACATATATCGTGATGTTAGAGATCCTCAGCTGGGTATAATCGGTTCGAATCGTCGTTGCTCCTCGGTTATGAAGACTTGATCACCTGACTTGCATCGTAGTTAAGAATTGAAATGGAAACCAAGAATGAGAGGTGTTTTGATAATAATTACTTTGATCTAGATTAGGATCACCTAGATTTGGTTAATGAACCATCAATGGTAAAAGTAAAATGTTGAAGATAAGGACTTACCTTAGTAAGCTTTTCTGCAAAAGAAAATTTGATTTTGGATTACCCGTACCTTGATTCCCTAAAAGCTAGCATGCCCTTGGAGTCTTTGTCTTAGTCGGATAAGTCTTGTTGAGTACTCTCGTACTCAGGGTTTGTTAAACCCCTTGTTGCAGGTGCGGTTCATGAACAAGTCTGCTTCGAGCCTTGTTGCATGACCGTCGTGGTTGAAGAAAGTGACGACGAGTAGACTGTGTGGCCTTTGGGCAAGGCAACTCGCTTGTGTGATGTAATAAAGTTACTACCGATACTTCTCTACTACTGGTTTGTAATAATGTTACATAAGGTTTGAAGTTTGAAAACTGGTTTGTAACCCTAAGTTATTGTAAGACTTCCGCTACTTTATTCTGTTGAATATTTTGAATAAACTATTGTAATATTGCAATACTCCTGTGATTGGGTCCTGTTCGGAGAAAAGCAGGCCTTTTAAGTTATGGTGCACATAAGTACGGCTGTCAGAGGTCATTATGGCAATGACGGGTACTTGTGGGCCATCATAATTAGGAGGTTCTGTGACATTAGATAGCCACATTAAGGAAAGGTCGGAACCTCGAGGCAAACCCTTACTCGGGCACGGGTATGGAGGTTCATCCTTGGTGTCCGTGTGAGTACACCTTTACAGAGTTCTTTTTGAATGCCTGAAGTCTTCGAACAGATTGTTTGGTTGCTCTAGCTCTCTTGTAGACTCGGTGTAGTGAGAGTTAATGAATTTGTGTATGAGATGAAATGTTGATCACCTGTTACATGTGCACCTTTAATAGTTATTAATTGACAAATTAGATTAATACTCATGAGCATAACATCTTCTTAACATAAGCCATGCTTTTCATAAATTACAAACGCCTATTAAATTCCGTAGCATCCACCAAATATTTATGTTGGAATAAGTCATCTGAGTACAATCATACCCACGGTATTGCCATTAAGCTACATGTACTTCAAACTTGGTGATCACCTGAGCCAAAGCTCACATGAAGTCAAAGTTTTAGTAGATAATGGGATGGGCGTCCCCAAAGCCACGGTTACTCTGATGTTTAGAAATCGAGCGCAAGATTGTAACTAGAACGGTTGGGTCCCAAATGGTTGCCACGCTTGTTGGGTTGCCAGTCATTGTGGCACCTTGCCCAATTTTAGTGGTCCCGAATGGTTGCCACACTTTAATTTAATTTGTCCTAGTTGTGGGAACACAGGTGTATGCATTTCCATCATCGTTGGTCGTTGTGGTTCAGGCCACATCATTTGAGGTTGAGCCCCTAATTGTTGGAGGTGCTGCCATTGCCCTTTCCCACCAGCTCCACCACCCGATCTTGGATCTCCATTGGCGAAGGTGTTCAAGAAGCCTTGCTTCAAGAAGAGGTCGTGTCTTGATTGATAGAGGGCGGTTGTTGCGTTCATCAAGCTCGTATTGGTTGGTCGGATGCACGAAAGTTTTCGCTGCTTGGAGTATCACCTCTGGGTAGTAATCTTGTGGTTGTTTCTATTGCTCCTCTTAATGCTAAGCTTCGTCAAATCATAGATGTTTTTTATGTAATTAACTGATTGCAAACTTTGTTGATGATCCTTTGTGAGACTTGTCTTGCAAGGATCGTGTGATCTTGGTAAGATTAGGCTTACTTGGATTATGTGTTGTTTCTCTTTCTATTCCAATCCCCTTAAAAACATGCTTAATTAGGCATGGTAAAAAAGCAACTAGATCATTTCACCACAGCAAGTCTTCAAGTTCTTATTAGTCGATCGGCCTATTCGCTTGAACTTATCAGCCCGGCTTATCAGCCATGATAAAATAGTTTTCTCTCATAACAAAATAGTATCAACCGGCTTATTAGCTGCAAAAACCATCAACCGACCAGCTGTGATCTTGAATGTAATGATGGTATATGCATTACTAAGACAGTTTTATCAGTTTCTCACAACTAAAAGATCTAATTGCTAGCAGAACTCTGTCGGAGAAAAGAAAACAGGAATATAGATAAACTCGAAGGCATATCCGGTCTTCGGAGTAATGTTGCCTGATCATCCAATATGCAATGACAAGACAGCAGGTACGTAAGCACCCAGTTTCTGACAACTAAAAGATCAGTCGCGCAACACACATCCAATAGCCCACAGCGAGTTTCGAAGACAATTACATTTCCTTGCCAGAAAAAAAAGACAATGGCAATTTTTTTGTCAGAATATGAATTCCCGGCAGGCGCCGAATACTACCACATGAAAACGATGACAATATATATTATTCTTCTCATACGTACTGTGTATGCATGCACTAGACCAGCTGGGACCAGCATGAACATCATCTCCAAACCGCTAAAACGGACAGGCGGAACTGAGAACATTCTCCGTACCTATATATGTCGTACTCTAAGAGGCTAGATAACTTTGTTCCATTTTCTACAAGTATGTTGTACTCTATGTCATGTACTCAGAATTCAGCTGAAAACACATGGAGGTGGACAAACTAACCCATCTGGACATAGTAATGAACATTGAGCTAGCGCCTAGCTTGGGCCGTTATTAGAAGATATTTATCCACCACAGAATAGTAGTGAGGAATTAGCATCAAATTCCAAATAACCTTTCTTCCGTCCTAACAACTATTTAATTGCAGACTAAAAAACAATCATTACTAAGTATGATATACACATATATTCCCCCATCCCATAAAATTTGCAATTCCACGACTGGACACACACCAAGGTGGAAGGTCAATTAAAAAAAATGCCCCTGTAAAAATCTACCACAATCCTTCTTCTTGGTGCACTGCGATCTGTCGCTAGCCGTAGGGCTCAAGGATCTGGAATCTTCCACGGAGAACAGGGAGGTACCGAGCAAAAAAACTTGTGGTTGAGAGGGTGCCCACCTCTGTCCAATCGTGATTTTTACGGTGGAACTAGGCACGGGTCCCATGGACAAGACAACCGATGACAAGTGGCAATATCCCCTGGTTTAGTTCCCAAATTCTCCCAAATTTCGCTATGTAAAAAGAAGATTCTCTGTCACATCAAAATGTCGGCAAATGCATGGAGTACTAAATGTTAATGAAATTAAAAACTAATTACACAGTTTTGTTGTACTTTGCGAGGCGAACATTTTAAGCCTAGTTAGTCAAAATTCGGATAATTTTTACCAAATACAAACGAAATGCTATAGGAATTCTGATACAGTGTTTTTCTTCCCAATTCACTGAACTAAACGAGGCCTATGTGTAGTTTTGGTGAGACAAATTTTGAACTGTAAAATGTCAATCTTGTTAGGATGGAGAGAGTATATTATATAGACAATAACCAGCAGCAGGCTAGCTGGCACAGCTTGGAATTCTGATCTCTGAAGAATTGGCGGGTAATACTGTAGAATAGAATATTAATTAACATGCAGGTGTACTGTGCATACTAAGTCGGCAGCAGCATTTCCAGGCAGGACAGAGGAGGGAGATGTGGACAAAACGGGAGAACATCTGCGGCCTTGGGTTGTTCGCAGGGCTTCTTCGTTCCTGCCGAGCGCGCGTGGCACGAATCCTTGACTCCACCTTATTTTATCAAACCTGATGGGCGCCAACAGCGACATTCCTTTCAATCGCGTCTTTATGTATGTCCTCTAGTAGAACTTTCGTGCACTGGATGATGGATGGGTCATTCTTAGCTGTGACTGATCTATTTTGAAGGGAAAACGTAGCTGCCCCCAGCAGTCTAAGGAATGGATTAGCAAGCACCAGTGAGGACTGAAAGGACGAACGAAGCAATGTTTGGTGGGAGACTTGACACGTAAAACTGTGCAGTGGACAAGAACAGGCCCAATAATGGCATCATGTCTTACGTAAGAAGAAAAATATATCTATTTTTACTTTATGAACTACTAGCAAATATGTCCGTGCGTTGCAACGGAAGAAAAAAAATTACTAACACGACCAAGTCCAATAAACAGTTAAATATTTTTTGGCAAGAAATAAACAGTTAGACATAGCTTTGACCTAATTGTGGCATTTGGTGTACTTTGGTCTAGTTTTTGGTGTTTAGAAACTTCGGTTTCCAACAAGTAACTGATCGGTCACGGAACGAAAAACTTGAACAATTTATCTTATATATTGATGGCTTCATTATTTGGAGAAAATTGTACCGTGCACCAATTCAATTTTTTTATTTTCTTAATACACTTGTTTGCGGTCAAAATTGTTTCCGCATCGAGTTTCATGAGCAATGGAGATCAATGATAGCGGATCGTCCTATGAAAACTGAAGCCTGGTGACAGGGTGGTAATGATTTTCTTCTGCACATGCACAAGCAACAAACATGCTCTCAAATATCTACACTACTAACTACATGTCAGTAAAGAAAAGGGCAAGAAGTGCAAGAAAAGCAAAGGCTGGCCGGCAGCCTAGCACACACACGAGACGATGATTAATAATTAAAGAAAAAGAAAAAAAAGCGGAGCTCTGGATGGGCCAATAAGTCTAACGATTCGTCCATCTCTCCCAAGAGGCGTCGCCATTCTTTTCTTTCTCCATTCGTGCTCCATGCAGATATTTCTTCAACTGAGTAAGGCAACAACAAGGCAGTAACAAAGAATATCTTGGAACAAATTAACCTAGCAGCCACAAATTGTCCTCGCGGCTCCCTCCTTCCTCATGTGAATCCAACACACACCAACACCAGCCTAAGCCTGAACCCAATCTGACTTCTGAGCTTCCCAAGTTTCAATTTTCACACATGCAAAATCCCAATCTATCTAAGCAACCAAAGCTACAAATCTCCTCCGTCAGCCTCTCAGTCCCATTCACCGAGCAATCAGCAAATAGCTGTCTTGGTCATCCTCTCTCATGCCCCCGAAGCAAACAAACATCCTTCCTCTTGCTTACGCTAGGCACCAAAATATCCATACAATCCGGCTTATCTTTCTCTATTGATTCGGTCCAATTGAAGCCTCAAGCCAACTCCTTTTCTCTTGGCTCCTCCTTCTATCAAATCAACAAATATTAGGAACACACATATTCACTTTAGTTTGCGAGGAAGGGAACACATATTTCCCTTCCCTATAGATGACATCTCGATGGTTTTATTAGGTGTGGTGGCAGCGGTAGGATAGCTGACGTTTGTTTTTCTATTTTCCTTTTTTCTATAAAGTAATAATGGAAATTTTCAATAAAAAAATTTGGATAACTTTATCCTGAAATATTTCTTAAGAAAGATAAGCTATTGAGCAATCCAATTTACCACCAACAACGGACCTAATGTCACGTTGGAACCATTCATATTGTAAAATGGTTCCGTTTCTGGGGAGAATATGAAGAATCACTTCCAAATCGCTAATGCTAGGAATCAAGAGGACGTCCTGGTGGCTGGATGCGCCATTGGTGGACGCGCAACGCCAGCCCAAGACCCGTGCTCCTCCGTTTCTAAATAAAAAAAATCAGGTCGTCCACATACTCATTCCTATCCGCTCACCTGCCGCCTCCAGCACTCGGTGGCTGGCTTAGCCAGGTGTAGCGCGCGACCGCCTCCGAGGCGCAGAGCTCGGGCATCGACCCTGCCAGGCCACTCCGGCGCGGCGCCACCGCCATCCCCCGCGGTGCCTCCATCCCTCGGCCCGTCGTGCCAAGCCATCCTCCGCCGCGCCCAGGGTGCGCTGGCTCAGGCCGTGGAGCAGGTGCTTGCCTAGGGGTGTTCGCACGTCTTGCGCCGGTGCTCACCCAGGCTGTCAAGCAGGTCCTCGCCCAGAGGCGCACCGGCGAGCTCCTTGCGTCGAGGTGGCGTCAAGCTTTGTGATTCGTCTAAGCAGCAAGTGACATTGCGCACTGGAAACACATGTTGCAAAAGTATGTTTCAAGTGTTTCAGATGTTTCATCTGAATGTTGTAAGTGTTTCATGTGGATATTACAAAAGTAGATCGGGATGTTGTGTATATTGCAATGGTTGTACACGTATGTTGCAAGCTTTTGTTCCCAATGTTTCAGTTGTTTTTCCAGACGTATGTTGTAAGTGTGTTTATTTGATTGTTGCACGTTTTCACACATATGTTGCATGTGTTTTATCTAGATGTTGCATATATTTTGCAATGGCTTTTTCAAATGTTTTCAGATGTTTTACAAGTGTTTTAGACGTATGTTGCAAGTGTCAATTATTTTTGAACGTATGTTGCAAATGTTTCACTTGGATGTTTCAAAAGTAGATCGGGTGTTGCATCTCCCTCCTCGTCTTCTGCTGCCTCACTTTGGTGTCTCCACCTCTTCTCGATGCTGATGGACGGCGTGGATGGGGCGAGTCGTTCAAGCAACGCAGAATCCGAGTAGGTGGAGCATGTGGAACGGAGCAGGTGCGGGCGTGGGGAGCGGCGTGCGAACACGGGCCTCACTCCAGACGTCCGTACACTGGTCGTTCCGCTTCCAAATAGGTTTACCGGTCAAAGAATCAGAACCTTTCACTTTTTGCGAGTCGAACCTGAAACGATCTTCTGCTCGTTTCGCAAGGATTCTCTCTCCTCCACCTCTTCCATGCATCCTTTCTTCTAACTGCCATCCAGCTGGCATCCAATCGGCTGGTGTTCGGCAAGAATCAACGATTTGTAAATGCTTTAGGGTGTGTTTGGCTGCTTGATATCTATGGATGGGATAGGACCATCCATGGATATTCAGTGTTTGGTTTGGTGGATCACTGAGATAAGAAAATTTCTAGATAGGGAATATACCACAAGATGCTGGATTTCCTAGTTGGTAAAAATCTGACGGACCAGCTTATCCATGTCTTCTAATATCTGTCAATAGTAAATAAATTAAGGATTATTAGAATATTATATATTACTTAGTAATTATGATGGTAGGACTAGTTTTGATAAGTGCTAATACATTGATTAGTGCATGTTTTGTGTGATAATTAGAATATTAGTGGTGCTAATTAACTTATTTTATTTTAAATTAGTGATTATCATGACAAAATTATTATTAGTGGATACTTATCAGTGTCTAATTAGTTGTTATTATTTTTAAATAATAGATATAATTAGTCAAATATTCGTATCCCATCCACTTTCATCCATCAAACAAACAAAAAAAAAATGGCTCGTCCAATCCATCCATCCAAACATGTATCGTGGATATCCTTGTCCCAATATCCATAGATCGTCATATCCCATCCAACTTCTTCTCAAACCAAACGCACTATTATTTTCTTAAGAACCATGTGTACAAAATCTATAATATGTTTTTATAATAACACATATTGGCTGTGATGAATTCTCAAAAATCACCAATCTGTAAATGATTTATTTTTTCCGTAATAACTTAAGAAAAACTCACCACATGTTAAGAGCACTTGGGTCTATTCAATCACATTTTCCTCTCTTCATAATCTAAATCTAGATAGACAAATGGTTCCAACAAGTGATTATATGTTTCTCTAAGAAACATTTCTCTAATGAATCATAAATTAAAACATTTCTCCAAGATTCTGCAGCCCTACTCAAGGAGAGAAACTTGACTCTCGCGCAACAGAGACGAGAATGACCCACCTTTCCCTTGAGAAACAGTGCAGCAATTCCCGGAAAAAAAAAGTGCAGTAGTCATCATCAGAGAAAACGGATCGATAGACAGGCCCAATTGGCGCTAGAGCGGTGGCCATCGGCGACTCTCGCTGTCAAGTGGGTCTGTGGGGTCCATACTCTCACGGGCTGAAGGGCTGCCCGCTTTGCTCACAGTGAAGGAGCCTTTTGGAATTCAGTCATTATGGGAAGTGGGCTTCGCCAGAATGCCATTCCGCAATGGAGCTTCGCTAAATTATCATTACGAAACGTGGCCAACATGCCAAAATGCCATCCGAGGGCTCTGGAACTCTTTTATTCCTCATTTGCCCCTGCCTTTCTTTTTTTTCTTTCACGGAGGACTGCTCCTCACACTACGGAAAGGAGGGAGCGAAACGGATCGAGCGGCCGCCGCTTTTCTCCTCGCCGCAGCCGAGCCCCACGGCAGCGGCGCAGCGCCGCCCACCACGGCAGCGCTCCCACGGCTAGCCCCCACAGCACTACAGCAGCACTGCTCGCTCGCTCTCGCCACGCCCCACGGCAGTGCCTCCGGCTCACCTTCGCCGCCCCCACGGTAGCCACGACTGCTGCGCTTCCCCACCCACGACGGCCATGGATTACAGCATGACAGCGACACCCCAAGGCCAGCCATGGTGTACAACAGCTCCTCAGCAGGGCGAGGCCGAAGGATTTCATCCAATGAACTCCCTCTTGTTCATCCATGGAGGCAGTTATAAGGATGATGGCTTCCATGTTTGCACTTGCAAACACAATAAACGCAAAGGCCGCCGGCGGCTTCGATATGAGCTGAACAGGCGTCGCCACTGTCACGTCCGTCCAGCAAGCCTGAGGCGTCCTTTGCCCTACGTGGCTTCCTCCTGCACATGCACACGCACACGCAAACAATCAGACAATCTACACTCTATTCATATATCGCAATGCTGTATTTTGGTGCAGCCGATGCGGCGACGACGAGCCAACCGATGACGCCAATCACGGCGGCCAAGACGCGCATATCATCGATGTTGGCCAGGACAGGACTCCAGACCAGGGACGGCGGCCAGGAGCAAGGGGCCAGCGGGGTAGAGGACTACCTCCATCGGTGGGGCCTCCCACTTCGTCTCCAGCGAAGTCCATGACGCTAACCACACCGACGCCAAGACAGCGATGACGGGAGCGATCAACTTGTCCGTTGCGACGGCGAGAAGGAGCAGGCACGCGCACCGTGGGGGAGCTAATGGGGGACGCGCGCCGTGGGGGCCTGCTCGCCGTGGAGGGCGCTCGCCGGCTCTCTCGCTGTGGGGTGCTGCTCGCCCAGGACAGGAACACCGCGCCCCGCTCGACCCGTTTGCCTCCCATCGTTCCGTCCCAGAGCAGATCAGAATGAAAAAGAGAAGGAGCAGGGGTAGAAGAGGAACAAAAGCATCCTAAAGTTATTGGATGGCATTCTAGCGGACGGGTCGCATTTCATAATGGTAACGTGACGAAGCCCCGTGGTAGGATAGCATATGACCGAAGCCTACTTACGAAGATGGTCTAATTCCAAAAAGCTCACAGTGAAGTGGGCCCCCCATATCAGCATTAGGCCCAAAGCCGGTTTGCTCAACGGCCCGGGTCTTCGCCGTGAGCCCGACCACAGAGCACAAAGCAGCACAGGATAAACCCCTTGGCACCGCCCACCCGTCTGACGGTCTGAGCCGCCTGTCTCCTCGCCCCCAGCCCGTTCGGCGCAATGCCACCGCCGGCATCGCTCTTCCTCTCGCTCGCCTCGCCGCCACCGCCGCCTGCGCTCCTGCCCGTACACCACCACCCCAGGGCCCCGCAAGCGCTAACCCTACCCCCGCCCGTTGCCTCCCTCAGGAAGGCCGCGGCGCTTCCCGCGTGCCCCGTCGCGTCCCCGCGCCACTCCGACTACTTCGACCCCCGTGCCCCGCCGCCGCCGCGCGGGGACGGCGGGTACGGGCGGCCCCCCAACGGCGCGCAGGACGGGAGGGTCTTCACCAGCTACAGCATCTACAAGGGCAAGGCCGCGCTGTCCTTCGACCCCAGGCCGCCGCAGTTCGTGCCGCTCGATGTAGGTAGAGGAGGATGTGGGCCCCGTTGTTTCAGTCATTGTTCCCTACGCGTATTGCGCTAACGGATGCTGCGTCTGCGAGTTCTTGTAGTCTGGGGCGTACAAGGTGGCCAAGGAGGGCTTCGTGCTGCTGCAGTTCGCGCCCGCCGTGGCCACACGACAGTATGACTGGACGCGCAAGCAGGTATGCTCCAGTTGCCTCAGCTTGTGGTTTTTGATTTTTGATACGCAACCCACCAATTTGAGCCAATTCATCGGGTAGCGGGAGAGGAGAGCCGATATTTGTAGCGTAGCTAGAAATTCAGCTTGCTTTTCTCATGCTCAAAATAAATGTTATAGCGATTTAGATGCTCAGTTTTCAACTGGCTGCATTGTTGCTTCTTTGTAAGCTGAACCAGGAAGGATAGTTACTGCTTCGTCACTCTGACAATGGAAGGGATGGCATGTATTATGTCCCATGGGTTTTATTCATTCGGATCCTCTCTGATCTTTCCTGCTTACTATAGCTTACCAGCTGTATGTTTTTGTCAATTTTGCGATCAGCCTGCTGATTCTTTGTATCCATCTAATGTGCTTACACTAACTTGTTTGATGCAATTCAATGCTATGCTATGCTATGCAGGTGTTCTCATTATCTGTGTGGGAGATAGGAACCCTGCTTACTCTTGGTCCAACAGATTCATGCGAGTTCTTTCATGACCCTTTCAAGGGCCGGAGGTTGGTATCATTTAATGTATCTGATTATTATATCTTAGTTCTTCTCTTAGAGTCTCCCCTTATTGTTGTTTAGCTCGTAGAGGTTTCCAGACAAACAGATGCCACAAATGCAGATCATCATGTTGTGCATCTTGTTATTCTCTTAGTAGCAGAAAATATTATTTTCTTGTTTTGTCTGTCCAGTGGTATAAGAAAGCAGTTATATCGTCATCAAACTTCTTTCATAGTATTTGCGACAATCTAGTTTGAGGACCTATCGTTGTTGCTTATCAACTCCATTTGTTTCATCTTATGTTTATAAAGGAATGGCGATTGGGGAAGGCATTCTTGCCCCTCCTTTTGTTACAGTTAGCTAAAGCGGGGAATTTGTTTCAATTGTATTTTTATGTCAATACAAACAATCTTTCTAGCTAATGTAAGCTTGATTTGATCCAACATCTCTAATCAAGATTGCTCAAGGAGGGTTCCATCATTCCTCAGTCACACTGTCTATAGCATTGTGTATCTAGACTTCAAGGATATTTACATCCTCATTTATCGTGCTTTGTATGTTCTTCCGTTATTTATCGTTTCATGCGCATTCAACCTTGGCACCATGCATCAAGAAAATACTAACCACACTATCATTTTGTCTTTTGATATAAACAGCGAAGAAGGTAAAGTGCGTAAGGTTCTAAAGGTTGAGCCAACACCAGATGGCAATGGTCGCTTTTTCAACCTCAGTATGTAGTTGCCAACTCATTGTTACAGATTTTGGTTTCATCAATTTATGCTCACAGACTGATCTGATAGTCATTTATTGCTGCTAGGTGTCCAGAACCGACTTATCAACGTTGATGAGAGCATTTACATCCCTATAACCAAGGGAGAGTTTGCTGTCATTGTATCAACTTTCAATGTAAGTAGCATGTCCTTTACTCCTTTTTTATCATCAATCCTTGTACTGGTGCTTTGCAATTACCCTATTTTTATTGTTATAGTTTGAACATATTACATGAGTTCTAGTTGGTTGATTACTTTGCACTTGACTCTCGGTTCTGCACTTCTACTTCCATTGTTCTGCAAATATTGACATGTTACATGATTTATACCATTAATAATCTATATTTTCGACAGTACTAAGATTTTTCTGTGCAATATGTAGTGGTTAAATTGCCCTTGTAAGAACTCGATTTGGTTATGTATGTTTGCCGCGTATTCAATCTTCATGATTTCACTTTTTCATTACTGTTAATCCCGCCATTTTCTTTCGTTAACACTGTCATCCCAATCTTGTGTTAATGTTGAATTTCTTAGTTGTGTGGGTTACACAATAAGCATTGAAGCTAGCTTTCATCATAGTCAGAGTTAATAAAAACAGTTGTGCAAAAATTACTCTTTTATTTATCTTTTTATAGGTAAAATAACATGCAACGTTCACACCATTTAGAAAACAATACCTAATCATCAATCCCTTGTGCAGTACATCATACCACACCTCATGGGCTGGAGCACATTTACAAGATCAATCAAACCCGAGGAGTCACGGTCATACAGCAGGCCTCAGTCCACATCTGAGTACGAATGGCGAAGGTGATGGGACTTGTTGGTGAACTGCAGCAAAATGGCTACAACTCACACCTAACGGATGGACTTGTTGGTATTGTTTGGCTGGGTAATCTCAGGTGTGGTTGGTTGATGGATGCCCTTTTTGGGTTTTACCCCCTTCGTTTCCTTTGTAGTTAAGCAGGCAGGTAGCACTACTTCTATCCAGAATTCCTCAGCCGTCTAGAGTTTCACGGGGCGTGGCGGCCATGTTTTGGGCAACAAATCTCAGTTCTGACATGGAAGGAGGCAGCGGCGGTTGTGTAGGTTGCGAACGCCTCCTGTGAATCTGCTCCTTGATTCTACTGTTAGTAGGACGCAACTGAGAAATGCTTTGGGCTGCCGGGATGGGGCTGGCCTTTGTTCACGAAATACTTGCAGACATGAGATGACTGTATACATGTAGTCTGCGACTCTTCGTTACCCCCCCTGATGAATGTCTGCCTGGTGGAACTGTGGTGTGCTTTTGCAGGTTATATAAACTGATGCAGGGCCATAAGAAGAGTCGCTGTGGCTTTTGCCAAACTGTGGTTTTCTTCGCTGCATTGCATTCACTGTTTGATGAAAGCTCGGCCAGCTTCGGTGCGTGCGGGAGCCTCAAATTTGGCAATGGCAAATCGGCCCGGCCCACGGTGGGCACAGCCCGTGGGCTGGCCCATCCTCTTATCGCGGCGGCCCGTGGGACGAGAAGCTGCTAGAGGCTCCTGGCCTCCTGCAAAGTGCAAAGGTGCACCTCCCTCCTTTCGCCGGCAAACCCAGCAGAGCACACGCCCTCTGCTCTGCCGCCCGCGCGCATCGCATCGCACAGCGCCGGCGGCAAAGGACATCTGGTCAGGTCAGCGACTCAGCCTCATCGTCTTCTTCCCGGTGGCGCACCCTGCCCCCTTCCCCTCAGTGCAGTGGACTTCCGTTTTCAACCTCTGTCTCTGCTAGAATTCCTGTTCCTTCTGGCGTTTTTCTGTTTGATCGTTCAGGTTTTGAGCTCCTTTAATAAACGAACAAATGCCCATAGCCTCGCGCTCCGCTCTCGAGAACGGACAACGGAAGCGGCGTGTTACCACGAGGCGAGGCCATGATGCCGCCGTGTGTGTCGTGGCCTCATCTTGGGCAGACAGTGAAATTCAGCCGCTTTGGCCGCTCTGCTGTGATGAGCAGCACCAGTTTGAGCGAGGGGTAGGGCTTACAGACTCACACAAGTCACATTCCTTAGGCTAGGTTGCGAAGTCTGTTGCCTTTTGTGCATCACCAGAAATTCAGAATGTTGTCATCTGCACTCCTCAAAATTCACCTATGGATCCTGTCACAGACAGTGAAACCAAATCGTCCTATCCTGGTGAGTGTACCTCTCTCTGACTTCAGTAACACAGCTTGCGACCTTATTCTGTCCACTTTGCTTTCCTTGGTTTTTGGGACAAGTTGAGCGGTTGAGAAAAACTTACCCTGGACGAAAGTAATCCCGAGGGAGGACATGAAAATGAGTAAATGACAATACACCATTGACATCCTTTCTTTGTGACTTCTGAGGACAGCTAAGTGTGCTAAAAATTTTATCTCGGGTTGGCCAACATTCAAAGAAATCGTCTGGAGGAGGGTCCATAATGTACATCTTTTCCCTTTTTTTTGCGAATTTGCTGAGGTACATAAAGTTTGTTATACTCTTCTCTTTTGCCCTCCTAGATTTTCCGTGTTTCCGCAGGTTATGTGTTTGTAGTTTTTGTATTTTGTTTAGTGGGATTTGAAATCAGTTCACCATACGGATGAATTGTGATTTTCTTCAACTAGATGTGGGATCTTGTGATTTGATTGGTTGTGTTCATCATTTACATCACTACCGATACGACAATAATACACCAGCAATTAGAATCTTCAGAAATAGAGACATTATCCTTACAGTGAAATGAAGATGGACAAGTCGTACAGACGAGTTAATTGGAACACGATAGTCAGCATTCTTCTCCAAAATGTGTGGACAAGTGTAAACACTTTTTTTTTAACTATGTCAACATGAAAATATTGGCAGAAACAAGAGCCTATGATACAGGGTGAAAAGGGGACCAGGGTTTTTAGGACATTTTACATTTCTTTGTTTTTCTTTCACATTCTTCTTGTCTCTGTTTACCACGTTAAATGACAGAAATTAAGTTTGGTGATTTCGTTCCAGCAATACTTCAAAAGCGAACATGCATTTTTTACTTCTCTGTTGTGTGTTCTGAACTTCTGACTGATTCTTTTCAACTTGTGTCGTTTCCCGTACGGAACCACATCTTTCTCTGTTCTTTTTTATTTACTTTTTCATTCCCATGGCGGCTTTTAGATAAGCACATGGACTGTGTGAAGATGGTTTGACCTTTTAGCATTATTGAAGAACAATAAAGAGGCTTCCAAGAAATGGGTCCAATGAGATCTTAGCTGTTTTCTACTCTGATGCTGTGGTTATAAGTTGATTCCTCAAATGTTTAACACCCAGTTGTCATTCTCGGCTACATATAAATAATCGACGTCAATACCAAAGAGCTAATGAGGTCTTAGCTTTAATATTTTAACTGCAAGGAACCAATCTACTTTTTATGCGATGCAGCCTAAATGGAAATAAACAAGGTTTGTGTTCTTGACATGCACAATTCAATCCTTGATGAAAGCATTGACCTGCGCCATTATTATAAGGGTTATATGGCTGCGCAAACTACTGTGATGATATCTTAACAAAAAAAAATCAAATCTTGGACTTGCTGTCATTCCCAGTTTTCAATTGCATGTGGGCATTTCTTTAATTTGATTGCTATTGAAAATTACGGAAAATGAAATGCTTCAGTAGCATTGTAAGTACAATGCGACAATTGTGTGAGCTTGTCCCTCCTATTGCAATCCTTCAAAGTCAAGATGCTTACAAATGTAAAAAGTTCTAGTTGACATGTTTCAGATGTTAACTTTTTTTTTAACCCCGCAACAGCACTGTTGCATTCTTTTTTGGAAGTCATTTTGGATAAATGCTTTGAAATGAAAACAGTTCAAGTTGACATCGAGCAGGCCATATTTATTCTCTTCAGATAGTGGGAAGAAACAAGCAGTTTATTGGCTGAACATTATTGACTCTTATTAGGTTAACAGGGTCCTACGAACTAAGGGTTGAAAATTGAATGAGAGCCGGCTTCTGATTAAGTAAAATATGGCAAATGATGAGTCCTGTTAAGTGTTGAGGCAATGGTTCTGTTTACGCAGAAGTGGTTAAAGTCATATTCATATGTTCTTAAATCATATGGAAATATCCCTATCCCGTAGAAACCAACAGCTAAAAGGCCTCCTATCACTTACTCTGTTTTTTAGGGCTTTTTTGATAGAGATAGGGATTGGGATAAAGAACATTGTATCCTAGCCATCCATTCTTTACGCCTCATTTAATTCTAGTTGCTCATTCATTTCTCTTTCCCTATCCCACTCCCTATATCCCTATATCCAAACACCACCTAACCTATCTCTTCCTCTGTTGTACACCAGATATATATACAGTATATAAACCGTCCTTTGGTCATGTTTGTCATCTACTTTGCTGTTGTCTACTTCTATGAGACAATTCTCTTGAAAGAACAGTTGACCATAGATGGACATGATCTTAAATTCTTGTTTTGAATTGTAGTCCTGTTTTGAATTGTGGAACAACGTGTTGCTCTCTGCATTTTCCTCAAACGTGGGTGAGTTCTGTTGGATTGTGAATCCAGCCAAAGTTTAGTAGACCTAGTTTATTCATGCAAATGTTATCCACTTTGAAAGAAGCCTGTATGGCTATGTGCTGTAGCTTGGAGGTTCGATACTGCTGGGAGACTAGCTGGCATCCGCTTAAATTTCTTTTGATGCTTACTTCACAATGCTAGCGTAGACAGCTTGACCATTTCCTCTCCTTGATGCAAGTCGCAAATATTTTGTAAATACTGAGATAGAAGGTGCTAAATTCTCTTAAGGTCAACAAGTTGGTTGGTGACAGTGATGCTTCATCGATTTTTTGTTAAAGAAAAAACATACATAGAGAAAAGGATTGGTGCTATGTAACTAGTAGTTTTTTTATTATTATTGTTGGACGTGTTTGCATTGAGACCTGGTAGTGCCTGGCAACAAATTCTGGTCTCAGGCATTCAAAATCGAACGCCTAAGAGTTAAGCCTCCTGGGTCAGACATGTCGCCATGTTCACTTGTCTTATAAGTTGTACTTTTTCAGCTAATGAACAGTATTTTCTCTCATAATAAACCAGTGAACGGTAATTTCAGCAAAGCGAATAGGGAGATCTTTTTTAAGCTGTCAACAAATAGGCCCCCTCTCACATGCTGGGGCATGCATCCGATGTATTTTAGGTTTTAGCCCTTCTCTGTACATGTAACTCTTTTCTTCTTGATCGATCGAAACGCATAGTTCCTACCGCTTGCTTTCAAAACTAGCAGGTTTGCTCCACGTCGTGGGATGATAAAGGACATGAGATCCTAGTCTGTCCAGGACAAATAATTTCGATGTACTCGTGTGTTGCAGATGGTCAAATACAACGTTTGGATAGTCTCAACTGGTACAGTGGTTCTACTGTACCAGAGCTTCAAATTCTACAAAATCTTATTTTGCGAACAAAATTCTTCATCTCGCGTTTTGTTTTCAAGGAGAGAAACCATTTAAAACGAACCATCTCTATCAGAAGCGCAACTGAAGTAGTACAAAAGAAGAGCACGTTTGAAAAAGGCTCAATCATATGACCTTGACAGAAGTACGACGAGAAGAGGCGTCGATGCTTGACGCCATGAAAATAAGTGGTGGCACGACGAGTTGCGCCGTACGGCTGCAGAAAGTGCACAGAGGTCTTTTTGACCAATCAGAATTCAGACTGCATGCAGACGAGACGACCTCTCTCTATGCAGCTCAAGGTTCCACTTTTCAGACCATGCTCAATTGCTATTACCGTGTTTAGATGCCAAAAAGAGGCAAAATTTTTTGCATAGTAATTGTCGCATCGAATCTTTGGACGCATGTATAGAGCATTAAATATAGCTAAAAAAATAACTAATTGCACAGTTTGTCTGTAAATGTCGAGACGAATCTTTTGAGCCTAGTTAGTTCATGGATAGACAAATTTTGTCAAATAACAACGAAAAGTGCTACAGGAATTTTCCCCCCAAAATTTTCACAACTAAACGGGGCCTATGTCAACAATTCAACATAGCCTAAATAGACTCTAGGTAGGCAATTTCCAGTAATATTATATTACATCCATCCTAAAATAAATTAATTTTTAGAATTAATCTAAGTCGACCTATCTTAAGTTTAACTAGCTTTATACAAAAGGGAATATCAAATGAAATTCCATGATACATCTAACAATATTAAAATAGTGACATAAATATTGATTCTATAAAGCTAGTTAAACCTAAAATGATTCAACTTAAGACAACTCTAAAATTTGATATAGTTTGGAACGGAGGGAAATTTTTTTTGCTCCGCAAAACTTTTCAACATGAGAATTAGAACAATCGGCCCTGATAATTACTAGGAAATATTGTCATGGGTGACTACAACTCTACAAGTCTACAACCATGCGACACCACTTGCACCTAGTTCAACAGCAATTCAAACGTTTCATAAATACAATATGACAAATGCACCGTATGTAGACCACCATATAATTCCATCGAGAATTGTGAACTCAGGAATTAAAAATTCTGAACTGGTGACTCTGACCCGAATAACACCACTTGCTCACAGTTCAATGGAAAAGCTCAACCAATCAGAGGATAATAGTCGGCACATGCAAGGTGAGGACTCTCCCAGTACCCAATAGACCACGAAAGTTGACGCTACAAAAATATATGCATGGGGAAGCCACTTCTCTCAAGCAAGCAGTTTGATACCTTCAGGGTTTCTGATTGGTTGCCTCCTTTCAGCCAACGGCAATGACGCCAATGAGTAGTCTCCCCATGTGAATTAGGCACCTCTTTGACCGGATAGTTGAAAAGCTCGGCCCCATATGCTGCCTGCTTCATGATGACCGCTACAAATTATATGCTAGATTTGTTTGATATAAAAATATATGATGAGTAATGCATGCATTTTGTTTTGTATATATATACACCTCTCGCTGTATAACTTCTTCGCATGCATGAGTATTATAGTCTGAAGAATTACTCAGCATGCACCGCGCTACAGCATGCATGCATCTAGCTAGTTCAAAAGTTGCAGAGACATAACAAAAGCACAAATCTACACATCTACTGTGACAACAAAGACGACGTAAGCATGACATAAGTCTGGGCGTTGAGTTGATGCTTCCTCCTATTCTTAATATATCACCAAGTCTTGTCGTTGTGGTCGTGTGATCGATCTGACAACCCTATTATTTTGATATAATTGTCAAAACTGTTGGTGACCTAAACCTAACAATTTCAAGAAATCATGGAAACCAGGCTATAGGTCCTAGCACATGATCGTCAACAGGGTTGTTTCCTTAAATATTGGCCAGCCGCCGCCACTGATTTCAAAACCATTGCACTCTATTTTGTGCCCAACTCTTCCTTACTTTAGAGTTTAGAAATTCAAGAAAAACGGTGCAACTTTGCACTCTAGTTGTAATTGCTTCATATGAACAAGTTATCTTATCTGCCATCAACTTACATATACTATATACTTACTAGATTATAACTGACCAGGCACCATTTTTTTGTACTCATGCTACATTTATTCATCTCATGATTGCGCTACATATAACTTTTACTTCGAAGAGCTAGATTGGCAGATCGAGCAGCACCATTGCTCCATTTGTATATATATAGCTAGGTTGATAGATTTTAGAGGTCATTAACCAAAACACATGGCCTCATTGTCTAATAAAATATAGAAAGATACTCTGTGAGGTTAACGAATTGCATAGGCAAATGCAAAACGCGAACCATAGCCAACTGTAAGGATGAACCCGCATTCATTGGAACATGGTACATGTACCGTACAAATACAAATAGTACTTGAAATCTACAGGTCAAACACCTTTCTAATTATGTAGTAGAGTCGTAGAGAACATCTTACTAGCTGTAACAACTCATCAGCATTATTTGTTTACGTTGAACCAAAAATACTATAACTTCAGTTGACTTATAATCCATGAATCTAGATCAGAAACAGGGGAGCAGCAGAGCACTGGAATAAGGACACATGCGTGTACACCCATCACACTGCTCATTCTGTAACTTCAACAGGCTCAAATAGTGAGAGCTAGCAAAATATTTTATTTTTTCATTTTTCCAAAGTCAATCCAATGTAAGATCAAAGACCAAGACTCACAAGACACAATTAAAAAATTGAGACTATACACAAATAAATTATTGCATTAAAAAGTTAAATTAACAAATACTGCTGTAAGTAAAATATCAATTCAGTGGACAGCACAAACTTGAAGAGAAATACGTGCAGCTACTGTTCAGTTCAAACTGAACTGGTTTTACCTACTTAAATTGCTACAAAATCAAAGCTCAGCTAAAGGGCATCACATACCTAATATAAATAGGTAAGCCCAGCTGGTTTGTACACCAATTCAAAGAGAAAGCTTGAACGGCATACCGAACACAATAGCTGATTACCTCAGCTGCATGAGAACGAAGTGTTCGTGTTACTAGTTGTGACAGAAATATCGGAGGGGACTGGTAGGACAAAAAATCAACCAAAATTTCAACCGAAAATTTTGAATAAAATTTTTAAACCGGAATTAATCTCATTCAAATGAAATAAACCTGAAATTAATCTCATCCAAATGAAATAAACCTGAAATTACAGGTAATATTCTTTACTGAAGGTCACCAGCAGGACCAGAAATCGCCAAATTCGATCAAAATTCCAAACCCTGCTATGGAGTAGCATAGATATATATTCAATTCTCTATAGTGATATATGGCTAGCTATGAAGGTCCAAAATGGCAAAGAAAAATAATAAAGATTTATGAAGACACTGTCAGTTTCAGCTGAGTATATATTCAGTGCAACAAAGATTAAGCGACTGGTCTAATTTCTAACTGGGTAAGTATAGTCAACAACTCATAAGGATTTTAGAATGGTAGTGCTAGTACTCCCTCCGTATCGGATTTAGAAGTAGTTTTGGACAAGGTTTGAGTCAAACATTTGGAATATAAATCATCAATAACTTTTAAGTTGTTGAGTTTGCAAATGTAAAAATTATATTAATAGATTTGTCTTGAAAAATACTTTCATAAAAGTATACATATATCACTTTTCCATAAATATTTTTTATAAAAACAAGAGGTCAAAGTTGTGTTTTGGAGACCGTATCGCTGTCCTAAACGACTTCTAAATCCTATACGGAGGGAGTAAGTACATACCACTAACGTCAAAAAAATAAGTACATACCACTTGTCGAGGCAATGATCTGTTACTAGTGGAAGCCTAGAACCATGCATGGTTGCAACACAAATGGGCAATAGTAAATGGAGATTTAAAAGCATTGGGATCTAAAAAGAACCAAATTCGTAGAGTTGGCCTCTAAAGGAGCACCAATGGTGTCATCGGAAGAGGCAGTCAGAATCTCAAAGACCACCCCAGCTGAACCCACACAATATTCTAAAAAAACGGTACAGCTAACTTTGGATCACAGCACTGCATTATGTTCTTAATCTCTACAGAATTAGTTATGATTAAGGTCAATGGTCTTGTGATTGATTAATGTGTCACTTTGTTTATTTCTCAAAGAATACCATACAAGTGGACCATCGATGCGCCTGAGGAAGTGGAAACATTGGATCTAGGAGATATATATAGTCATGATCCAAGTTTTGTAGATGAAGCCCAATCTAGCTAGCAGCAAATCATTACTTTCTTGAATTGAATGACGAATTTTTTTCAGTCAGATATGCCTTTAGATTTTTATATTGTTTTATTAGTCAGTTCCAATAATTCGCGCTTAGGTGGACGTTTGGATTTCTACAGGTTTTCTTACGCTATGATCGCTTCTTGTAGGTTCGATCAATGAGTAGTCTGTTTGTTGGTAGCTTTCCTGTGAACTGCTGTAACTGGATTCCGTGCTGCCTAAGCCCCGTCCTGGCCTAGCCATGCGTGCGGTCGCACTTCTTCTCCTCTTAATGAAATATGTGTTCAGGCGTTCGTGAAAAAAATCTAATAATTCTAACTTAGCATCCCCTTTTGTTTTTTATGGCATAAATTTATATATACCTGGTCACTTTATTGTGATCAGATACTAAGCATATAGATACACCAAAGCCTTAGAAACAAATGTCAGATCCTTCATTTTAACACCGAATGGTAAACCCATAAAAAAAAGGCGGCAGACCCTCTACTGGAATACTAGTAACTTTCTTAATAAACGAATACATGTTGAATCACAAGTCAATGACGTGATTAAGAGCTTGGAGAAATGTTTCTAGATATCAGAGAATTAACATTAGAAAACTAAACTGCATGTAGGTTGTTCATATACGCATCCAAAGCAATTAATAAACTCAATTTTGAAGCTACTATTACCACATCATGCTGGTGAAATTAAGTGGACTTTTCTCCAAGAACAATACTGACTTCTGAAAAAGACACATGTGGTCCTCAAGTCTAAACCAAATAGTGATATACAGTATACAGATAAAAGATGTATGTGGTCCCGTAATTTCATCAAATGCCAATACTGTTTTCCCCTCAATAAAGGACAAGACAAGTCATTGTTGAACTATCTTAAACATGAGCAATATAATTATTCCTAAAGTCATGGAACAAAACTTCCAATTTATATGTAATCTACTAGTTTCATCTAAACCAGTAGCTTCCCGTCAGAGAGTCCCCAAAGCCCGTGCTCATAGTCACTTAAGCTGTTTCCATAAATTCAGCGTGAGCTATCAATACTTTTCAGCTCCACAAGACCATATATAATGGCAAATCCATAAGATACCTTAGCTTTATGGATACTATCCTATGGATACCAGATTACCGGTTGCCTATTAACCATCCTATTGTTTAGAGGTCCTATGTTGAAGCTTTGAAAATCAAGTTCTTATGTTAAGACAGTTTTCTAATAGTCGGCTGACGTGATGACTCGTGGGAAGCTTCATACGGACATTAACTGTGTACCCGCTCCTCCAGCTGGCCGTATGCAGTCTGGATGCACATCTTAGGCCACGTTTAGTTCTCAAAAATTTTCAAGATTCCCCGTCACATCGAATGTTTAGACACATACATGGAGCATTAAATGTAGACGAAAAAAAATAATTACACAGTTTGGTAGAAAACCACGAGACGAATCTTTTGAGCCTAATTAGTCCATGATTGGACACTAATTGACAAATACAAACGAAAGTGTTATAGTAGCCAAAGACAAAAAATTTCGCGAACTAAACACACCCTTAATTGGCCAAAAAAACAACAACAACATGTTGCACACATTGAAGTCCATATAAATTCTCAGTTGCCTACTCGAATGTGCCTTTTTTTTCTCTTTTTCTGTCTCCAAGTCATGGAAGAGTGCGGCGATATTTGACATATCAGATGTTGACCGTCTAACATAGGTTAGCAGTGGGTTACGGCTTCTTTTATGCCAAAGTCCAAATAGGAGAGAGAGACAAGAGGTTGTGGCCTGCCTTTATAAGCTATAGACTGCTGCAGGAACAAAGAGATCGGAAGAGAGAGAACTGGAGAGGGAAGTTAGAGAAGAAGAGAGGAGGGATTAGACCCCTTGAAAGTTAGCTAGCTTCTGTCAAAGAGGAGAGAGATGGTTAGGGGGGAGAAGCAGTCTGGTAGACATGAAGAGCAGTTAACAAGCAAGGTTTGGTATTTTTCTCGTTCTGTTTGTCTGTGATTTTCTGAAGAGTTTAGTTTAGTTGTGTATTCAATTATGTATGATCAGGAGTTCAGGACACAGTTTCTCTCTTTCGGATTATTGATTTATTGTTCTTGATCTGTATATGTAAAGGGACTTCCTTCAGAATTGCAGTTTTCCTGGAATATATAGATATGATTGGAACTAGGATTAGGGAGACATATTCAGCATCAAATTCTGATATCGAAATCAATCAGGTGTCCAACTAAATATTAGAAACCACCAATTGTGGTGCATATGTAAATAGCACACAAAAAACATGTGAAAAAACTAAACTGGAATGGTCTCTGCCCCATGTATAGTTGGTCCTCAACATATTTATCCATGGCTTTAATTTCTTTGCTGTTCTTACAAAAACAAATTTCCATGCTACTATTGCAGATCAAAGATGATGATCATATCCTGGATGGCAACTTGTTTAAGTCCTTACACGAATCAAGTTCAAGAAAAGAGGTGCCTAACTATTAGTATAAACATATATATTCAATAATTCGTTAACCATGCATGAAAGCAATTCATGCATGGCTAAACATGAGAGGATAAAATCGGTCCATTGTCCATCTCTGTTCAACACTAGTGCACCTATTTCAGAAGTCTAAGTACCTTATCCTGAAGTTTTTTCCCCCCTGAAATTTTCATGAGAAGAGAAAACATAGTTTCTTCATGAGTTCTGTGTGTAGTTTTACCTTTTCTTATTATCTACTGCAGTATTCTGATCAGCCGTTTTTTGTGCCTTACTAGGCAAGCTCCCCAAGCCTAAGGGAAAGATCTGAAATGGACGAAGCACCAAATCAAACTTCAACTAATCATAACAAGGTCAGGATGCATTCTGATTATATCAATAATCTTCCGAGGTTTATACAAAGACAAGTCCATTATTATCATATGTGCCTTGGTTAAGGAATGGCTACAGATCTCATAGTTGTGCATTTGTGTCTTCAGGTTGATAAAGATAAACTTGCATCCACAAGGGCAGAGATGGGTGAGGTAAGAGAAGAGAACAAGAGGTTAAAAACAATATTGTCACGCATTGCAGAGGACTACCGATCTCTTCAATTACACTTCCATGACGTTCTTCAAAAAGGACAAGCCAAGAAGCTTCCTGACCCCTCGACCATCATGCCCACCAGCATCGAGGAGCCTGAATTCGTCTCACTGAGCCTCGGCACGAGCACAAGCATGCACAGGAAGGAACAGAAGAATAGTGCTGCAGAAGGAAATGGGAAAGAAAACTTCATGAGTACTAAAGAAGAAGGCCTGTCACTTGGATTGTCAGCCTGCAAAGATGGTGCAACTAATAGCATTGCAAAGATCCAGCCCGATGTGATGACCTTGAGCCCTGAAGTTAGCTCCGAGGATGCCAAGGACGATGCCATGGAGGCAGCAGATCAGCAGTGGCTGCCAAGCAAAACGCAGAAGAACTTGAGGAACGTCGGCACGGAGCCCGAGGATGACATAGGTCCACTGCCACAGGCCAAGAAGGCAAGGGTGTCTGTAAGGGCAAGGTGTGATGCACCAACGGTACGTAGACATAATATTCCATTTGAGAGAGATGTAATGCTTGCCTCATATGTAGTATATATTGGAGTAGCAAATGATACACGGAGATCAGATAACTGAACATGCAAATATGCTGGATTATTGATCAGATGAATGATGGATGCCAATGGAGGAAGTATGGGCAGAAGATAGCCAAGGGGAACCCGTGCCCCCGTGCCTACTACCGGTGTACAGTGGCAGCAGGATGCCCCGTCAGAAAACAGGTACATAATGCATGGTTTACATCAAAGTATCAAACAATACTGCTCAATTCACATATTTGAAACTACACATGTTCAGTTCAAAGGGGAGTAAAATGCTACTGTCTCTGAACATGGAAAACCCAAACATACTAAACCCAAGTCTCCTTTACACGGCTATAATTTATTTATTCATCAGTTGAAAACAGAAGGGACTTTATTTAAGATGCACATAATATAGTTGCTAGAGATTGACTTGGGGAAGTCAGGGGTGGATAACCGGGTACTGAATCTAGGCCCATAATTCTCTAAAAAAAGTATCTAGAGAACATGGGTTTGGAGTCAATGGATGGCCCGAAGTCTGCTTAGTTTGAACAATCATTGCTTGCGGTCTACGAGGCATTGAAATCGCAAGTGATTGGTTGACAACTTGACATGGACCCATGTGTAAACTAATAAACAAATGCTGCCACTTATTATTAGAGCTCTGAAATCCGAATGAAGTGATCCAACCGCTTCCGAAGCCCCAGCTGTTTACTCCACGGATTCTACTAATGTACCAGTACCACTACTACCAGTTGGCAATAGACGAGCTAAATTGAACATTAGGTCCTAACTCACCCATAAATTGATCAGAAATCAGAACCACCATGCCAAACAGAATCCAACAAAAAAACACGCATCTAATTGAACTCGTGAACTAAGGAATCGTACATTCGCACTGGCGCTCATCACGGATCGAAATTAAGGTGAGAAGCATGAATGCACGATAGATTAATTGGAGATCGGGGACTCGGGGGCTTACCAGATCGAGAAGATACGGGGTGGAGGCCGTGCGCGCGGCGAGGAAGCGCCAGGGAAGGCAACGCGCGGCCCGAGGCGCCCGCTTCCCACTCTCCGTCGCGGCGGAGGCGGAACCCCGACTCCCCGAGCCCCCGAGGAGGAGTGCGCCCGTGCATGGGGCGCTCCCGGCGTCGCCAGGCTTCCGGTTCGCGCGCTTGCTTACTGGACCTTATGGTCCTTCCATGCGTCCATGGCGAATTTGAAGAGAAATGGGCCTTAGGAAGCTAGTGTTCCGAAAGGGCTGGACTGGTTCGCATTTTGCAACCTACTTAGCCCAGATGCAGGATTACATAATATCTTTTTGTTTTTCATGTCTTATATATTATTAAAAAAACAAAGTGCACTTCTTCTCCCACGGGCCTCGGTCCCGACTACTTAGTTGTAGCTCCCAATACAAATTTGAAAATTAACTCTCTAAGCTATTTAAATTGATTGAATTTTACCACACCAATAAGAAATGTCCCTTCCCATGTAATTGTGCTTTTAGTTAGTTTTTGAATGAAATTCATCCTGTCCATAAAATTTCTCCATATTCTCATCCGGGTTCATGAACTCTCAAAGCGATCATCCAGATTCTTTAACTTTGGGTCCTTCAAATCATCACTTTGAGTTTTTGATAGTTCTGAGCTAGATTAGAATACGAGAAAAGTTTAAGAACCTACGGCACATTTCACTCTTAATTTTCTTAGGTGATAACCAATACTACCAATCATGTTTAAAAAAAAGGAATGCTACATTCACATCTAGGTTTTTTCACTCCCCACATCTGAATTTTGCTTCTCCCTACACATCTCCAATCCAAGGTCATGAGAGCTTCATTTCTACTTGTGGTAAGGTTAGTGTTTAGAGTTGATGACTTGGGGTAGCTAGGTTTTGGTTTTAGGGTGGTTCTGTACTCCGATCCCATAGGTATAGATGGCCAAACGGACGATATAGCATTGCTCGATGCGGCACAAACAACAAGTAGTAGGGACGGCATGACCCTATTGTTAATTTTGTCGTGCCTTCCCATTGGCTCCATCTTCGGCCTAGGCACGCCACACTGCTACCTTAGTTGATTGGTCTGGCTCGTGGGCCTAGCACACTGGTTAGGCCGCACCCTCACGGCGCCAGCACAGGCATGGAGACCTGGATGGCGAAGCGGTGGTGGTGCTGATAGCAGAGGATGGGGTGAGAAGGCAAGGGAAAGGAGAGGGGACCATGTCATGAAGCATAAGGGATAATGACAACTAGAAGGAGAGGAGAGGGTCGATAGGGTGGGAACTAGGGACTAATAGCTGATAGCCAAGGGTTGTGGCTAGGAGGTGGGATTTGGGTGACAAATGATAGGGTTATATTTATATATATATGGGGTGGAGATATGAGATAGGCCTTTACTAGGCTTGTTGTTAGGGCCATACCGGCACGGGCACAATTCGCATTAGGCCATGTCATGCCTGGATCACTTTAAGGCTTTTATAATTACAACACAATAGATCCTTTTTGTGATTGTTTTCATGAGGGCTTGTTCTTTCGTGAGGGCTTGTTCGCTGCGGCTTCAAGCCACAACCGCTATAGCTACCGATAGCTCTTTTCCCTGCACCAAGTACTGTTGCATAACTTGAAACCCTACGGACGCAACGGCTTAAAAAGCTGCATCGAACAAGCCAACGTGGGATAGAGCATCTAATGCATTGGATCCTCAAGAGTCAATAAAAAATATTAAAAATAATTACGAGTAATCTTGAACATAATTTTCTAATATAAGCCATAATACAAATTTTAAATTTCATAAAGCTCAACTTGTACAGTGACAAAAAATCACTAGTGAATTGGCAGGAAAATCCAGTAAGGGCTTTATCATAAGGGAACTAGCCAATGCTGCTTGATTGTGGATTCATTAATTTCCTGCAAGCAAGTCACCACGAATTTTCATGCATGAGCATGACACACCGTGCATGTAACATTTGCAGGTGCAGAGGTGCGCGGACGACATGTCGATCCTGATCACCACTTACGAGGGCACGCACAACCACCCGCTCTCCGCCTCCGCCACTGCCATGGCCTCCACCACCTCCGCCGCGGCGTCCATGCTCACCTCGGGCTCCTCCACCTCCCTCCGCTTCCCCGCCGCCTCGCCAACCGCCGCCGCCGGCCTCAGCTTCGGCTTCCCTCCTGCGGCGTACGACGCCTCCAAACATTTCTTCCTCCCGACCGGCGGCGCTGCGTCCATCACCTCCACGCCGTCCTACCCGACCATCACGCTCGACCTCACCTCGCCGGCGGCCACCTCTCAGGCATTCACTCTGGGCAACAGGTTCTCGTCGAGCTTGGGTCACGGCGGTGCTAGGTACCATCATCCCACGAGCTTCTCCTTCTCCAACTCCGGGCCCAGCGCGCTGTCCGGCGCTGCATGGCCGGCGGCTGGTGGTGCTGGGTACCTGAGCTACGGGTCACCAGCTGCGTCGTTGTTCAACGGTGGCGTTACACTGAGCAACATCAACGGGAGGCAACATGGCGGGGAAGTCCCCGTGCTCTACCAGCAGCAGAAGAAGGCGGCGGCGGCGGCGGCTTCCGCGAGCGGGAGCGCACCGGCGGGCGTGCTCACCGACACGATAGCGAAGGTGATCACGTCGGACCCGGGCTTCCAAACGGCGCTGGCGGCCGCCATCACGTCGTACGTCGGCACCCAGGGCGGTAACAAATCGTCGGCGGGAGGAGAGGGCGGGAGCCAGCTGCAGGGGCTCAAGTGGGGACAGCACCTCGGCCTGGGGCCGTCGCCATCAAACGCGGGCGCGGCATGCTCGTCGGCGCTGCTGGCACGGCCATCGTCGACGACGGCAGCGGCAATGGAGCAGGGTTCCAATGGGCATCGGCCGTTCCTGCAGCCGTCGCTGGGCTTGTCAGGTTCTCACAGCACCTCCACCTCTCCTGTGGAGAACAGGGAGCACTGATCGCATCAGCTGAAGATTCTGAATGTATTTAGGTCACTTCATTCAAATATTTTTTCCCTTTTCAACATTTGGTTATTTCAGCATTTTGTGTACATATCCTGGGGTGTCACTTTAGAGGATCGATATCCTGACTCTCGCTGTAAGGTAAAGAAATTGTTTTGATTCACACAACACATATGTAAAACAAAGGATTGAATTTATCTTCTTCTTCTTTTTTTTTTTGACGAAAGGATTGAATTTATCTTTGTCCAGTCTTTCCTTCCCTGAGTTAGCAAAATGTGAGCTGATTATGATACATCAACACAGTATTGAATTATAACCAAATACATACCTGCCTTTTCCAGAATGAGGATCTATCTACAGTTTTTTCTTCTTCTAAGTTATATAAATAAGACCTCACGGTGTAGGATCACCAGATGACTCCAGGAATCCACGGTATGGGATGTGTTCACATTTGGTGGCTTGTGCTGGAATGCCAAACTATACCGTTCCGAACAGTAGTACCATGGAGTTACAGACTAAAAACAGCACGGATGCACCAACACAATCTCCATGATGATTGTTGACGGCTTCAAGTGTGAACAATGTTTGCTTCGACTTTCACTTGGAGATGACCCTCATAAACCGACTCACAGAACTAAACACGCCCATGACATTGTTCATCAATGATGGTGCCTCTTCAGATTGCTCATCCGCACCACCAAATATTCTCTGCAAAATTACAGTGCAAAGATTCAATTCAACAGTGCAAAGATTCAATACTGTCTAGAGACTGAGAAATGCTGACTATTGGATACTTTTTAGTTCTTATAGCAGACGCATGATTTGACTCACTTTTTCAACAGTGCAAAGATTCAATTCAACACAACTAATACCTCCAGTCAAGAATAGGTGGCATTCAGACAAGCAGCAGCAGAAGCAAAAAAGTTGTTTTGTTTCTCTGAAACATCATGTTTTCATGACTGGAGGAACTCACTAAAGAGGTAATCATCAAATATAAACAAAAAAACAACAAATAAGGTATCTGTCAGTATCTGTGCCTTACCTCAATATCAGTTGCATCGGGCCTACTTGTGAGTTCTCTGGCAAGCAAATACCGATTTGGCCTATTTGGATCATCATAAAACACTTTCCACTGCCTGTAACATAAATAAAGAAACATATGCCTTAGCTTATTCTTTTGGATCATAAATGAATGGAAATGACAATAGTTATCTACTCACCCTGGAAAGCATCTAAAGACTGCACCAGTTGGCAATGGCCTCATTGAGTAAACAATGGTAAAAGTACTGCAAAGTGAGTGGTGGATGTAGCAAAAGTAAGGGAAAAATCAACATATAATAAGCAAACATGCTCAACCCAACGAGACCTTAAGTCAACAATGGAAAATACACACATTTAATTAATTGTCTAAGATCTAAGGAAGGTTTCTTGACCCCATGTATTGACATGAAACAGTGGATTCATTATTTCATTAAATACCTTTTAGAAAATATAACTATCCGAGGTAACATATGATTTATGGGTACAACTGCTGTAGTTTAGGACATATCAGTATATTTCACAAAAGACATACCTCAGATCATATTCTGGCCTCAATAAACATTATATCTATTTCCTGAAGCAGAATAGTTACACAATGACATGCAAAAGTTCACAGATTTTCCACTTGACTTACCTTAAGAAATTTCTGCGCAGATTCCGGACATTAAAGCCTACTCCAACATCTCCACTAACAAGGCGTGGGTTCCACATGACAAGAGGTCTTATCTTCATTAAAAAGTAAACACTACTTGAGGATAGCATCAAATGAAATATATATACAAATACGAAGATGGCTGCTGATCAAATTCAATGTTAAATTAATGTAAATAGGGATGGATGGTTATAGGCATGAAGATTCGCATGAGTTCTTTCATGAAATGGCTATACATGTAGGTGGAATAGACTAATCTGCTGGAGCAGATGCATTTTGAACCTGCATAAGCACATGCATACAGGGGCGGATCCAGGAATTCAGCTGGACTAGGGCTAGGCCAATGTATATTGATCTGGGATGAATCTACTTGGGTGGATCTGGAACTTTGTTAGCCAATTTGCACTATATACATGGAACACATGATTGATTTATGGTCTGGATCTGGATCTACCACACTGCATGCATGCCCTTTATCCTAATACTCTTGTGCATGTAAAATTTATTCTACCAAATCTGCTTGGAACATTAAATGAAATTTCATTACATATATATATATATATTTTCGATGCAAGATCTGCAGAAATTTGCAATCTGATCAGGCATAAGTTGCATACAGGATCATCAGAGAGTTGACACGCGATGCGTTCAACAGCTTCCAGCATCTGATGATCAGGGATAATCATAACTGCGACCTCATCTTCAGGATCAACTGGCTTCCGGTCACTTAAGCTGCAAGTCAAGTCAAAAACAGATCGAACATTTGAAATAACAACCTGAGTACTATTTAATGTCATAATCTGGACGCATCCATAAAGTTTCTTCTTCAAGAACACAAAAATGAGTCAGAATTCTGTCTTGCCATGTCCAGTAAAATATGGCATTTGCAACTAGGACTAAAGGTGAACTGTACAATTTTTGGTAGCTAGAAAATTAACTGTTCCTAGTTTCGAAAGAAAATCAGTTGTGCTTTTCAATTGATATCAATAGCATGTCACTTGAAGTCAGAAAATCATGACATGCAACAAGTTACATCAACTTGGTATGAAACCATCACTTCTCAGTGGATAGTATGTTAGTACCTGGCACACTTGAATTGTGCATCTTTCCATTGATACTTGAGAAGGGCAGCTGCTCCAGCATCGGGGAAAATGGCAGTAACTTTCTGCAAAACAGCAAGTGGAATCAGAAACAGACAAATACATAAACCACAAGAGGTCAAGAGCGACAAATTTGCAAAGTATTACTCCTTTGTCTCAAATATCAATCAGGGCGAGAGTGGTGCAATTGTAAGCTGGAGAGAGTAAAAGCCATGTCTAATGCCGAAAGCCTGAAACGACCTTGTATCCAAACCTGTCCTGTCTCTTGTACAAGCGTGTCCAGGAAAATCTTTGATAACGCCCAGAGTTCAGCCTGTGCTCCTTCCTCGTTGAGGAACTCCAACTGAGGGATCAGAAGCTCTGCCTACAATATTGATATCACCACATAAATCCTCAAGAACCGTATTGTAAAGATGCATAATCAGCAGCTCAGCAAAAAGCGAGTACTTCTATAATTCTGTCACCATTTATACAGCATTACAGCAGATACGACTGAGCCGAATTACAGAAGCAACAATGAGAATCATACGATAGCTCGCAGGCCTCCGGAGTTGACGAAATCGGCGCTCGCCTTCCCCGACTGCCGAATCGCGCCCTCCAAATCCGACGGCAAGCAACTGAACCACACAACAGCAAAGGCCGCCTCAGAACGTGAGCATCTTTTGTGTTCTCAATTACGCACGAGTTGAGGGTGCAGTGAGCCTAACCTGTCGTCCTCCTCCGCGGGCTGCGCCACCCCACCGTCCGCCGCAGCTTCCGCCCCCTCGGCCTCCACGGGGGCGTCGGAGGCGTCGAACTTGCCGAACTTGGCTGTACAAGGTGGCGGCGCCCGGCGAAGGCGCACCCACCTCGCTGGCACGTCGAGGCGGGATGAGAGATGTAGGGGCGGGAGGCGGCGGGGGAGATGGGCAGCGCAAGCATGCTGGGGCGAGAGCAGCGGCGCCGTAGTCGCCATTGCTTGGCGCCGCGACCGTGCGAGGAAGACGTGGCTGAGAGAAGCGGCTGCTCTGCAGCTCCTCGGATAACGCATACTGGCTCGGTCCAAAAAAAAAAAATCGCCCGAACATTTTCTTTTTTTTCTTTTTTTTTAAGAGAAAGAGGTCGCTACTCCCCCGGTCTCGAAGAAGGCTTAAATCGCGCGGGGCCGCGGGTTCGAACCCCGGCAGCCGGCCTCACACCTGGAGTGTCTGACCAAACGAGCCAACACTCGTTCCCCTTCGCTGGATGGTTTTGCCTGGCTGATTCTGAATGACGTTGATTTGTTGCGAGAGAAAAACACTGTTGAATGTCTGGTTGATAAGCACTGATAAGCACAAGCGAACAGGGTGAATGACTGTTATTCCCACTTCCAAAAGTTAATATTTTTAACTTTAACTGAATATATAAAAACTATTAATATTATAATAAAAAATAAATATCATTAAACTAATTATAAAATATATTTTATATAGTAGATTTATTCAGAGATAAAAATATTGCTAATATCTTTTACAAATCAGTTAAACTTAAGAATGTTAACCTACATGGAACCTAAAGCAACACTTATCTTGGGATGGGTAGTAGAAACGGGGTTCCATCAATGTCCCGTCTGATGG
The DNA here is from genome assembly GCA_038087645.1 of Saccharum hybrid cultivar R570. NCBI lineage: Eukaryota > Viridiplantae > Streptophyta > Magnoliopsida > Poales > Poaceae > Saccharum > Saccharum hybrid cultivar. The sequence continues at coordinate 10,560,512 of JAQSUU010000807.1, read as the reverse complement.
AAATTGAGTAAAATACGCAGCGGTTCGAAAATTTGTACCGAATTTAAGTCATCAACCCTTTAAAATACATATTTAGGTTCTAAACTTTCAAGATACTATTTTGAAGTCTCTGAATTTGTCTCATTGTGGTTTATCTCGGTATGTTATCTAGGTCTCTAAACTTGCCATAGTGTATTATTTATGTCTAAATAAACATGATCTACTTCGCGTTTCGACACCATATGCATAGCGTTTGGATACAGACTTTATTCTTGACTGGCAGAAACTTGATGGTAAATCAATGGTTTACCTACCTCTTTCTTCTAAGAGCAAGTATAATAATAGGCTGTAAACCGGCTAAATGCTAAGATGGAAGAGAGAGAAGAAGAGAGAGAAGTGAGCTATAAGCTTATATCCGGCTTAGGCACATGAACTAAGAAACTCTGTGAGAGATATAAGTGAGCCATGTATTAATTGCAAAGAGCTAACTATTATATAGGTAGGCTAAGAGAAGACCGCAAAGAACCTTATAGCCGGTAGGCCGACTGTATTATTAGCCTTGCTCTAAGAAGCACTAGCTTTAATTATGCAGTTAAGTCACCACTGTTAACGTCATGGCCTTTGATGTGGATGATGAAGTCATATGGTGGAGATGGTGAGTTAGCAACGGTAATGTGCCACACTAGAAGAGAAAGAACATGCAGATGGAGCCCTAGATACTAGCATGTGAGTTGATTGGAGCTCATCCGGATCAGATGGTATACCGTGACAAGTTTAAGAACCTAAAAATAAAATTTTAGGAGTTCTAGGCCTGGATGACACATCAAGACAAGCTTGGATACCTGAAAATACATTTTGAGAGTCCGGGACCATAACACAAGTTTAAGGACTTCAGAATCATCGCCAAACAAGAAAAGCTGAAATATGGGGGCCATTAATAATGGTGTACTTTCTTTGAATTCTATGATGTTTAGTTCCCAAAAAGGGAACCCAAAAAGTGCTACAGTACCTGTCACATCAAATCTTGCGACACATGCATGAAGTACTAAATGTAGACGAAAGAAAACACTAATTACACAGTTTAGTTGTAAATTACGAGACAAATCTTTTGAGCCTAATTAGTCCATGATTGGACACAAATTACCAAATAAAACGAAAAGTGCTACAGTAGCCGAACCCAAACTTTTTCATCAACTAAACAAGCCCTATGCCTTCTGTATTGTGGTGCAGCCACAGGACTTCAACAGGAGCAAGCTATACAACATGTTACATCACGTTTTGCTATCAATATTTCGCTACTCTAGTTGTTGCAAGCGGTTGCTGCGGCGTCGGTTTCTTTCCCAGTCGCGAAAGATTTGCCGCACCCACAGGTTTTTGTTGCGTTTGGATTCTGGAAAGAGAAGCCACCACCAATGAGCGCGTCGCTGTAGTCCAGCTCCATTCCAAACATGAAAAGAAGGCTTTTTGGGTCACAGACTGCAGAGAAATACAAGCTGTTAGAATCGGTTCATTCTGAATAGAGAGATAATCAGTTCAGATGGAAGTTCTTAAAATCTGTCTATAAATGTATGCTATTAGAATTGGTTCATTATGAATACATTGAGTCGCAAACAGTTGAGATGGAAGGTATGAAAAACTGCCTATATTACAGCAGTCAGCAAGTGTTCGGAAGCAGGACATGAAGTCCTAAAGTAACTTCACAGATGCAGGAGGAAGATCTCGCTGACCTGTTAATCTGTTACTCTATCACGTTCACTTAGACACTTAGCATGCCTTGCAATTCAAATAGGAAATGCCAAGTTTCTTTTCGCTATTAATGCGTCGTCATCTCCAACAATTCCAACTTAAAAGCAATAGTAGCTTTTTGAGCGATTATACTTTAGAGTTCAGCCAAGGCAGAAGCAACACTGAGAACTCTGATATGCAAAGGCTGAATTCTAGAAACAGTAACCATTCATTAAATCCTAATATAAGTACTGCATCATAGCCATGTAGCCCGGGATAATATGATCAAAAGAAATTCGGTACGGGGTTCCAAATGTTACTTCTGTGAGCAAGAGGAAACTGCTTCTCACTTGTTTTTTTAATACCATGTGGCATGTGTGGAGAACCATAGCCAAGTGCTTTGGTGCTGCTAATATTCACATGAACTTGCAACAATACTGGCCTTGGGTTCAAGAATAAAGTGTATGTGTTGGGTCTTGCAGTAATAAGCTGGGCTATCTGGAAAGCCTGAAACAGGGCATGATTTGAGAATAATAAACTGATTAAGAATCCAGTACAGACATGCTGGTGCAATATTGGGCAGATGAAATGCAGGAGGGGGTTATGCAGGGACTGTGGACAATGCTCAACACCGCTACACAGCTCCTGGTGTTGATGCTTACATCTGGTACAACTTCACCCCCAGAAAATCAGATCAATGAAAGCTCCAGTGCGTGAGAGGGTAGCAAAAGGAGCTGAAACCTGGAGGTTGACAAGAAAGCAGAGGAACCTGCTGCAACAGGTGAACTGGCAAATCTGGAGGTTGACAAGAAAGCAGAGCAACTAGCAATAGGTGAACCCAGCGAAGTGAGAGTTCATGTCCAACTGTAGGAAAAAGACTTGGTCGTTTGGTTGTTTTGGTAACCAGATTGTTTTGTGGTAGCAGGTTTTATACTGTTGGGGTCTGCTTAGTTGGTAGCTTCTATCTGAATCAGGTCGTTTAGTGCCATGTTGCAGGCTTGGCCTTGGTTGATTTTGTTAGTGGCTTCCTGTCTAGTCTTTCTGTCCTGTCTAATTACTCTGTTGAACAGTACACAACTTGTTTTTTCGCTGTGGTTAATGGAAATGGGATCCATCCTCACTCCAGGAAAAAAATATATAAATAGTGCATAGCCAGGTTAAGGCAGTTACCTATTGCAAAACCATCATACTCTACAACAGAATCATCAGGGCTGGCATTTGCTCGACTTTCAAACTCCATGGTGTAAGACATGCCTGAGCATCCACCCTGTTTCACGCCAATTCTCAAGCACAAATCTTCGTTCCGTTCAGCCCTCATTTTGTTCAGATGTTTCAAGGCCTTTTCAGTCAATGAAATTGCTGGAGCAATGCTACCAGATGTTGCTGCTGCCGCCGCTGCTGCAAAATATAATCAATCATTGACTTAATGTTAAATGGAGCATGAGCAGAATTGTGTGCATGATCTTGCATTCAAGTAACATTTCCCTTTCTCTTGCTGTCAATAATTGAAGTCCACTTCAATCTATAGCTCCAGAGTCATGTTTCTTGGCAGTAAAAATGCTCATGGACCGATGTTGTTAACGACAAAATATTGAAGTTCAGTTTGACCTACCGCTTACCAATCATGAACATCAGAAACAAAATGCTTACTGCAGTGACAGTTGCAACCTTTGTAATGAATAAAATATGCTACTAGTTGACAATTATACAGGTCGTGAGTATTGTATTTGCACACTACACATGGCTTTAGAAAGGGGAAGTTTTACTTGTGGCTTGAAGAAAGAAAGGAAACAAAATCCAGGTAACCCCAAGTAAAACTGTCATGTACCACAGTCCTTGGGATTTATAAGATTATAAGATGTACTACTTGGGAACTAGTATGTCTGAGGCTTTCTACTTCTCTGAAAGCAGTGAAGTTTAAACCTCTGTGATTCAAGGATAAATTGAATGCGGATAACCTGGCAATGAAAGAAACAAGGTCGAAACTGCCAAGCATTGAACTGAGCACTAGGGTAGCCAACAGAAAAGCTAATTCATATTACTGCAAAAAAGGCATTTTTCTCGATTATACGCGGAAGGCGATAGTAGATTGCGATAAGCGTGCTTAATTGGAATTCTGTTGAATGAAGCAGAATGTATCTTACACTACTGCTGACCGCTGATTTAAAGCATTTCATAATCTCTGCGGCTACGAAACGAAGCTAAGCTTGCTCTGAAAGAGTCTTGCACGTAATATATCCATATCGACTATCGTCCCTGTGACTGTGACCGTATCCCAAAACCAGAGCATCACGGATCAAACAAAAGTTGAGTTTTCATACGTCTCCACAACCCAAACCCAAATCATTTGCAAAGAGCAAACGTGCATAACCCAACCACTTCTAATTATTATTACGCGGGGAAAAGAAAGAAACACCTGGGTTGACCACGGACCTGGAGGGGCGGGGGCGCGGAGGGAGACGACGGCCGCCCTGCCCGCGCCGGCGCCGCGGCGGAAGCGGATCGAGGAGGCGGGGGAGGATGAGGAGACGGCGAGGTGGGGCCGCGCGGTGCCCGCGGGGCGGCCCAGGAGGGGGCGGGACGTGCCGGAGGCGAGCGCCATGGCGGATGGATTTGTGTGTTTGGTTGGTTGGGGGAAGAAGCAGGCGACGCGGGGAGAGACGGAACGGGACGGGAGAGGAGGAAGCGAGCTGAGGAAGCAACAGGAACAAAGATCTGGTGTGGTGGTGATGAGCGCCCCAGCGGGCCGCCCGGATTCGTGGAGGCCTGGAGCATATTTTCACGTCGGCCTCAGCGGGCCGCTGTGAGATATTTTACCACATGCTGACGTCTACAAATATTCACCCTCTAAATACATGTAAACTCTACCATACGAGCACATCTGAAGGACTAAGAGGTTAAATTCGCAAACTTAACATCACAAAAACCTCATCGTGGATACTTGTCTGTTGAGCCATATACAAGATTCCTCTATTACCGTTGTGTATAGGATGGTAAATCATGTGTAACCTAACTTATCATAAATTAATCGAAAAAAATTCGGGTTTGGATTAAGTGAAGGCAAAAAGTGGGGACATTGCGGGCCAACAGGTTTAGCATGAGCTATAAGGAAGAACCGTAATAAGATGGCAATTGAAAAGAACTTCCCGCTGAATCTGGATGTTGTAATTCATATGGCTATCAACTTTCTGCAGATGTGCGCAAATTTACACAAGGAGGACGACAAAATCAAGATGAAAGAGATGGCGCAATGTTTGGCGGAGGGGATGAGCTGGAAGAAAAGCGTTGAAGGATCTTGCTCAGAGATCGCGGTGATTTAGCGTTTAGTCTTGTTTGCTGTCTATGCTAGGATTTGTTGGCCATTAGGTTTTGGTATTGCATTCTTTTCGTGTAATCTGAAGTGTTAAGTCGAGCTTTTACTTTAAAACTGGAAACCCCAGTATGTATTACTCTATTATTGGCTTTTTTAAAAGCCGAGGTAATCTCCTTTAAAAAAAACAATGCAGGGCAATTCCGTGTGATGACTCTGGATACCCTTTTCGCCCTTATCTCATCTAGCTAGGTAAACTCCTAAACGGGGAACATGTATTTGGATTTCTCATCATGTCCCGGATAGCCTTTGCCCAACAAGGCGAGGCGGGCGACAGGGGCAAGGGAATCAAGCAGACTTTGTTCTCTCACCTGTTAGACTCACTGGTTTTGCCGTGCCAAGCCAAGCTGCTAGCCTTGCCAGGGATGGAGACTAAATTTGACTTGATAAAAAAAAAAGCTTAAGAGCCCAAGAATCAAGGCCATAAGCAAGCAAAACAAACACCATCTTTAACCATGTAGACAAGGCAAAGGCCCCGGTCCAAATAATGTTCTCATAGTTTCCCCAAGCTTGACATGCCGTGACCACTTGGTAAATAATGGAAATAGGGCCTGTGTTTTTTATCGTCATGAAAAAATAAATCAGCTCTTAATTTGCTCTTTTATTTTTTTCCAAAAAATATATACAAATTGCACAAAAATAAATCAACTCTTAATTTACTCTTTTTTTAAAAAAAATATGTACAAACTGCAACAAGATTGCCATAGAAGAAGAATCATTTCTTAGGTCTATGATCCAATTATTACTTGTTATTTCAACACTTACAAAAATATACAATACACATAAATGAAAATGTATTTTACTATACCTAAAAGTTTACAATAAATGGTTTAAATCACATGATTCAACCTAAGTGTTATTATGATATAACCTCCCTAGCAAACGCGCCGTTAAACAAACGACGACTCTTGAATAATGATTCTCCAGGGGTCCCATGTATGATGATCGGCCTCTCCCTCATTTCAAACCTTGAAGTTTTTTTGTGACCCTGCAAGATCATCCACACTTTAGTGTAGTTCCTTTTAAAGAACAGGCATGATTTTGCTGTAACAACAAACTGAAAATTATATATATAAGCTCTCTCGCACACCGAAATGGCCAATAATGACATCACCTACCCGTTAACCTGCAAGATGAGCACATGATGTTAGGGTTTGCTATGTATTTAGCAAAAATCCGCCCACACGGTGGCTTTGATGTGCCAGGAGGGCATCGCGGCGGCCACCCTCCACGCGAACAGCACAGTGAGCAGCGTGCAAAGCGTCCAGACCTCGTGTTTCACCCGACGCCTCCGCCGCCTCCCGTCGTCGTCGTCGGCGGCCGCACCGGCGGGTGGTGGTAATAACCGCTCGTAGGCGCGGAGGCTGCGGAAGAGAAGCAGCAGCGCGGCGTAGCTGGAGCCCACGAACGCCACGGAACCGACGTCCCCTGCGGCTGCGGCTCTGTAGGCCGACACGCCGGACGTCAGGGTCATGGCGATCAGGCCCGCGGAGGCGAGAACGGCATCGGCGCCGCCGCCTCGATCCATGCATGCGCTGATCGGAAAACTTGCTGTACGTTCACGTCCTCCTTACGGCAGGGTAGGCAAAACATCAGCTGGGTGCTGTGCATGCAGGCCAGGGTATTTGGTACTTGGGTATATACAGTATGCACTATATATAAGGCTAGGCACGCAGTGCATCTTGCGCTGGAAGCTTATTTGACTTCTTGAAGAAGCAAATTCAAAAGCCATACTTGCAAGCCAAGGCATTTGGAAACCGACATATTTGTTTTGTGGGGTGAGTTTGGTCAATTTGGCAACGTATCATGTGGAAATCATATCCTTCGTGAAAACTCGTGCAAATCATAGCAAAAAAAAGTCGTCTAAATTCACAATAAAAAATCACATATGTAAATGATATGATGATACACAATCTTGTAAAATATCTCGTGCAAACTCGACTTCGTTTGTGAGATATAAAAATAACAAATTTCTAACAAATCGTCTGGACAGCTTTCTGGATAGTCCGTAGAAGAACCAACTTTAACTCGTTTCTATCCAAAGAAAGAAACATATACACATAATAATATATTCCGTGGCCTTAAAAGCTGGGAAAATGATTGCCGGATAAATCATTGCCAGCTCTTATCACTGCCGAAAGCAAAGCAAGAAGGTCGATCACTATAAAAGTTAGATTAGATGAAGAAGACAGGGAAAGGTAGTAGTACTAACAAAGGTGCTAATGAGTAGTAATTAACGAAGTTGCCGCTCTCTGAATTTTTAATTTAAACAATATTATTTTAATAAATAATTGAGCTAGGTCGGTGCAGAGGTGCTGTTATGGGAAAACTTTAAGTATGCCTGTTGGCTATTGAACGACCAATTGATAAAGTGATAAGGTGCGTGACGTAAGCTAGAGTACGTAGACGTCGTCTTTTGACCAATTGATCACCTATAGGCTCTCTGAAAGCCGATTAGTCTTTTGACATGTTGTGCATCTATAGGGTGCACGTAGCCTTTGCGAATTGGGGTGCACGTGAACGAGGAGCCACATCACCTATAGGGCTGGTTCGGCTTGTGGAAAAGCCGGCTGGATTCGGCTGATTCAATAGTGTTTTGTGAGAGAGAATAAGCTGAAACAAGCTGAAACAAGCCGAAATATGACCAGCAGAACAGGGCCATAGTCATATCGGCTTTGGATTGTCGATAGACTATTGGCCTTTATACTTTTCCTTCATCGCTTACATACTTTCAGTTAAAAAAAGCAAATTAAAAAAAATGTTGTTTATCACCAATCAGAATGCCAACAGGCCTATCCACCAGCAAATTGCAGGCAACACTAATCGGTTTATAGGATGTCGATAGGCCACTAGTCGGCCTTCTAATTGCCCGCTGAACTTGTTTAGCAGTCGGGTGCTATGTAATAGGTCTATTAGCAATTCGATAGTCGATTAGTGTTCTATTGGCTATTAGATTGCATGGTGCTATTTTCATCTTTCTCAAAACTAACACTTACTTTTGCAATTATTAATTATTAAAACAATATTTTTCTAAAAAAAGGATCCATTCTCTTAGGTCAGTTTCTGAATTTTATCAACACTTTTTAAACTGATATTAAGTCCTCATCAATGAAGCTCTTATTTTTTTCAAAAATTGGAAAGCGCAGCCCGCCGCTAATGCGCTAAGTACACAAGTTGTAGTATCTAGACTCTACATAATACACTCACACCACATGCATGCACACCTCTAGATCTACAACCTATACACCACGGTTGTCCTATTGGAGATCAACAAAATAATATGGACCTCATAGGCCCATCGTAGCGCCACACCAGTGTCCCAGAGGTGAGACAAGCGTCTGAGTCCAAGACTCGAACGCTAGCGGGCAGGAAGCTAGCCCCAGGCTTCGCACTGGTGCCATTCTCGAGTAGGAATGTAGGAGTAGTGCAGCACAATGTTTCGATCACGGTGTCCACCCAAAACGCTAACGGTTGAAGGAGAAGGTGTCACTGCTCCTGAATTAGGGGTGGGCATCCGGTTCTCGATTCGGTTTTGGTTCTATTCTCTGGTCATCGATGAAATTCAGTTCCTAGAAAATAGGAACCTATCAGCTCTAAAAAAAAATTTAGGAACCAAGCATTTTGATTGTCGATTGTTTCGGTTTGGTTTCAGTTCTAGCTAAACTAACCATTTTTTTTAGCAGAGGTTAATACAATAAAAAATGTAGGTTTCAAAGCAAATTTAGGAAATAAACACTAAATCTATTTTAGATAATAATAATTGATACGGAAACAATAGCAATATAGTAACACAAATACATATAGCAGTTCAATACGAGACATCACAAATAAATCAAACATAGTCTTATAAAATACAAGTAAATGAAGTACAATTCATGTATTTCGATTATTTCGGTTATCTGAGTAGGAATCGAAATTTCCTCAGCTATTTTGGTTATTTGCAATCTTGAACTAAATAAGGAATTGATTTTTTTTGTTCTAGTTCTTTTGGTTTTGGTTTTGGTTTTGGTTTTGGTTTTGGTTCTTTCGGTTTGGTTTCTCAATTTTGGTTAATTATGCCCACCCTTGAACTCAATCATGATCCTTGACGACAAGAGATGCTAACGCTGACACGTGCTAAGCCTTGACATGTCAATCGGCGGTGTAGGCAGGCCGCCCATTGTCCCGCCGCGCACAGCAGGTTAGCAACGGTCGATGCGCTCATCATGCTCCAAGTTGCAGCTATGCTTATGAACCACCATGGAATCCTTCCTTCATGCTTAAAAAAAGACCAATAGAAACAAGGGTCACAGAATCAATAATGTGTTTGGTTTGAGGAATAGGTTAGTCCTTCGTCTTCTCACTCTTTATTTTTTATTTGGTTTGTGGAATGCAATTGGTTGATACATCATCACCTTATTCATCACAAGCAAATAATTAGTGCTAGTGTGAAGAATTGAGCCATTCCCATCAAATTTAAGAAATGAACTCACTGTGCACCACCTCATCTAGAATTTGTTTGATTCTCAAACAAAACACCCTATACAGGAGCGAAGCAGGAGATCGAAGAAGCGGTTGCCGGTTGGGACCTCTTGTAGTGCAGCCAGAGCATGCATCGCTGCCATGGTTTCCCGCTTCAGCATTTCGGGTGGTCCCGATGTCGCGCACGTGCGGTGATAGGCTGAAGGTGAGTAGTGGGTCTCCCCTCTTCCATCTCTGCTAGCGTCCTCGAGCGCTCCGGGAAAGTGTCGAAATCGTTTTGAGATTCTTGCTGGAGTCACCTATTGTAACAGTTTCTAGAGGCGGCCAAAAACTATTTATGGAGGCGAGTGGTGGAACATCACTGGAAATGTGATTTTCATAGACGGGTCAAATGCTCGCCTTTGTAAATAAAATTCAATAAATAAAAAAATAGTCCAGCGAGCCCACTGTTGAGGCCTGCCGGGCTCGTCGCGAAGCCCACCCAGAAGCCCTAGCCAAGCCCATTATGGTCACCATCGCCGCAGTAGAGGACGTCATGTATGCCATTGCCAAGCTTGTTGTGGTTACTGCCGCCGTCTGCCGTGGTCACCGTCGCTGAGCCTGTAGTGGTCTAGATCTAACTGCCTACGAGACAGATATATAGAGGAGAGAGAGAAGGGGATAGAGAGGGAGAGGAAGCGGGATCTCATTGACGGGAGACGTCCTCCACCACTGGGGTGTGTGCAGAGCTGTCGGGGCATGTGGCACTTTGCTGCCAGGGTATGTGGGGGAGGGTGAGGGAGAGAGGAGAGTGGGGCGGCATGGATGAGGGATACAGAGAGAGGAGAGTGGGTTAGCGTTTACATTTTCAACATTAGAAAAAAATCCAGACTATTGTCCTCAAGTATGGTCTATGTTGAGATAATCCTTAAAATTAATGTTTTATTCAATTTACTCCCTCTAACTATTTGAGTGGGTGCAGCTTACTCTTACCCCTCGTAAAAGGAAATAATTAACGGTGTTGGTGGGCAATATGACCCGGAAGATGCTTTCCAGGTACTATCAGGGGCTGTTTAGTTCCCAAGAAATTTTGCAAAATTTTTCAGATTACCCGTCACATCGAATCTTTGGACACATGCATGAAGCATTAAATATAGATAAAAAAATAAAACTAATTACACAATTTAGACAAAATGGACGAGACGAATCTTTTAAGCCTAATTAGACCATAATTGGACACTAATTGTCAAATAACAACGAAAGTGGCTTACGTGCCATTTTACCAAATTTTTTGCAACTAAACGCTACCTCAGTCAAAATCCAAGTCGAGTTCGTTGTACCTTTCGAGGAGAGACGACCCTAGGCCCCTAGCTAGCTAGGCTAGCGGTTCCGGGCAATATATAGCAACGCCCTGGCCTTCCCTCGAGGCCACGACCAAATAAACCCGAGCCCCGACGGCGCTGCTCGACTGCGCGCGCAAGATGGAAGTCCACGACCAAGCTCAAGAAGCTCTGACGCTGCTCGACCGCGCATGCATGATGGCGGAGATCGGACGCCTCGCGCGCAAGACGCCTCGCGCGCAAGATGGCGGAGAGGGGAAGACGAACAAGCGGCCGCGGCGGCAACAACAACAAGAGGGCGCCGGCATACGTGCCTATCAAGATCAATGCCAAGCCAGCGGGGACGGAGATGAGGAAGACGATGTTGGTGGAGGTGCCCGAGTACCTCATCCTCCAGATCATGTGGGAGAAGGCGTGCGCCCCTCGTCACCTCTACTCCCCAGCGTGGAAACCTAGGCCCAATGACCCAGGGGACGAGCAGCTGATGAGAGTCTACGAGAAGGCTCGCGCGATCATCAGGTTGAGCCACCAGCACGTCGATGACCTGATATTGCAGTACATCAACAACGGGTGCGCCTACGAGGAGGTTCAGATCGGGGACGACGACTGAGCTACTAAAGTGATGGTCAACGGACGTCCGGGCAGGTGCATTCTTCACGCACAGGGGCTGCAGCAGGGGGACCCCTCTCCCCCTGTTGTTCGTCTTGATCATGGAGGTGCTCAACGCCCTCATCCATGAGGTGGATCGGAGGGCAATCTTCAGTCCTCTGCCGGAACGGATTAAGCACCGCGCATCCGTTTACGCGGACGACCTCATCATCTTCCTCTCCCCGGATGGGAGCGACTTCACCAACATGCGCCGCATCCTGGACTTGTTCGCGGGCGCGTCCGGACTCGCCACGAATGTCCACAAGTGTGTCATCACGCCTATCTGGTGCTCACAGCTACAGATTGATGATGTGCTCCGGGCATTCCCTTGCAAGGTCCAGCCGTTCCCGGTAAAATACCTAGGAGTGCCCTTGTTGATCTCCCGGATTCCACGATGCGAGGAGCAGCGGCTTGTGGATGCGGTAGCAGCACACATCCCGACTTGGAAGGGCAGCCTGCTCAATGGCGTGGGACGTGCGACACTGGTTCAGACCACGCTATCTGCCATCCTTGTACACATCTCCATATATTGCTGCCTATTGAATTGGGCCATTGAACAAATTGACAGACGCCGCTGCGCCTTCCTATGGGCTGGCAAGGAGGAGGTCTCCGGAGGACGCTGCAGGATCGCTTGGCCGATCGTTTGTGCTCCCAAGGACGTCGGAGGCCTCAGCATCCCCGACCTCAGAATGCTTGGGTTCGCACTTCACCTTCGCTGGATGTGGCTTCACCGCACCAGACCGGACTCTTCGTGGGCGCTGCTGCCCTCTACGACTGAGAAGCGGGTATCGTCCATGTTCCAGTCCTTGCTCTTCGTGGTCATTGGCGATGGAACCTCCGCCAAGTTCTGGACTGGCAACTGGCTGCCTGCCGGGGCGATTCCCTCCTTCGCCCTGAACCTCTTCAGAGCGGTTGGACGACGTCGACTGGGCCGCTTAGTCCGGGATGCGCTCGATGGACACCGGTGGGTTCACGACATCACCAGCGCACGCACAGCCCCTATGCTCGTTGTGTACGTCCGCCTTTGGAGGATGCTCTGAGACTTGCAGCTCCGGCCCCTGGAGGCTGATCGGTTCGTATGGCGTTGGACCACGGACGGACAATACTCCGTGCGGTCCGCGTACCGAGCGTATTTCGTTGGCTGGACATTCATGGCGGGGGCATGGGAGTTGTGGCATGCTGCGGCGCCGCCGAAGGTAAAATATTTCTTCTGGATCACCCTACATGGTCAGCTATGGACAGCGGAGCGAAGGAGGTGGCACGGCCTACAGCCGGATGCGACTTGTGCACTTTGTGACCAGGTGGACGAGACGACCGATCACCTACTTTGCTCTTGCGTCTTCACGCGTGAGGTGTGGACGCGGCTGCTACTCTTGCCGCAGATCGTGATCATGCCTCCGCAGCAGGATTCTTCTTTGCTCTCCTGGTGGCTATCGAGCTGAGATGCTATGCCGCAAGCGCTACGGCGGAGCTTCGACAACTTGGTCCTGCTCACCTCCTGGACCCTGTGGAAGGAACGGAACCGCTGCACGTTTCATCAGAAGTTTCTCTCTTCGACCGAACTGCTGCAAGCTATCCTTGACGAGGCAAATGCCTAGATCGTAGCGGGGTTTCGCGCCCTGGCGCTGCTCACGGCACTTGTCGAGTAGACTAGCGCAGCTAGCTTTGTCACGCCATTTGTATTTAGTTACCACAACCTACTTTCGCCACTGCTAGCGGTGATCTTTGTCGTGTGTTACTTTGTGACGTGGATCGGCGCCTCGCCGTGACCACTCACGAAGCGTGTAAACTTCCTTATTCCACTTAGTGTAACACGTGCAAATACACATTTTCGAAAAAGAAAAAAAGCTACGGTCATTAAGATTTATTAAAGGCAGCCGTGCCAGTGCGTATAGAGAACTAGCTAGGGCGCTACGTACTACTTGATCGAGTAGGGAAAGCTTTTCTGTGTTTTATAAATTTTGTTCTTTAGCAGTTTAGCTACGGTATACAGGCGTTTTTCAAAATTTGTTCTTTAGCTTACTTGATTTCAGGCACACGAACGTGGAAATTGTCTCTGTTGCTGTCAAAAAAATCACATTTTTTTTAGAATTTCTTTCATCTAGCCTCTGTAACTGACTCCGTGAATGTGTGGAAATTGTTTATGTCCGCGTCTGTTAGGAATCCTGAGTAATTTAAAATAGGTTTCCTGATCCAAATAAAAGGGAGTTAAAAGAGAGAGGATATAAAGAGGCTCTTCAAGTGAAGATGAAAAAAACATCACGGATCTCTCAAACCCTTCATATGTGTAGTAACTACGTAAGCAACTACAATGTGTCCCAAAACCAGTCCATAATGATTAAATTATTCCCCATTATGGCATTGATCATAGAGTAGTCCACAACAAAAGTCACCTATAAGGCTTATAGACCACCCATAAGCTTTAAAAAAATATTACTTTCTCTCTGTTAGGAGTTGCTGTCGTTGCCGCTCGCATGTTCCTGTCGGCTGTCCGCGTCGCCCGTGATGGTGCCGGCTCGGTCCTCCGTGCTACCCATGACGGTGCCTCCCCGGCCATCCATGGCGCCCTCGAGGATGCCACTCCGCCATCCGCGCCACCCTTGAGGCCGCGCGCAGCCATCTGCTCCTCCCGCGAGGATGTGACACCCATCTGCGTCGCCCGCACAGGTGTGGCAGCCATCCGCGAGGATGTCGCCTAGGTCCTCTGAGCCACCTGCGAGGACGCCGCCTCGACCATCCCGTCGCCCTCGAGGACGCTGCTCTAGCCGCTCACACCGTCGCCGCCGTAGCCATCCACGTGGCCCGCCATCAAGCCCACCATTTGCACGCCGAGCATGAGGAGGAAGAAGCTAGAATCCGATTTGTGAAGACGTGGCCAATTTGAGATGGCGGAAGTTCGATCTGGACAGAGAAGGAACGTCAGCGGCGGCAGAAGCCTTAGAGCGGAGAAAGAACGAGCGGAGAAACAAGATGCAGGTATCGAGAGGAGCAATATGGGGATTTTTTTATTTTTATGTGGGCCCATCTTATGGGCCCGACATTGTGGAGGAGGAAATAGTAAAGGACTAGTGATGCGGGCCCCTTCGTACATTGAGCTTGCTCAGCGTTCGTGTTCTTTGTGTGAGTATATAATTAAGGAATCTGAAAGAACACGAACGCTGAACGCTGGGAGAGGATTGCATTGCTAAGTGAAGTGGTCATGGCCTCGGGGGCACGCCTTCTAGTTCGCTTCTGCCTCCCACTTGTCCACCACCTCATCAAGTGCCGTCGTGGCGGCACCACCCTCACGGAGTCCCTCTGCCGCAGCCATCTTCAGCTCGGCCACCTTCACCCGCACCATGGCTCCTTTCCCTTGCCCTACCATCAGCTCCCTCACCACCGCTGCGATGGTCTCCTTATCCTTCCGCTCGGGCAGCCGTATCGCAGCTCCTACCCCCTCCGCCAGCATCACCGCGTTTAGCCGCTGCTCGGCGAACAACGGCCACGCCAGCATCGGCACGCCGTGCACCAGGCTCTCTAGCGTGGAGTTCCACCCACAATGCGTCAGGAAGCCTCCGGTGGCCATGTGGGCAAGCACCTGTGTCTGCGGTGCCCACGACGGCACCAGGAGACCGACGTCCTTCGTCCTCTCCAGGAATCCTTCCGGGAGGTAGGCGAAGGGGTCCTTGTTGCTCTCTGCTGCATTGTAGTAGTTGTCGCTGAGCGTGCCCTCGTCGCTGGGGCTGCGCACCACCCAGAGGAAGCGCTGCCCGCTCAGCTCCAGGCCAAGCGCGAGCTGGTGCATCTGCTCCTTTGGCAACGCGCCGGCGGAGCCGAACGAGACGAAGATGACCGACCTGGCCGGCTGCCGGTCGAGCCACTCCAGGCACGCCGCACGCGGAGACGATGGTGGAATCGCTCCGGGCTGCCGTATGAGCGGGCCGACAGGGTACACAGGCGGCCGGCCGGGCTCCGGCTGGCGGAGCACCTGGGCAACCTCAGGCTCGACGGCGTGGAAGGAGTTGACGAGAATGGCATCAGCCTCACGGTAGCGCTTGGCGAGGTGCACCATCACCATGTAGGACGGGTTGGACCTGTCCTGGAGCGGCGAGGGTATGTCCGACCCTGGGACGGGCACGCAGCCGGGCAGGCGCACCGGCTCGGCGAGGTCCCGGAACTCGCCGGCGACGGACGCCGCGAGGTCCGGGAGGCGGAGAACGAGCGAGAGCACGTGCAGGTTCATGGGCACGAAGAGGCAGCGCGTCCTCACGCCGGCGTCGCGCGCGGCGTCGAACGCGTCCATCCCGAACTGGTCGGCGACGAACGCGACGAGGCGGGTGGTCTCCCTGAGCTCCGAGAGCATGCGCGTGAGCGCGGGCAGGGAGCGCGCGCACTCCTCGGACATGAGCGTCTCGATGGCGGCGTCGCGGGGCAGGTCGGAGAGGTCCACCGGCGGGAGCGGGCGCGAGGCGACGGAGGGCGGCAGGGACGCCAGGAGCGCGCGCTGGGTGGCGGACGCCGTGGACGCGAACGTGATGAGCGTCGCCGTGGCGCCGTGCCGCGACGCGAGGCGCTTGGCCAGCTCCGCGAGCGGGATCAGGTGGCCCATCCCCGGCGTCGCCAGCATGGCCACGTGCGGAGGTCCGGTCTTCATGCTCGCTCGGTCCCGGTGTCGATCTGGGGCCTTTTCCGAGTGGTTTTGGAGGCGGTGGGTGGGCACAGTCAAGAGACGGAGACGGAGGTCGATCTGGTTCTGGTCTGCTGAGAGTTTTGCGTGCAGGTGTGCTGCGTTTTTATACGCATGCAGCAGAGGCGATCAGTCAAAAAGCTACTCTGACTTCGCTTTAAGCCCTCAATCATGGAGGGTCCTACGGCGGCTGCAGGCTGGTCCTCTGCATATGGCCGTGCGGTGGCTTCAGCCGAAGCTTCGGTCGTGACATCACGCGTACGTCGTCACGCCCCACATGCACGCATCTGATGCAGATTGATGTATTGATTGATAACTCTGAACAACCGTACTAGTCATCATCAAAGTCGATAAAGACACTAATGTGCATCCAAAATGTGATTTCACAAATAAGAGGAGAAAAATCTAAGAACAAAGACAGCAATTTGGTTTTTCTCGTACCAGTTGCAAAAGATGCGGACCGGCCAGGGACATTATACTTGAATAGACGCTCGATACAAATTATAATAAGTAAATATTTAAATTCGTAATTAAAAGTTAGAAGATGGTCTTATTTCCATTACTTTGGAAAACCATGTAAACAAAATGTTAGTGTATCTCTTCTCTCAAGGGCTAAAACTATCACAATTATATATCTAGTGCTTAGTATGGAAGAGAGATATATATAGTGCTTAATTCCATCAGTGTTACAAGTAGAAAAAGATGTACTTGTATTTGAAACACGGAACTCCGGGTGTGGACATCACCTAGCTCAAACAACACTTAAGACAAAGGTTAGTCCAATAGTTGCCACTCAATTACGAAAAGTAAACCAGGACTTTCACATTTAGAGTGCACACAAACTATAGAAAAATTATTAGAGGGTACAAAGATAAGAAAGCGAATTTTACTCAAACAACTCTCTAAATTATGGTTTAGAGTGGAAATTTTTGATAGACTCCTGGAGATACTCTACAGAGCCAATCATTAAAGATAATAATTACCACCTAATTAATTATATATGTTATTAATAATAATTCTTAATATTCTTACAGTATGTTGGAGGTCTTCTTTTCTCTCTTCACTCTTCTCCTTTGGTATAGCCGTTTAGGCATGCAAAGGGAACAGGTCAACCAGTTCGCCAACACAATCTGCTCCTAGAGACATAGATTTTTTTTTTATTTTTTGTTTTTGAGCAAATCCTAGAGACGTACATAGGTGACTTTGTTGTAAGAAATCTTGCTTTTGTGTGCTCCTCTAAGTTGCATCAACATCTGGGTGACGCAATGCCAGCCCTGATCGCTTATTTTATGAGCCGTACTTTTTCTGTGAAGAACAGTGTTTTTCTCTCACAACAAATCGGCGAACAGTATTTTTCAGCTTGTCTTTTTAGCGAAGTCACTGCATTCACAAGGAAAAAAAATGTGAAAACAG
Organism: Saccharum hybrid cultivar R570; assembly: GCA_038087645.1. Classification (NCBI taxonomy): domain Eukaryota; kingdom Viridiplantae; phylum Streptophyta; class Magnoliopsida; order Poales; family Poaceae; genus Saccharum; species Saccharum hybrid cultivar. Next base: position 10,542,931 of record JAQSUU010000807.1, on the reverse strand, counting down.
GGACATATTTCAAAGTAAGACATCTAGTAGCAAGATCAATAGAATGGTTGACAAGTAAAGAAGCTGGAATTTCTAAACAGTGAATCAAAGTGTTGGCCCAACCGAACGAATTTCCTGAACCTACTAGGTAGTTCATGAACCTGTGGTCAAGGGGATTTCGAGAAGTCCTACAATCGGGCCAAAGAAGCAATTTTTTAATCCCAGAAAGTCCCCACACAAGTCACGTGATTTTTTTTCACACAAAAATACACCGGATTCGAACCCAAGATCTGTGCCCTTGCATGTAGCTCCTCTAAGCGCTCTATCTCAAAGTCACCGGTGTCTACAGTGCATATACATTTCCCTCGTATTCACTTTTCAAGATTTTGAAATCAATATTTGGAACCCTAAACAAATTCAAATGAAAAAAGAAATCATCCACTACAAAGTTGTAGTTTTCATAGAGATCTGCAACTTTGGTTTTGGTCGTTTTGCCATCCGAGGTGGCTTGATAATTTTGAATTTCAAATTATGAGAACTTATACAGAGGGATTAATCGACTATACAGAATGAAGCAATAAACTATCGATAATGTTGTGGGTAGGTTTCGTCCAGACGTACGTTGGTGGGCCTCGACGCCCAAACAACCCAATAGACAACACTGTCATCCACACAGAAATAAAAATAAAAAAATTGGTACTCTCATCTTCTTCTCGAATCGCAAATGTTTCCTCATCCATTCTCGAACAAACTCTCCACGCTTGCATCGGCGCGGCCTGCTCCACCGTGACCGCACTGCCGCGCCGCGGCTGCAATGCAGCGGTGTGCTGCACTGCACCCGAACGCCACCGCCTCTTTCTTGTCTCCCCACCGCCACTTACCACTCGCCGCTGAGTTCTTCGAGCCAACGCGGCGTGGCGTTCTTCACCACGCCCAACCGCTTGCGGCGCGCCATGTTTTGTTTCAGATGTGTTTCAGTAGTTGTTTTCAAGTGTTTCATCTGTATGTTGCACGGCTATATACGTATATGCTAGTATATGTTTCAAGTGTTTCAGATGTTTCATCTGACGTTGCATATGTTGCAATAGCTACACACATATGTTTCAAATGTATTTTCAGATGTTTCATCTGTTTTAGACGTATGTTTCAGCTGTTTCAGACACATGTTTCATGTGTTTCATCTAGATGTTACAATGACTATATAAGTATGTTTTAATAGTATACTGCATATGTTGCAATGGTCAAACGGATGTTGCAGAGGAGATGAGAGGTTAGGATAGGGGAAGGGGCACGGCCGAGACAGCGTGCGGCAGAGGACAGGGACGCGGCAATGAGGGGAGGGGCACGACGCGGGGGGAGGTGGGGAGGGGAGGAGCGCGGCGAGCTTGACGCCGGGGACGCAACCGGGATAGGGTCGAGTCGCGGATGGTCGGACGCAGTCACTGGCATGGGATCTGTCGCAGGCGGCCAGACGTGACTCGTTGGCGCGGGATCTGATGCAAGCGCGCGTACGCGGGGGCGGGGGGGGCTGGAGGATCGCGCAAGATGGCGGAGACCGGAGCAGGAACAAACGGCAACGACACGGCGGCGGTGGCTTCCCAGCGTGGAATCCTAGGCCCAATGACAAGCGTGGAGCTGATCCGATCCTATGAGAAGGCTACCGCGATCATCATGAAGAACCACCAGCACGACGATGACCTGATATCGCAGTACATCAACAACGGGTGCGCCTACGTGGAGGTTGAGATCGGAGACGACGAATGAGCATATCGTCGATTTATTAAGTCAGCGCGTGTAGACAGCTTACTACTTTTCGTTGGAGTAGGGAAAGCTTTTCTACTGTGCAAGCGTCTTTATTAGCTATCTCGTATATATTATAATAGTTATTGTGTGTCTGCTTTAACAGATGAAAACGGTCGACAGTAAAACGAACACGAACTTATGGAATATCAAGAATTTCGAAAACGAACCAATTCGAGCAAAATTATATCGAACACGGTCAGAATACGAAAATTCAATATGGAATATCGATCTACAATGCATAACAATTAACAGGTGCCATCGTGGCAAATTTCGAGTGCAAGAGAGCAGACTTATCAATTTGGTTTCTTTGACAAGAGAAAAAAAGAAAAAGACAGAAAAAGAAAGAAGAGGAAAATTTGAGATGCCATCGGTACTAGACTAGAAAGAATAGCAACAACACCCAGCCCATCTAGCTCTCTCTCTTTTGGTCGGTCCAGTCACATGCAATGTAACAACAGCGCCAAGTAAAGCCAGATGCAGCCATGCAGGCATGCAGCATCATTCAAGGTGATTAGTCCTACCTCGGCGACTCTGGGAGGCGCGACGGGGGTGAGCTGCCTATATAATGCGGTCAATGGGTAGCAGTGTTCTACATTTACCTTTGTCTGGTTGCTTGGACAGTAATGATTGGCAACCAAATTCAGTTTAAACCGAATTTTGAATTCGGGATATTCAGAATTAAAAGCAGAAAAGTAGAAAACGGTCGGAAACAGTCGGAAAATGTCTAAATTGTTTTCTACTTTTACATTTAAAATATGAAAACGAAAGCAAAAACGGTAAAGTCAGATAAAAAATACGAGTTGGATTGGATAAAATACAGAAAACGATATGGTTCGCTTTGGGATATTTCCGTTCCATTTTCATCTTTAGTCTGCTTTATTATTGTGGTGGTGATGATAGCGAGACCTATTATTGTAACTGATAAGCCTGCTTTAAGGCAGCGATTTATAATATTAAATGTCTTATCTGTTTTAAAACACTTTCATAAATCATAATGGACACGCCTGAGACGTGTCTACGCGGTCAAACTCATATATAGACGAATTTATTAAACGTGTCTAGCAATTGTTAGACGATTTCATGGACATGCAACATACATGTGTAGCCATGTAGAGATACTCTAAGTTACACATCCAATAAGGTAGATAGACGTGATATATGTGACATTTTACTATGTATATGCTAATAAATTATGCGGACCATTTTATCTAGATCCTCACATTACACGTAACACGTTGTTAACAAAAATGGAGAGATGCTCTTTTGTCGGTGTTTAGAAACCGCCGATTAGTAAATTTAGTGGATTGCGTGTTTGGCCTCGGATGGCTATGCAAAGAGGACACGAGGATGTATACCGGTTCCAGCGCAACGTCCCTACGTCCAGTTGCGAGTTGCTCGTGTTACTTGCACCAAGTTCGTAGTAGGGATTACAAACGATCGAGAGAGGGATGAGCTCCCAAGTCTCTGGTAGTTGTGTGTGTGTGTTTTCGGTTCGTGGGCTTTTGATCCTTTTTCCCCGTCCCTTCCGAAAGATACTGGACTTTCCCTTTTATAACTCCAAGGGAAAGACCCATCATACAACCGAGAGAATGGGGAGAGAAAAAACCCTAGAAAAGGAAGAGGGGGGGGGGGGCAGAGCTATGATGTTCCCCTTCCCCCGCCGACGGCTTGCGGCGGTCTGTAGATGATGGAGACATCCCCACGCTGCAATCTTGCCTGCCACCGTCCCACATGGGGGTGTCGTGGGTCAATCGTGGCGCTTCATACCGCCCAGGAGGACGATATGGTCAATGGAATCCCCCGACGGAGGCCACGCCGGAGTCGACGGCACAGTGTAGAACCGTGGGTGTCTAACGGGGGTCGCACGCGGAGCTGGCGACACATGATTACCCTGCTGACGCTGAGGGCGACACGAGCTTCTAGAGATGGCCTGTCACAGTTGCAGGCCGCGTGGAAGTATACCTGCCCATGGGCATGACCTGTCACGGCTGTAGACCGCGTAGAAGCATACCTGCCCACGGGGATGACCCATCACGGTTACAGGGCGTGTGGAAGCACACCTGCTCACAGGGATGTCCCATCACGGTTGCAAGCTGTGTGGAAGCACATCTGCTTACAGGGATGTCCCATCACGGTTGCAAGCTGCGGGAAGCATACCTGCTTCCCTTTTTGTGTCAGGGGACGTACGCTCGTGGCGGTCGAGGGGGCATGGGCCCCTTTTCGGGATCTTTCCTCCACTCTTGAGAGTGGATCTAACCCCCAGAGGTCGGGCGAGGCAGAATCGTCTCCTAGGGGGTCAGAAGAGGCGAGACCCACGCCAGAAGGGTCAGGCGAGGCAGAAGGCCCTCCAGGGGGATCAGACGAGCCGAGGACCTCTTCTGTTGGGCCGGACTGGGCTGTAACTGCGCTCACGATTATTTTAGGCAGGTCAAGTCCGATGTCTTTTGACTCATGCCTTATGGGTACCGTACTATCAGTACCCGACAGTAGCCCCCGAGCCTGTGGGGGAGTTGGATACTCCTCCATAGGCTTTACCGTAGGATAGCAAGGTCTTTGTTCTCCTGGGGGTGCGCGTGATCGCACCCACCGGGTGTAGCCCCCGAGCCTTCCAGGAAGTTGGCTACTTCACCGAAGGCTTTTTCGTTCGGGGAGACCTTGGTGTCCCGGTTCGGTTAGGCGGTCTTTGACGGTTGGTCATCTACATGCTACCACGTTCTAGGCTTCCCCTTGCGGGTCCAAAGCTCCGGGCTTCTGATCGTGGTAGGAGTCCGGTCGTGGTGTCGGCTGACTCCAGGCTCCTGACGGTTGGTGCAGGTAGTGCCTGAGTCCACTTGCCTTCCTTGGAGGAGGGCTCATGAACTGGTGGCGGCCCGGGTTCGATCGCGGGCCAAGGCGTCCGTGGTGCTCAGATATCTGGGCATTGGCCATTAGCGGGCCTGTCCCCGCAACTGGGACAACAAGATGTGTTAGTAATCTTTGTAGAAGATTTTCTTATCTAAAACATATGATCCAGTCCTAAGTAGTACAAAGCTGCCCCCACAGGTTATGCCGTGGGTCCGTCCCTGTCCGAAGACAGCCAGCCCGAGTACAAGCTTCAAGCAATAAACTAACTAACGAAAGGTCGAGCTGAGCATATATGGTGCACTTATCACTTATTATTATTATTATTATTATTATTATTATTATTATTATTATTATTATTATTATTATTATTATTATTATTATTATTATTATTATTATTATTATTATTATTATTATTATTATTATTATTATTATTATTATTATTATTATTATTATTATTATTATTATTATTGACTCTCAAATAATTATGGATCGTTCGTTTACGAACTTATGGAGTATATCGTATTCGTGTGTTTCCACTTCCACGAAGCCCCGAAGATTGTGCAATCAGTTGCAAAAAAGGAGAATTTAGGATGTTCCTAGAAGAAAAGGCTTTTTAAAGCAACTTCGAGAGACTCTCCATATTCTCTCTAAATGTTAGAAATAGAGATTTTTGTGAAAATTACTCTTCAACAGCTTGTCTGAATGGTTATACAAATATAGTCATCTTCTATTCCGGATTTTTCGCTAGCTAAAAATAGAAGATGAGAATAGCTCTTTAGAGTGCGCACGAGATATAGATAAGCTGTTGGAGAGTAAAAAGATATAGAAAATGGTTTTTGTAAAAATAGCTCTTCAAATAATAATTTAGAGAGTGAGTTTTGGAAAGACTCTGCGGAGATGCTCTTGGATCGGGCCGCGCGCGGATCAGAGGCAGTCCCGACGGCGCGGGCCGCGGGCGGCGTACGTCGATGGATCTCACCCTGCTAGTGGGCTGTAGTCCAATCTATACCCACACCAATCCACGTCTCTGCACTGTAGCTTTTGTCACCAAACTAAACTAATCCAAACATGGCGAGAACCAAACTACTGCTAAAGTGAATCAACAGAGCAGAGATGAAAAGTATCTCTATGATCCAATCTTCCCGTGGGTTCCTATCCATTTGACAACCCGCGGGTTCCTATCCATTCTATACCAATTTTCTAAGCCACAGAGCAGAGCAGTGCTGTGCATGAGCATGATTAAGCTCCATCCACCGTACAACCAGGCGTCCAGACCAGACCGTTTAAAATTTTACATGCATGTAAAATTCATTTCATACAGCCAGAGCCAGGCCGACATTAGAAGTGGCAGATTGGTCACTTAAATAAACAAAATGTTCAAAGTAATAGGCACCCAAAAACCCATAAAATGCCTGATGAGCATCACTCAGCCTCAAAATTTTGCCACATAAAACATGTCATGCTAGGAACAAACTCAGCCTCAAATTTTGCCATATAAAACATGTCATGCTAGGAACAAAAGGATCTTCTTGGATATACACCACTTCGCTGAAGCCAAACAATACTTGCAAGAACCAGCTTTTCAGTCTCTGAAGCCAAATAGTTACTGCAAGAAGTTGTGGAAGGAAGGTTTGAACCACATTGACAAGATCTGTAAAATAGTATCAGTATCAGTCTCATGTAAGCTAAACTTTGGAGATTGCATTCATCTAACAAAAAGCGTTACTGAATTTTCTTTTCCTTCGTAGAAAGGATAACAAAATAATAAACTTTCTCCTCTGTTACCTGCTGCATTACAGTGCACCCTCTAGGTTGCAGGATACTAAGGATAGCCACTATTTATTTACACACCCTTTATCTGAGACTATCGTTCGAGACAGAAATGTGATCCTGACAGACACAGTACATATAGGAGTTACCTTTTGGCTGCATATCAAAAGGCGAACTGAATGTTCAAACCTTGCTAATATAACCTATGTGTGTTTTGACAGATTGTTTGAGTACCCTAACATGCTGAACTATGCCTTGAATCTGTTCCATGCATAGCCTCAACTCAATACTAGAGGACCATGTGCCAAACTATGCAACTATGCAAGTATCAAAGAATACAGTTCCTTCTTTTTTCATTTGCCATGCTTGGTCGCAGGACCGACATCCAAATTATGCTAGACAACTATCTGAAATCTCATTCCTTCTTAGATTTGCACTACAAAAATATCCTATACTTTTTCTTAAAAAAACAAAAAAAAATCCTATAAAGCCAAGAACGCCATTGAGCAGAACAAACAACCATTTGTTATGTGGAATGTCATCAATGGGATATCAACATCTAATTAACAAAGCTATGTCCTGCTGCAATGTCCTGCTAACCCTAACCCTAGTGGGCAGTGACCAAGGTGAACATTCAGTCAACACAAAAGTAAAAAAAATAGAGACACATAAAAGTGAAATAAATAAACACTGTCCTGCTAGATGTGAAACTTATCTTGCTTGACAGAGCTTAAAATGCCAACGCTAAATGAAAGAACTTACTGAGCTTAACTCATAGTGAACAATCAGTGATGAACTAAATGTGAGATAAACAACAGTGAGGTAACTGGAGCATCTTCTACTTATTTATGCAACTACGACAAACCATTAAATGATATACACTTCTAAAAAATCATTAATGAAACCTGCTGCAGGTAGTAATCACCATGAAGTTGCAGGTAGTAATCAGTATACAATATACTTATTAAAACCTGAGTTCCCGAACTTTCTAACGTATGTGCAGACATAGTTGATGTGTCAAAGATGACAGTTTGTTTTAGCAGACCTCGGCTTCAAGAAGATCACCTTCACAAAATTATTAACATAGCATCAGCTACAATCAAAATTCAAATCTACAAGCACTATCACACCACAACAATAGTGAGAAAGCAGCCTTATCATTATCATCACGGCCATATATGAATTTACCAAACCACCAAATCAAAGGTGTAAATAAAACAGTAGATGTAACCACAAAGACCGGCTCTGTCGATAGATTGAGAAGCAGTCCCCAGGTTCCTATAAACATGTGAAACATGGAAACCACTTGGTATAGGCCTAATCATAGCATTACCAGTCAATGCCCATGGCTACTGGAGACGTGGCATCAGACCCATAAAAAGATAAGCACAGTTACATATAAACAAGTAGATAGTTTATGTAGATCCTAAGCTAGCCAGTCAATGCTCAAGGTATGATTCACTGCTCAGACAAAAACCAGAGAATATCAAGTCTGATCATAAAAGGCTTGACAAAACAACATGCAGTACTAACCAGGTCTTAAGAAATATCTTGCAGGATGGCAAAAACGCCACCAAGTAACCTAGAGTGTAATTCTGCCACTTCAGAGAGCAAATGCAGGTCAAAGTTTCAGAAACATTTACTGGCATGCCCAACGATGTGAATACAGAAGGCACTAAGCCAATAGTCCCTACATACACTAGTAGTAAAAAAACGAGGTGAATTCAGAAAAACTAAAATATTAGGCTGGGCATGGCAATGTCAATTTCACAACAAGTTCACCAAATCACCAATTTTCAGGACACTGCTAATGCAAAAGTAGACCAGAGATAGGGTGTGCTCACCAAAGACGGTGTTGATGGGGATCATGGTGACCAGATAATTGGTTGCATCTCCAATGAGCGAAATCCATCTCGGCAATGGCTGCATCTCCAATAGGCGGGCTTGGGCAGTAGCTGTCAATGAAACTATGGAAGTAACTGAAGAGCAGAAAAAAGAAGGGTGTATAAATAACTAAACTGGGAAATTAGCAGTAAGTAGCAGCAGGGAGCTGTTTCAGTGCTATCCCATGTGCATCATTTTATTCCTAGGCTGCACATGCTGAATTAGGGAGTTCACGAATATATGCACAAATGAGTTTTTTGTTTACTTGTCTTTCGCTGTGCAAAAGAGAACAACCTACAGGGCCCTGACTAGTCCATCATCGGAGCACTCCACACCAAACGAAGAACAGGGGCTCAAACTCTCTTCATTCCAGTCTAACAAAGCACCATATGGGTTCGCATCGATTGCTGCCTTAAATCTTAGCAGAGCAGCACCTGCAATTCAGCAAAGAAACAACCCTAAACAGAGTAAAAAACAAAAGTCAGGCAACAACCATCCACTCAAGCGATTCAAAGCACAACACGATACCTTCATGATTCAGCGATGCACACTGTGTCAACAAGCACCTCTCAAATGTCAACAAGCACCTCTCAAATGTCAACAAGAACCAGAAGAAATAGGATTTGGAACGCAGGAACACGAGTCAGCTGGGATGATTATGGGAGAAGCGGTCTCACGTCACGGCGACCTTGGTGGGGACGGGAGTCACTGGGTATCCATCCGATTTGAACCGTGCGATGTGCGAAGGGGCGGTGGCGGCGGCCGTGCGTGTGCGAAGAGGTGGAGTCTAAGCGTACAAGCAACGAGCTAGGCTGTGGGCTAACTCGTTTGCCCCCATGGATTGGGCAACGTATGAAACCAAACCAGCCCAATCCATTAGACCCGTAGCCCCAAATCTATCCAGCCCATGACGAACGCGAAGACTATTGCTCCCCTCCCAATCCAGAGCCATCCGATACACAATCCAAACCATTAAAGCATTTCAGCCCAATCCATTAGCAGGGTAAGATCTCGTCTCCGCTCCCAACGGGCCAGGACGGGATATAACTAGCCTAGCAAAGGTTGCCCCGCCGTTGCGTTGCGGTGCTGGATGGAGCGCATCGATCCCGTATACGCCGCATCCGTATCGATCGACGGCCAAATTTCAAGTCGGATCAGCCCGCATCCCCGTGCATCATCAATATAATAAAAACCAAAAGGCTGCAACGTTGGCGGCCACGAAAATAAGTAATTAATCTCTCTTCCTCTCACGTACGTGCATACTATGCTCTAGTATTGTACGTATCTGTTCGTTGCCGCACAGGAGAAGATCGTTGAGCTGAGTTCTGAGTTCGGCTCCAACAAGAAATGCCGGTGAAATGCTGCTCGAATAATTGCCATCTGAGGAAAGAAAATCCAATGGACGCGTGAGGGTGATCACCAAGAATGAGCCGCCCTGCTCGCTCCGTCTTCCTCGGCGGTCCATCCTCGTCGGCCACAGCTGCACCCGCCATGGCAGACGCTACCAGTCGTCCTTGCTGCCCTGCCGTACCGGACTAGCTACGGATGGGGATAGTGAGATACTATGGCTGTGTTTAGATCCGAATTTTGAAGTGCCAAAATACACTGTAGCATTTCGTTTGTATTTGGTAATAATTGTCCAATCATTGACTAATTAGGTTCAAAATGTTCGTCTCGCAAAGTACAACCAAACTGTGCAATTAGTTTTTGATTTTATCCACATTTAGTACTCCATATATGTATCGCAAGTTTGATGTGACGGTGAATCTTTTTTCGCATAGTATACTTTTCGATGGATCTAAACACAGCCTATATGTTAATTGAAGTGCCAGTGGAGCACAGATCGAGAGGGCCGGGGTACTAGTAGCAACCACCCTCTGGCGGCAAATTGGCAAGTGGGCAGTATATATGATCTAGGCTGCACGGCGCAAGCTTCGGTAGCCAGTGAACCAACCCGGTGTGCGAACAGCGAGGCAGGCACAAAGAAACAAGCGACCCAACGGCGCACGGAGCCAATTCGTCCAAGTGCAGCCTACCGAAGGAACACCCCACATGCCGTGCGCTATACTACTGTAGTAGATACCAGTAGGACTAGCCATACAGATTCTGCCTCCATGCCCAAGAGAATCACGCTGTTAATTTGTTCATAACCCATTCAGAATTTCTTTAGCTGCAGACTGTTGTGAGTACCGAGGGCCTGTTTGGTTCCTTGGGACTACAAACTAGAGACTAAATTCTAGTCCCTTTTAACCAAACAGAAGGGACTACTAGAGGGACTAGAGATTAGTGGGCTGTAGTCCCTTTGGGTGAGAGCTTTTTGGGACTAATGGATCAAGTTGACACTCCATGCACCTCCCTCTCTCCTCTTTATTTCGTGGGGACCATCCGTGTCCCCTGGAGCTCGCAGCTGCGCGTGGGGAAGGATACGGCAGCGCGGTGAGGAGCTCGCAGCCACGCACGTGGAAGGCTACGGCGGCGTGGCGAGCCCTTCTCCACCTCCGGCATCTCGGCACGGGTAGGCAAGAGAAGCATGGGTATTTTGGTCTGTAATCATCTGCCTTAAAGGTCTTTAGTCCCTTTTAGTTTCTAGAACCAGACAGGGTAAGGGACTATAGTTTAGTCTCTGTTTTAGTCTCTAGTCCTTAGATTAGAGAACCAAACGGGCTCTGAGTAGTACTAGCCAGTAGGCTAGGAGTAGTGATCAGGTCATCAGGATCGGCCGGGAGATTGAGGGCCGGCCAAGAAATGGCAGGGATGTGTTCTAAAATCGGATAACTCACTTCCCTCAACTTTCAAAATTGTTCATTTTACCTCCGTGTAGTTTTTGAAGACCCCTTTTTCTACTACCTCATTTAATTCTTCTTATCTTGAACCACCGCGAGTGCGATTGGGCAACCCTAGCGCCATGAAGGCTTCCTCGCCGCCACCGCCGCAGGCATCGCCGCCCCCACCTCCCCCTCCCCCTCCCCCTCCCCTTCATTCCGATTGGCTTCGAACCACGGCCACACGCGCGGACGAGATGAGGACCGCGGGACGGGCAACCCTAGTGCGATGACGGCCTCCCTGCCGCTGCCACCCAGGCGCTAGTGCACCCCACCTCTGCCCCCTCCGCTTCCCCTTGAAAGCTCTATGTTTGGTGTTGGTAATTAGTGACAATGCCTAAGTACTAATCCTATGCCTAAGTTGTATGTAGCATATGAGGATTAGTACATTTCAAGGTTGGTGGTAAGATGGACATGGTGATCATGATGGCCACACTTGGATTTGGACGCAACCCTACGTGATCAAGGCAAAGGTATAAGCTTAAGGGTTGTGTTTTAGTAACCAAGACACCTAGTGGGTGTGGTTACATTATAGGATAGATAGCCGTGCTATAAAGAGGGGAATGACGCGGCTATTGAACTCCTAAGTGCCTCTAGGTGTGCATTTCATAATCATATGCATTTGGATAGAATTAATAACGCCTCGAAAAATGATTGTGAAAATGCTAACACACTCGCACATGACGTGATCACTTGGTGGTGTTAGCATATTTGCGAAGGCGGTGGAGTTTGAGCGGTAGAGAGAGTTTGTGGTCCTCTCTCCCTCCTACCGAGCTTGCTCGGCGGGATTCAGGCATTTTCGAGGAATTGAAACGCCTATTTTCCACTACGCCGGAAGTCGAAAATCAAATGGAGGCGAACGGAGGTCACAGTGGTGACCGGACGCTGGACCGGACACGGTCTCTGTTTGATCGGACGCGTCCGGTCAGTGTTCAGCGTCTGCGCGTGTTTCAGCTTTTTGATCGGACACGCAGCGCGTCCGGTCACTGTCGACCGGACGCGTCCGGTCGTTAAGGGAGCTTACTGGACTCCAACCGGACGCTGGCACTATGGCGTCCGGTCAGTTCTGCAGCGCGTCCGGTCGCTGTTTCGTTGTGCGCTGCTCAGGCTTGACCAGCGCATCCGGTCCGTTACGGGACCAGCGCGTCCGGTCGAGCTTCGCGCGTCCGGTCGTTGCGTGCAGCGCGTCCGGTCGGTGTTTCGTGAAAGTAGCCACTGTGTGATCGGCGCGTCCGGTCCACGCGACCAGCGCGTCCGGTCAGCGCGACTGCAGCTGTTTCAAGTTTCTAACGACTATATTCGAAGGGGTACGTCTACAAATACTCGTTGGCCGGATCAAACCTCCATCTCTTGAACATTTGACATACTTGTGAGCACTTTGAGCTAAGCAACTCCCCTCCTACTCATCTCTCTTGCTTCTTTGCATATTCGAAGTGAGATTGAGTGATCCAAGTGTATTTGCATTATGAGATTGCATTTAGTTGGCACTTGGTGGTTGATTTGCTGCGGGATTCTTGTTTCTCTTGGTGGTTGCCGCCACCTAGACGGCTTGGAGCAGCTTGGAGGCGTTGGTAAGAGTTGGTGATTGTTCTTGGGCACCTTCGGTGTTTGTGAGGGGTTTGTGCCTACCTCGGCGAAGCGCCAAAGGCAACGTTAGTAAATTGCTCATGTCATTTGCAACATTTTTCCATTTGGTAGGTTCTTGTGGTGCCTTTTGAGAGGCTCGGTGTGTGACCAATTAGCCACCGAACCACGTGGTAAAGAGGGACACAACGGGGACTAGCGTGCCGGCAAGCACGTGAACCTCGAGATAAATCTTGTGTCATCACTTTCATATTGTGATTGATTGATCCCGGTGTTCGGTTGTCTTGGTATTCATTGTTGATCTTATTGGTTGGCTCAATACTTCGCCCCTCGGTGAAACTCTCCTAACTCAACTCCGCATTACCTTCTTAGTTACCTTTGCTAGCTAGTTAACTTTGCTAGAGTAGCTCTTTTGTGTAGCTTGCTAGTTGTAGTTGTAGTTTCTTTCTCGGTTTAACTTGTGCGGTTGAGTGCAAATATACTAGAATTGTGAATTGGATAGGTGGCTTACAAACACCCCATAGGCTAAGCAAAACTCGCATCTCACTATTTGTTATATTGATAAACTTGTTTAGCTTGTCTTTGTAGAAATTTTTAAAAGGCTATTCACCCCCCCTTTAGCCATCAAGACCTTTCACCCCTCCACTGCCCACCACCGAAGGCACTGCAGGATCTAGCGCCGGTTCTGGGCCACATGCGCCTCCGCGGGAGCCGGCCCGACCACGCCGCCACCGCCGCTGGACCTCACCGCCCCTTCGCCGACACTCAGTCGCCAGAGCAGGGAATGGCCGTCGCGGGCGCCCTGCCGGCGGTTGGCATGGGAGCTAGCGGCCCGCAGGCTACAGGCGCCGGGACCTTCTAGCCGATGCGACAGTCCGCGGCCTCCACCGGCGCTGGGGAGTGCGCGGCTCACGCCCAGCACGCGGGAGCTGGAGCTGGGGTGAGCCCTACACCCGCCACCGACGATGTCATCGCCACGCCGACCGGGCCCAAGTATGGGTCTTCGAGCTCTTCCCTCACTGGCCGCAGCACCGTTCTTCCCAGGATGCTTCTCGGGAGGGCGCACCATGCACCGTTGGTGGGCGGACGATGACGGCGAGGAGACCGATGTTGATCACCCCACAACGTACTTGGAGGCCACTCATCACCTAGCGAAGACAACCACTGTGTCCCTCGTGCGCGCCCAGAATCGTTCAGTCGTGGTACTGGGGCGCGACGGAACGGACGCTGGATAAGGACCTACGTGAAGGTGGAGAAGCGCAGCCGACCATGCCTTTAGCTTGTGCACGGCTTGCCTACTCAACTAGTGGACGGTTATGTCCCTACCCACCAATGTCTCAGCGCCCGCAGACGAGTGTTCGCCCCCAATGCCGATGGGTGGTGGGAGATCCTACCCCGGCAAGAGACAGGACCTACGGCTGCCACGATTGAGCCTCGTCGTGGCCCTGGTCAGTGCGCACAGGCTCAAAAGATCCCCGCACAGCTCCGCGACAAATATTTCAACTATCTCTCCTACTCACACCGAGTAGCGACTTGTCGGTTGCCACAGAGCATTGCTTGCGCTACCACGGATTTCGTCGCCTCGCCAGGGACTGCAAGCAGCCCAGGTCGACGGCGAAGGGTGGTGGCCTGCCCTGGGACTTAGCTCGCGGTGACAACCCACCGGCCTTCTAGCATGCACTCCTTGGCTCCTCGGATGGGATCGCGCACGGGACCGTGGGGGGCACTGATGGCACCCGTTGATGCCGGCGACGGACAACAGCACGGGCTCGCCTGCTGACTACACCAACAACACCACTGCTTCGACGGTCGCACCCTGCTTCCTTGAGCCAGATCCGCTGGCAGTGGCACCGTGCGAGGGCGCAGGCTCGATCGACCCGATGCTAAACGAGCTTGCTGCCTCGCTCGTCGTGAGTCGACCAGCGGCCGCACCAGCGCCTGAGTGCCTGCCACCTATGGTAGCCACCTCTCAAGATGTTCAAGCTTCGTTGGTGGACACCAACTCTCCAGAGACGGTTCCTCAGTGCACGACGGACTCGCCTCCATTGTCGCCTGTGCAGGGCACGCCTCCACAGATGGGACAACCGTTGTCGCAGGTGTTGAGGCTATGGGAGGATGGTGAGGTCTGGCCACCTAGGTTCGAGCTGGCCAAGCACCTGGCGGGTACTTCTACGCTGACGTAGGACAGCCTCGATCCTTCTACGCCGATGCAGGACGGCCATCAGAAAGGCCAAGCCACGACCGACCTCAGCGACGTGATGCCCATGCCACGCGAAGTCGCTCGGCGCCTCACACGATTTTACCGAGGAGGTGCAGCTCAAGCGAATGTCGCCCTTAATCGTCAGTCCACCAAGGCAGAAGGTGGCAACCAGAAGGCCCCTACCAACCAAGAGCAGAAGGATAGCCGCTTTGCCGCTGGCGCACGTACCAACCTCCAAGCAGGGCGAGGTACTCCTCATGATGAGGATGGGCTTCCAGTCACAGGCGATGCCAACTTCATCCGCGTCCAAGTGAGCATACAACGCCATCTTCACAGGGAACTTGACGCCGAGCAAAGTTGCAGCTCTAGACGAGTTGTTTCTAGCGACCAACAATAGGGCTGGTAGAAGAGCCGCTCGTACCTCGACGCTCTTCTCGGATGACGGAGTAGTAGCGCACAAACCGCAACTCGGTTGTTTACCATTTATGTAATACCGAAATTTGAATATGTGTACTAGGAAGGTCCAGCCTATGGCTGTAACCCGTAGACCTCCTAGGTACGGCTCAGAAATTGCTATCTTAATTTCCCCTTCGCTCGTTAGTTAGTGTGCGTCATTTGTATGGTTAAACTTTCCTTCTTAATTACAATGATGTGCAAATCTTTTACGTATTCAAAAAAAATTTTACCTCCGTGCCCCAGTTAGAAGTGGTTTTGTCTTTGTTTTAGTTCAAAAATAAATCTAGTAAATACCTAATGAGGTTTTCAAACCATGAAAAATATCTCGAAGCTTCTTAAAATTTGAAGAAAATATTAGATGTATTGGGGAGCGAGAAACCCAAATAAAATATTTAGATCTAGTGAAAATATCTCTAGAATCTTCTAAAAGTTAGATTTAGCTCTAGCAAAATAGAGAAAAATGCAAAAGTTCTAAAAAATTACTAAAATATTATAATTGATGTTTAATCCTATCTTGAATACTTTCCATAGTAAAAACGTGAGATGCAATCAGCACAAATGCATTCAACATTGATATATGTTGCATTTATGCTAGTTGCATCTCATATTTATGTTTTGAAAAGTTTCTAAAATGTGTTTAGATATGAATTAGAATTTTGTGTTAGTTTTTTCGGATTTTTTGGGGGATATTTTTTCTCGTTTTCATAGAGCTAAATCTGATTTTTGGAAGATTCTATAAATATTTTCATGAGATCTAAATATTTTATTTGGGTTTCTCGTGTCCCAATCCATCTCTAAGATTTTTCTTAGAATTTTTAGAAGCTTAGATATATTGTTTATATATGGTTTAAAACCCTCATTAGGCATGTACTGGATTTATTTTTAAACTGAAAAAAATACGAAACCGCTTTTAATAACCGGGTCAGGGAGATAAAATTAACGGTTTTGAAATTTGAGGGAGCTAAGTTACCTGTTTTTTTTTTATATAGCTCAAGAAGAGAAGCTAGACTCCGGACATAGCTCAGGGAGACCACCGGCCGAATCGCAGCACAACCGCAAGCGAGAGAAGGCCCGTCCGGTGCACGGGACGGCAGCGGCAGTCACGCAGACACCGGTCCTCGCACGGGAGACCACCGGTGCACAGCCCTGCTGCGTCAACTCGTCGCCGGCAGAGCTCGTAAACGAGCGGGCCCAGGGCCGATCAAGATGCCCGGCAAGTGGCCCTTGCTTTGCTGCCTTTTGACTTGGAGTGCCCCGCTGCTGATGTCAGTTCGGTATTATCATGTTCCGATCGGATAGGACAACACCTGTTCTGCTGATGAGCGCGTGCAGATCACGACGCAGCAGACGTGACCGTGAGGCAAGCAGCGCTGGCATTGCCAATGCCTTCTCGAGGTCCTATTTTTTACATGCTGAAAGTACAGGGACAAACAGCTAGGGTACTCTGGACAGCTAAAGGCCGGATTATGATACTCATTTTCTGCACTGTTCAAGTCAAGAGCTGCATGAGTAGATGTAGCTAGGGCCATGTGAAAGCCACACTAGCATATCGTTAACCTCAGCAGCTTGAACAGTTGAACATCACCAACTCCTGGCTTACATTACATATACTAGCTAGAGTTGCTTGTCTGCAAGCTGCAGCCATGGCGATCACAACAACGGTGGAGACAGAGGGAGATGGACAGCCGAGTAAGTGGAAGCAGGGAGGCTACAAGACCCTGCCATTCATCATGGGTGAGTACGTGCTAGCTGACTCGATCTTATGAACATGAGCCATCTATCTATTGGAGAACATTTTTGGGCGGCAATATATTCTGAACTAGTAGTGCTGTAATGGTCATGCGACTCACTTGTCCGTTGCAGCGAACGAGATCTGCGACCGCTTCGCCACGGCCGGCTTCAACGCCAACCTGATCACGTACCTGACGCAGCAGCTGCACATGCCGCTGGTGGAGGCCTCCAACACGCTTACCAACTTCGGCGGCACCACCAGCCTCACGGTCGTCCTCGGCGCGTTCGCCGCCGACGCTTTCATCGGCCGGTTCTGGAGCATCGTCGCGGGCTCCCTCTTCTACCAGCTCGGCATGCTCGGCCTCGTCATGTCCGCGGTCGTCCCATCGCTCCGCCCCGCGCCCGCGCCGTGCCCCGCCGCGTGCCAGCGCGCCTCCGGGGGCCAGCTCGCCGTGCTGTACCTGTCCATGCTGTGCGCGTGCCTCGGCACCGGCGGGATCCGGCCCAGCGTCGTCGCGTTCGGCGCCGACCAGTTCGACGACGACCAGCGGGGCGCGGAGGCGTGGGCCAACCGGAAGCGCCGCTACTTCAACGTCTACTTCTTCACCATGGGGTCGGCGGCACTGCTGGCGCTGACGCTGGTCGTGTACATCCAGGACAACGTCGGGTGGGGGTGGGGGTTCGGGATCCCGGCCATCAGCATGTTCGTCTCCATCGTCGTGTTCCTGGTCGCCTACCCGCTCTACGTCAGGGCCAAGCCCGGCGGCAGCCCGTTCACGAGGCTCGTACAGGTCCTCGTCGCCGCGTTCAGGAAGCGCAACGCCGCCGTGCCGGAGGACACCGGCATGCTGTATCAGGACAAGGAGCTCGATGCTCTCATCTCTACCAAAGGCAAGCTCCTCCACACTGACAAGCTCAGGTAGGGTGGGTCTGCATCTGCACCTAATACGAATACTACTCCCTCCATCCCAAATTACAAGACATTCCAAGAATTTTGGAGAGTCTAAGAATCTCAAGTTTGACCAAATTTATATGATAAGATAATAACATTTATGATTCCAACTAAGTATCATTAGATTCTTAATCAATTATATTTTCATAGTGTACCTATTAGATGTCATGAATCTTTATAATTATCTATATAATGTTGGTCAAACTTGAGATGTTTTAACTCTCCAAGATTCTTAGAATGTCTTATAATTTGGGATGGAGGGAGTACTTATTAGCCTTCCCAATCCCAATATATAATGTGCGTTAAATTAATTATTAAGGTTCTTGGACCGGGCGGCGATCGTGACGCCGGGCGACCACTCCGGGCAGCCGAACCCGTGGCGGCTGTCGACGGTGCACCGCGTGGAGGAGCTCAAGTCCTTCGCCCGCATGCTGCCCATCTGGACGGCGGGCATCGTCCTGGCCACCGCCGGCTCGCACAACGGTTCCTTCACCATCATGCAGGCGCGCACCATGGAGCGCCACATCACCCGGAGCCTGGAGATCCCGCCGGCGACGCTGTCCATCTTCACGACCGGGACCACGCTGGTCAGCATCATCCTGTACGACCGTGTGTTCGTGCCCCTGGCGCGCCGCGTCACGGGCCGGCCGTCCGGGGTCACCTACTTCCAGCGCATGCGCATGGGGCTCACCATCGCCATCTTCGGAGTCGGCGCGGCCGCGCTGGTGGAGACCAGGCGGCGCGGCGTAGCGGCCGACCACGGGCTCCTGGACACCCCCAAGGCCGTCGTCCCTATGAGCGTATTCTGGCTGGTGCCGCAGTACGCCGTCCACGGCGTCGCCGACGCCTTCGCGTCGGTGGGGCAGATGGAGTTCCTGTACGACCAGGCGCCTGAGAGCATGCGCAGCACGGCCGTCGCGCTCTTCTGGCTCTGCGGCTCCTTGGGGAGCTACCTGAGCACGGTGCTCGTGACGGTGGTGCAGCGCGCCACGCGGGGGCGGGGCCACGGCGACGGCGACTGGCTGCAGGACAACATCAACCGGGGCAGGATCGACAACTACTACTGGCTCATCACCTTCATCATGGTGCTCAACTTGGGCCACTACCTCTGCTGCTTCTACTTCTACACCTTGAAGCCACTGGAGGTGGCCGATGAACATGGCGATCACGACAAGGAGCGTGATCGAGCTCCACACTGAACCCCCCAAAAAAAAAAGGCGCCACTAATGGAATGGAGTCAGGGATAGCATAATAAGATCCATGTGAATTGTTTGTTAAAACATAATTCTCTTCATTTAATTTGGCCGGGTCGATGCATGTATTCACCTCACCTGCCATACTACATACGTCTTCAAATTTCATAACTCAGCGCTGCAGGCTCCTCATGTACTACTTACTAGAAAGTGCAGTCGTGGTATATTTGTTAAACATATCAGAAAAAAATGAAATCAAATATGACCGGAAGGTTAATGAAAGATAAACGTACTGGAGATTCGCTCTGATTATGACCACACAAGCAAGTATATATGAATGAATCGCTATTTATACGAATGAACTAAAGTAACAAATCTTATGACTGTCGATAAGCTAATTGTTTCTATCATCATGTAACTCCCCCACCCAGCATGGCGTGTATGGAAAATGACTTTTTAATGGACGGTACATCCAAGATGCCCCGACTCTTGAACTATTCAAATCATAAGATACTGCTCTTGTGTATGATACCCAAAAGAAAGCAACTCTCTTTATAAGGATGAGATCCTAGGAAAAAGGTTTCTTCGCTGTATGTTTTGACATCATCTTTGGCTTCAATGATAACACCATGGTCAAAGTCCCATTCAAATTCCTCTTATGTGGTCTCCTTCTGCGGCCGTCGGCTTCAACTTGGGCGAGGAACCGCAACTGCAACAAGTCCAACTCATGCCCTGTTCGCCTGACTGAAAAAACGGCTTACTTAAAAGACGGCGGATATTAATTTGTTGTGAAAGAAAAATACTATTAGCTAGTTGAAATGGTACGGCTGATAAGTTCAAGCAAACAGGGCATCAGACGCGTGTAGGGCCAGGGCGCCTGGCCCGGCCCGAGTCCAAGTCGAGTTCGTTGCACCTTTCAAGAGAGAGACAGCCTAGCCAGGCTTCCTGTTGCGGGGTATGTAATATATAGCAACGCAACGCCCTGGCCAGCTTGTTCCGATCCCTCGTGGCCACGACCAAGCCCGACTAATCCCGACGCGCGCTGCTCGATCGCGCAAGATGGCGGAGACCGGAGCAGGAACAAGCGGCAACGAGACGGCTGCGGCGGCGGCAGACGTGCCGACGATGAACTCCAAGCCAGCGGGGCCGACGAGGAAGACGAAGCTAGTGCAGGTGCCCGAGGCCTGCATCCTCAACCTCATGTGGCAAAAGGCGTGCACCCCTCGTGGCGACTTCCCAGCGTGGAAAACTAGGCCCAATGACACAAGCGTCAAGCGTGGAGCAGATCCGATCCTATGAGAAGGCTGTCGCTATCATCTACAAGAGGCACCAGCACGACGATGACCTGATATCGCAGTACATCAACAACGGGTGCGCGCCGACGTGGAGGTTGAGATCGGAGACGACGAATGAGCATCGTCCATTTATCAAGTCAGCGCGTGTAGAGAACTACTACTTCGTTGATGGATGATGGAGCAGGGAAAGCTTTTCTACTGTACAAGCGTCTTTAGGGGGTGTTTGATCATGGACCAAAGTTTAGGAGGTGTCATATGAGGATATCGTATGGGGTGTTTGGATACTAATAAAAGATAAATTATAGAATCCGTAAGTAATCCGCAGGATGAATTTATTAAACCTAATTAATCCGTCATGAGCATATGTTTACTGTAGCAGGACTAATTAGGCTTAAAAATTTGTCTCGCAAAATAGTCTCAATCTGTGCATTTAATTTCATAAATAGTATATATTTAATCCTTCATGCATATGTCAAACATTCAATGTGACAGCGACTAAAGTTTAGGAGGTGAAACCAAACACCCCCTTATTATTGTGGTGGTGATGCTAGCGAGACCTATTATTCTAACTAATAAGCCTGCTTTATTATTGCAGGGATTTGTTATAATACTAAATTCCTTGATGTGTTTTAAAACGCTTTCGTAGACACGCCTGAGACGTGTCTACACGGTCAAACTCTTATACAGAGACGAATTGTAAAACGTGTCTAGCAACTCTCGCGTGTTTCGCGGATTTGGGAAACGCGTGACCCATCTTCAACCTTCGCGCGACGCCCGCTGCCCTGCTCCCATCGTATTCTTCCTCGCTGATGTCCTCACCCCAACCCCCGCCCCGGCTTCCAGTGTAGGCGGCTCCCACCTTTGCCGCGCCCTCCTCCTCGTCCCCGCCCGTGCCCCTACCGCCCCACCACGAATCGGTAGGGTCTCGTCGGACCGCCAAGACCCTACCGCGCCTGCGGCCCTCCTTCTCCCCCTCCCCCTGCGTCCGTGCTACCACCATGGCCAGGTGAGCTCGCCCCTGCCGCCAGCCCCGCCCATCCGGTTGTCCCCCACCACCCGCTCGCGCGGTGCCCTCGCTGCCCCTCAACCCACCACCATCACCATGTCACGGCCGCCGCCCCCAAAACTCCTTCTAAGTTCGCCGGTGTTTGCATCCCCAACCCCTAACGGCGGCGAGCCCCCCCTCCCCCGTCTTCTTCCTCTCCGGCGGGTCGCAGGCGTCGGCGAGCCCCCTCTTTCTCCTTCTTGTAGGGCGCGGGCGCATGGGCTGGCCCGCATTGCGCGCTCAGCATGCCGCGTGATCCATCGTGTAATAGACTTTGCGAATTCTAAGATGATTTCATAGACACACAACATACGTGTGTACCCATGTGTAGATATACTCTTGTGGATATACATTTTCATTACGCATCCAATAAATACACGATATATGTGATATTTTACTATATGCTAATAAATTATGCGGATCATTTTATCTAGATCCTGACTTTACACGTAACACGTTGCTACAAAAGAGCAAAATTCACCGTCTGTCCCTAAACTTAGCCGACGATGTCATATAGGTCCCTGAACTTGTAAAGTGATATATGGGGGTCCCTAAACTTGGCAGACGGTGTCGTCCAAGTCTTTAAACTTTCAGGGTGATCACCTCAGGTCCCTAAACTTGGCTGGCAGTATCATTCCGGTCCCTAAACTTTCAAGGTAATCACTGCAGGTCCCTAAACTTGGCAACCGGTGTCATCCGTGTCCAAATGTAATAATATTAAAAGTTACCTATGGTATTAAAAGTTTTCTCTATTAAAAGTTAATTCTAATTTTAATATTATTTTAAAAGTTTTAATATATAGTATTATTATAGAAGTAACTTTTCTCTGTTATTAATACTATAACATTATTATTAAAACTTTTATTAATATAATACAATCATTAAAAGTTCTAATACTATAATACTACTATTAAAAGTAGTATAGTATTATAGTATTAACAATAAAGAAAAGTTACTTCTATAATACTAATATTAAAACTTTTAAAATAATACTAAAATTAGAAGTAACTTTTAATAGAGAAAACTTTTATTACTATAGAAATTTTAATAGTATTTTAATACTAATAATGATACGTAAATATTAAATTAATTTTAGTATTTTCTATTTTAGTTTAAACCTAATATATTTGTTGTTGTAAATTATTTTAATAATTTAATTTATTTGCTGATGTAAATTATTTTTATTTAATTTATATTTTTATGATAAATATTATATAAATAATGATTGATTAATTGACACATGTTGGATTTACGTCTAACGTACAGTCAGCATGCCACGCCAACTTATATAGCAGGTTAGACCACATTTGGACAGGGATGATACCGTTTGCTAAGTTTAGAGACCCGCGATGATCACTTTGAAAGTTCACGGATCAGGATGACACCGCCGGCCAAGTTTAGGGATTTGTGGTGATCACCTTAAAAGTTCAGCGACCTAGATAACACCGTCTGCCAAATTTAGAAACCCACAAATATCATTTTAAAAGTTTAGGGACCTGAATGTTCAGGAACCGGCGGTGAATTTTGCTCTTAACAAAAATGGAGATATGCTCTTTGGACGACCATCACATTGCCTACGAGGGAGTACCATACACGAGGTCCCTATGTATCCAAACTAGCAAAAATAGCTAATCCAAATTCATCGGAACCATTTACATCTGCTGCAAAACAAGAGATAAACATACCATATCGATCCATCTCGGCTTTGACTCGGCCGGCACGGAACCGCAACAAGTCCAGAACTCCGTTGTATTTGCGCTTTGCTGGCAATATATAGCAACGCCTGGCCTAGCTACCCTCAAGGCCACGACCAAATTCAACCCTGCGCTACGAGCCCCCGACGCTGCTCGATCGGTCGCGTTCGCGCAAGATGGCGGAGACCGGAGCCGCCGGAACAAGCGGCAAC
The DNA here is from genome assembly GCA_038087645.1 of Saccharum hybrid cultivar R570. Taxonomy (NCBI): domain Eukaryota; kingdom Viridiplantae; phylum Streptophyta; class Magnoliopsida; order Poales; family Poaceae; genus Saccharum; species Saccharum hybrid cultivar. The sequence goes on along the minus strand of JAQSUU010000807.1, from coordinate 10,519,467 downwards.
GAGGCGGCGGCGGCGGTGGCGGCGGCAGACGTGCCGGCCAACACCAAGCCAGCAGGGCCGCCGACGAGGAAGACGAGGCTGGTGGAGGTGCGCGAGGCCTACACATACTCGATCTCATGTGGCGAAAGGCGTGCCGCCCTCGTCACAACTTCCCGGCGTGGAAACCCAGGCGGCCAGGCCCGATGACCCAAGGTATGAGCAGCTGATCCACGCCACCGAGAGGGCTGCCGCTATCATCAACGAGAGCCACCGGCACGAAGATGACCTGATACTGCAGTACGTGTCACCAACGGGCACGCCTACGAGGAGCTTGAGATCGTGGACGACGAATGACCTAGATAGGGTCATTAAGATTTATAATATCAGCGCGTATAGAGAACTGGCTAGGGCATTACTAGTTAACGGAGTAGCTGGGGGAAGGCTTCTCTTAAATCAAGAAGTTCCTTCAAATTTTGTGTTCTTTTTATATTAGATATATTGTGTAATCCTCTTTAGCTACCTGGTGTATTAAATATAGTTAGTTATTGTGTGTTTTTTTTATTATTGTGGTGCGTGGTGATGCTAGCAAGGCCTATTGCAATTGATAGATATAAGCCTGTTTTATGCAGCGATTATAATTTTAGATTTCTTAATCTGCAGAGGGCAAATCACATGCTCCTTGAGAAAAGTCCTTCTTGCCCTCTATCAGAGAAAGCCCACATGTCAATTCTCGCGTAAGATGGGCTTGAGGGAGGCACGGCCGGGCTACCTGCGACACAAGGATTTTTTCTTTTTTTCTTTTTCTTTTTTTTACCACAAAAGTCCAACCGAAGAGGTTCAAAGTGGAATACAAACATGTTTTTTTTTTCATTTGCTTTACATAAACAGAGAACTAGGTCACACCGAATAAGTAAGAGGTTATAAAATTGACAAATAGTTGGTTTCCCTTAAGGCAGAACCACTTGTGTTATTACAAAGCTTCTGGCTAATTCTTATTTTTTCGGTATATTTGGGTGTACAGGTCGGTTTTCTCTGCAATAAAAGATCGAGATCAATGTACTGTATTTTTCTAGACTTGTAGTACGTAGTTGATCTGATCATCTCCAGCGTGCTCCAGCTCCAGTTGAACATATAGCGCTATCACGATAGTCGATGATAGGACAACACAAGCCCATGCACCATATATGTATCACATATATCCCATCATGCATGTCATCACCACTTCACCAGCACGTGCACACGCAGCTATCGACGTGGTTAAAACAGGGTAACAAAGCCTCCGATGGTGGTGGCAGCAGCAAGAGACCAGACGAGCAGCGCCGCGGGCCAGCAGGGCAGCATCACTCCGGCAACCCGCGACGCAAACATCACGGTGAGCAGGGTGGTGAGGCACCACACCGCGCGTTTGATTCTGATACGACGACGGCCCCTTTGGCCGCCGGCGTCGGCTTCGCCCGGCGCCGGCGCCGGTGCGCGTTCGTAGGCGCGGAGGCAAGCGAAGAGCAGCAGGAGCGTCACGTAGGTGGCGACCACGAAGGCCACCGAGGCGGTGTCCCCTGCGGCCCGGCCCCGGAACACGGCCACGACGGATGAGATGGTGACAGCGAGGAACCCCGCGCCGACAAGCCTAGTGCGTGCGGCGTGCCTCTGATCATCCATAGGGTGCATGCTAGCTAGCTAGGGACTGTTTTGGCCTTGGAAGAGTACTGCGTCGTCTCTTATGTCCTCAAGTGCAGAGAAATGGTTTTATGCCGGGCAGCCTTGCATCACACCGACCTACGTACTTTACTAGTAGCTTGCCGAGGAAGGTTATTCACTGGTCGAGGTCGAGGTCGAGGTCAAGGTCAAGGTCAAGGTCAAGGTCAAGTGCTCAACGAGCACAGCTTATAGGAGTTCCTTCTACTGCAAAAAGAATGTGAACGCATCCCCTTCTTCCGTAGAAGTGACATGACACACTGGCCACTGGCATCCGAGTATCCGAATTCTTTTTCCAGTAAAAAGGAACTCACATCTCAGCCGTGAGGGAACTGGACGGAGTAACACACGCCGAAGAGATGAGCAAGAAATTACGGAGGCCTTTCCTTGAAATTAACGGCGATGATCGGAACCTAGCCTTACCCCGTTTAGTTTCAAAAACTTTCCCAAAAAATGCTACAGTAACCGTCACATCGAATCTTTGGACACATACATGAAACATTAAATGTAGGTAAAAAAATAATTAATTATACAGTTTGTCTGTAAATGTTGAGACGAATCTTTTGAGCCTAGTTAGTTCATGGTTGGACAAATTTTACCAAATACCAACGAAAGTGCTACATATATTTTTCAATTTTTTTTTCACAATCTAAACACCGCCTTACATGAAGCGAATAACTGACGCGCCTCCAGCTACAAGCCTGCATCCTCACTACGTCAGTGAAAAGTGAAAACCAGCGCCTACAAGTCTACAACTACAAACGAGGAGGTGAGGAGGTGCAGTCAGTAACGTAACCCGGCCGGCCGCCACAGGTTGGGGTAAGCGGTTCTCCGTTCTCGCCGAGGAAGACAAAGGGGGTGTTTAGATGGGAAAAAATAGAACTTGTTACTGTAGCACTTTCATTTGTATTTGACAATTAGTGTCCAATCATGGACTAATTAGGCTCAAAAGATTCGTCTCGTGATTTACAACCAAACTGTGTAATTAGTTATTTCTTTTACCTACATTAAGTGATCCATGCATGCGTCTAAAGATTGATGTGACGGAGAGGGTGCGTAAAAATTTAGAATTTGGAGGGGAAGTAAACAAGGCCAAAGACACCAAACCTCTCTGTCATGGCTATAGCCACTACCGGACAGAGCAACTTTGCCGAGTGCAAAATGCTTTGCCGAGTGCCAAATATCGGACACTCGGCAAAGAAAAGCACTCAGCAAAGGGTTACTCGGTAAAGAAAGACACTTGGCAAAGCCACTATTTGCTAAGTGCCGAGCGCTCGGCAAAGCCTGATGTTTGGCAAAGACGGCCGTAGGTGATGATTGTCATCCACTGTCACTCTTTGCCGAGTGCCAAACGTTTGGCACTCGGCAAAGAAATTTTTTTTTTCTTTTCAATTTCTTTGCCGAGTGTTATTGTCCCGACGCTCGGCAAAGACATTCTTTGCCGAGTGCCAGGCACGATACTCGGCAAAGATTTTTATTTTTTTCTTTTTACACCCAAATTTTTCTGTAGCCCTCCTACAGTACATGCAGCTACATGTTCAATATTGGTACATTTTTGAGATTTTTTGCTATTTTTAGTTAATTTGTTTCATTGAATTGAATTTTTTTGGAAAAAGCAAATTTGAACTGCAAGTGCATGGAATAATGGAATTTAGTGATTCAAAAAATGATATTCTTGTTAGTGAGTATATTTTGAGGCCGTATCCAATGATAGACCCGAAATTTCGAACATCTTGTTCATGAAACACGGCCACCAACTTGCGGGCGAATGATTTTTAAATTATATAAAATGCAAACGAAGTCGGAAAATCACAAAACTTGTCGAGATGTCATCTTATCACATGTGAAGGCTGTGATAAAAATTTAAGAAGGTTTCGCAAACGTTGACATGCACGATGCTTACAAACCAGACATCTCCACACCTCCACACGTGGATCACGTGTGGAGATGTCTGGTTTGTAAGCATCCACGTGTGGAGATGTCTGGTTTGTAAGCATCTTGCGTGTCAATGTCCACGAAACCTTTTTAAATTTTTATCACAGCCTCCACATGTGATAAGATGACATTTCGACAAGTTTCGTGATTTTCCGACTTCGTTTGCATTTTATATAATTTAAAAACCATTCGCCCGCAAGTTGGTGGCCGTGTTTCCTGAACAAGACGTTCGAAATTTCGGGCATGTTCCTGGATACGGCCTCAAACTACACTAAGTAACACAAATAACATTTTTCCATTCATTACATTCCATGATTCGATGCACTTGCAGTTCAAACTCGTATTTTCAGAAAAAATTTAATTGAAACAAATAAATCAAAGAAATATAACAAAAAGTCTCAAAAATGCGCCAAACTCTAGCATGGAGCACCAAGCAATGTGTGAGGACTATAGAAATAGTTTGGAGGCAAAAAAAATTTGCCGAGTGTCTAGGGGTGACACTCGGCAAACTATGTCTTTGCCGAGTGTCTGCACCGCAGCTCTCGGCAAAGACTCAAATCCTATTTTTTAAAAATTATCTTTGCCGAGTGCTCGCTCGTCGGCGCTCGTCAAAGATTTTTTTAAAAAAGCTGAACTGTTTTTTGATTTAATTTAAAAGAAGAAATTTTAAGAAAAATAAAAAAATAAAAGTCTTTGCCGAGTGCCGGATCTAGGGCACTCGACAAAGCAAAAATTTTTTTAAAAAATAAAAGTCTTTGCCGAGTGTTTGCACCGCAGCTCTCGGCAAAGACTCAAATCCTATTTTTTAAAAATTATCTTTGCCGAGTGCTCGCTCGCCGGCGCTCGTCAAAGATTTTTTTAAAAAAGCTGAACTGTTTTTCGATTTAATTTAAAAGAAGAAATTTAAAAAAAAAATAAAAAATAAAAGTCTTTGCCGAGTGCCGGATCTAGGGCACTCGACAAAGCAAAATTTTTTTTAAAAAATAAAAGTCTTTGCCGAGTGTCGGATCACGGGCACTCGACAAAGCAATTTTTTTTAAAAAAATAAAAGTCTTTGCCGAGTGCTAGATCGCGAGCACTCGGCAAAGCAAATTTAAAAAAAAATAAAAACTTTGCCGAGTGCCTGATCGCAGGCACTTGGCAAAGCAAATTTTTTTTTAAAAAAATAATAACTATGCCGAGTGCCAGATCGCGGGCACTCGGCAAAAAGCCCGTCCGAGTGCTAGATCGCGGGCACTCGGCAAAGAGCCCATCCGGGACTTAACGGTTCGCCCGTGCCCACACCACACACACACAGAGCATCGCCGCCGCACCACCCTCGCCGGCCTCGCGCGCCTGCGCGGCCCCCCGCCGTGCGCGCGCGCCCGCGCCCCGAGCCCGCCGTGGCCCCGCGGCCCTCGCGCCCGCCCTATGCGCCCACCGTGGCCCGGCGGCGGCTCTTGGCCCCGCGCCGCCCCGCGGAGAAGGAGGAGGAGGAGGAGAAGGAGGAGGAGGGAGGAGGTCCCCGCCGACCGTGGCCGTCCCTGGCGTCGCTGTCACGTCTCCGGCGTCCCCGTAGCGTCCCTGGCGTTCCCGTGACCATCGTTGCCCCCTCACCGGCTCGTCCACGCCACTGGTATGCCCTTCCCTACCCTTCCCCTTTTTTGTTGCTAGTATTAGTAGTAGTAGTGATACTAGTAGTAGTAGTTGAGGTGGTGGTAGTTTTAGTGGTGGGAGTAGTGTTAGTAGTAGTAGAGTTGTAGCAGTAGTAGTATTGTAGTAAGTAGTTGTTGTTGTACTACTTGGAAATATAGTAGTAGTAGAGTTGTAGCAGTAGTAGTATTGTAGTAAGTAGTAGTTGTTGTTGTACTACTTGGAAATATTCTTCTACACGGAATGAGAATGAAACTACATGGCTTCCCTAGAAATATATGTGGTGGTCGGCCATCGTGTCATTGTTTTCTTGTAGGTTTTGGAAACCTCACCGTGTAGGGGAGGTGCTGCTGAAATTTTGAGTTCTCACTATTATGTGTCTTTTTTTCAGGAGAGGACCTGTTGGAGTGGAGCCGGAGTACCCCAATCGTCTTCCTCGGCGTTGCGGGTCTACCTGCACCGCGTCGCCTAGCCACTGCACCGACTCGCCATGGCCCCGCTAGCCTAACTCCACCGGCACCCTACGTATAACCCCCTTTCCTTATCATAGTCGTAACTCGCGTAACCCAGTTAGGCGTCTCCCATTCGAAAGAGATACAGTTGGAGGTATGCAGATCTTTGCATATCTACGATCGTATCCGTTTTGGATTGTCCACGTATTTTGGACAGCCCGCGGATGCGTAGATGGGTTAGTTTTCTTGGTCTGCTCTAATTTGAGACAGGGTTTTGGTATCACCTCCCTGTTGTTCTCCGGATACACACTCTCCCTACCAGGATGTGTATCGGGAGAACAGCGGGAAGGTGCTGCCAAATTTCTATCTCGGATAGGAGTAGAGCATAGAAACTAACCTCATCTACGCATCCACCGATGGAATTAGGACCTATCCTCACCTATTAGACAGTAGGAACGACACGTAGATGCAATTGATGGTTACTTTGCTCGCTGGTATATATGTTAGAGGATGGATGACCGTGAGTGGATGTACACATGCCGCTCAAGTCAGAGTGATTTCACCACTAAATGGATGATGAAGACCAATGATTTCTTGGAACTAGCATTTGGTGAGTTTGCTAAATGAGCGATTCTAGTTTTGTGTCCCTGCAAGAGATGTGCAAACAGAAAAAGGAAAAACAAGGTGGACATGGGTAAACATCTTTTGAAGAATGGATTTACGTCAGACTATACTCGGTGGGTCCACCATGGTGAAGCCCATCGTCTGAGAGAGGAGGTGGTGAGACCCTGCGTCAAGGATTTTGATGCTGGTGCCAGGGTAGCAGACATGTTAGATGACTTTCACGAAGGACAATACGCTGAAGGACGTACGGAGGAGGAGATGGAGGCAACTGCAAAGGCGTTCTACGACATGATGTCTTCAGCACAGAAACTCCTTCACGATCAGACAACGGTTTCTCAACTGGATGCCATTGGACACTTAATGGGGTTCAAGTCCAAGTGTAGTATGAGTCGAGAATACTTCGATGGTATGTTGATCGTGATTGGCAGCCTGCTTCCGGATGGCCATGTTCTGCCAAAGAGCATGTATGAGTCAGAGAAACTCCTTCGTGCACTCAAGATGTCGTATGATCAGATAAATGTTTGTCCGAAGGGGTGCGTCCTATTTAGGAAAGAACATAAGGATGTAAATTACTGTCCAAAGTGTAAATCCTCCCGGTACCTGGAGGTAAACTTTGGTGATGGCCAGAAGAGGCAGCTTACGATCCTCGTGTAGATCCTATGGCACCTCCCGTTCGTACCGAGGATCCAATGGCTATACATGACCAAGAAATTCACGAAACAGATGACATGGCACAAAAAAGGGAAACGATACAATGCTGACAAACCGGTACATCCATCCGATGGTGAAGCATGGACCCGCTTTGATGGCATTCGTCGTGAGAAAGCAGATGAGGCTCGTAATGTACGTGTTGCGCTGGCAACAGATGGGTTCAATCCTTATGGATTGATGGCTGCCCCATACACATGTTGGCCCATGTTCATTATCCCCCTCAATCTCCCCCCTGGCGTGTGCTTTCAAAGACAGAATATATTCTTGTCATTGATAATTTCTAGACACCCGAGGAATGATATGGATCTGTACATGGAGTCTGTGATTGATGAATTGGTCAATGCTTGGGAGGAAGGCATATGGACATATGACCGAGCTACAAAGATAAGCTTCAAAATGCATGTTTGGTACCACTACTCCTTGCATGACTTCCTGGCTGCGCCTAGTGTGTTCATGGGAAGTCCTCGTGCCCAATATGCAAGGAACGTCTGAGGTTCATTTGGTTGCAGAAGGGTGGCAAGTATTCGTTGTTCGACAAACATCGTCAATTCCTCCCTCTTGACCATCTATTTAGACAAGACATCAAGAACTTTACGAAAGGTGTCATAGTGAAAGACCCTCCACCGGAGATGATGACTAGTGTCGAGGTTCTTGCTCAGATAGATGCTATTGTGGCCAATCAAGAAGGTGGTCATTTTGTGGGGTATGGTGAGGAACACATGTGGACTCATAAGTCGGCTTGACGAGGCTCCCCTATTTTGATGACCTTCTCCCACATAATATTGATGTAATGCACACTGAAAATAATGTCGCCGAGGCACTTTGGGGAAGCATCATGGAAACTAAAAAGTCAAAGGATAACCCTAAGGCTAGAGTGCACTTGGCAATGTTATGCGATAGACTAAAGCAAGAGATGCAGCCTCCTAGAGGCGGCAAGACATGGAAAAGGCCTAAGGCCAATTTCGTCTTGGCCAGGAAACACAGGAGGGAAGTACTTGAATGGATGCAGACACTAATGTTTCCTGATGGGTATGCAGCGAATCTGAGGAGGGGAGTGAACTTATCTACTCTGCGAGTCAACAGGATGAAGAGTCATGACTACCACATATGGATTGAGCGGCTTCTTTCGGCGATGGTTTGAGGCTATGTCCCTAAGCATGTGTGGCTAGCGCTGGCAGAGTTAAGCTACTTCTTCCGCTGGCTTTGTGCCAAGGAGTTATCTCAGACCGTGATTGATGTCTTGGAAAACGTGGCGCCTATGTTGCTCTGTAAGTTGGAGAAGATCTTCCCACTCGGCTTCTTTAATCCGATGCAGCATTTGATATTGCACCTCCCGTATGAGGCACGAATGGGGGGGCCGTGCAGGCCTGTTGGTGCTATCCAATCGAGAGATGTCTAAAGACTCTTCGCAAATAATGTAGAAATAAAGGCAAAATTAAGGCTTCCATTATAAAGGCATACATTCTGGAGGAGGTGTAAACTTCACAGAAAAATACTACGCCGAGAACCTTCCTAGCGTGCATAATCCACCCCTTGTTACAATGCTGGCAAAAATGAATTGAACCTCAGCCTTTTCCGAGGGCAACTCGGAAGCGCAAGTGCATCGACCACTAAGACCTTGACACATGAAGAGTGGCGTTACATCATGCTATACATGTTGAACAACCTTGACGAGGTGGCACCGTACATTGGGTAAGTTCTCAACGAACTTATTTCAATACGCCATCACTGTTCCTCATCCAACCCCTTGTTTCATATTGGTACAGGGAATTTCTTCATCACTTTTGGAATCAATCAAGGGATCCTACCCCGCAGGAAGCTGATATCCTTCTTTCAAAGGGTGCGGGACCAGGGAGGCCTGATTTCATTTCTTGGTTCAAAAACAAGGTACTTTTCAATTTAGCTCGTACTTAGTTTGTCCTTCCAAGTTGCTCGTACGTTCAAATAATATAATGATCGATCCTGCTCCAGCTTGCAGGGCCAAACCGATGCGTCTATCAGTGGCGAGTTGAGACAGGTTGCAAATAGCTGTGCCTATAGGGTCAAATCATTTACCGGTTATGACGTGAATGGATATTGCTTTCACATAGCAAGCTACGAGCAGAGTTGGCCCAACCAAAGAACCAGAAATAGCTGAGTTTTTACCCCTAGCACTGATAGTCTCGACTATTATGGAAGAATTGAAGGAATATACGGACTTTCATTTGCAAAAGCCATCGGTTGCAAACCTCTTAGTCCTGTCATATTCAAATGCCATTGGTTTGATCCTGCAGTAACGAGACGGACCCTTCATCTTGGGCTAGTCAAAATTTGACAGGATTCCGTCTATCCAGGAGATGATGTCTATATTGTGGCTCAACATGCCACGCAGGTTTGTTATACCTCATACGCATGCCAAACCAAAGAGCATCTTAAGGGTTGGGCTATTGTGCATAAGGTATCGCCACACGGTAAACTACCTGTCGCAAATGATGAAGATTACAAATTCAACACAAACACATATGATGAAGAGTTCTATCAAGAAGAGGGGCTACAAGGGAGGTTTGAGATAGACTTAACCGAAGTGATAGGAATGGATGTAGACAATGATTGAGTTGATGACGAGGACGATGGAGATGATGTGCAAGATGTGAAGGACTTACAAATGCTTAAGCGATTATGTTTAGGCAATGACAATGAAGACAACATTCCTCCTTCGGATAGTGTTGATTATTTTGACATGATTGATAGTGATGATGAGACTTATGATCTAGTTAATCCAGATCATGCAGATTATTTCTAATACATGTAATACTATGTTATTTTGTAATTATGTTTTATTTATTTTGCATCTATTTTTAATTACTTCTTGTTTATTCTTTCTAATTTCTAATTAGCTCTTGTTTATTCTTTTCAATTGTAGGTGATTGAACAAAGATGGTGGGCAACCATAAGAGGAACATGTTCTCGATTTACCGAAGGACACGCCCTACACCGGCTGTAGAAGAGGAGCCATCGGACAGGAGGAGGAGGAGGAGGCAGGCTCGTCCTCCCACGCCAGTGGAGGTTGAGGTGAAGGAGGAGGTGGTGGCCGGGGACGGGGACGAGGACGGGGATGAGGAGGAGCAGGCTCGGCAGATGGACGAGGAGGGGGTGGGGACTCGGACGAGGAGGAGGAGGCGGTAGGTATGGGTTTCGCTTCCTCTAGTTCGTCTAGTGTCTACTTGCAAGGTCCCGCGAGCCTCCCTCCGCTGGCAACTCATCAACGCCCAGTGATTCGCCCCGAAGGGAAAAGTAAGTAACTTAAGATGTTATCAATACTTCTTCATATGATATGTTGAAAATTGAGATAGAAACTAATATTTTTTCTTAATCACTTATGCAGGAACTGGACCGTTGTGTAGGGTGGTGGTCTCGCACGCCATGTCAATGGCATTCTGGGTCTTCTATGCAAGACCCACTTCCCTGGCCTGGTTGACTACGCCGGGAAGAGGGAGCCAGCCTACACCTTTGACCACTACGCCAACGCCCCCGACGCGGAGGCTGAGAACAAGATGGTGCGGGTGAAGCGGGACTTTTTGGTAAGTCTTCATCACACCACATTGCTCAATACATCACATTCATTGGACTTTTCTTGAAATAATGAATGGATACATCATGTCTGTATGCAGCTTTATTACATATGCGAGGAGGGATCCAAGGCCAGGGCGGAGGCGGTGCTTACCAAAGCTTACAAAAAACTCATCATGGACATCCATTATGAGGCGCGCGTCCAGACCATCGTCACTTACCACAGGACGATCCTTGGAGAGGATGTTAAGAAGCCACAAGCAAGCAGCATGACGCTGATCCGGGACCAGTACATACAGGTAGATAAAGAACATTAATATTGATTCTTTTTAAGATTAAGTAGTCTTAATTTGTTCCTCTTATATGTCAAATACTTGATGACGTGCAGATGTGTCCCTGGTGGTGCGCGCACGTATCTCGAGTGTTGGGAGATGATAGTGGACAGGTGGTGCGGCCCCGAGTGGGCCGAAGTGCACAACGCTGCCCGGGAGCGGCGATTGCTGATGCCAGGTGTACCGCACCATCAAGGCAGCCGTAGCCGCGCCTACGGACAAGCATGGGTACTCGAATTTATTTTTCTATTCTAACGCTCAGTTTTGCTTGATTTATAATCATCTTGTTGTCTTTCTCGCAGTCGGCGTCACATGCGGTCCAGGAGTGCACCACGTTCATGGCATATGCTATGGCCCACAAAGGCAATGCGACGTCCGACGTCTCCTACAGCTCGGAGGACTCGCCCGAGGCGTACAGCAACCCGACTGTCTACACCTGCATCAATGAGTACACGTCGGTGGCAAGGTCTCTCCATGGAGGCGACTACGACCCGAGCTCCCAGGACTTTGATCCAGAGGTCGCATGGGAATTGGAGGAGGCAAGAAGCATGGGCGGTACTATCTTGGCGACAACATCATCGACGTGACCTCTACTCCCTCCCTCTCCCAGATCCGAGCACGGTACACGAACGTAAGCATTCCCATACGCCCATGGCCGGACACTTCACAACAGCGGATTCTGTCACTCTAGGTGATTCCTGTTTTATTCGTCGTACATTGATATTTACATACCTTATCTTTGCATTATTTAAACATTGTGGTGAAATGTTGCAGGCCCAGGTCGAGCAATTGGAGACCCTGCGGGAGGCCAATCAGCAGAGGATGGAGGCTTTGGAGGTCCAGCGTGCGGCGATGGAGCAGAGGCAGCAGCAGCAGATGGCGGAGGTTCTCCAGTACATGCAAGCTCTTGGGCAAAAGACGAGTGTAGCTCCGCCAGCTTCGCTATTCGTTACACCGCCACCTCCACCTCTCGGGCACGCTACTCCTATAAGTATGAGTATGATTATTTAAGTTTGTATGTTCATGCTTAGGGTCAAACCGCAACCCTGCTTTGATTATCTGACACATGCAATGTCTTCTCCTTTTTGCAGCCTCAATCGACGGATTCGAATAATCTACCTCCCGGGCCCACGAATGATTCAGTTCATGGTACACCACAGTCTTAGTGGGGAGCTTAGGGATCCGGGTAGTTGTATTTGCATTTGTTGTTCACTTGGTGATGGACTTATGATGCACTTGTGTTAGTTATTTGGACTTGTGATGGACTTATGTACTTGTGTTAGCTATTTGGACTTGTGATGCACTTATGGTTATATATGTGATATATATTTTGATGCATCTGATCTATGTGAGATATATGTGATATATATGTGAAATATTATTTTTATCGTGATGGAATGTAAAAATTCAAAAAAATGGATCGGTTATGGTCACTTTTAGGGATGAAAACGGAACAGAAATATTCCGAATTGACCGTTTTTGTTTTCTATATTATGAACTGTTTTTTAACATGAAAAATTATCAGTTTCAATTGGTTTCACAACCATTTTCAACCATTTTTTGTACTCTTTAATTGCTAAATGTACAAATATCCCGAACCGACCGTTTTCATTTTTCTATATCGTAAGTCCGTTTTCGACCGTTTCCGACCGTTTTCATCCTTAGTCACTTTGCTGAGAGCAACACTCGGCAAAGCCGCCTTGGCCGAGTGCAATGCCAAAAAACACTCAGCAAAGCTAGGAAAACGAAGCCAATTCTGGCCAATTTCCTAGCTTTGCCGAATGCCGAGGAAACAGGCACTCGGCAAAGAATTTTTAAAATTTTTTTTTCTTGCAGTGGGGCACTCGGCAAAGAAATTTTTCAAAAAAAATCTTTTTTCTTTGCCGAGTGCCATACAGAGGGGCACTTGGCAAACAAATTTTCAAATTTTTTTTCTTTGCCGAGTGCAGGATGGTAAGCACTCGGCAAAGCACTTTTCAAAAAAAATTCTTTGCCGAGTGTCGTGCAGAGAGACACTCGGCAAAGAAATTTTCAAATTTTTTTTCTTTGCCGAGTGCCAGAGTGGTGAGCACTTGGCAAAGATTTTTTCAAAATTTTTTTTCTTTGCCGAGTGCTATACAGAGGGACACTCGGCAAAGAAACTTTCAAAAAAAAATTCTTTGCCAAATGCTAGAGTGGTGAGCACTCAGCAAAGAATTTTTTTTAAAAAATTTTCTTTGCCGAGTGCCATACAGAGAGACACTCGGCAAAGTTTTAAAAAAATTCTTTGCCTAGTGTCCAGTAGAGGGGCACTCAGCAAAGCATCCGTTCACGTGCCGTGCGCCGTCACGGCAACTTTTCTTTGCCGAGCCTTTGCCAAGTGCCCGACAAAAAACACTCGGTAAAGAGGTCTTTGCTAATGAAATTTTTGTCGTGTACCCTTTACCGAGTACGGCACTCGGCAAAGCCTTTACCGAGGGTAAAATGGGCTTTGCCGAGTGCCCTCGGCAAAGCATGCGTTTCTAGTGGTGAGCCCATGGCCAGAGCTGGTCCTTGTCATGCTGATGACCAGGCCCACACACACGAGCCTGTCACCATCACCTCACGGGACTGTGTACGTGCTTACGTGGCTTGTTTAACGTATCGGCCAGCGACTATATTTCAGCGGTCTGTCGGTCTCATAACGAATGGGCCGACGACTCCTAAGTCCAAAAGCAAATGAATTGCTAAGTTTAGTGCGCAGTCTCATAAGTCGTTCTTTTTTCTTTAATATATCTTTTGACATCTTCATATTGATTGACATAACTTCACAAGGCCACCTGCATAACGAACTGAACCTACCTCCCTACACTCTTACGAAGAACATTTTCGCAACAACATTTTTACCAATGGTTTAATAAAAATTGTTTATGAATTTATGGTAATATACTAATATTGCTTCATCATGATAAAAAAAATCAGCAATGAAAATGAGGCCAGTCTTGTTGACATTCATGTGGCCCATTATGGTCTATGGGCTCATTGTATATAAACAGAGGTAGAAACTCTAGCCACTAATCCCTCCCCACTCGATCATTGCCCCCTTCTCTCTTGCTTCTCTAGCCGTCGCCCTCAGTCTCCCTTCTCTCTCCCTCCCCATCTGCCCCCCGCCTCCCTTCTCGCTACCTTCGGTCTCTCTGTCCGATGGCCCTCCTTGCTCTGGCCCCTCCATCACTCGATTATTATCTCCACACGGTGCAGCTAATTGGGACTCAGTGCAGCCAAGGATACTGAGGGCCACACGATTGCATGATGACTGTCTAGCCAAGGGCTTGAAATGAAGGGAGTAGCGGCAACATAGCCTTGGGCACTATTGAAAGGTCCTTGTTTGGTTTTGGTAATTGAGTGACAACTTAGATGGACTATTTTGTGTTTTATGTGAGATACACAGGTGATTAGTCCACAGGTATATGTGTGTGAGCAACGTATGCCATGGAGGTGGAAATGGCTTGGAGATGTTGCAAAGCTTGCACATGTGATGATGGAGGAGCTTATTGCACATGAAACATGACATTGAGTCATGTAATCAAGGTGGAGAAGATCAAGACATGACTTGGCTCGACAGACCGGTTGCAAGTGTGAAGAGCAAGTCGGAGGCTTTAAAGTGAGGGACCACGTGTGACGGTGAAGCTTGAGCAAGACTTGGCACCGATGGACCGACGCAACGGTGAAGATCAAGTGAGGTCAAGATCGATGAACCAATACGGTCACGTGATGATATGAAGTGGATTATATCATTTGGTGATTGGTTGATCCATGTGTTGCATCAACATCGAAGGAGATGGAATGAAATGCGCAAGGCAAAGGTATAACCTAGGGTATTTCATTTTACTGATCAAAGGTTGTGTAGAGAAGTGCATGACCAGGTTTAGGATAGATGGCTATACTATCAAGAGGGGCAAACTTATTTGCATATCGGTCATCTAGTGCCACTCGAGTGATCTAACTTTGCATAATTGCTAGGATCGAGTGGCGTGGCAAATTGAGTGGTTAACTCCTTTAAAATAATTGTGAAAATGCTAACACATATGCACATGGTAATGTAAACTTGGTGGTTGATGTGAACTAGGGTTCCTGATCTTCCAAAAGGTTTTGATAACTCTCGATTTGGTGGAGTCACGACACAATTCGATCCGGCTTTCGAACAACTCGGCTCTGAACCCCGCAATCGCAGCACCACGACCCCTCTGGTTATCGACCGGCGTTGCACGGTCGACCTCGCCAAGAAGGCTAAGTCCTTTCCTGCGAATCAAGAACACACGCAAAGAACACAAAGGAATGCAACCAAATTGTAGATGAATGATTAATCTCACAAAGTTGGGGTCTCACAAACCGACGGCGGCGGCGAAACTGTTATCAACAGAATAATCTAAGCAAAACCCAACCCTAATGTAGGTGGCGACTACTTATTATATAGCCTAAGAGACGTCCAAGGACCCCTATTCGCGTCCCTTGGAAGTGCCGACACGTTACAAGGCCCAAACGGCCCAAAAGACGGCGACACAGCGCCCTGACAGATTCTGGACGGTGACTTGTTTCGACGATTCCCGTTGATTCCGAATAGCTTTTGATGTGGGACCACTTGGGTTGGCTTCCTTATCAAATAAGCTTTCCATCCATATATGGATCATCGAAAACGGAGTCCGGACGCGTCCTGGGTGACAGTTCAAGGCATATTGGTCCTGGATTCCGAGGTGGACTCGAACTTGATTTGGGCCTCCAACTTGGTGACTCAAACCGGATAAGCTTTGGGCCTCCTTCTCGATTTGGATGCCCTTGCTGATCTCCTTGGCCTCCATGTAATTCTCCAAGCATGGTCATATGCGTGGAGGCCATGTCCTCATCATCCTCCCCTTCTTGATGAAAAGCCGTCCTCGGCGTCGATGTTGCTTGAAGTCCATTCTGCACAACATAAAGACAAACGAGGTTGCCAAAATATTGGGAATTGACAATGTTGGGAGAAAGAATATGACCACATGTTTTGGTTTGCAGCATGTCTTCTCCTACAAACATGTAGTCTCCTCGATTAAAATGCACACGATCTTTGTCAATACTATCCTGCAAAAGATTAGTACTAACAAGAAACATATGCTCCCCTTCTTTGGATTCCACTTGGGATTGTAAAGCAAAATGAGAGGAATATGGCATGACAACATTGTTGATTTTATAGTCCTCTAATTGATCATTATTTTGCACAACAAAAGAAGAATTCACAGTTGTACAAATGTAAACTCGTACCATATATTGTCCTTGGTTGCTATATTTGCCAAAAACATGATATGTATGTCTAGACAACCATGGCCATTCAGTATATGCATAAAGTTTCTCCTCTATATAATTAAGATTGCAAAGAACATCAAATTTAATGTATCCCAAAGTATTTAAAGAAGACATCAATTTCAGCTCATCAACATTACTAGCATTATGAATAACATGTCTATTTTCAGTAGTAGTGTTCGATTCCAACATACATATAGCATGATCATTCATTAATGGTTGCATTGGAATAATATAAATATCATCATTCAAGTCATCTTTATCACAAGGAACATCAAGCAAATCATCTTGTGACAAAGGTAAATCAAGCGAAGGTTCCACTAATATTTGCTCTATCATAACATGATTGGTGGAAAAATTCAGCACATCAAGAGAACTCTCAACTTCTGTGAGATTAGCATCATTGGCATTACCTTTGCTCTCACTGTCAGCGGAAGTAACACGTGTTGAATGTTCACATGAGACTGGGAGCACCTCATTTTCTGTTATGTCATCCCCGCTCTTTTGTGCATTGTCCTGCAAAAGGTTAGGCACAGCAGGAGGAATAATAGGAGATTGGTCTAGTTGATGTTCCTCATCATATGAATTAATTACAAAAGATGGATTAACAAAAGTTTCTCTCATAAGAATTTTCATATCGTTCCATGTATGAGGTTTATCTGAAGAACTTAAAGACTCCCACCAAATTGATGCTAAATGTCTCAAAACACTAGATGCATTCTTAATCTTCCTCCGTTCACATATATGACATTGTGCAAAAATATTATCTATTTTACTTTCCCACTCAATATACTCATTAGCACCAATACCAACATAAGTAGGTGGAGAAGAAAGAATAGAACGACCTGCGGGAGGAGGTGTAGCAGCAATAGTGCGTGGCTAAAGCATCATTGATGTCTTGTATCGGTGAGTGTTGTAACCTGTCACTGTTAGCATCAAACAAGAAAACACACAAGTATGTATTTTTCTATCAGCTACTAGGATGTGGTTAAGGAATGAAGTCACACACTCTCAAACGTTTAACCACGGTCTTGTAAGTGTTCTTACCAAAGCAACAGGCGGTGCAATCGGTCGGTGACTGTGATACCGTTGTAGCTTGAGTGTAATAGTTGCAAGGTGAACCTGTGCTTGGTTAGAAGAAAGTGGAGCTTGGACAGGCTTAAAATATGGTGGCAAGGAATGGCAATAATTTAATTCAGAAATTGCAAGATTGAAAAGTAGTCCCAAGCTAGTCTATGTCGCCAGCCTAAACTCGTCTTGGACCTAGTTCAAGCAAACGATACTACAACTTAGCACAAGAACTCAAAGGATGCAAGCACTTCTGATTCTTTTCACTTTTTTTCTTTTGTTTTTGGTATGGCTCTTTTGTTTTTTTTCTTTTCTTTCTTTTTTTCACGTATCTGCCTTTTCCTTCCTTTTTTCTAGAAAGTGCCGCAATGCTTATACTAACACGGACGATGGCTCAAGCCACTCCTGGCAAGAACTTATAGACGATCTGGGAACTCTCTTGAGCTCTAAAAAGCAGACGAAGCCACTGCCTTTTTATGATAAAAAGGATATTACTTGCTGCTGGAGCTAACCACAACGTAACATGATTTTTTTTAATGTGCAACCAGCAACAGGTTCGTTGGCCACAAAACAAAATGATTTCTTTCCTGCAGGGTACTCCAAAAGAAAACGAATATTTTATTACTCAAATATGATTCTCCTTCCTTTTTCTCACGTGGATTAGAAGATGGAAAGAGTGCTGTATGCACTTTCCGCAAAACACATGCACCACGGAGCCAGACGATTTGTGACAAAAATAATAGATCTAAGACTCAGCCGTTGCCACGCACAGGGCCCTTAGGGCAACCAAACAAAGCACGATTTTTGGTAGGAAAAAAAAATCGGAGGTCAATATGATGCAAACCAGACTAGGAAACAAGACTTGACACTAGATCAAGAACAAGATCAAAACACGGCGAACACTAAGACGTGGCGAGGGACAACAGTTCAATAAAGCAAATTGAAATTAAAAAAATTACAATGGCACAAAGGGGCTGTAGGATAGGGAATATGTGACGGTGTTTTTTTTGGCTTTTTGTGGACTCTAGGTAATGCAAAAACAGATTCAATCTAAAGGGAAAAAAACAAGGGTATACTTAACGGGCAACAAGGTCTCTGATACCAATTGATAAAAACAAGGCCCGATCTTCCGATAGGTATGATAGCGTCGATTGGTGGAGGCTCGACGTTCAAATTCCATAGGTACTACATCACAATTAACAGAATCAACATAGGTACCAATGGAAAAAGAGACTCTACAAGTTTGTGTTACCTTAGCCTAAGAGAATAATCTAAGCACGAAACTGTTGTCAACAGAATAATCTAAGCAAAACCCAACCCTAATGTAGGTGACGACTACTTATTATATAGCCTAAGAGACGTCTAAGGACCCCTATTCACGTCCCTGGGAAGTGCCGACACGTTACAAGGCCCAAACGGCCCAAAAGACGGCGACACAGCGCCCTGACAGATTCTGGATGGTGACTTGTTTCGACGATTCCCGTTGATTCCGAACAGCTTTTGATATGGGACCACTTGGGTTGGCTTCCTTACGAACACGCTGGTACCGGGCATGAAGATCGGCCGCAACCTGTGGACGGATACGGAGTGGTACCTCCAGTCCTGGAATGCGGCCAACGACCCGTCGCCGGGGACCTTACGGTACGTGGTTGTCACGAGGGGTGAGCCGCCGGAGATTGCGATGGTGGACTCAAGCAGTGCCATCAGGTTCCGCACGGTAGTGTGGAACGGGCTATGGTTCAGCGGCATCCCGAATATGGCGTCCTATGCCAACGAGTTCGCGCACCTCACCAAAAAACTGCTTGCAACACATCACATTTGCATATCCCTTACCGACTAACTATCCAAATGCCATCTAAATTATCAAAAAAATATTAGATTAAAAACAATACAAAAATAAAAGGATAATAAAATAATAACAATTTAAGCTAAAAAATAAAAAATTAACACGATATCTTCTACGCACGTGCGTGCCGCACGTGCATGTTGACTAGTCAAATAAGCTTTCCATCCATATATGGATCATCGAAAACGAAGTACGGACGCGTCCTGGGTGACCAGTTCAAGGCATACTGGTCCTGGATTCCGAGGTGGACTCGAACTTGATTTGGGCCTCCACCTTGGTGACTCGAACCGGATAAGCTTTGGGCCTCCTTCTCGATTTGGATGCCCTTGCTGATCTCCTTGGCCTCCATGTAATTCTCCAAGCATGGTCATATGCGTGGAGGCCATGTCCTCATCAGTGGTGTTAGCACATTTACGAAGGAGGTGGAGTTTGAGCGGTAGAGATGGGGGTTGGGACACTCTCTCCCTCCTGCCGAGCTTGCATGGTAGGATTCGGCGATTTTTTGAAAGTGTTCTTCCATCTGTGCGTCCGGTCAGTTGAGCGGTGGCACGCGCGGCTGGCTGAAGTGCACCGGCGCGTCCGGTCGCTTTTTGGTGTGCACCGGACACAGAGCACCGGACGCTGGGCGATACTATTGATCGTTCGGTCACACTGGACCGCGTCCAGTCATGGTGCACCGGACGCGTCCGGTCGATGTTTTCGCGGTCTAGACCCTCTCTGGAGTCGACCGGACGCTGAGGCGAGGTGCATCTGGTGTGGCACTGTGCTGCGTCCGATCAGTGGCCGTGTACTGTGAGCGCGTGGAGTAGCCGTTGGCGGCAACGGTTAGTTTCAAACGACTAGTACACGTGGCAGTGGCAGAGACACCGGACGCTGGCTGGGTGCGTCCGGTGGTGCCGAGTTTTGTCCAGTGAAGGGGCAACGACTATTTGACCGTGGGGTTATAAATAGATGTCTTGGTCGGCCATGGGCCAGCTGCTGAGGAGAGTTGAGCACACTAGAGCCTTGGTAGCTTATGTGGTAGTGCTTGGGAGCCCTCTAACTCACTTGTGATTGATAGTGTTCATCCGATCGAGTGAGTGAATGATTTTAGTGCGATTGCATCGTGAAGTTGCATTGAGTGGTACTAGATGGTCGTGTTGCAAGATGTTGGGCTTGTTACTCTTGGAGGTTGCCACCTCCTAGAAGGCTTGGTGGTGGTCTCCGTCAAAGCTCGTTTGGAGATTGTGCGGTGCTCCGGAGAAGAGCTCTGTGAGGGGCATTGTGCTTGTCCCGTGGGAGCCACGAAGAGCAACTCTAATAAAGCGAGACGCGAAGGGCGACAAGTGGTCCGGCCGGGTCAAGTGCTAGAGCTTATGATAAGCACTCCACGTGGGAGAGTGTGACTTGCGGGTCACCACTAGCAAGAGGACCGACAACAACCTTGGAGCTTGTCTCAACAGGGACTAGCTTGGTGGCAACCAAGCGAACCTCGGGATAAAAATCATCGTGTCAACCTTGTCATCCCGTTGGTTTGCAATTCCACAACACAAGTTTGTATTTACTTTCTTATACATTGTGTTTGTGTAGTTGCTCTTGTCATTAATTAGCTTGTGTAGCTTGCTAATTACCTTCTTGCTTGTGTAGCATAGATGTAGCTTCCGTTGCGTGACTAATTTGATTTGTGTAACCTTGTTAGAGCACCTCCAGTGTATGTCTCAACCGAACCGTGGGAGGAGTATGGTTCGATTGGTACACTGGAGCAGTCGAACCATAGTGAATCTTTCTTCGGTTCGGAGGTTGCAGACGGTTCGAACCATATCGAATAGAAAAATGAAAGAGCGAGTGGTAGCCATGCATGGGGGTCTGAAGCCGGTACTTTGCTCTGCCAACAGACGAGAGAAAGCTGACGCCTTTCCATTTTTCTAATCTACCGGAGGCCACCTACCGAACCAAACGCTGCACCAAACGAACCATATCTCACCCTGACAACGTTGTCAGTTCGGTTCGATCTCTACACTGGAGCTGCCCTTAGTCATATTACTTAGTTTGTGTAGCTAAGTAATTTACGCTCTCTAAGTTGGCATTGGTTGCCTTGTTATTGAACATTGCTAGTGAGCTTAGGGGCTTTATGCTTTTGCTTACTAGTTGTGTAGGAGCTCCCTCGGTTGGTAAAGTACTAGTACATAGGTTTGTATGACCTTGCTCTAGAATTGTTTAGGTGAGCTCTTGCTAGGCTTGGCACCTTAGTTGCTTAATTAGGATCTTTGTAAGCTGCTAGAGAACTTAGATAGAGGGGTGTAGTCTTGGCTAAACCGATAGTTTAATTCCGCACTTATTTCGGTTAGCCGACGCGATTAAGATTTACGAAGGACTATTCATCCTCTCTAGTCTGCCATCTCGACCCTTCAACTATGGCCTATAGGCGGGGCGGGATGGCCTATAGGCGAGATGACAGCGAGATTCGTTGGTGTTGTAGGTGGCCTTGCCGATACTAGAATACCTCCACCATATGTCTCCCTGACTGATCTTTCCGGAAGATGTTAATGAGTTTGTTAGTCGAAGAACGAGCGTCTAATAATCGGCCTCATCGACCTGCTGGTCGGCCTCGTCATTAAAATCTCCCTCTTCAATGTATCTAGGCCGTCTGCAGCCCTCAAACAATGTAGCCCCTACCCATGTGTGACCAAATGAGCGTCAACGGTTCGAATTAATTATATATGCCTGCCCTTACTGCCTAGCATGGCATTGCCATAAAAAAAACCAGTACTACGGTGACAGAGCTGACTTGACAATCGAGTGACCCACCACAGAAAAAAATGTTAAATATATTAGGAAATAGCATCGTCGTGAATCATGATATACGATGTGCAAATGTATGATTATCAAAAGACACTTGTTCCCCTCACACAAGAAGTACATAGACAAATAAAATAGTCCAAGTGCAAATTACAGGTTCAAGGTCGTTTTTCGGAATAAATATATAAGGACGATCTTGCCTAACAAATAGGGATGAAAACGGTACGGATATTTTCCGACCGTATTCGAGACTGAATCTGTTTAGAGGGGTTTTAATCCGTCCGTATCCGATTCCGGATATTTAACATCCGATACCGTATTCGTATCCGAATATTTAAATCATATATTTATGATGTCGATATCCAATCGTATCATATCCGGCATTTTTTATACTATCCGTATTCGAATCCGAATCCGGACATAATATGAAAACAAATACGATATCAGTAATATCCGTCCGTATCCGATCCGTTTTCATCCCTACTAACAAACATCTGCAAAAAAAAAACCCGAAGGTAGTAACACTTGTAAAGAGAAATTTTTTGCTACTCCTGTCCAGTGTCGCGTGTATGAATGTGCGCACCGGCATCATCTGTATGTCTCGAGGAAGTGCGCGCAGTAAACCTACAATTCCACACACGAGCCCATCACCATCACCTGGACCGCATACGTGCTTACTCGGCTTGTTTAACGTAGGGCCAGCGACTACAATTCAGCGGTCTCATAACGAACTGGGCTGACGACTCCCAAGATCAAAAGCAAGTAAATTGCTAAGTTTAATGCGCAGTCTCATAGGTCATTTTTTTTCTCTTTAAGGGGCGACACGGGTGGCCACCGACACAGCCAGCCTCCACCCCCTCTCACCCCTGTTCCCCACCTCGCCGCCGCCGGAGCTGCCCGCCGGAGGTCCGCGCGGCTGCTGGGAAGGCGGCGGCGGGGCTATTACCCGGTTCCAAATCGAGCGGCAGCGGCATCGTGCAGTGGATGTGGCCGCTACAGCGGCGGCACGGCCGGATCCGGCGTCCAGGCCGCTCCTCCGGCGTCCCTGCGGGTGGATCCGCATCTCCTCAACATCGTTGCTGTCCTGACGGCTGCGTGCGGTGCTGCTGGCGGCAGGCCGTGCAGGGGTGCTGCGGGTTCGGCAGGAGGAGTACATGGGGCGGCGGTCGGCGGCGCTTCTCCAGCCTCGGTATGGCCGGATCCGGTGCCCAGCCGCCTGGATCTGTCGCCTCCGGGCTGGGGCTGGGTCGCTGGTGGAGTGGAGGAGCTGGTGGCGTTGGGGGCTGCTGCTCTTCATCGGAGCCGCGCGTGCTTCACCGGCTCCTGCGGTCTCTGGTCAAACTTCAAGGCCCTCTATTTCGACTGTGCTGGATGTGGGGGAGCACTGGCGAAAGCCATGTCGGACCTACCGGCAAGACGACGGCGGCGCCTTCGGGCGTCGTCTTCCTCCTTGGAGGCGTTGTCATGGTGTTTTCCCACTCCGCACGATTGTGGGGGTGTGTCGGCTGTGCCGTGGTGGCGTGGCCGATAGCGGCTTGCTTGGATTAGTGCCAGCGACGCCGTGGTGGTGTGGCTGGCAGTAGCCAAGCAGGGGCGCCAGTGGCGCCATGGTGGCGTGGCTGGAGAAACCTGGCTGCTTCTTGGAGGCCAAGAGGTTGTGGCTTGGCGCGGCGCGAGGAAGGCAGCAAGGGGGCTGCAGAGGTGATGGTGGCGGCGAGTGGACAGGGTGACGCGGCGATGGCAGCGAAGTGGAGGCTCGTGTTGATGACCCAATCCGGCCGAAAGGAGGTTTGTCCATGGAGGCTTTGTGTCGATGTCCCAATCCGACCGGGTGAGGAGAAGGCCAAGGTGGTGAGCTGTGTCTCTAGAAGCTTTGTGTCCGTGCACGTGGTGCAGCTGAGATCTCGGTGGTGGTGAGACGAAGGTGAAGTAATGGGGCGGCTCGGTGGTACCAGGCCACCCAACGGCGAAGCAAGCCCGGATCCTCGAAGAGTCCAGCGACAGGAGTGGCGAGGCCCCCGTGCGCTTTAAGGTGGTGTGTCTGAGGAGAGTTTTCGCCGGAGCTTTCGGTAGGTTAGTTGAGTTGCTGTTTGGTTGTTCAAGTTGGCTCGGTGATGTTCACCGGAGCTTCCTGTTGTGAGTAGAGTAGTTGGAGCTCCAAAGTTGCAGAGGATGAGTGGTTCGCTCTCCTCAGTGGGTGGTTTTTGGGCCCGGTTTCCACTCAAAAAACTGGGCCGCCACTTTGTTTTTCTTTTCATCGTCTAATAAAAATAACGGCAAAGCTTTTGCCGTCCCTTCGAAAAAAAAATCTTCATATTGATTGACATAACTTCACGAGGCCACCTGCGTAACTGAACTTAACTCCCTACGCTACTACGGAGAACATTTTCACAACAACATTTTTACCAATGGTTTAATATAAATCGTTTATGTATTTATGATAATATATCATTGTTGATTTATGATAAAAAAAATAGCAATGAAAATGGGGCCAGTCCTGTTGACTTTCATGTGGCCTATTATGGCTGCACTATTGGCTCATTGTACATAAACAGAGCAAAATCCCCTAGCCACTAATCCCTCCCCACTTGATCGTTGCCCCTTCTCTCTTCCTTCTCTAGCCGCCACCCTCAATCTCCCTTCTCTCTCCCTCCACACATGTCCCCCACCTCCCTTCTCTCTACCCTCGGTCTCTCTCTTTGACGCCCTCCTCCTTGCTTTGGCCCCTTCACCGCTCGATTATCTCCACATGGTGACGCTGTCCGGGATCCAGTACAGCCAAGGATACTGAGGGCCACACAACTGCATGATGACGGCCTGCCCAAGGGCTCGAATTGAAGGAGGGGTGGTGGCGACATAGCCTAGAGCACTATGGCTTATAGGTGGGGTAGGCTAGGGTGGTGCGGAGCGAGGTGGCAGGTAGTGTAGGTTTTTACTATGGAGGTGAGCTCTTCACCCTCTTCCCCTTCGCTCTCTCAATTTCCTTCCCTCACCTTCTCTCCCTCTAGACTCTAGTGGTTGTAGGCTTGGCAGTGGATGCACTATCGTTAAGGAAGGGAAGGAAGCTGTCGTCTTTTTTTTTCTCGAATACGCAAAAGATTTGCGTATCATTGTATTAAGAAGAAGAGTTTGACAAACATACAACGCGCTTGCAAGAGCGCCGGAGGTCAACACAGCCGTAGTTGGACCATCCTAACGGGGAATCTCTAGGTCGATATTACATAAAGAAACAACCGAAGTTGACGCCAAAGCACGACCTAGGAGTTGGCCTTGCGCCTTCGCGGCTGAGCGGCCGGGAGGAGCGCGTCTAGCGCCTCGGCCTCTTCCGCAGTCATGTCGCCACCAAGAAGCTTTTCGTACTTCTCAATCCCCGACGCGGAAGGAGCTTCGCCCGGCTTGATGTAGCCCATACGTTGCATGATCAAGACCTCCCCTCGCTTGGAGGCAGGAACTCGAGAGAGGGGCTGAGCCGCCAACCGTCTGCTCCGCTTTGGCAGTCTAGGCTTAATGGGGGGCTGCTTTGGAGGCTCACGAATAAGAGGAGAGTCCCTCTTAATCAACACATCGCTCACGAAGCAGTCGAGGCGGCACTGGAAGGTGTCGTCACTAACCTCACTGGAGGGGGTCTCCAGCGGCTCCGGGCTGGGTGGGTCAGCCTCCGTCGGTGAGCCCCCCGCCCATTTGATGGGGCGCGGAGGCGGAGTCCTCAACTCGCAGGAGTCCCATTTGATCCGCGATCGTTGTCGGGGCCTCATCCTGGAGCGGGGGGGGGGGGGGGGGGGCCACGGGAGGTGACGTCGCACGCTCAAAGGACGGCCCCGTGATGAGCCAAGTGCTGGTGGTCGAGGCTGCAAACTCCTCCAACATCGGGTCCTCCGTGATGTCGCGAACATGCGCGGCGCCTGGGTACAACGTCAGTGTCAGCGGGTCAGGCTGGGCAATGCCCGTCCCGCTGGATAGGTCGTCGAGCCCAGGCGTGAAGGCCGGTGATGACTGCGCGCTCCTAGTCGGCCGCCCGCGATGCCTCGAACGTTGTCGCCGTCTTCGTCTCCGCCACCGCTGACCGCCAGGGACGGTGGTGCCCATCATGGCCCCTCCAAGGCCTTGTGGACCGCCAAGATCCGCCAGCCCATCGGGTCGACCCGAGGCACGATCACCCGAGCTCCGAGAGTCCGCGCGCCGTGGCTGCTTGCAGTCGCGCGCAATGTGCCAAAGACCCTTGCACCGCAGACACCGTTGGGCAGCTTGCAGGTAGCCACCCGGTGCGCGGAGGAGTGGAAGATGAAGCATGCTTGGGTGGGCTTCTTCGATGGGATTGATGGGCCTTTTCTTGGGCTCACATTTTTAAATTTTGAAAACCATTACCACCGCAATTGGTAACATCAGCCGACGGTGATAATGGATTCTCGGCCAGTTTGAAACCGATAGTGTTACTAATTATCACCACTAACTTTTTATTTATAAGTGTTTTCAAACTGACGGTGGACATCCGGTTAGAGTGAACTTAGATCGATTTAGTCTTTTGGTTATCCATAAAATTCAATTATCAATTAATGTGCTTGTGCGTTCATGGCGGCTAAAGGGGCTTGTGCGTTCGTGTGCTTTCTGGTTAAAAAAAGAACTGCCATGTTAGATATAAGGGGTATTCTTGTAATTTGCTAACTACCTTGGTTTCTCCCATATTTATAGAATTACAATTATTTTAGGACGGAGGGTATACTAAGGTGACAGTGCTGACAACCGACCACAAAAGAGTTCAAATATTAGGAAATGCCATTGTCATGAATAATGATATATACGATGTGCAAAGGTATGATTATCAAAATATACTTTTTTTCGACTTATATTATCAAAAGATACTTGTTCTCCCTCTTTATTACACACAACAAGCACTTAGACAGATGTCGTGTCCAGTGTCGCGTGTTTGAATGTGCGCACCGGCATCATCTGTATGTCTCGAGGAAGTGCGCGCAGTAAACCTACAATTCCACAAGCAATGTTATCTGCAGCTTGATTGCACGGATAAATTCATTTGTACGGGAGCAACGAACTTACCGTACTTCTGAAATCTGCACCACCCTCATTCCTTCAATGATCGAAGGAGAAACAGTGCCATCTATTATTCTGTTGAAGAGTAACTGAGGAGACCTGCACGTCGTCAATGGCCACGGAGAAACAAGGCCCAGAATCCAGCCCCGGCGGTTCCGAGCGCCATCAGGTACACCAAGGCGCCGACGGCCGGCGGCATCAGCGGGGCGACCCTGGAGGCAAACATAGCCGTGAGCAGAGTGGTGAGCACCCAGACCGCCGCCCTGGTCCTGCCCCTTTCCCCTTCTCCGCGCTCGATCCTGTGCAGGAAGTGGAAGAGCAGCGCAATGCCTCCATAGGTGCCGGCCACGAACGCGATGGACAGCGGGCCGTCCCGCGACCGGTAGATGGCGAGCGCCCAGTTGCCCGTCAGCGCGGCGAAGCCCAGCGTGGTTAGTAAGCCATGGCGGTGGAAGTCCATGTATCGCTTTCTTACTTTGTGTCACGCGGTGTGCAACACATCGTGGAGCTGTGCCCAAATGTTTTCCCTCTATTCCTATTTATGGTCGATGACTCGACGCCGAGAACGTACAAAAACTCTTAGAGATTTCTCCTGTCCTCTAACTATCCAAAAAGGGGTTGGTGAATTAGAGGGAGTTTGTGGGATCGTTCTAGGAGAAACATGCAGACAGAGGTCAGCTACATACGTTGTCCCGTGCCTGACGTCACCACTTACCTGACGTGTATGTCACCCGTGACGGTGAGGCCATGGCTCGGTCACCGGAGTTGGAGACATGAAGAGTGCACGCGAGCGCTGCCGGCGGCTGCGGTCGAGGTCGATAATGTCGAAGCGAATTCCTCTGCCGAAATAAACCATCAACAACAGCACTAGCAGCCACTGGCTGCTAATTTCCACCAAGAGACAAGGTCGTTTTTGGAATTCGCTGGTGGCCTGGGCTGAATTCGCATCATCACATCACATACCCTGTAAAAAGGTGTCAAAATGCGCATCAACCTATGCTGGAGATATGCTTCTTGCTAATGATGGAGATTTGATTTGATTTAATTAGGAGAGAACCCATAGAAAGAGGCAACAAGCAGGGCGAATCTAGACTAAATTGTTGCCAGGGTCGGCACAGACTCATGAACTAAACTTATAATAATCTAATGTCAGCATAGCATAGATATAAATATAATATCGATGGCATATTGTAAAAATTAAGCATTCATAGAGATGAAATTAGCAATAGCATAAGCTGATAAAAAATGTCTTTACAATAGTCGTTCTTATAATTTACCTCCCACCATACGACTCGCGAGAACGAAGACTACTATGATTGGTGTTCGCTGCACCTCCATCTCTTCTTGAGGTGCTTCCATCAAGATTCTCATTGGCATATCTTCTTGAAGTGGCCCATCATGATTGTGATCACCATCTCCAATGAGTAAAAGGAACCTCTTTCTATGAAAGTAGCCACTAATTAACTTGTTTGCTTCTGAGTTACAATTATATCAAACCACTAAAAACAAAAAATATATATAAGAGACTAAGACAACGCAACAGCCAGTACATGACTCCAAATTTATGAATTGAAAGCTGGAGAAAATAATAATTAAACAATTGTCCAACTGGGGATCTACGATCTAGCGTACCTAGTAGGTGTGAGACGCCTGCGATGCCACGACGGACCGACGAGCGACGGGCGGACGCCGCCACGGCGTGAGAGCGAGAAGGATGAATGAGAAAGCCGAAACGGCGTCCAGCGTCGTGCCGAAGTATACGGGGCAGAGAAATCGATCTACAGGGAGGTGACGTCTGAGCTTCTGGACTATTGGGCTGTTGCGTCAATGTGTTGCACACAATTTCAGCAGCCTGGTAGCCTCCTTGAGTCCACGTTCTGAGTCCTGACGTTCACGTGCCGCTTGTAGGCTTCAACTTCCTTGTGTGACTTGTGCGTTGGGCTGCCAACTACCGGGGTCATATATCAATTTTATCGGTGTCCTAGCTGTGCAGAAAATAGAGGGTACAAGAGATTTATGGAAAGTCATCAGGGTCGGCTGACCCCGATGATATGAACTAGATTCGCCCCTAGGCCGACCTACCCCACACAGGCGACAACGTAGGCGAGCCCATCGCCAACTGAGCAGCCTTTGTCCGAGAACGGTTGTCCACCAGCAATCTTCCACTTCCTAAGTGGCAGTCGCCCCTGCTGGTCGGCTCAGCTCACGGGCGGCCCAGTGATTGCTCACAACAGCATAAGTAGCATTGTTGTTGGAGTTGTCAGCAGTACTTGTTCTACCTCTTATTACATACAACAAGCACTTAATTTGACAAATAGCCAAGTGCAATTTACAGGTCCAAGTTCATTTTCGGAAGAAATACATAAAGATTCTTGCCTAACAAACATCTGAAAATAAAAACTAAGGTGACACATGTAAAGAGAATTTTGTGCACAGTAGATGCCCAGTACGCCACTCGCCACACTCCAGCATCATCTGGATGTCTCGGGGAAGTGCGCGCACAGTAATAAATTAACAATTCCACAAGCAATGTTTCTGCTTCTTGATTCCACGCAAAACTTCATTTTGTACGGGACTCTGGAAATGTGTAGATCCATGGAGAAACAAGACCGTCGTTCGTTCAAAAAAAAAAAAGAAACAAGACCGTCCATTGTTCTGCTCAAAGAGAACGAAATCTGCATGTCAATGACGATGGAGAAACAAGGCCCAGAATCCGGTGCCGGCGGTCCCAGCCGCCATCAGGTAGATGAACAAGCCGACGGTCGGCGGCATCAGCGGGGCGACGCGTGATGCGAACATGGCCGTGAGCAGCGTGGTGAGCACCCAGACCGCCGCCCTGGTCCTGCCGCCGTCCCCTTCCCCGCGCTCGAACTTGCGCAGGAAGTGGAAGAGCAGCGCGATGCCCCCGTAGGCGCCGACCACGAACGCGACAGCGCGCGGGTCGTCACGCGACCGGTAGATGGCGAGCGCCGAGTTGCCCGTCAGCGCGGCGAAGCCGAGCTTGGTCAGTAAGCCGTGGCGGTGGAAGTCCATGTATCGCGTTCTGACTTTGTGTCACGCGGCGTGCAACACATCGTGGAGCTGTGCCCAAAGTTTTCCCTGTATTCCTATTTATGGTCGACGCCGAGAACGTACAAAAACTCTGAGAACGTACAAAAACTATTGAGATCTCTCCTGTCTTCTAACGACACCCCTCGAAGGGTCCGGAATCGCTTATATAATCCAAAAAGGAGTTGGTGAATTAGAGGGGGTTTGTGGGATCGTTCTAGAAGAAACACGCAGAGACAGAGGTCAGCTACGTTGTCAAACGAGGTTAAATTATCCCGTGCCTGACGTCACCACTTACCTGTCGTGTGTCACCCGTGACGGTGAGGCCATGGCTCGGTCACCGGAGTTGGAGACATGCAGAGTGCACGCGACCGCTGCCGGCGGCTGCTGTCGAGGTCGATAATCTTTTTTTACTACACGAATCCTGCACCATACATCCTAGCCTCTTATTGAGCCACGTCGTCTGTATTTTCTTAACCGTCCAATTCCCGTGCCATGTTGATCGAGTCGTTGATCCTGACCGTCCAGCTTGCCCGCACCAAGGCTTCGCGAACCTGCGCTCCTCCTGTCGCTGGCGACCCCTGCGCTAGCTCGCCGCCGCCTCCTCGTGTCCTCTCGCCGCCGCAAGCACCAACATCGGCCCAGCGGGAAAAGAGGAGGTGTCGACGCTGCACGTGATGTGAGCTACCTTCTCCGAGCGGCGTTGCTCCCTCCACTTGCAGCCGCCACTCTCTCCCACCGCGGGTCTCAGGACGCCGAGCTTCGCACTAGCACGGTTGCCGAGCAACGTCCCTGCTCGTTCCCTGTCTTCGCGGGGTCCGCCACCGCCCGTTCTCCATCTTGCTCCAGTGTCCTGTCGTGGGTGTCGCACCGTAGTCGTCCCTTCTCCCGCCCGAGTTCAACGACGCCCAAGTCGTTCTGCTCTGCCACACGCCGTCGGAGGTCCGTGGAGGGCGGCGGTGCAGGTGGTTCGCAGGGTCACGAGGGAGGACCACGCCGCTGTGCGCCTGTGCCACAGCTTGTCCGCTGCTCCCCGTGCAGCCGCCCGTCCGCGTGGCCCCCGCGTCGCTACGCCACGGCCTGTCCGCAGCCCCGCGGACCCGGGCGGCCATCAGCACATGGTAGCGCGCGCCTGCGCAGCCCTCGCTCCGGTGTGCCGCAGCCTGTTCGCAACTCCCCTTCGCCGCCTCCCTCCTCTCTAGTCTCTACAACGGAGACGGCTTGGGCTCTGCCGGTCTGCCCCAAATCCAACCAAGCGCCGCCACCATGTGCTTCGGCGCTGGTGAAAGCCCAAGTTTGGTTTTGGTAATTAATGACACCGAGTTGCTAATGCCATGTGTTAAGTGTTTTGAGTTAGGCATAAGCAACACAAGTGATGAAGGTGTATGTGGCAAGGAGTGGTGGCCACAAGATCACAAAGAAATGGTGCATGGACATGAAATGTCGATCATGGTGGAGATGCACATGATATGGTGGACTGGATGATCAAGTGGAAGAGAAGGATCTAAGAGCGCAAGGCAAAGGTATAACCATAGGTTTTCCTTTTGCCGGTCTAAGATGAGTAGAGAAGTGATTGACCGGGTTTAGGATACATAGCCGACTATCAAGAGGGGAAATCACGGTTAGCTTGGGAATCAAGTGCCACTAGATCAATGTCTTGAGCATATGCATTAGGATCTAGTTGAGAGCTAACATAACGCCTTGAAAAATGACTGTGAAAATGCTAACACACATGCACATGGTGGTTTACACTTGGTGGTGTTAGCACATTTGCGAAGGCGGTGGAGTTTGAGCGGTAGAGAGGGGATTCAGCGCTTTTTGGGAAAGTGAAACGCCTATTTTCCATTGCGCCGGAAGTCGAAAAAGAAACGGAGGCGAACGGCGGTCACTGTGGCGACTGGACGCTGCACCGGACGCGGTCACGGTTTGACCGGACGCGTCCGGTCAGTTCAACGCAGCGCGGGCACTAGGGTTTGTGACCGGACGCTGGTCTAGCCTGACCAGCGCGTCCGGTCAGTTCACCTGTGCGCAGAAGGAGAGCGCGCGACCGACGCGTCCGGTCCCTCACGGAACCGGAGCATCCGGTCAGGCGTCCAGAGGAGCGGAGTGCTGATCGGACGCGCGGCGCGTCCGGTCACGTGCGATCGGACGCGTCCGGTCTCGCCGGGAGCTTACTGGAACGCGATCGGACGCTGGCACTGTCACATCCGGTCAGACGCTGGGGCGCGTCCGGTCAGGGCAACGGCTAGTTCTGACGCGCACTGTTCACGGTTGTCTTGTAGTGACCGGACGTGTCCGGTCACCCTGACCGGAGCGTCCGGTCAGCTCGTTTTGAACTGCGTCGTCCGTAACGGCTAGCTGCGTACCCCTTCGTTATAAATAGAGGATGTCCGGGGTTTGAGGGTAACTCTTGCACATTTTGAGACCTAGAGACATCCTTTGAGCTAGAGAACAACCCCTCCACTCATCTCTTTGCATAGTTGCACATCTTGAGTGAGATTGAGTGAGATTCAAGTGCTTTGCTTGAGAGTTGCATTCTAGAGGCACTTGATCTTCGAGTTGCTGCGGATTTCTTGTTACTCTTCCGTGTTTCCCAACACGGTAGACGGCTTGGAGCAGCGGAGGTAATTGAGCTCACAATTGGAGATTGTTGGAGCCTTCACCAAGTGTTGTAAGGGGTTCTTGATCCTTCCCCGCGGGAGTTCGCAAATTGGATACTCTAGTGGAGCTCGTGGCTTGGAAGATCCCCATCTTGTGTGCGGTTGTGCGGCGCCCGCCGAGGGCTCGACTCTTGATAGTCGATTAGCTCGCGAACCGACAAGTGGGTGCATCACCACAACGAGGAGTAGCTTGCCGGGAAGCAAGTGAACCTCGGTAAAAAATCTTGTGTCATCCCTTTGCCGAGGATTTCTCTTGTGGTTGATCATTGTGATTGATTCTTCGAGTGCATCACTTCTCTACATCGTTGGTATAAGAATCAAGTCACTTGCTCTTTACTTTCTTGTACTAGTTCTAGTGTTGTTTGCTTAGTGTAGCTTTTATCACATAGGAGTAAGTAGCTTAGTGACTTAGCCTTGTTGGTGTGTATTAGAGATCATAGCCTTGCTTCACTAGAATTGTATAGGTGGCTTGCATAGTGTAGTTGAGCTAGTGCTAGAATTAGCATAGCCGTCTTTTATACTAACGTGGTTGCTTAGTGAAGCTTGTAGATTTTTTAAATAGGCTATTCACCCCCCCTCTAGCCATTTGTACCTTACAAGTGGTATCGGAGCCGAGGCACCGTTTATTTGAGGCTTAACAACCTACGGTGAAAAAGAAATGGCTCAATTAAGCTTGCACATCAACAACACCAAGAAGGCACCTCACTTTGATGGCACAAATTATGCATATTGGAAGGTTAAGATGACCGCACACCTCAAGTCAATCAATAGAGAAGTGTGGAAGGTCACCGAAACAAAATTTGAGGTTGCTAATCCGGAAGCACCTACACCGGTGAAAGAGAAGAAACTCCAATGCAATGACATTGCCATTAGTGCTCTTCATAAGGCATTAGATGACAAGACATTTGAGCAAGTGAAAAACATAGAAGTTGCACATGATGCTTGGGCCAAGCTAGAAGAAACATTTGAGGGCACCGAAGGCACAAAGACCGCTAAAGCATATATCTTGCAAGAAAAATTTTCAAGCTTTAAGATGCAAGATGATGAGAGTGTACCGGAGATGTTTCATAGATTGCAAGTCATTGTCAATGAGCTCAAGGCACTTGGTGAGGAAGTCAAGGACAACCAATTCTCTATGAAGTTCTTGAGAAGCTTGCCCAAGAGGTTTGATACATTGATCACCGTGCTAGTGAGGACTACATTGAAGGATTCAACTCCTCAACAAATATTTCAAGAAGTGATGACCGATGATTCATATAGAGAAGATGATGAGAAGGATGAGTTGGTCAAGAAGAAAAGGAAGGAAAATGAGAAGAAAGATGATGAGAAGAAGAAGAGTGTGGCATTCAAAGCCACCACATCCAAGGGCAAATCCAAGATTGAATCATCAAGTGATGAAGACTCAAGCTCTTGTGATAGTGATGACATTGATGAGAAGATGTCTCTCTTTGTCAAGCAATTTGGCAAATTCATGAAGAAGAAGGGATATCGTGCAAGGAGGAGGAAGAACTCATCCAAGAAGAATGAGCATAACATGAGATGCTTTAGATGCCATAGCAAGGACCATCTTATTGCAAAGTGTCCTTATGATAGTGATGATGAAGATGCTATCAAGAAGGAAAGGAAGAAGCAAAAGAAGAAGCAAGAAAAGAAGGAGAGCTCTCATAAAAAGAAGAATGATTCTCATGTTGCTACATGGGATAGTGATGATTCCTCAAGTGATGATGAGGATGACAACAAGAGCAAGAAGAAGGGACATGCTAGCATTGCCATCCAAGAGAAGGTCTCCCTCTTCGACACTCCATCATGCTTCATGGCTAAGGCCGCTAAGGTATCATTCGATGATGAGAGTGATCATGATAATGCTAGTGATAGTGATAGTGATGAAGAAGAATTCACTAAAGATGAACTAATCACTATGCTAGAAGATTGCACTCAACACTTTAAAGAATCTAGAAAGGAGTGCAAAGGTTTGCTTAAGGAAAAGAAAAACCTTATGCAAGAACTTGATGAGCTTAGGGCATCTTATGAGAGTCTAAAGGTAGACCATAAGAAGCTTCAAAAGTCTCACACTAAGCTTGAAGAAGCTCATTCCTCTCTAGTTGAAAAATGTGAAAACATGCCAACTAAGGTTGAGAAGGCTAAAACTTGCAACATAGGCATATCTTGTGATATAATTAATGAATCTTGTCATAAGCCTATTGTTGTTGCTCCTACTAACCCTTCATGTAGCTCATCTACATTATCCTCATCTAGTAGTGATGGTTTCACTTGTGACTCCACACTTATAGTTGAGAATGAAAATCTCAAGAAGGAGGTAAAAGAGCTCAATCACACATTAGCTAAGGCTTATGGTGGTGAGGACCGCTTGCTTATGTGCTTGGGTAGCCAAAGGGCGTCTCTCTACAAAGAGGGATTGGGCTATAACCCCAAGAAAGACAAGGCCGCTTTTGCTCCTCACAAGACTCGTTTTGTGAAGAACAATGGTAGCTATTGCAAAAGTTGCAAGCAAGTTGGTCACATAGAGCAACATTGCATGAACAAGAAATCCAATGCTAATGTATCCTCAATTAAGTTTGATTCTTTCTATATACTTACCAAGGGTACAAATGGTGTTCATGCTAAGTTCATTGGTGCACCATGGATGGGCTCAAAGAAGAAAGCCATTTGGGTACCAAAGAGCTTGGTCACTAACCTTGGAGGACCCAAACAAGTTTGGGTACCTAAAAAGAATTGATCTTATCTTGTAGGTCAATTACAAAGCCGGAGGAAGGCATTGGGTGCTTGATAGTGGGTGCACTCAACATATGACCGGGGATTCTTGTATGTTCAAATCAATTGATACAAGTCAAAATGGTGGTTTTGATGCTATCACTTTTGGCAACAACAAGAAAGGCAAGGTCAAGGGGCTTGGTAAAATTGCTATCTCAAATGACATGAGCATATCTAATGTGTTGCTAGTTGAGAGCTTGGATTTCAATCTTTTATCGGTAGCACAACTTTGTGATCTTGGTTTTAAGTGCATATTTGGTAGTGATGATGTTGAAGTTATTAGTGTTGATGGATCAAATTTGATATTCAAAGGATTTAGACATGGTAGCTTATACTTGGTTGACTTCAATGATAGTGAGACACAATTGACATCATGCTTGCTTAGCAAATCTAGTATGGGTTGGTTATGGCATAGAAGGCTTGGTCATGTTGGAATGAAACAATTGAACAAACTTTTGAGGCATGACTTAGTTAGAGGCTTGAAGGATGTCACCTTTGAGAAGGATAAACCTTGTAGTGCTTGTCAAGCCGGTAAACAAGTTGGAAATGCACATCCTAGTAAGAGTGAAATGAGTACATCAAAGGCATTTGAGCTATTGCACATGGACTTGTTTGGGCCAACAACATACACTAGTATTGGTGGGAACAAGTATGGTTTTGTGATAGTTGATGACTACACTAGATACACTTGGGTGTTCTTTCTTTATGACAAGAGTGATGTATATGATCTATTCAAGTCATTTGTCAAGAGAGTGCAAAATGAGTTTGAGACTACCATCAAGAAGATTAGAAGTGACAATGGTAGTGAGTTCAAGAACACAAGAATTGAGGAATTGTGTGATGATCTTGGTATTGGACATCAATTCTCTCCAACATACACTTCTCAATCCAATGGTGTAGTTGAAAGAAAGAATAGAACTTTGATTGACATGGCTAGATCAATGCTTAGTGAATACAATGTGAGTCATTCATTTTGGAGTGAAGCCATCAACACGGCTTGCTATTGTAGCAACCGTCTCTATTGCCATGGGAAGCTTGGGAAGACACCATATGAGCTATTGAATGGAAGAAAGCCCAACATTGCATACTTTAGAGTTTTTGGTTGCAAGTGCTATATTCTCAAGAAAGGCACTAGATTGAGCAAGTTTGAAAAGAAATGTGATGAAGGGTTCTTACTTGGCTATTCTACCACAAGCAAAGCATATAGAGTTTGGAATCTCACAAATGGCACTTTGGAAGAAGTTCATGATGTTGAGTTTGATGAAACCCAAGGATCTCAAAATGAAGCTCAAAACCTTGATGATGTGAGAGGAGATCAATTATCAAATGCAATGAAGAACATGGACATTGGTGACATAAGGCCGAGGCAAGTTGATGATGATGATATTCATGTGATCAACCAAAGTGTGCAAATTGATACAAATCAAGCAAGCTCTAGTGGTTCTCATGATGAAGTGCAAAATCAAGGTCAAGCAAGTGGAAGCAATCAACTCCCAATACTCCAACCTACTAGCATTGCAAGAGATCATCCATTGGATCAAATCATTAGTGGAATTCAAAGTGGTGTTCAAACTAGATCAAGATTAGCATCCTTTTGTGAGCACTACTCATTTGTGTCACTTGAAGAACCTAAGAAAATAGAAGATGCATTGAAGGATTCCGATTGGGTAAATGCCATGCATGAAGAGCTAAACAACTTCACTAGAAATCAAGTTTGGGAGCTTGTTGAGAGGCCAAAGAACTACAATGTGATTGGTACTAAGTGGGTCTTTAGAAACAAGCAAGATCAAGATGGCATGGTTGTGAGGAACAAAGCAAGATTAGTAGCACAAGGTTACACATAAGTTGAAGGTCTTGACTTTGGAGAAACATATGCACCGGTTGCAAGATTGGAGGCAATTAGAATCTTATTAGCATATGCTTGTGCACACAACATCAAGCTCTATCAAATGGATGTCAAAAGTGCATTTCTAAATGGTTACATCAATGAAGAAGTTTATGTTGAGCAACCTCCTGGTTTTAAAGATGACAAGAAGCCCAACCATGTTTACAAGCTCAAGAAGGCATTGTATGGTTTGAAGCAAGCACCTAGAGCATGGTATGAGAGATTGAGGGACTTTCTTCTCTCTAAAGGGTTTAAAATGGGAAAGGTTGACACCACTCTCTTCACCAAGAAAATTGGAAATGACTTGTTTGTGTTACAAATATATGTGGATGACATTATCTTTGGATCAACTAACCAAGACTTTTGTGAAGAGTTTGGAAAGATGATGGCTAATGAGTTTGAGATGTCTATGATTGGAGAGCTTAGTTACTTCCTTGGACTTCAAATCAAGCAAATGAAGAATGGCACTTTTGTAAGTCAAGGCAAGTACATCAAGGACATGATCAAGAAGTTTGGATTGCAAGATGCTAAGCCAATGAGTACACCAATGGGCACAAATGATCAATTAGGTGTTGATGCTAGTGGCAACATGGTAGATCAAAAGCAATATCGGTCTATGATTGGAAGTTTGCTCTATGTCACCGCTTCTAGGCCAGATGTGATGTTTAGTGTATGCAAGTGTGCAAGATATCAAGCTTCACCTAGAGAAAGTCACTTGAAAGCAACCAAGAGAATATTGAGATATCTTAAGGGCACTCATGATGTTGAATTATGGTTTCCAAAGGGGTCTAATTTTGAGTTGATTGGATATTCGGACTCCGACTATGGTGGTTGCAAGATTGATAGAATGAGCACAAGTGGCACTTGTCAATTGCTTGGAAGGTCTCTTGTTTCATGGTCATCAAAGAAACAAAATAGTGTTGCACTATCTACCGCCGAGGCCGAATACATTAGTGCCGGCAGTTGTTGTGCACAATTGCTTTGGATGAAGGCCACTTTGGATGATTTTGGAATCAAGTTCAAGAATGTGCCATTGTTTTGTGACAATGAAAGTGCAATCAAGATGACACAAAATTCGGTTCAACATTTAAGAACCAAGCACATTGACATAAGGCATCACTTCATAAGAGACCATCAACAAAATGGTGATATTAGCATTGAGAGCATTGGCACCGAAGATCAACTAGCCGATATCTTTACAAAACCACTTGATGAGAAAAGATTTTACAAGTTGAAGAATGAATTGAACATACTTGACTTCTCCAACTTGAAATGAGTGCACCCCCACATTCTTATATGACATGCCTCTCCTTCGACATAGCAAGGTAAAGTTGTTTGGCATATCATTCATACTTTGCTAAGGACATGTTTAGAACATATAGACATATTTGCATGTCAAATAGGCTCATTCATGAAAATCAAATAATTTTGATGTATATATGGTACCACTATTGCTTCAATGTTTGATTGATCTAGTGGTAGCATATGACATGTTTGTGGGCTTGCAAACCTAGTGTTGAATCTAGAAAATGAGCTCATGATGTGTAATTCAACATGGTCAAGATAACCCTTATACTTTATGAGGTGTGAAGAAGCTTGTCCTTGGATCAAACCGAATTACATATTCTAGGCAGGTGATCTAGATTGAACCATAATTTGGACTCCCTCATATTGATTGACTTATCTTTCACTAAAATTGGCACCTTTTTGGTGATTGTTGACAAAGGGGGAGAAAAAAGTCACAAAGATAGAAAAGTCACAAAGATAAAAAGTTAAGTTACTAAACGGGAGAGAAAGTTACTAAGGGGGAGCATAAGAGAATGACTTTGGAAAGGGATCAATTAAAATTGAGCACACAAGTAGGGGGAGCAAGCTCATGAATGTTTTGTTGCATTTGTATGTGCATTAACATGATGTATTGTTGCTTTGCAAAGCCTAATTTCATATTCATGGTCGTTTGGTGTTTGCTA
Source organism: Saccharum hybrid cultivar R570 (assembly GCA_038087645.1). Taxonomy (NCBI): domain Eukaryota; kingdom Viridiplantae; phylum Streptophyta; class Magnoliopsida; order Poales; family Poaceae; genus Saccharum; species Saccharum hybrid cultivar. The sequence continues at coordinate 10,480,187 of JAQSUU010000807.1, read as the reverse complement.
GAAATAGAACTTGAATGATGATTTGTTGAAAGTAGCTTTATAAGTGGTTTCTAGACACCTTTGCTTATAATGTTGATCTCATGGGGTACTTTAGTGTTTGTGATCTTTACAAGTGATGTATTACAAGTGGTGTCTAGCTACATCGATGCTAAGGATGGTATATAAAGGCAACTCCGATTGGTATCACGCTTCAAAGGTCCATTCTATATACCTTAGCATCAATTTGATAGTAGTAACTCTCCCAAAATTCAAATCCATACATATGTGCAAAATTGAACCAAACTCATGGAAGCACATATGTAGGGGGAGCTAATACTATCGAAATTGAAAATTGATTTTATTTCATATCTTTGTGATGGTTGTCATCAATTACCAAAAAGGGGGAGATTGAAAGCCCAAGTTTGGTTTTGGTAATTAATGACACCGAGTTGCTAATGCCATGTGTTAAGTGTTTTGAGTTAGGCATAAGCAACACAAGTGATGAAGGTGTACGTGGCAAGGAGTGGTGGCCACAAGATCACAAAGAAATGGTGCATGGACATGAAATGTCGATCATGGTGGAGATGCACATGATATGGTGGACTTGATGATCAAGTGGAAGAGAAGGATCTAAGAGCGCAAGGCAAAGGTATAACCATAGGTTTTCCTTTTGCCGGTCTAAGATGAGTAGAGAAGTGATTGACCGGGTTTAGGATACATAGCCGACTATCAAGAGGGGAAATCACGGTTAGCTTGGGAATCAAGTGCCACTAGATCAATGTCTTAAGCATATGCATTAGGATCTAGTTGAGAGCTAACATAACGCCTTGAAAAATGACTGTGAAAATGCTAACACACATGCACATGGTGGTTTACACTTGGTGGTGTTAGCACATTTGCGAAGGCGGTGGAGTTTGAGCGGTAGAGAGGGGTTTGGGTTCCTCTATCCCTCCCGCTAAGCTTGCGAGGCGGGATTCAGCGCTTTTTGGGAAAGTGAAACGCCTATTTTCCATTGCGCCGGAAGTCGGAAAAGAAACGGAGGCGAACGGCGGTCACTGTGGCGACCGGACGCTGCACCGGACGCGGTCACGGTTTGACCGGACGCGTCCGGTCAGTTCAACGCAGCGCGGGCACTAGGGTTTGTGACCGGAAGCTGGTCTAGCCTGACCAGCGCGTCCGGTCAGTTCACCTGTGCGCAGAAGGAGAGCGCGCGACCGGCGCGTCCGGTCCCTCACGGAACCGGAGCGTCCGGTCAGGCGTCCAGAGGAGCGGAGTGCTGATCGGACGCGCGGCGCGTCCGGTCACGTGCGATCGGACGCGTCCGGTCTCGCCGGGAGCTTACTGGAACGCGACCGGACGCTGGCACTGTCGCGTCCGGTCAGACGCTGGGGCGCGTCCGGTCAGGGCAACGGCTAGTTCTGACGCGCACTGTTCACGGTTGTCTTGTAGTGACCGGACGCGTCCGGTCACCCTGACCGGAGCGTCCGGTCAGCTCGTTTTGAACTGCGTCGTCCGTAACAGCTAGCTGCGTACCCCTTCGTTATAAATAGAGGATGTCCGGGGTTTAAGGGTAACTCTTGCACATTTTGAGACTTAGAGACATCCTTTGAGCTAGAGAACAACCCCTCCACTCATCTCTTTGCATAGTTGCACATCTTGAGTGAGATTGAGTGAGATTCAAGTGCTTTGCTTGAGAGTTGCATTCTAGAGGCACTTGATCTTCGAGTTGCTGTGGATTTCTTGTTACTCTTCCGTGTTTCCCGACACAGTAGACGGCTTGGAGCAGCGGAGGTGATTGAGCTCACAATTGGAGATTGTTGGAGCCTTCACCAAGTGTTGTAAGAGGTTCTTGATCCTTCCCCGCGGGAGTTCGCAAATTGGATACTCTAGTGGAGCTCGTGGCTTGGAAGATCCCCATCTTGTGTGCGGTTGTGCGGCGCCCGCCGAGGGCTCGACTCTTGATAGTCGATTAGCTCGCGAACCGACAAGTGGGTGCATCGCCACAACGAGGAGTAGCTTGCCGGGAAGCAAGTGAACCTCGGTAAAAAATCTTGTGTCATCCCTTTGCCGAGGATTTCTCTTGTGGTTGATCATTGTGATTGATTCTTCGAGTGCATCACTTCTCTACATCGTTGGTATAAGAATCAAGTCACTTGCTCTTTACTTTCTTGTACTAGTTCTAGCGTTGTTTGCTTAGTGTAGCTTTTATCACATAGGAGTAAGTAGCTTAGTGACTTAGCCTTGTTGGTGTGTATTAGAGATCATAGCCTTGCTTCACTAGAATTGTATAGGTGGCTTGCATAGTGTAGTTGAGCTAGTGCTAGAATTAGCATAGCCGTCTTTTATACTAACGTGGTTGCTTAGTGAAGCTTGTAGATTTTTTAAATAGGCTATTCACCCCCCTCTAGCCATTTGGACCTTACAGCTGGCAGCTCCGGTGCCCTCCGGGTCCCGGGCCCGGCCAGGCGCGTGTGCAGCTCCTGCGCCGCCTCCCTGCACGCCGCCTGTCGCCCGGCCGAGAGCTGGTTGATCCCGTCTGTGCCGCGACCACCGCGTGCTCTGCTGCTAGCTTGATGATGTCACCATGACACTGACTATGTCATATACTCCTTTTTCCCCTTGGAAATAAAACCCGAAATACTTCATAGATACACCCCTTCCCCAGCATGGACGCGTATCAGCATCGCCTAGGCGAAGCCAAACACAACACGAGAGCGTGTCCGTGCCCGTTGCAGCCAGATGCGGAACCAGCCCCCCCCCCCCCCCCGCCCCCCCCCCCCCCCAAGCAAAGTACATTCATTCAATACCTATAAAATTTTTGTATTTATAGCCAAAAAATCAGTTTTACCCTTTTTTATTAAAATATGAAGATTTTGGTTAGACATAGTGTAAAATTTCTTGAAAAGTTGTTGAAACATATAATTATATATATTTTATCATACTAAAAATACAATCACATTTGTCTAGCCCCCTTAATCGAAATCGCTGGTTCCGCCTCTGATTGCAGCTGTGCCTTCTCTCGGTGTTCATCAGGCTCGAAAGATTCAGATCATAAACATTTTTTTCTTTGTTCAGTTTTGATCACTCAGGGTCAACATGTGATTAGAAATGCCTCTCATTTTAAATCATATATCATGTTTGAGACAAGCTTGGTAGTTGATGCTTTCCATAAAGGTTTGAAGCACCGCTCCTAAAAATGCAAGGTCATTGTGTAATGCAGAAAATCCATTCTTTCAAAAAAAATGCAGAAAATCCATGATAATTTTTTGACGGAATTGTTGCTAGCTTTATTAATCTTTAATCTGGAGCAACTTCCCCGTATTCCGGATTCAAGGGTTACGCTTAAGGGTCCCTGTCATTTTTGTGACAGTGTAGCAATCCCCTATATGAAGTTGTGGGGCTATTTTTGATTCGGTATATACTAATTTTCATCAAGAGTTTTATATAGATATAAGTACTCAAATACCAGGATGAAAACGGTCAGAAACGGTCGAAAACGGACTTACGAAATAGAAAGCAAAAGCGGTTAGTTCAGTACATTTCTACATTTTAGCAATTAAAGAATACAAAAAATGGTTGAAAATGGTTGTGAAACCAATTGAAACTGACAATTTTTTATGTTTGAAAACGGAATCATAATATAGAAAACGAAAGCGGTCGGTTCGGAATATTTCTGTTTCGTTTTCATCCTTACTCAAATATAGATAGGAAGTTGTAAGCTCTCAATTCAGTTTAAAACTATAAATCTATTTAGTTTGTGTTGTCACATATTGGGAGCAAAATTTAGCTCCAGTTCTGATAATCGTTACCTCAGCCGTGCCACATATTTATTCTTCACTGTAAGTTGTGAGAAGAAATCTTCTTAAATTTCACCAAATACTCAATTTCAGATGAACCGCATTTTAATTACTACAAATATAATAAATCATACTAAAGCTCATGGATTCACGTCTTTATCAATCCTGTATTGCTCCTTCATTTTTGTAAAGAACTCAGAGAAGATATCTAACACCGTAGAGCTTCCTATGGAGCTTCAATACTCCATTGTTTAACTATAGGCCAATAAAATGACATGGGTTATCGAAGATAGCGTGGCAACGCCGTGCCCAGGTTTTCTAGCGTCGAAGCGAATTCCTCTGCCTCCATAGACCATCAACAGCAGCAGCAACGCCGGTCGTAGGGCATGCTCTGCACCGGCTGCTAAGGTCATTTTCGGAATTCGCCGGTGCTCTGGGCTGAATTCGCAGAATCACATGCCCTGTAAAAAGGTGTCGAAATGCGCATCGACCTATGCTGGGGATATATGCTTCTTGTTAATGTTGGAGATTTGATTCGATTCGAATAGGAGAGAACCCATTCTAGCAGCTTCCAGAAAAACCAGAGGGGTACCAATTGTGGACATGGACAACATGCCCAATGCTTTGAATCGACGAAGGCCACGACGGCAAAGGAGAACAATAGGAGATGAAAAGCTCGCGATGAGACCTCAGGAAACACAAGAGAAGAGGCTACGTGGGTGTGGTAGGATCGGGAGGCCATGGCCATGGTTGCAGAAACCTGGGAGAAAGAAAACCCGTACGTCTTGGAAAGCTACCGATCAAGCGAAGGAGAAACTCAAAAACATGGGACGCGTCGACGAGATGTACGTACCTCGCCCGCACGGCAATGGGATGATCCCAGGCGTGGCTAGTGCCCGCATGTGCAAACACTAGCGCCCGGATGTCCAGACGCTAAGCCCCCGTCCAGACGCCCGCGTTTGTCTCATCTGTTGCGTCCACCTCGTATATGCCTGATAAGTTTAACCACATGCTGCACATGCCGCCACCTACCTCGCTTGTCTCACATGCGGCTGCAACTGTGCGCTTGCCTGCTCAACCTCACATGGCCCTGCACGTATGCACGCAAACCCGTGCTTGCTACTACACCCCTTGCTTCGCTTATGTGTTATGCGCATGTGGACGTGCATGCAGGTGGCATCGGATCTACATTTGTAACTTCAGGCATACTTTTACAACATCCAGATGAAACGCATGTAACATTTATATGAAACATACATCTGAAACACATGAAACATACTGCACCTGCTAATGAAAACACTTGCAACATGAAGCACTTGCTGCAACGTACATCTGAAACATTTGAAACATTTGAAACATACTGTTGCAACATATGTGTATAGCCACTGCAACGTATGCAATATTCAGATAAAAAACTTGCAATATACGTTTGAAACAGATGAAACATTTGAAACATATACTTACAACATACATGTATACCCATTACAACGTATGAAACAAATGGATAAAACACTTGCAATATACGTCTGAAACAGATAAAAAATTGAAACATAAACTTTCAATATACGTGTATAGCCAATGCAACATATGTAACATCTAGATAAAGCACATGCAACACCAGATGAAACATATATATAAACACATGAAAACATACGGAGCCCCATACCTTGGAGTGACGAAAAAATTTAGACCAGCATTTGGCTGCCAACGGTTAACCATCACAGAAGTAGCAAATGTTGTATGCAAACGTGGGCCTGCGCTACTAAATCGCCCGAGGCTGAGGGACACCTTCCACCTCGCTCGAGCCCCGTGACGTCATCAAAGTGCCCGACCCGTGCACCCTATCGGGAACGGCTTCCGCCTCGCCCGACCCCGGCAACGTAAGCATGGGAGTGCCCGACCCCTTAGCGCACTTCGTCCTCACCCAAGGGACACATGGAGCCCTCTGGCAAGACAAGGAGCCACGGGGGCCCTCACCACGGCACCCACTACCGCCAATGGGACGGACGTGACGGTGCACAGTCAATAGGAACACGAGAACCACGCTCTGACCCAATATGACCCCAGTCATTTCACCACAACGACATCCATACCTCTGCAGCGATGGGGGTAACGACAACTATACCACCTACCCCTCTCTCTACGCGAATTCGGGCGCCCATACCCGCCCATCCTCGACGGCACAGACGTGCACAGGGCAAAACATGGCCACAGAACGTTGCACTAGCGGATGAAGAGGCCAAAATATCAATGTCCATGACGTCTCTACGCCAAAGGAGAAACTGCTCCACTGGATAAGGAGAAAAACGGCCGCACCCAAGGCCACCTTTTTTGTTTTTCTCTTTCATCTTTTTCCCATTTCACCTTTTTACCACGAATGTAACCCGAACCCTCCCCTTGGAAACTATAAAAGGGGAGGTAGGGGCCACATCTAGAAGAGAGACGAATTCCACGACAACAAACACACGAAACCGATCGAAACACACACCACACACAAATCCCCTGAAGAGACTTGGGATCCGTTTCCTCTCTCGAAAGCTTGTAACCCATATTACGAGCACCCCTGGTGTAAGGCAACATGAGCAGTAGTCGAATCCACTGGACGTAGGGCCGTTCTTGCCCGAACCAGTATATACCCTTATGTCCGCTTTGCACACCATCCGGACCTAGACGCGCGGATACAAATTCACTCGTCGCTCTGTCTAGACCCATGGTTTTCTAGACACCGACAGTTGGCGCGCCATGTAGGGACCTTCTGCGCGTCACGCTCCATCTCTTAGGTCTCGATGGCCACCCTCCGTATCCGCTTTACTCTAGGCTCTCACGTCCGATTCGGCAATCTAGATTTCCTCTGCACAGAAGTGGACTACGATTTGGTCCTTCTTTCCCCTTCCATCGATATCGACACCATCTCTGAGGCCCCGTCTAGCTTTCGCCTATACACCAACGAGGGGCAGGCCACAGAGAACGACTGGCCAGGAAGTTCCCGAGGTAGATCGACGCAGGCCGGTAAGCTGCACGGCCACGGGAAAGCCCGCGGTCAGTCCTCGACTACAGTTCACCTTCATCCATCTGTGGGAGAGATTCCCGCAAATCTGTCGACTCACCATACACAGGCTATCGCGGAAGTCCTCGCGACCACCGAGATGGCCTCTAGTACCAGCTCCGATGGAGACAACGGTAGTTGGGCCAGCACCGACTTCTCTGGACTCGACGATCCGGGGGCTTTACGTTGCTTCGTCGCCGTCTGCGACTACCTCCTCGACGGCGGTGACTCCGATGATGGTGGCTACGAGCTCACGTGGCCATGACGCTAGGAGGCGAGGGGCTGCGCACGACGTCAACACGATCGGTAGATCACCAATCACCCCCTGTTCAAGATCTGCTATCTTGTTTTTCGGAAGTTAATCAGTCTGCGCATGCGTTCAAAATCTTTGCACGTTACTCGCTGTAATTTATCTCCTCATTTAAACCATGAGTTAAATCGTCAGCGATAATTACGTAATACAGTTTGTCTCCTTTACGGTTCGTTATGGCACGGAGTTCGAAGTCTGGCCCACGAAGGGTTCGACAGCCGCTCCAAGCTACCCGAGTGAGGGATGGATTGAGAAGGGGCACACGAGCGGCTAATACCCACACGCGCGGAGCGTCGAGGGCCTTCTCGAGCCATGTTCAAGTCCAGGCCAGTTTACGGTTTGGGAGTTTTTTTCAAAAAAATGCAACAAGCCCTCGGGGTCGGTTGAACAACTCCGGGAACTCCCCAAACCAACCGCTAAGAATTTTTGAAGCCGGTCACTAGCTTACCTCCGTCAGATCCCCGTGAACAGGAACTAGGGCTTCACTTGAACTAACCCGATTGTAACTCAACGGACACCACGACTCGATCCAGCGAGGGATGTCGTGGCGTTGTCCAAACCTTACTCTTTGCGAAAAAGATGCGCGAGGGATATGCTAACTAAGCCTCTTGACCGAGCCCATGCGCGAGCGGGGATTTTGGAGGACCCAGGGGCAAAAATGTCCGACCCACGAACGAACCCTCCCGAGCGCCCCGACGAGCTTATGATCCTAGGTCTAGGTAGAGGCATCGATGGGGATGCATCCGACCCCGCCTCGGGACGTGGGAAACCGTGACACCTAAACGTCTGATCAGTCTATCAAAAATTGCACAAGCTATGCGCACACGAGTTCTTTCCTTTCTAAAACCCTTCAACAAAAAAGTCTTGGCGGCCTCGTCGGTCGCCATTGCTAATCGAATCAAAGCAAAACAAGGGAAGACATAGAAGCGAAACGAATACGACAGCGATTAGATGAACTTAATTCTTAGATAAAGATTTCTTTTACATTTAGGGGAAGGGAGAGGTCCTAAGCTAAGCCTATGGATCCTCGTTGAGGACCTGGTCCGCAAGGACAAGGGCAGCAACGACGTTCGCCACCGGCTCGAAGCCCTCGAGGAGGTCCTCGTAGTCTCCTAGCCCCTCCCTTATGGGAAAGCCTTTAACGTCCTGGAGCTCCACGTCGGTGGCCGCCTGGGCCATCGTCAGTGCAACGGTTGCTCTTCGACGGACACCACACTCGATCATCACCCGGATGAGTGCCCACGCGCTGAGGAGGCGAACGAAGTTGGCCACGACATTGGCGACGCTGCGGAGGGACTCCACCTCCGCGAGCAGCTCTGCTCACAAAACAAAGCCAAGAATAAGACATCACGCTAACTAAAAAACAAAGCGAGGAGGCGGAGGGCCACTCACCGGCACACCGACGGTCGGACTCCGTCTGCTGTGAGCGGGCAAGGGCCACCTCCTCCAACGACGTCACCACTGCCTTGACGGTACCGAGATCTTCCTAGGCCTCCTGTAGCAGTGTAGGGACACCCCAGCACGCCGCGTGCTGGGCTTGGCCGTACCCAGACGTGAAGATGATGCTAGGATCAAGATGACGGCAGTGGGAGGGCACCCGACCCCTCTCTCCTAACACGCCCACACATGAGCCCCTGGAAGAGTCACCGTGCTCCATGACGATGGCTGAGGTGGCAAAGGAATACAGAAAGCAAGAGTGGAAGAAAGGAGATGTCAGGGTCGGGCGCCACGGCTCGGGTTATAAAGGACCCTGAGGAGGCCTCTCAACTCCCGTGGCATTCAATACATCGCCCATCCACCAACCACCCCACTCGTCTCCCGAGGGAACCATGTTGGTCTCACACCGTGCCTCGGGAAGGCAAACCGTCTCCCGATAATGACACATGGCCCACTCAATCACGGCAAGCGAGCCGTGTGAAAAGACCAACTGAAAGCCCAAGTTTAGTTTTGGTAATTAAAGACACCAAGTTGCTAATGTCATTGTGTCAAGTGAATTGAGTTCGGGATAGCAACACATGTGATGAAGGAGCAAGGAGCATGATGGTGCATGGATATGAAATGATGATCATGGTGATCAAGCATGAGGAGATGGACATGGAACAAAGAGATCAAGGCAAAGGTATAATCATAGGGTTTGCTTTTGCTGGTCTAAGATGAGTAGAGAAGTGATTGATCGGGTTTAGGATTGATAGCTGACTATCAAGAGGGGCAATCACAGTTAGCTCTCGAATCAAGTGCTACTAGGTCATCATCTTGAGCATATGCATTAGGATCTAGTAGAGGGCTAACATAACGCCTTGAAAAATGATTGTGAAAATGCTAACACACATGCACATGATAGCGTACACTTGGTGGTGTTAGCACATTTGCGAAGGCGGTGGAGTTTGAGTGATAGAGAGGGGTGCCGAGTTTGCGAGCTTGGGATTCAAGCGTTTTCGAAGAAATGAAATGCCTATTTTCTATTGCGCCGGAGGCGAAAAAAGGTGGCAAAAGTCCGGAGTGTTTATCTCCGAAAAACTCCAACCGGACGCTGGACCGGACGCGGTCCAGGGTGGACCTGCGCGTCCGGTCAGTTCAAACCGCAGGCAGAGACGCACGCGTGAAGGTCGTGGACCGGCGCATCTGGTCTCTCGTGGAACCGGATCGTCTGGTCACGCACCCAGTGGGTAGCCCATGTCTCAGTGCCAATCGAACGCTGTGGCGCGTCCGGTCACGTGCGAACGGACGCGTCCGATCACGCGAGGAGCTCTCTGGACTCCGATCAGACGCCGGGTGCAGCGCGTCCGGTCAAACGGTGTAGCGCGTCTGGTCACGACAACGGCTCTCTCTGACGTGCACTGCTGCTGTTTGTCCTGTAGTGACCGGACGCGTTCGGTCACCCTAACCGGTGCGTCTGGTCATCACGTTTTTCACTGCGTTGTCTTGCAACGGCTAGTTGCTTACCCCTTCGCTATAAATAGATGGTGGCCGGGTTTTGGCAGCTCTCTCTTGACTCTTTGAACACTTGAGACATACTTTGAGCTAGAGAAATTCCCCTCCGCTCATCTCCTTGCTTGGTTGCATACTCTAGTGAGATTGAGTGAGATTCAAGTGCATTGCTTAGTGATTTGCATCTAGTGGCACTTGTTCCATTGAGTTGGCTGTGGATTTCTTGTTACTCTTGGGTGTTTCCCGACATCCTAGATGGCTTGGAGCAGCGGTGGTGTTGAGCTCGTGATTGGAGATTGTTTCGAGCCTCACCAAGTGTTTGTGAGGGTTTCTTAAGCTTTCCCGCGGGAGTTCGCGAATTGGCTACTTTAGTAGAGCTCGTGGCTTGGAGGATACCCATCTTGTGAGTGGATGTGCGGCACCCACTGAGGGTTTAACTCTTAATAGTCAATTAGCTCGTGATCTATCAAGTGGGTTCATCGCCACAACGAGGAGTAGCTTGCTAGGAAGCAAGTGAACCTCGGTAAAAAAATCTTATGTCATCTCTTACCGAGGATTCTCTTTATGATTGTGTGTGATTGATTCTTTGGATACACCTCATCTCTACACCGTTGGTATAAGAATCAATTCACTCCCCTTTTTCATTCTTGCACTTTATCTTGTCTAGTGTGCTTAGCGTAGTTTGTATCACACAGGAGTAAGTAGCTTAGTGACTTAGCTTTGTTGGTGTGAATTAGAGATCATAGTCTTGTTCACTAGAATTATATAGGTGGCTTGTTTAGTATAGTTGAGCTAGTGCTAGAATTAGCATCGCCATCTTTTATACTAACAATTGTTGATTAGTGAAGCTGATAGATTTTTAAATAGGCTATTCACCCCCCTCTAGCCATTTGGACCTTACACCAACCTTGCCCCATTCATCTTCTTCTTCGCAGTCGCACTTACGACATTGAGCCTCGAGCACTTCAACTCTCCATGGATTGCAAACGATGTGTAGTAAATACACAGCCTAAGACTGTCCATGGCCGTTGTTGACGTTGTTAGGATCGAGAGGAGAGAGTCGAGGTGAGCGGCTGTGAAGCTACAGTACCTACGACGCTACGGTACCTGTGGGTACTGTTCATGCGAGAGAGGCAGAGGACCGGCGGCTAGGGCTGCGAGGGGCGCTGGAACGCCGGTCGCGGGGCTTCGCTCACGGCCGGCAAGAGAGAAGGTTTTTCCTTCTAATCTCTTACTTGATTAGATTGATACATCTCATCTCCTTATATAGAGAAGAGGTCTTACTTGACTCCTAAGCAAGTGACTAATTAACCCTAACGGGCTAAGGCCCAATAGGTCCTTGACTCTTCTAACAGTCTCCGCTTGGACCAGTTCCAAACGTCTGTCTCTCAAGCATGAAGTCACAATAGGATCGTGACGTGCCCGTCGCCTACGAAAATCAGTGGATTTTGGTGATCTCAAGAAGGACGCACTCTTCAGATCTGAGTATAGTTGTAGTTTTGTTTGTACACGGATGGTGTAAGTAGTGTGTATTGAGTAGGCGTGCGTGTGTATGAATAGATGCTACCGCTGTACCCAGATGAGAGGCGTAAAAAAATTCAGCAGCCGGTAGCCTCCTTGAGTCCACGTTGAGTCCTGACGTTCACGTTAGTGGGCTTGCCGCTTGTAGGCTTCAACTTCCTTGTGTGACTTGTGGGTTGGGCTGCCAACTACCGGGGTCAAATATTATTTTGATTAGGGTCCTAGCTGTGCAGAAAATAGAGTGTATAAGAGATACTCCTTCCGTTCAAAAATATTTATCGTTTTCGGTTTTTATGCCACACATTTGACTCAATTTGTAGAAAATACGTGCAACATTTGTATCCCCAAATAAATTTGTTAAAAAACTAGACTTAAAGATCTTTCCAATGATATTAATTCTGTACTATAAATATTAATATTTTTTAATATATATCTTTTTAAAGTTGTTTCTCGATAAGCAAAAGCGATAAATATTTTGGAACGGAGAGAGTAGGGTCGGCTGACCCCGACATATGAACTAGATTCGCCCCTATCTAGTAACACATGTAAAGATTCTTGCCTAACAAACATCTGAAAAGCCTGTCCTTTGCCGAGTGCAACGGTCATTGCCCTCGGCAAAGCTGGGAAATGGGTATTTTTTGCAGTCATGTTTCCCAACTTTGCCGAGTGCAATGACCATTGCACTCGGCAAAGGTAGCCTTTGCCGAGAGCAACCCTCGGCAAAGTGAGAAATTTTGGTTTTTTCTTTTGATTTTCCACTTCATTACACATATAAATCGCATTCATCACGTATAAACACATTCATCATATATAAATCACATTTATCACATATGAATCACATTCATCACGTATAAACACATATATCACATTTACATATCACATTCATCACATATATGTCACGTTCACATACACCACGCATATAGCACATTCATCACAATATTTGAACTAAACGAAAGTTAACCATTACAAGTTATCATCGAAACATAATAAGTTTTCATTCTAAATTTCACAATCTACTAGAGATGACACTTTAAACACAGTCATGGCCAACCTTGCCCTGGCCACCCCGGAGAAGGAGTCCCGCCTTGACCCCCGGGCGTGTTCCATCCAGGCGCTTGCGGGTTGTTCGAACCCGCCGACGGAGGTTGCAAAAATTAGATGTCTATGTCAGACAAGCAAATGCAGAAACAAAACACTGAGGAATCGATACTCACAGGAGTAGAATCCGCGTTCTGAGACGGCGGTGGAGGAGCCATGAGCGCCGCGGGCACCTGCATGCCCTGGGAGGCCATGAACGCGATGAGATCTTGCATCTGCTTAGCTTGGGCCTCCAACCGGGCCTCCATCTGGGACCGCATCTGGGACTCGGCGAGCTTGCGCTCCTCCCTTTCTCTTTCCAGGCGGGCCTGCGATAATACAAAGGGAATGTTAGAACAATGCAAACATTTAAACATCAATGTACGACGAGTAAAACAAAAATAACCTCGAGCTCGGCGACCCGCGACTGCGAAGGCGACGGGCGTGGGCGTATGGGGACGCTCCCGCTCGTGGTCTGTGCTCGGAGCTGGGACAGAGTGGGAGTGGAGGACGAGTCGATGACGCCGTCGCCAAGCCAATACCGCCCGTGCTTCTTCCCTCCTCCGACCCTCATCACGAGGCTTCCGCCCAGGTCCTCGCTGGCCGGATCAAAGTCGGCCCCATGGACCGCCCTTGCCGCCTCTGTGTAGTCAGTGAGGCGGGTGTGGACGCTGGAGTTGGAGTATGCCTCGGGGGGGTCGTCGGGGTTGTAGGAGGTCTCCGGTGCGGTGGCCTTGCCCTTGTGGGACATGGCGTATGCCATGAACGTGCTGCAAGGCTGGCCACCGTGTGACGCCGTCTGCGAGGAAGACAACAAGATGATTAGTAATTAGGCAACATTTGAGCGTTACAATACATAAAGTGTTTCACGTACCCAAGCTTGTGCGTACTCGGCTAGGTTGCGGTTGCCCTGGTGGTGTGGTACACCTGGCATCTGCAGACGCGTCTCCCGGGCCTCGGCGTGCTGGGCGGTCCACTCTTCAGAGAGCCACCGGTCCACGATCATCTCCCAGCACTCGGGAAACGACTGGCACCATTGGGGGACCATCTGCACATCATCAAGTATTTCACATATAAGCGTCAGATGAAATGAGCATAGCTTAATCTCAAAAGGAATCACTTACCTGAATGTACTGCGCCCGGCTCAGCGTCATGCCTCTCGCCTCGACCTTCGAGACCCTCCGTCCTTCGACCGTGGCGTTGTAGTTGACGATGGCCTGAATTCTCGCCTCGTAGATGATGTCGGTGACGAGCTTCCTGCAGGACCTTGTACTCACCACCTCCGCCTCGGCCTCCTTCCCCTGCTCACACCTATAGAAGTCCTGCATACAGATGCAATACAAACTCTAAGAAATTCAAGAAAAGTACGATGAATGCGATGTTGTGTGACGAAGACTTACCCACAGCTCTGCTCTGACCCTCGCCGCCTTGTTTGGGTAGTTCGGGTCTGGGACGACGGTGTAGTGGTCAAATGTATAGGCCGGCTCTCTCTTCCCGGCATACTGTACTATGCCGGGGTAGTGCTCGCGGCACAGGAGACCCAGGATGCCATTGGGTTTGCGGCCGCGACCCTCCACAAACTCCCAATGCCTGCACAAGTGATACAGAAAGATTATTAGTTTCTATTTCAATTTTAAACATATCATATGAACGAGTAGTTAAAACATGTACCTTTGTCCAACGGGGCGGATCACTGGGCGTTGGTGAAGTGGTATCGGTCGGGCCGGGAGGCTGGCGGGACCTCGCAAGTAGGGTGTGGACCCCCCTGAGGCAGCCGAACCCTCGTTTGCCTCGGCCGACGGCTCATCCTCCTGCTCGGGGTCCTCCTGCCCCTCGTCCGCCTGAGCCTCGGCCTCGGGCGTGGCCGGCACCTCGTCCTCCGGTGGAGTCGGCTCCCTCCGGCGGCGACTCCTCCTTTGCCGAGATGGCCCGTCGTCCTGCGAGGCCCGGTACAGGGAGCTCATCGACCTCTGACGTCCGCCTGGCATCTTGGCTCGACCTCCTGCATTTAAACAGAACAAACAATATTGTATTAGAAATAACATAATGAAATATATGCAAAATAAATAAAACCCTAGATCCTAAGAAAAAACATAACAGGAGTAGAATATAACATAATATTACGTGAATTAGAAATAATCTGCATCATCGGGATTAGCCGGAGCATAAGTGTCATCATCGCTGTCAACCATGTCTAAGTACTCCTCAGTATCCGAAGACGGGAGGTTGTTTTCATTTGCTTCGCCTAAAAGGAATCGTTCTAGCATTTGTATGTCCTTCTCATTTACCACCTCATCCCCAGCGTCCTCGTCATCATTCTCTACTTCCATTTCCATCGCTTCGGTTAAGTCTATCGTGAACGTCCCTTGTAGCCCAGCTTCTTGAAAGAACTCCCCATCATACGTGTTTGTGTTGAAGTTATAATCCTCATCGTTGGGGAGAGGTAGTTTAGCATGTGGCGATATCTTGTGCACAATATACCAACTCAAGATATGCTCTTTGCTTTTGCACACATATGGTGTGTAATAAACCTGCGTGGCCTGTTGAGCCACAATATACACATCGGCTCCTGGATAGACAGAATCCTGTCGAATTTCAACTAGCCCAAGATTTGGTGTGAGCCTCGTTACTCCAGGATCGAACCAATGGCATTTGAATATTACAGGATTCAGAGGCTTGTCACCGTGAAATGAAAGTTCATATATTTCTTCAATTCTTCCATAGTAGTCACGGTTGTCATTGCCTGGAGTACAAACTCCGCTGTTTGTGGTTTTTCGATTGGGCCGACTCTGCTCGTATATCGCTGTGTGGAAGCGATATCCATTCACGTCGTAACCGTTAAATGACTTGACCCTACGGTCAAAGCCGTTTGCAACATGTCTCAGCTGTTGACTCATAGACGCATCGGTCTGAGCCTGCAAGGTGAAGCAAGGTATAACGTTATTAAGTCCGAACATAGGAGCCAGTTGGAATATCGGACTAAGTATGACCTCGGTTGGACAGGACCTTCTGTCGGAACCAAGAAATGAAATCGGGCCTCCCTTGCCCCACCCCGTTTGCAATTAGGGTTTCGGCTATCGGGTCAGAAGGAGGCCTTGGCCCATTCCAGAATTGATGAAGAAATTCCCTGTACGGAAGAAAAATAAGGGTGTTTGATGCAGAATAGTGTCGGCGAATTGAATGAACATAGTTGAGAACTTACCCCATATACGGCTGCACCTCATCAAGGTTGTTAAGCACGTATAGCATGATCTTTCGCCACTCTTCATAGTTCAACTGCTTAACTGTGGATCCACTTGTCACGCCTTGCTGGCCTCGGAAAAGGCTAAGACTCGATTCATTTTCTCCAGCATTGTAACGAGGGGGTGCATTATGCACGCTAGGAAGGTTCTCGGAGTAGTATTGTTCAGTGAAGTTTGACACCTCCTCTAGAATGAATGCCTCTGCAATGGAAGCCTCAATTTTGGCTTTGTTTCTACATTTCTTGCGAAGAGTCTTCAGATTTCTCTCGACTGGATAGCACCAACGGCAATGCACAGGCCCTCCCATTCGAACCTCATTAGGGAGGTGTACGATCAAATGCAACATCGGAGTGAAGAAAGCCTGGTGGAAAGATCTTCTCCAGCTTACAGATCAACACATGTGCAGCTTTCTCCAAGTCAGCAATGATGGACCGAGATATCTCCTTGGCACAAAGTTGGCGGAACAAATAGCTCAACTCTGCCAGGACAACCCACATAGGCTCAGGAACATAGCCTCGAACCATCGCCGGAAGAAGGCGCTCGATCCATACGTGGAAGTCATGACTCTTCATTCCTAGGACTCGCAGACTAGATAAGTTGACTCCTCTCCTCAGATTCGCTGCATATCCATCAGGGAACGTCAATGTCTGGATCCATTGAAGTATTTCTTTCCTTTGTGGCCTGCTCAAGACGAAATCGGCCTTGGGCCATGTCCATCTCTTGCCGGGTTGAGGAGACAAAATTATCACATGTGGAGATCTTAGGGTTTCAACCATCTTGTGTCACAACTTGCTTCAAACATTTTCAAATTTTTTTATAGCTTCTACATGCGACGTCAAGGCCTCCCGTCTATTTTCATGATTTTCCGACTCCGTTCACATTTTATATATTTTTAAATCAAATCTCACGCAACTTGGTCGCCATGTCGCGTGCACGAGATGGTCGAGTTTCCGCGTCTGTCCCTAGATACGGCGTCGAAATACCCTCGGAAGCATGAATATCATTTTTTGAATCGCTGAGATTCATTATTTCATGCACCTGCAGTACAAATGTGCGTCTTACGGAAAAAATCAAGAAAATGAAAAAAAACACATGAAATATAGCAAGAGGGATGAAAAATACACCAAATTTCAAATTTTGGCTTATAGTACTGTAGCAACGCTGCACAAAAAATTTGGGACCAAAAATCCAAAAAAAAATTGCCGAGAGCCTTGGCTGAGGCTCTCGGCAAAGAAAATATTTTGCCGAGAGCCTAACAGCAAGCTCTCGGCAAAGATGACGGCGTAAGGGTGCCGTTTGTGGGGTTGAGGCTTTGCCGAGATTTTTTGTTTACCGAGAGTCGAGCTCTCGGCAAAGTTTGGAGTTGCCGAGAGCCAATATTTGCCGAGCGTCGAGCTCTCGGCAAAGCTTGGATTTGCCGAGAGCCAATCTTTACCGAGCGCAGGCTCTCGGCAAAGGATTCTTTGCCGAGAGCCCGATATTTGGCGCTCGGCAAAGCTTATGACACTCGACAAAGATACTGTCTCCGGTAGTGAGTGGGCCATAGCAGTAGCCACCCATGACCAAGGCATGGTGATACCTATCAGTGAGCTCATCCTTGGGGAGGCTGCACAGTGCTTTCAGGTAGAATCCATGGATCTTCGCAAGGAGCATGCGCTTCATGGCTGCGCGGACAGGAGAAAGCCCTGTGGGTAAGCGCAATAAGCCACCACCAGAAAAATTAAGCTTTGCATGAAGCCTGTCATCTGCAAGTTCCCACGCAGCTTGGACCTCAAGATTGCAATATTTGTTTCGAAGGCTGCGGAGTACCAAACTCCCAGTAATGAAGTCAGGACGGGGGACTGACAAAGGACGGGCGATTTGATGCAGGTAATGTGAAAGACTCGTCCATCCTTTCACTAGTAGGGATGGGTCGGGATGCTGGGCGGCACCTGCTCCGCATTTGAGGGCCATCGCCATGGTGGCAGCGGCAATGGTAGGGTCCATCCAGTAGTAGTTCCATCCACGTCTAGCGATGATGAGGGTGGCGGCGGCAAGGGGGTCGGCGTCGACAGCGTCAAGGTACGCCAGGGCCTCCGCGACCGGGAGGTAGGGGAAGAGGCAAGTTAGGAAGGTGATGAGACCGTCTAGTGACCGCTGGGCCATGTCTCCTCCCTTACCGGCTGGCGACAACGAAGCATTGCTGCAGAAAATAGAGCCGTTGACGAGGATGTTTGCTTTGGGATTCAGAAGGCCCAAGCAACAGCAGTGGCCGCTCTCCAGTTCGTCGCTGTCAAGCTCCACCTCGCGGTAGATCATCTCGATCTTGGCAACAACTCGCTTAAACTCATCTTCCTTTAGGTTACGGTGGAAATTGTCCCGAACTTCTCTCGGCCCATATATGGTGCGGCTGCAGGCGGGAATGCCGCCGCTGCTGCAGATACTCGAAGGTAGATCGAACTGGAGCTTGGACGACAAGGAGCTAATCAAGGAGAAACAACCTGAGGCTCGGGTTGAGGGATTGCGGGAGTTCCGCTCTACCAGATTGGGATTCATCGGATGACCGGGAGGGAATCTGTTCGACCCCGGGCCCGGTAATAGATGGCTGGGAGGCAATCTGGAGTTCGGCCCCGGTAATCGATGGCGGGGAGTGACTGAGGATCCGGGAATCGCCGAATCTGTATCGACAGGGATGTCGTCGTCCGGAGTCGGCACCCCCGTCCAGGGACGGACATCAGCATCATGGTCGATGAAAATCGAGGAAGGAAGGTTAGATGATTGGGGAGGGACGGAGACATCCTTGCCGCGGCTCATCGAGGACGAAGTAGCAAAGCTCTAGGGTTCGAGGTCGACGGAGGCTGTTTGTGGAGGTCAGGTCAAAACTGTTATCCTACTATAAAAGAGCGAGTTTTTAGAGGAGATTTCCCTGCGTAATAATCATTGGATCTGGACTTCGTGCTATATGAGCCCTCCGTCATACGTGATCTTACGTCCTATAAGATGTAACCATTCGGAACTCAATCTCACGTAAGACTCAAACTCACGTACGTCTCACGTAATGTTTCTTTCTGGTCTAATTTCCAACCGTGAGTTCAGTTTTGATTTTCAACCAGACTGAGACTCTTCCACGGTTCGTTTTTTACCTTCCCATCTCCATAAATATTAAAAGTACACGCATATCTTCTGATCTATTCCATCCATGACTCTTCGTGTGTCGGCCTCGTGTAGTGTAGGTGCTGAAGATGAAGATCTCGAGATTGCAACATAGCATCAAGACAGCAACCATGGCACTAGACGTCTAGACCGCGTGTCCACCCTCCCGGACATCGTGCTGGCACGTGCTCCTCTCTCAACCTCAGGGACGCCGAAGCCGTGGCGCACGTCTGCTATGGCGTTAATCAAGATATGAGGTGCTATATCGGGGCTTGGACTTCTTCCTAAACGCTCTAGCAGCTGTTGGTGTAGACGACTGATGCCCAGTCACCCGGCATGGATGCCCTTCTTGCCTCGCCGGCAATGCAATGTTGGACTGCTGGAGGATCTATGCATGGTGCCGATAGCCAACTTTCTGCAAGACAGGCGATGAGTACGTGCTGCTCTCTGGTGGTGCTGGACGAAGCCTGGAATTCAGCTCACAGTTGCATGCTTGGGCAACCAGGCACCACCATATATCTTCATCCTCCTGGATCGACACAATGGCTCCTGAATCAACGCGTGAATCTCCATGTGCCCAGTGTTCGCACTCTGCGCTACAGTGGGTTTCTGGACGGTTCGGCTTGATGACGCCGTCCGGCACACCGGCAAACCTACAACACATGTAGACATGTAGTGGAGCTTTGCTTTTGCACGTCACGGTTTACCAGCATGCTTCCTTCCCGGATGGGAATAGAAACTGAGGAACACTACGCTGTAGTGGGATCCTGAAAGTGTTTACGTTCGCTGGCTGTGGTGGCAATAGCAAAACCATCTCCAGTTTTACCCATCTATGCAGGAGTTCCACATAGACCCGTATGAATTTCTCCATAAAAAATCATAGGAGAGTGAATGAAGTCAAATCCATTAATTTCAACTCAATTTCAAACAATTTTTACTTGATCTAGATTTCAACCATATTCTACATGACCCGATCAAATAAATTAAGCATTTGTCATCAACCTTTATTGAATACTAACGATTCAATTAACATTTTCATTGCATTTAATTTTTTTTTGAAAACACGTGTGTGTGGCACGTGCATATTTGCTAGTATATGAAACATACAACTCTATCCTAAAGGAAACGGCGAATCCTTCCTAGTCTGTATATCGACTCTTACCAAATTTACGACTTGCAATTCTTTTGTAACCAAATTCATACATAATATTCGACACATATATAATACCACGGATTAGGCAGGCCATAACCTAAAATCTACTGGCAGAACCAAAACTGGAATCGGAAAAAGGAACCAAAAATCCTACAGGCAGAACCAAATTCCTCCAAATCGGAATTGGAATTGGAAAAAGGAAAAAAATAAAATCGGCGGCGGTGCTTGGCGGTGCCAAGGAGTACGAAAGGTCACCGCACGAGGCGAAGAACTGCATGTTGCTACAGCCGAACACGACCTCGCGCGCCCCGCGCGGTGGGCCGGCACGACGGCGCGACGAAACTGGTAAGTCCGAGCTGTGCCTCCACTGCGTTGCCAGGGTTGCGGGCAAACGCGGGAGTGGAGGAGTCGCTACTGGGAAGACGGATACAGGCGCGACCAAGGAAATCCCCAAAAAATTCAGAAACCCTAGCCGCTCTTTTGATGGTTCATGGCGGCGGGATTACCTTAACAACGAGCGCGTCGTCGTTGACGGCGGCGCCTCGGCCTCCTGAGGAAATGGCAGGGACGAGCGGGGCACCGGTTGCCTCGCGCGGACCCGCCGCTCGCCGCGTCGCGCACTCATCGTTGGCTACACGTGCACCGCCGTTGCCGTGGTGGCCGCCGTCGCGTGTGAAGAGCTGGGGAGGGTGTGCGCAGCCGGCGCCATGGGAGTCCCGCGCGGGCGCTGCTCGCCTTCATCGAACAGGGCACCGCCGAGGATCCCCTCGACGGAGCCGCGTGCAGCCTAGGCCGCGCGCGCGCTTCGGCGAGAGGGCCGCCGGCGGTGCCACCTCCCTCCGCCGCGCGCGGTCGGCGCTCGTCGCCGCACCTCTTAGGCCGCTGTCCGCTCCAGATAAAACGGGGGGAGGAGAAGGTATTCGCATGCCCCGCAGAATATCTCCAAAATATTCTGCGGGGCAGCTCGGTCACTTGAAGATAGAAGCAAGTGGAAGAGATGAAGCACAAGTCTCAGAGATCACTTCTACACACAACATCATAAGGCATGTGGTGAATATTAGGGACCATGTATGCACCTGCAGGGAGTGGCAAGTGTCAGGTAAACCATGTGCACATGCTTTGGCATTCATTATCACTTGTAGGAATGCTAAGATGGAAGACTACTTGAATCCTTATTATTCAGTGGACCGTTTTAGACTAGCCTATGATGGTGTGATCAAACCACTGCCCGATAAATCTCAGTGGCAGCGTGTGGAACTTGGATTCAAAGTGCTGCCACCACTAGATAAGAGAGATGTTGGTAGAGTGAGGAAAAATAGAATACCTAGCTGCCTAGAGGACAAGGGAAGCAAGCCTAGGGGCAAAGGCATGTGGAAGGTTAAGTGTCAAAGATGCTTGGGTTATGGCCATAGGACTGACTCTCCAAAGTGCCCTTACAATGGAACGAAGAAGAGGTAAATGTGTATGCCTACTTGCTGAATATTTTGTACTCATCTCAATTTTTGATGTACAGAAAAAGCCGAGCCAAGAAAGGGAAGGCAGGGAGGCCTCCTGCTAGTAGCAAAGGTGATGCAACTCCTAGTCCATCCAAAAGGCAGAAGGTTGTAGTGTCGGAAGGCACAAGTGAAATCAACACTAGTCCTGGACCTGTTACAAGGAGGCAAAGGTGATTCCTAAAAATTGAAATCAACAATAGTCTCATAACCTATTGCAATTAATAACCTTTCTCATTTTTTAGCCAATTGCAACAAGCAGTGGGGGAATTTGGAGGGACAAATCAAATCACTAGAAGCCCCAGAGGAGTTACAATAAGGTAAAAATCATTCACTGTGTGTGACAAAAGTGTGCATCTTAACTCATGTACTGGCCCATTCCATTTACCTATGATATATAGTGAAACTGGAGAAGGGCCAAGTAATACAATGACCACTCCAAGGAAGAGGCTAGGTCTGAAGAAAAAACTCACTCCAAGAAAGGGGAAGAACATGGATGCTTGAATAATCTTCAGCATGGCTCGTTTAGATTCCCAGCCATCTTTTGTCTATGTGAACTTAGTCCTAAATTGGCTGGATGATTGTCTCTTTTGTATGGCTGATGGATGGATGGCCGTCTCTTTTGTATGGTGTTTTTATGTGAACTATGCGAACCTGCTCTTATCAGATTGGCTACATGGCTAAGTTGTTGATGTGAACCTATTTATTAAATCTATGTCAACATGTACTCTTATTAAATCTATGCCGTGATTGCATGTTTATTTTTATTATTTATGCTGAAGGTGTATGGTTGTTATGTTTATTTCTATTATTTTTGCTGAAGGTGGATGGCTGTTTTTCTCGTGTATGACACCTTGTTTATATTACTTTTGACCACCCATAATTGTTTTTTACAAAATATTAGTGTTATGTGCAAAATATTATTGCCTGTTGATGAGATTGGGCAACGTGGAAGGCAACCGAGGGTCTAGGCGTCCAGGCTATCTGGAATGAGGGTGGAATGAGGGAGGGGTAGTAATGTCTTTTCCCCTGGTCCTGAACAGTGAAAATAGCCTCGTTTTGAATTACTAAAATGAAGAAATCCTCAAATGGTCATATTTCAAAGCAATTCGCAAGACCTGGGTCATATTTGAAAAGGGAGACGAATTCGGGGTCATATTCCGCGGGGCATGCGAATACCGGCTCATATATCGAAATTTCTCGATTTCGGACGGCCAAACTCGGTTTTGATCCGGGCGGAGAGAATGTGAGCCATCCGATGGCATCTAATGGTCGACGATGCTCAGGGCTAAGTGGGCCTGCGGAGCAGCGTGGTCCAGCGCGGACTCGAGACCTGGGCCCAGGTTCTGCAGGCCAAATTCTTGCGCCTGAATAAAGAGGGGCCCGCGGGAGCTACTGAAGGGCCGTTTTAACTGGGCTCAATATGGTTTTCGGACAAAAATTAAGGTACGGGCTTGTCAATTTATTTCCTGAGTTTAATGTTTACTGTTTTTATATGTATTCCATGTATATAAAAGTTCTTGTATAATTCCTGTTGCTCAAAATAATGTGTACATGTAATAAGCCGCAATACACATGCCTCGTCGTAGATGCGGCCAAAAATTTGTGCACCCGGTGCAACGCACATGAATCTAGTATGACAATAAAAACATATAGGTTGTAACTTGTAACGAGTACATCAGTGATCTCATTTAATTATTACACCGCCGCAGTACAGTAACAGCTGCACCTCATTTTCTTCCTCGTATTCTCTTTTCTTTTCATGTCTTTTTTTTTAAAAAAATGGCGCATATAGCACAGCGACACCGAAGCCAATCCAATGGAGTAAGCTAGGGATTCTTTTTAGCCTGCACAAACACACGAAGACGAAAAACGCTACTAACGTGAAACATAGGCAATTGTATCGGCCTGACGGCTGAAGCGACCCCGACGGATACCCAGGGACACTGGGCCTTGCCTCAGCATGAGCAAAGAAAGTCCCTCCTCAATCTCACCTGCTCGATGCATGGATTCAGGGCATATTAGCCACCGTCGGTTCGTCAGTGGCTAATAAAGAGCGCCCAGAAGCCACCGCCGGCCGTCACGGCCGCCACCGCCCAGACCGCGACGCGGACCGGCAGCGGCATCAGCGGAGCCACCCTCGCCGCGAACATTGCGGTGAGCAGAGTGCAGAGCGCCCAGACCGCCGCCTTCGCCCTCCCCCTGTCCGCAGGCGCTGCCGCAAGCTCGAACCTGCGCAGGAAATGCAGGAGCAGCAGCAGCGCGGAGTAGGCGAGCGCCACGAACGCGAGCGAGCCCGGGTCGCCCCACGACCTGTAGGCGGCCACGACGGAGTTGCACGTCAGGACGGCCAGGCCGAGCTTGGTGAGCAGAGAAGTGCGGCCATCGGCGCCACGGTCCATTCGTCGCGCGGTGGGCTACAAGCCTAATAAAAAAAACTGTCTGATTCAGGTTTTCACACATGCACTACCGTTGTTGATGTATTGTCGATATTTATGTTGGTTAGGCAATTTACCGTTGCTGCTTTATTTTTTGTAGATTTGGCCGGTCGTAGATTCACAGCCAAATTTTAATTTAGGCGCACTTGGTCAAAAGCCTCGACCGTCCCACATCTGTCGCTTGCTACGGGGGTCTGTGTTCCGTCCAAGCATTTAAGATGGAATCATGGCGCATTTATCGGAGAAGACTCGGGTAGTGCCGGCAATTTTGTGTTTTTTCCCGTCAGTGACGGCAATTTCTTATTACTCTACAATTGGTCGCTCGTAGCAGTAGCAGCGGCAGCTAGAGCAAGACTAGGTCCCGTTTAGAACCAAGAATTGTTTCCTATTCATGTGTTTTTCATATGAAATTGAACTGATTACTGTGAAATTCTTATACCATTTATATGAAATTCTTGTGTTCTAGTACATTTAAAAAAGAGAGAGCAAAAAAAAAAACAGCTTAATAGTACTGTGAACAGTGCATGAGTTGGAGGAACTTGAGCCTCTAGAAGCTCTTCCAACGGCTCCTAATAAAATCATCTGGAAGTTTCTAATGAGAGCATCTTCAAAAGCTCTTGTAAATATCAATCTCTATATCTCTGTTTAGAGAGACCTCTTACAAATATTCACTCGGTATATCCACCATACTCCCAACAGTGCGGTGGTCACTCCAAACAACCCTCAAAACTAGGCTAAACAACACATGAGCTGGTACATGTACCCCATTTTCATCTCGAACGGGAAATTCGTCAAATACCAATAGTCCACTCCAACACCAACACCACACTACCTCACCGGACCAGCAGACGCATCAACAGGCCACCAACGCCTCAATTCTTAGCTACAACCAAGCATCACATTATTTCGCTTACGATTACGAAGCAACAGAGGGAGAAGGAGCTGTGAGAGGCGGAGCGGAACCAACAAGGTCGACAAGCAATGTCGCATGTCCGTGCGATAGGGGTACTGCCTACCAAAACACAGAGCGGCCCCGAACACTAGAAGACATCGATCGATGCCTTGGGGTTTTGCCTTCCGATCCTTGTGACTATCACCGATACAATGGGCATTGGTGACTAGGACCACGACTGCTCCTCCGGCCACCGTCCAGAACACGCAGATGCGAGTGACCCCCAATCTCCACATAAATCGAGCGAGAAAGACGGAATAGCGGACTCGGCTTTCTGGTGATCGTGTTATTACCGAGCCTAGAGGCGATTTTTCTTGGAAAAACACTAGAACGGAATATATAGAAGGTTTTATAGGAGAAATTTTAATATTTGACATCCAATTCGCAAGCCTCACAAGATTTGACATTCAACTTGTCTGTCTTTCATAATTTGAATGGGACTGCAAATTGCTTTAATTCAAGGGATTTCATTCATCTACCCTAATTTTCCTTTTCCTGTAACGTTTTCACCTCTCCCCGGCCACCTAAAAGGACGAACCTACCCCTGGCCTAATAGATAATATCGACTCCCTTTTACTTCCTTGTAGGCCTGATGCTGATGCTGACTTTTGTTGTGATATAAAAACATTGTTATTTCGCTAAAATGATACGGCTGTTATGTTCAAGCGAATAGGGCATCGAATCGACGAGCAGAGGAGGGAGAGAGCAACTGCGGTACTGTGCGTTGCGGCGCCTGGGCAAGGCTAGCCTTGTAGGCCCAAAACCCCCGTGGGATGTTGAGGCCGAAACTACACGGGGTACTCGCTCACTTTGGGAATCTCAAGCTGGACCCGGGCTGCAGCCCCATCTCGGGGCCTAGATCCGTCCCTGCCTCGGATCCTCTCCCACCTTGTTCGTTTGAGCTATTCAGCGAAATCAGCAGCCATCCAGCAGTGTTTTTCTCTCACAATAAACCAGCGAACAGTACTTTCAGCCATAATAAACCAGCGAAACGAACAGGCTGGTTGTCATCATCTTTCACCAGATCCTCTAAAAAATCACCAACGTGAGCTCTTTCGCACCGACCAGTCACCAAATGCATGGTCTCCAATCTCGCCGCGGGCGGTGGAAGCTTTCTTCAGTTTTCAACCACAATTGAGGATCAACCGAAGATCTTGTCCATACTGTGAAGTCACCCTGTTCGGCAGTCTGTTTCTGCGGCTTATAAGCCAGCTGTGGCTGTTTTGTTGTGAGAGAAAAACACTATCCCACGGTTGATAAGCCATGCTGATAAGAGCAGCCGAACAGGGGATGCATGGCAGCGTTGCCGAAAGTATGAGCAAGGTAGCTGGCCTGTAAAGTATCAGCAAGGTTGCTGGCCTGTGACTTTTGGCGATCCCATGCTGCGGATCCATGGCATAGTATCAAGTTTTAGTAACACCGGCACCTAGACTGGAGATTAGAGTGACATTTTCTTTTTATCTGAAAGTGACGTAACATTAATGAGCGTCCATGAAGTTGACGCAGATGGTGAGCAGGGATGGAGGCATGGAGCAGAGTGGTTATTAGTGGTGCGGCGGCAGAGTGGTTACAGCTGATACAGAACTCACTATGCATACATACTATAGTTGGTGAGTGGTGACTGGTTCTCGGTTAGTCAGTCTGGACATGATGAAGTTCGCTACATTTCGTGCAAGTCCATTACGCTTTCTGCAAATCAGCAGCAAGTCCGTTTAATTACACAGCTGACGTCATATACGGTGTATATAACGTCATATACAATCAGGGTACTACAGAACAGAGAAGTGTATATAGATTTATTTACAAACAGGGCACTACATATACAGAGCAGCAAATATACTAGTAGTAGTACTTAGTGCCCTGTATACAATACAAGTACTAGCCGTCCAGGGGGAAAAAAAGGAAGCAGGGGAAGAACAAGCAGGAACACTAGAGTAGTTGTACACAGCCATATAGGCACAGCACAGATCGAGCACGAGCAGACCAAAGCTCGCCTACACTGTCACACGCATACCAGTACGTCTCTCTGTACATACTAGTAGTAGCGGATAGCAAAACTCTGAAGGCTTAGTAATAATAATCAACATATGGCTTCAGGTTCAGCCGTGCACAAGCAGAGAAAAAAAGCCGACCGGACGGCGTGCGACCGTGGAGCCACCGCCCACCGCAGCGACAGCCAGCGCACGAGGCGGCACCTGACTCCAGAGTGGTCCGAGATCCATCCGTGCCCTCAGTCACATGCGCGCGCGGTCGGCGCTCGTCGCCGCCACCGCTTAGGCCGCTGTCCGCTCCAGAAAAAACGGGGGGAGGAGAAGGAAATGGGGATTTCGGACGGCCAAACTCGGTTTTGATCCGGGCGGAGAGAATGTGAGCCATCCGATGGCATCTAATGGCCGACGATGCTCAGGGCTAAGTGGGCCTGACCCGGGCCCAGGTTCTGCAGGCCGAATTCTTGCTCCTGAATAAAGGGGCCCGGGGAGCTACTGAAGGGCTGTTTTAAGTGGTCTCAATATGGTTTTCGGGCAAAACTTAAGAGCTACTCAAGGACCGTTTTAAGTGGTCTCAATATGGTTTTCAGGCAAAAATTAAGTTACAGGCTTGTCAATTTATTTCCTGATGAGTTTAATGTTTACTGTTTTTATATGTACTAGTTAACATGCACGTGCGACACGCACGTGCCTAGAAAAAAATTGTCATTTTTGTTTGTCATTTTCTAGCTTGTTTGCAGTTATCATGTTATCCTAGTATTTTCACGTTTATTTGAAGCCAATATTTTTTTTCTTTTTTTTATTATTTGGAACTATGTTGAAGTGCTAGTGGAGCGTTATCTAGACTGGATGTGTGTGGTAGAGTGAATATAGCCACTAATTGTAAATTTTGGCAGGGCAGGGACTACATATATTTGTAAGTTTTATTTTATTTTGAATGTAAACTCATTTATTTTTTGATCCTTTGTTTGTATATATGGGTTTTTTGCGAAACTATTGTATTTGTATCCAATTTTCTTTTATTCCTCGTTAATTTTATAGTGATGTGTTGCGACCATATCATTCACTCCCTCAACCAGGATGCAAGGTAGGCCACTTATGATATTGATGTGGCAGTGTATGTTTCAATAGTTAAAAAAGCGATATGTTAGGTCTTCTGGTACGGCTGGGTCCTTTCAGGAAAAAAAAAGAAGGTCCATGGCTCAATTCCGTGATCTATAGGATCGATCTTCTTTTTTGTTTGCATAAGGTGTAAACACAGATACACCCTATAAACATAGATGGCTGAAGGGAGAAACACGAAAGCAAAGAGGAGAGGACATCGGGAGTCCGATGATCGTACGTACACCAAAAATCAACATACGTGTGTGCATATGACACTAATTAATTCCGTATATCGCAACTCGCAAGGCACGGGAAAAAATAATAAATAAGGTAAGCTGAGATAAGCACATACGCACCTCGGATTCCGTATGCTTCCCAGCTGAAGACCACCGCGGATTACGATCGAACTACCTGGAAGAACGGCGTCGATTGGAACCGTATTGGAGTTTTTTTGGAAAAAACAATTGAGGAGACCGACGTTCCTAGGGTGTGGGTTGGGTAATTTTTTTGGTGCGAAAAAATAGCGATATGAGGAACCACACGTATAAATACGCGTAAAGAATTAAAAGTTTTCCGGCCGGGCCCGTTCGTTAGGTTAGGACGGAAGATTAGATACGTTGGATCTGTAATCTAAGGGTCAAAACATAGGGTGGGTAGGATTTTGTCAGGTAACATGTATTTTACAATTCCTTCGCTCTTTTATAGTATAGATAGATTTCATGTAAAAGTTTTTGTATAATTCTTGTTGCTCAAAATAATGTGTACATAATAAGCCGCAATACACATGTGTCATCGTAGATGTGGACAAAAAAATTCTGCACCGGGTGGAACGCATGAGCATGAATCTAGTGTGACAATAAAAACATATAGGTTGTAACTTGTAATGAGTACGTCAATGATCTCATTTAATTACACCATCGCAGTACAGTAACAGCTGCGCAGCATCTTCTTCCTCGTATTCTCTTTTCTTTTCATGTCTTTTTTTTTTAAAAAAATAGCGCATATAGCACAGCGACACCGAAGCCAATCCAATGGAGTAAGCTAGGGATTCTTTTTAGCCTGCACAAACACACGAAGACGAAAAACGCTACTAACCACGTGAAGCATAGGCAACTGTATCGGCCTGACGGCTGAAGCGACCCCAACGGCCACCCAGGGACACTGGGCATTGGCTCAGCAAGAGCAAAGAAAGTCCCTCCTCACCTGCTCGATGGATTCAGAGCATCCTGTGTATTAGCCACTGTCAGTTCGTCAGTGGCTATTGGCTAACAAAGCGCCCAGAAGCCACCGCCGGCCGTCACGGCGGCCACCGCCCA
This sequence comes from Saccharum hybrid cultivar R570, assembly GCA_038087645.1. NCBI lineage: Eukaryota > Viridiplantae > Streptophyta > Magnoliopsida > Poales > Poaceae > Saccharum > Saccharum hybrid cultivar. Next base: position 10,450,711 of record JAQSUU010000807.1, on the reverse strand, counting down.
GACCGCGACGCGGACCGGCAGCGGAACCAGCGGAGCCACCCTCGCCGCGAACATTGCGGTGACCAGATGTTAACACTGAGGCCTCTACTGTTCATGTTCCGGCAATACAAGGCACGAGTGAAGATGAAGCTGGGCCGAGCAAGCTGAAGCCCAGAGTCGCACGGTTGAGGAAGCCCAACACTCTCGTGATCAGCCCGATGTGGAGTGGCTAGGAGTAGTCGAGTACTTAAGACTGTAGAGAGGGAAGGAGAGGCTTATGAAAATTGTAAACCAAAAACCTGAACTCGTTTTAAGATTCCTCTGCAAGCAACTCTATCCTATCACCTGCTGTTCTTCCTCCCCAAATTCCAATTTACCTGGATATTGCTAACATCTGGTATCGGATTTGATCCTGTCCACTTCCCTAGCCTCTGATTTTCCCCATCAGATTAGTTGATCCACGCTGTTCTCCGCTTGGAGTTCGCCGTCCCCCACCGCTTCGCGCCATACTCTGTTCTAGAGTTCGCCGTCCACCCTCTTCCGCCGCGAGTTGCCCTAGAGTTCGCCGTACCCGATCATCCCTACTTCACCCGACAGCAACACGCGCATGGCGTCATGGACCCCAACTTGAAGATCGTGATTGACAAGCTCGACGGCCTCACCAAGTGTTTCGGTGATCGCGAGACCCACTAGGACCACCGCTTCTCCAGGTTGGAGCGCAGCCTCTCCGCCCGTGACGAGTATATCGACCGTCGCTTCGCCGATTTGGAGTCCCGCGTGGCCGTGCCCGTCGACCCCGACATCACCAAGCGCCTTGCCACCTTGGAGTCCACCTTCATCGACAGCGAGGCTGCAGTTTCCAAGCGATTGGAGGCGATCGAGTCCAATCGCGTCATCATCTCTGACGACGATTGTGAAGCTCGTGTCACCGCCTTAGAGGCAGGCGCTGCCGACGTGACCGCAATCGTCGACGACCTCAAGCTCCGCGTCTGGAAGGTGTCAAAACTCTATGACCGTGCGGTGTTCGACACTTCGTCGCACCAGCTTGGCGTCTACTCTGCATCACCTTCAACGTTGGTGCCTGCGGCGTTTTCTACTTCACCGTCAGCGCTGGCGCCTGCGGCATTATCTGCATCACCTTCGATGCTGGCGCCCGCCGCAGCGAGTTTCACCGGTAACATGCCCAAGGGGCCCGGTGTTGCACCTCTACCACGGGATACTGGGACGGGGACTTTCACCGTCCCAGGTCATGTCCCGGCCAATGGTACGTTACCACCACCCCCATTGCCTGTCTATCATGTTCTTGCTATGCGTCCACCACCGCCACCGCCGCCCAACTTTCCTTTGCCCATGTGTTCCCAGCCGCTGCCACGCCCACCGCCCCCGTTACCAAATCCACATGTTCCACCAAATCCACTTGTCCCTCAGCAATTCCAGCACCCACATGTTCCACCATAGAATCACAATCATCCCCATCTCGGCCGCTTGCCTAAGCTGCCGTTTCCTTCCTTCGATGATGAGCCCCCGCCGTTGGCGTAAACGTTGCGAGAAGTATTTCTCGATGTATGGCACTGAGCGCGACATGTGGATCAGTGTTGCCGAGATGCACTTTGAGGGCACGACTTCTTGTTGGTACCAATCCATCGAGTCTGAGCTTGACTCTGTTACCTAGGAACAGTTTTGTGCCATGGTTAGTGAATGCTTTGATAGGGATCAACATGAGATCCTGCTTCGCAAACTCCACCATATCAAACAAACATCATCTGTTTCTGACTATGTCACCAGTTTCACTACCCTGGCACATCAGCTTACTGCTTATGCCAAAGGGCAAGACCCCCTTTATTTCATTACTCGATTCATTGATGGTCTTCGTCCTAAAATTCGTGCTATTCTCATTGTCCAACGCCCAAAAACGCTTGATACTGCTTGCACGTTGGCTTTGTTACAGGAAGAAGCGTGTGGGAGCTGTGAAGTCCCTCGGAGCACTACTCCATTCTACAAGAATGCTGCTATGAAGAATGCTCATACACTTCCTACACCACCAATGAAGTTGGACAAGCAAGCTGTACCACCAATTCAACAGGTGACCCCTGTTCCTCCTTCTGATGTTGTGTCCAAATTATCAGCACTTAAGCAATATAGGAGAGCTTTGGGTCTCACACGCTTCTTCGTCCTAAAATTCGTGCTATTCTTATTGTCCAACGCCCAAAAACGCTTGATACTGCTTGCACGTTGGCTTTGTTACAGGAAGAAGCATGTGGGAGCTGTGAAGTCCCTCGGAGCACTACTCCATTCTACAAGAATGCTGCTATGAAGAATGCTCATCCACTTCCTGCACCACCAATGAAGTTGGACAAGCAAGCTGTACCACCAATTCAACAGGTGACCCCTGTTCCTCCTTCTGATGTTGTGTCCAAATTATCAGCACTTAAGCAATATAGGAGAGCTTTGGGTCTCTGTTATAAATGTGGTGCTAAGTGGAGCAAGGACCATAAATGTGCTCCAGAGGTGTTACATGCAGTTCATGATATATGGGAGACCTTGTCCTCTGATTCTGAACCGGATGATAATGTGACTGAGCCTCAAGCACCTCAAGAGCAGTTATGTCTAGCTATCTCAAAATCTGCAGTTTCTGGTGCTCCAGCTCCCAGGACAATTCAATTCATTAGTTCCATACAAGGTGTGCCCATTATCATTCTGTTAGATTCTGGCAGTACATCTTCATTTATTAGTACATCTGTGGTACAACAGTTAAGCTCTCAGATTGTTCTGCCTAGTCATGCATCTGTTAGTGTGGCTGGTGGTGGAGTGCCCAATAGTCTAGGAATCCTTCAAAATGCACTCTGGTTCATTGATGACTATTCTTTTACTACCAATTTGAATTTGCTTCCTCTTACCCATTTTAATATGATATTGGGTATGGATTGGTTAGAGTAGTTCAGTCCTATGCATGTTCACTGGAAACACAAATGGATTCAGTTCCAGTATGGAGAATCTGAAATAACATTGCAAGGATTGTTCCACTCTTCATCTGAACCAATTTTGACGCAAATCTGTTTTGTGGCCACTAATCATACTGCACCTGAGTTAACTGACCTTCCAGAGGACTTACAACATCTTATTCAACAGTATAAGCACTTGTTTGAACCACCTGTGGGTTTGCCACCACTAAGGGCATGTAAATATCTGATTCCACTACTTCCCGATGCTAAGCCTGTTGCTATGAGGCCTTACAGATATCCACCCAAGTTGAAAGATGAGTTGGAAAAGCAGGTAGCTGATATGCTGCAGCAGGGCATCATACAACCCAGTGCTAGCTCCTTTTCTTCACCTGTACTGCTGGTGCCCAAAAAGGATGGAGGCTACCGGTTCTGTGTGGACTACAGATAGTTAAACTCTATTACTCTTAAGTCTAAGTTCCTTGTACCAATCTTTGATCAACTCATGGATGAGTTAGCACATGTCAAATGGTTCTCTACATTGGATTTGACAGCTGATTTTCATCAAATTCTTTTGCAGCCTGGTGAAGAACATAAAAACAGCCTTTCAAACTCATTTGGGCTAGTATGAGTTTAGAGTAATGGCATTTGGATTAACTGGTGCCCCTGGTACATTTTAAGGTGCTATGAATTGTACTCTAGCTCTTGGACTCAGAAAATTTGTTCTGGTATTTTTTGATGATATCCTGGTGTACAACAGAACATATGAAGAGCATCTAATTCATTTGCAGCAGGTGTTCAATTGGCTTCAGCAGGACCATTGGCATTTGAAGCTTAGCAAATGTAAATTTTCACAACAATCCATATCCTATCTTGGCCATGTCATTAGTGCTGATGGGGTTTCTACTGACCCAAGCAAAGTCCAAGATATCTAGGACCGACCAGTTCCTAAAACAGTCAAGGAGGTCAGATGATTTCTAGGTTTAGCAGGATATTATAGAAAATATGTTCAGCACTTTGGGATTATTGCAAAGCCTCTTACTCAGCTGTTATGTAAAGACACACCATTCTTGTGGACTGCTGAACAGACCAAGGCCTTCCAGCTGCTCAAACAGGCTCTTTCTTCTGCACCTTGCCTGGCTTTACCAGATTTCACCTTGCCATTTCACATTGAAACAGATGCATGTGCAACTGGTATTGGGGCTGTCTTGACACAAAATGGTCATCCATTAGCTTATGTCAGTAAAGCATTGGGTGTGAAGAACCAAGGACTCTCTACTTATGAGAAGGTGTACCTTGCTATACTGATTGCTGTTGACCAATGGCGCCCATATTTCTTACAAGGTCAGCTAGTGATCCATACAGATCAGCAGAGCCTAGTTCACTTGAATGAGCAGCGCTTGCATACCCCTTGGCAACAAAAAGTGTGCACTAAGTTGCTGGGCTTGAACTACAAGATTGTTTATAAAAGGGGCATTGACAAGGGTTCAAAGTTGCAGAACTTGTCAGTAGGCCAAACCTGACAGAGCACGTTACCCTGGATTGCTTCAACCATTGCCAGTGCCAAGTTCAGCATGGATAGTAATCTCTATGGACTTTATTGAAGGCCTTCCACATTCTGGTACTGCTAATGCCATATTGGTGGTCATAGATAAGTTCTCTAAATTCAGTCACTTCATTCCTCTTCGGCATCCTTTTACTGCGACATCTGTGGCAAAGCTATTCCTGGATCATGTCTATCGGCTACATGGGTTGCCACAAGTAATTGTGACTGATCGAGACCGAATATTTACAAGTCATTTCTGGCAACAGTTGTTCAAACTTGATGGTGTTGATCTTTGGATGAGTACAACGTACCATCCCCAAACAGATGGCCAGACCGAGCGATTGAATCAATGCTTAGAGACATATTTGCGATGTTTTGTCCATGCTTGCCCGACAAAGTGGATCCGCTGGCTTCCTTTAGCCGAGTATTGGTACAACACGAGTTTCCACTCAGCATTGGGTCATACGCCATTCACAGTCCTCTATGGGTATGAACCTCATCACCTTGGCCTATCTACAGAATCTACTGATACTCCAGTTCCTGCTTTATCTGAATGGTTGTCTGAATGGGCTATTATGCAAGAAGTGGTTAGACAGCATTTGCTTCGGGCTCAGCAAAGAATGAAGTGCCAAGCCGATAAGTCAAGATCTGAGCGCCAGTTTGCAGTAGGTGATTGGGTGTTTCTGAAGTTACAACCTTACATCTAATCATCAGTTAGCCATCGTTCATCTCAGAAGCTGGCTTTCAGGTTCTTAGGTCCATACCGAGTCGTTGAATACATTGGCTTTGTGGCTTACCGATTGGCCTTGCCAGAGACATTAGCTATCCATCCGGTCTTTCATATGTCCTAATTGAAGACTTCACATGAAGCTGAACCTGTCGCCACATCTTTGCCTAACTCTGTTGTCGAGTTTCAGGTTCCAAAGCAGGTGCTACAGCATCGCTGGACCTCTGGCGACCACCCCATCGAGCAAGTGTTGATTCGCTGGTCTCATATGCCTGCTTCTTTTGCTACATGGGAGAATTTGGAGCAACTCTCAAGGGAGGGTGAATGTTAACACTGAGGCCTCTATTGTTCATGTTCCGGCAATACAAGGCGCAGGTGAAGATGAAGTTGGGCCGAGCAAGCTGAAGCCCAAAGTCGCACGGTTGAGGAAGCCCGACACTCTCGTGACCGGCCCGATGTGGAGTGGCTAGAAGTAGTCGAGTACTTAACACTGTAGAGAGCGAAGGAGAGGCTTATGAAAATTGTAAACCAAAAACCTGAACTCGTTTTAAGATTCCTATGCAGGCAACTCTATCCTATCCCATGCTGTTCTTCTCCCCAAATTCCAATTTACCCAGATATTGCTAACACCAGAGTGCAGAGTGCCCAGACCGCCGCCTTCGCGCGCCCCCCTGTCCACTGGCGCCGCCGCCGCGCACTCGAACCTGCACAGGAAGTGCAGGAGCAGCAGCAGCGCCGCGTTGGCCAGCGCCACAAACGCCAGCGAGCCGGGGTCCACGGAGTGGCACGTCAGGTCGGCCAGGCCGAGCTTGGCGAGCAGAGAAGCGCGGCCATCGGCGCCACGGTCCATTCGTCCGCTCGTGTACTCCGTCCGTTTGGATTCGTGCAATGATGTATGTACCCGGATCCGTTTGGTATCTTCTGCGCCGGCGTCGCTCCAATGGTTGTTCGGTGGATTTGGTCAGGAACGCGCGATTACAAGCGGCAAACGGTCGGCCGGCCTGCCTGCCGGAGAGGCGCAGATTCTGACAAATGTTGGAGCTGTTTGGTTTGTACTTGGTCAAAATAAACAAACCAACTCAAAAGCATCAACGACCAAAGCAGCCTGGAATTGCTCCGCATTTATCGGCAAGACTGGACAAGAACCAACATGGTTTTTTTTTTTTGCACAAATTTGATGCACAATCAACAGCCAAGGAAGTACATTCCGCCCGTCCCATATATGACCTCTATAATCAAAGCCGTCCATGTAAATCGAAAAAAAAAACGTCCTTGTAAGCACTTGGATTTGTATATGTACAACCTATGGCTATTAAGGCTATATACTCGCCGCAGCGGCTGATGAGCCGAATCAGATGGCGCGGCATGGCCGCATGGGCCTCAGATCCTCCATTGTCAGCATACGGGCCCCATTTCGCACCGACCCTGCACCCACTGCTTACACAATCTCGCCGCAGTCGGTGCAAACTTTGTTCAGGTTTCAACTATCGACTTTTTTTTAGAATATACGCCAGAAGATTTTGGCCATTCGGTTAAAGGCATGGAGAGCCTGAATGATGCAAAGAATCGACGTAGCAGCTGGCCTGTGACTTTTGACACTCCTGCGCTGTGATCCTTGTTGTAGCGCCGGCACAGAAAGTGACGTAACACTACCAAGGATCGATGAAGATGAAGTTGACGCAGATGGTGATCCTCCGGGAGCGGAGTGGTGCAGCGGTAGAGTTGCTACAGCTGTTAGGGAGTTAGATTGGCTTAAATAGGAGTATGACTGAAACTAAAGCGGGACAACTAGCGCCCAAACATCTGGAACACGGCGTCCATCCGGATGCAGCTCCCACACCCACGCCCGATGCACACAACTCCCTTCGCCCATCGCCAAATCCTGCTCCGAAGGCAGCGTCCGTCTGGACGGAGCTCTGCTAGCAAATACAGCTTCCATATTCATCTAGTGTTTCACATTCTGCTAGGCCTTTTGATCTTATTCATTCAGATGTATGGGGTCCCGCACCTTTTGCTACAAAGGGTGGTCATAAATATTATGTTATTCCCGTTATACTTGGATTTATTTCATGAAACATCGTTCTGAACTGTGCTCTATTTATCAATCTTTTGCGCGCATGGTTCACACTCAGTTCTCTACTCCTATCAGAGTTTTTCGCTCTGACTCTGGTGGTGAGTATTTATCTGATATTTTCCATCGTTTTTTGACCTCCGAGGGCACCCTTGCTCAGCTCTCTTGTCCTGGCGCACATGCTCAAAATGGTGTTGCTGAACGCAAACACCGCCATCTCATAGAAACTGCCATAACACTTCTTATTTCCTCATTTGTTCCATCACATTTCTGGGGCGAAGCTATTTCTACTCTTGTCTATCTCATCAATAGACAGCCCTCATCCAAACTGTTTGGCAAATGTCCTGGTGAAGTACTTTTTGGTACTCCTCCAAACTATGATCATCTTCGAGTCTTCGGATGTACATGCTATGTTTTGCTTCCCCCTCGTGAGCGGACCAAGTTGACCGCTCAATCTGTTGAGTGTGTCTTTCTGGGGTATAGTCCTGAGCATAAGGGTTATCGGTGTTATGATCCTACCTCTCGTCGTATACGTATTTCCCGTGATGTGAATTTTGTTGAGGATCGCCCTTTCTTTTACAACCCTTCTACTAAACCTTCATATTCCCCCACTGAGTCCACCTCCTTTCTTTGTTTTCCAACTAATTCATCTGGAGGTGATGTTCCTGCACCATCCTCCATTCCACCTCATGTGATATCTACAGATGAGACTCCACCTCCACCTCCACCTCCATCTAAACCACCCATTAAACATGTCTTCACTCGTCGTCCCAAAGGTCCCACTGCTCCTTCATCTACCTCTACCACCCTGGCCAGTCCTGACGATCCCGTTGCTGATGTTTCTAATGTTGCTAATGAGTCACAAGCTTTATCTGATGAGTTACAGGTTGGTCCAAGATATAATCTTCGGGACCGCAGTACTATTGGGCCTGCTGACAAGTATGGTTTTCCATCTGTGAATGCTGTTGTTGATGAACCCTCCACGTATCAAGAAGCTTCCAACATCCCTGAATGGCAGCTTGCAATGTGTGAGGAGCTTGCTGCCCTTGATCGTCAAGGGACCTGGGATCTTGTTCCATTACCATCACATGCAGTGCCAATCACATCTAAGTGGGTGTTCAAGATTAAGAGAAAATCTGATGGTTCTATAGAGAGATATAAAGCTAGACTTGTTGCAAGAGGTTTTCAGCAGGCTCAAGGCCGTGATTATGATGAGACATTTGCACCCGTTGCTCATATGACTACCGTTCGTACTCTGATTGTAGTGGCTGCCACTTCAAACTGGGCTATCTCGCAGATGGATGTTAAGAATGCTTTTCTTCATGGTGACTTGAATGAAGAAGTTTACATGCAGCCACCTCCAGGTGTTGATGCTCCCTTAGGATATGTTTGTCGTCTTCGTCGTGCCCTATATGGTCTCAAACAGGCTCCTCGTGCTTGGTTTGAGAGATTTGTTTCTGTGATACGAGCTGCTGGTTTTTCGGCTAGTGCTCATGATCCTGCTCTATTTATTCACCTCTCTCCACGTGGGCATACTTTGCTCCTTCTATATGTTGATGACATTTTAATTACTGGAGATGATGTGGAACACATTTCCCATGTGAAAGAAGCAACTTGGTGTGCAATTTCAAATGTCTGATTTGGGTCCTCTTAGTTATTTCTTGGGCATTGAGATTTCACATTCTGCCAATGGCTATTACCTCTCTCAGTCAAAATACATACATGACCTTATTGTTCGTTCGGGCATTACTGATAATCGCACGGCTGCCACACCTATGGATATGCACTTGCAACTTCGTGCTACTGATGGAACGCCTCTTTAGGATCCTTCTCGCTATCGGCATCTTGTGGGCAGCCTTGTTTATCTTACTGTTACTCGACCTGACATTGCTCATGCTGTTCACATTCTAAGTCAGTTTGTGAGTGCTCCCACTTCTGTTCATTTTGGCCATTTGCTGCGTGTGCTACGTTATTTAAGGGGGACATCATCTCGATGCTTGTTTTATGCTTGCGATAGTCCACTTCAGCTTCATGCTTATTCAGACTCTACTTGGGCAAGTGACCCCATGGATCACCGCTCTATCACAGGCTATTGCATTCTTCTTGGTTCTTCTCCTCTTGCATGGAAGGCCAAGAAACAAGCTGTTGTCTCTCGCTCTAGTACCGAAGCAGAACTTCGAGCACTAGCTACTACCACTGCAGAGATTGTATGGCTTCGATGGTTACTCGTTGATTTTGGTATCTCTTGTGATGCACCCACACCTCTTTTGTGCGATAACACTGGAGCCATACAAATTACCAATGACCCTGTCAAACATGAGCTTACTAAGCATATTGGTGTTGATGCCTTTTTCACTCGTTCTCACTGTCATCAGAAGACAATTGATCTTAAGTATGTACCCTCTAAGCTGCAACTGGCTGATTTTTTCACGAAAGCCCAAACTCGAGAGCAACATCGGCTTCATTTGATCAAACTCAATGCTTCAGATCCTCCGCTTCCACCTTGAGTTTGAAGGGGGGTGTTAAGTGTATATCAAGGCCCATCCTATAGGCCCATATAGCCCATGTGGCTCTCTATATATATGGCCATCTCCACTAATTGAGACATCTTCTGTCATTTCTAAGGTTAGTAACATTGTGCTCACTCCCTTCAGTGTCCCACGTCAGCATGTGTCCATTTTCTCCTCCCTCCTCCCACGAGACCATCTGTTTGCTCGAGTGTTGCGCTCCGTTCCGGCTTTTACAGCGGCCCTCCTCCGACGTGACCATGTGTCTGCTCGAGTGTTGCACTCAGTCTCGACTTTTACAACGGTTCCACTCCCTGTTTTTAGGTGGTTTTGACTGGTTTCTCAATAAGAGTTGCAGGCGAGGACGCCGAGGCCTAGCATCGTCAGGAGAGAGGACAGAGGAGGCTGAGGAGCGGCCATTGTCGCCGCCGCCGTCCATTCTTAGCGTGGCACCGTGCCTGAGGCCTGAGCCAGCTAGTTCCTGGCGTGAGCTCCTACATACTTGCTCTTTCGGTGAACGCGGCTAAATAAGGTTAGTTTTTGTGGATTCCCGTGCTTCATTAGTCAATTATATATGTGCATTGTGCATTTGTGCTTGTAAGCCGGCCGTTTATTTCGTCAGATTATGCTCTTTCGGTGACTTAATCAAAAAAGGCGCCGGACTGACAGTGACAATTTCTCATTGTTTTTCACTCGCTAAGCCCATATGTGTGTGTATGTATATGTGAAGCATCATTCATTCTTCGTTGTTCCGCGTTCATCGCAGGAATGCTGGACGGATAATCGGGCATAATGGACGGCAGCGAGCTTCCACTGAAGAAGAAAAGGACAAACGAGCCAGACCCACCAACGTCCGTTTTTGCCGGACATTGGTACCTTCGTCAGGTGTCAATAGTATATACCGGCCGCCGGCCCACGTCGGGCTTGAGGTGTGATTCGTGAATTCGTAATTAGGCCGGTCACCGGTGGCCGGTGGAACGGGAGTGTCAGCTGACATTTGACGCTGTCATTAACCACAGTTGTTACATTAGGACCGAATCGAAGATTAAACCGGTAAAGGTCTCGGTTCATAGTTTGATTAGTTCAACCGTTTGAACCGCCAACTCAATACAGTTCAAATAGGATCATCAGACATGTATCAATGTCACAATCATCCACATAGCTCAGTCCCAGCTTTTTTCTGTTGTTCAATTTCTAACGCTGTAGGTTATAGATACTTTATAATCACTACCCAGTTACAATAAACTTATCAATTATTGATCTACATATTTTTTTAATCAATATCTATAGCTTCTTCTTTGCATTTCACCCTCTATATATTCAATATGTGTGCGTTGAGTTGAAAACTTAGCTCAAACTATGGTGGGTTTTTGTTGCGGCCTATATCTCCCGGTGTCATGAATCTAGAATTTTTTTAATGAATGGGCACGAGAGTGTGCTTATTTCATTGATACAGAAGATTAAAAACAATAGCATGTTTTACTGGAAAAATAATACAGAAGTTTATTACTCTCTCGATGGTAAAATCGCTAGACTTTTTGCTCATGCCACGATCCAGGATCACACTTCCACTTTGATTTGTGCAAAAAGAGATAGAGGGCTTATTTCACGCTTCTTGAAGATTCTTGCATTTCATTCCTTCCAAATCTCCCAAATGATAAGAAGGGTGTAGTCCTAACCACCTTGCAAGGGACATCTAACATGGTGGTAGTTTTAGTCAACCAATCAAAGGCATTTCGCTCGGTGGCCATTCCTCCGGCCATGGGCCTAGTTGTGAAAATCCATTATGGCCGTAGTTACGGGGCCATACCGAACCGGCGGTTGGATAAGAAACCAGAGCCTCCACCGGCCTGGCTAAAAAAGATCGCCATGCAATCGAACCGGAAAAAATCGGTTCAACCACCGGCTTTTATTGTGAAACCAGTGAAACCCGCTTAAAAACCGGGAGTGGAAATGTGATACCCGCTGGTCAAGCCTCTACCCGACAGTGCAAATGTGATACCCGCTGTTAGGTCAGTGACTTCAACAACTCGGGAGTGATCTTGATTTTCTAATTTTTGTTGAGATGCCGGTTGATTCTTTTATTATTCCAAAGTGCAAGAACCTTTCCTTTAAAAAATAATAAATCCTCCATTTCAAACACTGTTAATACTTTAAAACTATAGAGGAATCTAGCTAATTCTTTTAGGATTCCTCTGAAAAATCCTATGACCGGAACAGGGGCCTAAGTCACTGCTAAAGTCACTACCAGCAAGACCGGCTTATGGGCCGTCCAGGATGCTTCTTATTATTAACTGATAGATGCCGCTTTGTGAAAAGAATAGTGTATTTAGTTCTTGTTTAGTCTAAGCAATTGTGTTTACCACTAACACGTCAATTTCTGTGTTTTAAATACCGATTCCTCTAAAACTTCGTCTTTTTTGTTTCTGTGTTATATATACACACGGTTGTTCCTTTTCTATTCCAGTGTTTTTTCCCCATTTTTTTCCCTTCCAAGCATGCCTTGTACGGTGCCGTCCTGATTCCTGAAGGAACTTGGCCTTCTACTCTCCAGCAAGTGTCATCTGGCTTTGGACGCTGCTCTGACGTGGATTCAGTACAGCCCAACGCTGCCGGCCTTGGCCATTCTGGGCTTCTGGCCCAACAGGAGCAACCGCTTCTCTCCCTTGTCTCAATGACGTGCGGGGCCTAGCCACCAGTCGGACGAGGACACAGAGGCGACGTCCTCACCGCGCCCGCGGAAAATATCGGTGAACTCACTGTGCTCAACTGCCTCTCTGCCGGCGAGCACCAACGATCGCCGGAGAGTGATGACATGACAAGACTCAAAACCGACGTGGGCGCTGGCTACTGTTCAACGGGAGACAAATACCGATTGTTCCGTCGCGGCCGAGAGAAAAGGCAAGTGTCTTGAGCCAATTGGTAGTTTTCTTCGGGTTATAAACAGTAACTGCAGGAGTGTTTGCTGCAGCAGCGGCCGCAGCAGTGTTGCAGGAGTGTTTGCTGCAACCGGAACCGTATTTCAGCCTGTTTTTTTAGCACAGGCGAACGGGGCCGCACACACACCCCCCGCCTGAAGCATGCATCCGAGTATATGAGCGATCCATCCATGGCTTCATCCGGGAACGAACAGAGCAAACAAAGCCACTGGCAGTGATCGCGACGGCTAACGCCTAGACGACGGCCGCTGTGACAGCCGAAGGCGTGACCGACGCCACCTTCAGCTTCACTGGTTCCTCCACCACTCCTTTCGCCGACAGCAGAGCAGCCACTTTTTTTTGTCTGTTTAGTTGGGCTGATCTGGCTGGTTGAAAGTACTGCTGGCTGGTTTTTTGTGAGAAAAAACACTGCTGACTGGCTGGCTAATTTGGCTGATAATCTCTGATTTCCTCTAGCCGCAACTCCCTCCGTAAGTTACAGATACGTTTGCACTTGAAGGGCTAGGCTGTTATGTTCAAACGTCCACAGGAAATGCAACATCTTCTTTAATTTGTGTCCATCAATTGAGACCAACAGGAAATTATGCATATCTTTTTTTTAGAAAGGGCGGCAAAAGCTTTGCCGTATTTTTTTTAAAAAGAAAAATTACAAGCCTCACCCACAACTCCTTCAGGCCCCTCACAACAATTGACACATACACCCTTCGTCCCGTATTATTTGCACATCTAGAGTTGAGCGTGGAAACCAAGGCAGCTGCTAAAATAACGCTTTTGCCCCTGTACAAAAGGGACTGTGCGAAGGCAGAAGGCATTCTTCGGATTGACGGGAAGCATCGTCTACTTTTTAAAATACAGCTGATGATAGAACGAGTGGTTGAGAAGGCTCCAGAGTCTGAACGGAGGGGGCGGAGTTGATTTTTTTTCTACTTCCGTGAGCTGGTTCACCTGTTGTTCACCTAGTACTGCATTGGATCTCGTGCATATATGTAATTTTTGTGGGACAAATTTTAAACCGTAGAAGTGCAAATATTTTAGAGAACGGAGGGAGTAGTTTTTCCATTCAGCCTGACCATCAATCAAGACCAGCCATTTAATTCGTATCTGGTCCAATGTCGATTTTCTCCCGAACAACCAACCAACTCACGAAATGATGGCTGAGGCATAAATAGCATACACACCTCTTGCATTCCATCAAAATCAACACCACCATAATAATTTCTCTTCACACTACATTTTCATCCATTATGCAAAGTTATTAGTTTGTCCATCTATTTCAAAACACGAACCAAAGATTGTCATAGATGTGGATTTCAAATCTAAAAAATATACAAAATAAACATAACTAGATGCTATTGCTCCATGTTTAATACTAACAAACCTATCTCATGGTCTCAGTTTGGAACCTAAGCCACACAAACATCTCATGGCATAATATAAACTAGTCATCGAGGGCTTGTTTGAATGACGCCCTGGGAGGCAGATGCCTGCCAGGCAGTCGAAATCGGACGCCTGGGAGCCTTGCCTGGGTGCCAAGCTGCTTGGGAGGCACAATCCAAACAGCCCCAAATCTGGACCTAAATTTGTTTGCAATTCATGCTACTACACATAATCTACTCAAACCTTCCACGGATTTAGCATTTCATCCACAAACCATGAACTAAAATACCACAACTAAAATTAGGGTATGAAAAAAAAACATTTCAAAAAGACAAAATCAACGTGGGAGAGGAGGATACCTTAATATAGAAAGATCTAAACTCAATCGAAGCTTCAACGGTTTTTTTTTGAGTGGATCTTCAACGGTCTTTTTTTTTTGATAATTCAACGGTCTATTTGACAGATCCAAAGAGTGGCACATAGGCGGGCCAGGCGGGCATCCAAGCAGGCAGCATAGGCTTTTAGTGCCGACCTCAGCGTCATTCGGCTTGACGCCGACGCTTGGGCTCTAGTGGGATGGCCCAGCCTGGCCGCGAGGATATGGCCTAGACCTGGGCGTTGTGGGCCTCAGCACGGAGTGTTGGCTCTGACTATTGCCACCATGTCAGCTCGCCATGCGAGCCAGGTAATATAAACTCAGGGCTAAAGGATATTGTCCAAAGAAAGGCAACGGCTTGAAGGTCTGAGCTCCATTTCTGCAAATCATTTCTCCGGGAGCCTAACTATGAAAATATACCTAAAGTAGGGGATAAAATCCAAAATCTAGATGAACTTTGACGTCTCTTCGGCGAGGGTCATCTGACTTTTTTTTAAGGGTCACTGCTCTGACGTGGATTTAGTATAGTATTTTCGTGCTTTCTCGACGGTAAGTGACGTGACGTATGGCGACGGTACTATGATAGTAGCAGGACGATGCTGTATTGCGGTGTGATGGTGGAGCAGCTCGCCAACACCGCTGCAGGAGGCGGCCAGCACGAGGCGTTGGTGCTCAAAAGTCGACTGTAACTGATTTATTGTGAGAAAAAAATACTATATCACGGCTAATAAATTAGGCTGATAAATTCAGGCGAACGGGTGTAGGCTCAAGATCAATGGGCGCTGGCTACTGATAAAAGGGGCGAATGAGGACCAAATATTCTATTTTTTAGACGAACGAGCACCAAAATTCTAATGAATTGTTCTGTGGCGGCCGAGAGATAAGAGTTATCCGGTTCCCCACTTTCAACTCTCTCGTTTGATTCCGTGGAGTACTGAATGGATGCTCACTTTATTGATGCTCAGTAGTGGCCACGATACCGATCGAGATACCGACAAGTGGGGAAAGTGACCACCTCACCCGTGACCTCATCTTTTTCTTACAAGCAGCTTCGCTCATCCTTCGCAATAATCCATACAAATTTAAACCAGCTCCCTCGCTATTTTATGGCTGATGTTGCAAACATTTATTAGTACAAACAGAGGGTACTACATTTACAGACTAGCAAATACAGTACAGTAGAACAAAAAGCATCGCGTACTGTATATATCTGCAATATATACACATGATAACAGTATCTGCTGCAGCCA